>CM053032.1:31651989-32251989 GCA_028564925.1 Lithobates sylvaticus
CGGATTTTCCGATGGATTCTGTCCTATCGGACAATGTTGTCGGAAATTCCGACCGTGTGTAGGCACCATCGGACAGTTTCCATCGGATTGTCCGACGGACAAAGTTCTATCTCCTGCTGGATAGATTTTTCGACAACAAAGTCCGATCACACCAATTCCGATCGTGTGTAGCGAATTCCGACGGACAAAGTGCCACGCATGCTCAGATCACATTACAAAACCAAAGCTATTGGCTACTAGCCTCTACGTAGTCCCGTCGTAGGCAACAAACGTCACCACGTTCAGAATGATCGGATTTTCCGACAACTTTGTCCGACCGTGTGTACGCAAAACCAACATCGGACAAAGTACGAGGAACATGATCCGACGGACCTGGTCCTCGGATAATCCGAGCGTGTGTATGGGGCTTAAGGCTACTTTCACACTGAGGCGCTGGCGGTAAAGCGGCGCTATATTTAGCGGCGCTTTACCGTCGTTTTAGCTGCGCTTTTCAGCCGCTAGCTGGGCAGTTTTAACCCCCGCTAGCGGCCGAAAAAGGGTTGAAACCGCCCGCAAAGCGCTGCTGCAGCAGCGCTTTGCAGCGCTTTGCAGGCGGGTTTGGAGCACTGCCCCATTGTTTTCAATGGGAAGGAGTGCTTTAGGAGCGGTAAATACACCGCTTCTACAGCGCTCCAAAGATGCGGCTTGCAGGACTTTTTTCAGCGTCCTGCAAGCGCACCGCTCCAGTGTGAAAGCCTCAGGGCTTTCACATTGGAGTGCACTGAGCGGCTCTTTTAGGGCGCTTTGGAGGCGCTATTTTTAGCACTTTAGCACCTGCAAAGCGCCTCAGTGTGAAAGGGGCCTAACTCCCATTCATACATAAACATTCTAGGGCCAATTTAGACAGGATCCAATTAACCTACCAGCATCTTTGGAGTGTGGGAGGCAGGGGCTGGGACAAGGGATGGGCAGGAGGGGTGGCTGCCCTGGGCACTGTGGTATAATGTGAGGTGGGGGCACCACACGGAAATTGGGGGGGGGCAGGGTACTTGTGTTGAGAAGTTTTATTGTGGGGGCAGCAGTAAGAATTGTTCTAGAAGGGCAAATTTAGGGAGTTGTGCTAGAAGTGGTGATTTGTGTTGGGAGGGGGGGATGTGGGAAGAGGATTTGTGCTAGGAGGAGTGATTTGGAGTGTTTGTGATATAAAAGTAATACGGTAGAGGGGAAATGTTTTATTTTTTTTTTGGGGGGGGGGGGGGTATTTGTGCTAGGAGGGAAATGTGTGTGTGTGTGCTGGTATAGGGGATTGGGGAACTTGTGCTGGAAGTGGAAGGAGGGATTTGAAGTGGGGAGGGGGGGGGGGGAATTTGTGCTTGGGTGGAAAATTTGAGGGGTAGAGGATTAATGCTAGGAGGGGAGAATTTTTTTTGTTTTTGGGGGGGGGGGGGATATTTTTGCTGGGGCATATGGGGAGAGAGAGGATTTGATGTGTGGGGGGATTGGGGGAGGGCAAAGATTTGTGCTGGGTGGAGGGGGAATCTATAATTGGGGTGAGCATGCAGATTAGTGCTCAATTTTTTTATTTTTGGGTGGGGAGGGAATTTGTCGCTGACACATAATGCTCATACATCTTGGGGGGGGGGGGTGCGCAAATTGGCACATTTTCCCTGGGCTCTGGGTGACCTTGTCCTGGCACTTATGGGAGAAAACCAGTGTACCTGGAGGAAACCCATGCAGGCACAGGGAGAGCATGCAAACTCCAGGCGGGAAGTGCAATGGATTGGATTTGAACTATGCTGCCAGGCGGAAGTGCTAACCACTACTACCCCCCCCCCCCCCCCCCCAATACCCACTGCTTTCTTTTTTTTAAACTTCTTGTAATGAAACTTGAGTATTACTGTTGCTAACATGTTAGGGCTATAAGGATTTAAATGGCGCATTTCCAACGTTCCTCGTCCAGATTCTCCAATCCAGTAGGTCGTACAGATGGCTTCTTGATAGCTTTCTTCTGCAGCTGACGACGTAAGAACAATCCATTCTGCCGCAGCATATTGGGAGGAGGTCTGGTGACATTTGTGGTGTGGGTGTTTGTTGTCATACTTTGAATGCAATCTTTAAAAAAAGATGCGCAAAGAAGACAATGTGAAGTCATTACAATAAAAAAATAAGGCCTATTGTTTTCAAGTAATTCTCACAATGTCTGTGACAATAGAGGAATTCATTAACATATTCACCATATGATTTTTTTTTCACTAGGAATAGGCCTTATGGCAGTTGCTGTTGAATTCGCCTCCATAATGTATTATTAACAATTGATCTGTAACCTTCACTTTTGTTGTGTTCTTTTTTTTTTTTTTTTTTTAAAAACAAGATTGCTCATCAACAGGGAAATTAAAAAAAAATCTTGTTTATCCTTTTTCTTTTAATATATTATTATGTATAGCTCCCACAATGGCTGTTTAAAAGGCACCTGTACTTATATTTATGAATTAGGCAACTGTGCACTGCATGTTTTCTATACGATCAGCCAGTGGTAATTTTTTTGGGGGGGGGGGGGGAACTGTGTCAAACCCCCCCCCCCCCCATCGGCCGGCCGGTGGACGGGTCTGGTGCACTATCTTACCTGATCTTTGCAGCACTTCGCCAGCGGCTTCCCGTGCTTGGCATCTGCGTCGGCGACAGCTTTCCCTTCCCCTGCTCTCCACGGGCATTGGCGGCTTCTGTTTCCTCCCTCCTGCTTGGGAGTCTTCTCTTTTTGGCCAATCAGAAAACGGGTCTCAGACCTGCTTCTGATTGAGGATCAGTGTTACAACAGTGAATATTCATTTGCTGTTGTAACACCTGGGTGGGCTCATGGCGCAATGCTCTGTACTCCGAGCCCACCATATTTTGAAGCCTATTAGAGTCTATGGCTCTAATTAGGTGCTTAAAAAAACACCCCCGTCGCTGTAATTCAGGCGCCCGGTGACCTGAAAGGGGCCAGACGCATGAATAGGGGCTGGCCGTGGCGGCTGGGGATAGATTCATGCTATGCATGAATCTATTCATATAGTGGTGGCGTGTATAGAGGGGGGTACCCCTAATGGATGGGCTGCCACTGCAAACAGCTGTCAGCGGGGAACTTGCTGACAGCTGATGAGTCATCTCTCGCTAAGGACGCGGCGGCCAGCTTCCCGGCCTGCTCCTTAGCAACCAGTTCAATGCGATAAATCACTGCATGACTATATGTGGTAATTACTGCATTATGAAAACTTTACTGCACAATTCTTAGCGAATGGCACTTTCAAAACTGATTTCACACAAGAGCTATTTTACCGTATTTTATTTGTGGTTATTTAACTCTTATCCCGGGTACACACAATCGGAAATTCGGCCATCAAAAGACCGATGAGAGCTTTTAGTTGGAAAATGCGACTGTGTGTATGCTCCATCGGACTTTTGCTGGCCGAATTCCAGCCAGCAAAAGATTGGGAGCAGGTTCTGAATTTTTCGGTCGTTTGTAGCAATTCCGACGCGCAAAATTCCTACGCATGCGCGGAAACAAATCGATGCATGCTTGGAAGCACTCGGCTCACCGTAGTGTTGTACGTCACCGCGTTCTTGGCAGGCGAAAGTTCAGAAAACTTTTGTGTGATCGTGTGTATGCAAACCAAGCTTGAGCGGAATTCTGTTGGAAAAAACATCCAAGATTTTTCTGACGGAAAATCTGCTCGTGTGTACGGGGCATTAGTGAATTGACCCCAATGTCATTTACACTGCTGCTCAGTTGGAATAATGTCCCTTACATCAGTGGTCAAAGGGAAGAATATCATTTACATTTGTGCTCAGGGGGAAGAATACTCCTTACATTGGTAGTCAAAGGAAAAAATGGCCCTTATATTGGTGGTCAGGGGGAAGAACGCTGAGTATATTTATAGTCAAGCCAAGTGGTGTTGGACCCGGAATTGTGCAGGCACCATGAGCCATGAACTTCTGGAGGAACCCTAGAGATCCACAGAACCCTTCTTAAGTTATGCCGCATACACACGACGGATTTTCCGTCTGAAAAATCTTGGAGGGTTTTTCCGACGGAATTACGCTCAAGCTTGGCTTGCATACACACGGTCACACAAAATTTCTCTGAACTTTCAACTGTCAAGAACGCAGTGACGTACAACACTACGACGAGCCTAGAAAATTAAGTTCAATGCTTCAGAGCATGCGTCAATTGTTTCCGAGCATGCGTAGGAATTTTGCGCGTCGGACAGAAGATTGGAATTTCTGATCGAAAAATTGAGAACCTGCTCTCAATCCTTTTTCTGACGGAATTTCGGCCAGCAAAAGACAGATTATTCAAATTTATTTATGTGTCATTCACAAGCACACATTATATTCGTAAAATGTATTTCTTTTACATATTTGTTTATTTTCACATTAATTATGTCACTTTTATGTCAGATTTATTTTATTTTGTTTGGTTAAGTAATTAATCATTTGCACACATATATAACACACACACATTTTTCGTTTTGGTTTTACATGGGTATATATTTATATGTGTATTTGTGTATTTATACATATATACGCATATACATTTTTTCACAATGTATCGTTTTCTTGTGGTTTGGTTCACCTAATCAGCTTTTTTCTTTGGATTTGACTGCTTAGCAACACATGTGGGAATCCAACTCCTATGGTTTCTTAGCTGTATGTAATTGTGTTCATTAATCACCATATCATGTGACATGCATTTTTTTTGAGCTATATATTTAGCGCTACATTTACACATACAAAAATCTTACCCTACCGATAGTCTTTCGCCAATGTCAGCTGCTTCACCCATTTACATACTCTATATATACAGCGCAGTATTTACCCCATTCTCTCCATATATTTAAAGTCATTCCAAAAGGTTACTAGCTATGAATAAGCACTGATTCCAGTGCGAAACGCGTCAGGATTTTTGTACCCCCCCAATTGCTGTGGATTGTTTTGTTTTGATGTGATCTCCGTTTTTAACCACTTCCCACCCGGCCAATGTACATATACGGCCGGGTGGGAGCCGTCTACTTCTGAATGGACGTCCTGGAACGTCCTTCAGAAGTAGAGGGATCGCGCGCGTGCCCGCGCAGCGGCGCAATCCCAATGCGGCCGTGTCACCCGGACATGGCGCATCTCGGATCGGCAGGAGGACTCGGTGATTGGCCCTCCTGATCACATGACGGCCGTGTCGAATCACAGCCGTCATGTGATGTAAACAAACAGCCGGTTGCTAGGCAATCGGCTCTCCTCTCCTCACACGGAAGTCGTCGGTGAGGAGAGGAGAGCGGATCGCTGCAGCCGGCTGGTGATCAGTGAGTATTAGCTGTTTTTTTACAGCTTTTTATTCACTGATCACCAGTGTAGTGTCCCCACAGTAAAACACACATGTCCCCAAAACACACATGTCCCCAAATAATAAAAACACATGTCCCTCACATATGTCCCAGTAAAATCACATGTCCCAATGATTATCTGCACACATATGTCCGTGATCACCTGCACACCCCTTTTACATGATCATTTGCGTACATATGTCTGTGATCACGCGAACCAATTATTATACACTTAACGGAATTTTTTTTTACAAAAAACATGTAGCAGAATACATTTTGGCTTAAATTTAAGAAAGTGCACAGTAAGCAAGTGGTTAATAAAAGCACAGGATTTTAAGTTTTTCCCAGTGTGCGGCTATCCAGAGTTCTTTCCTGCTATTGCCTGTGAACATGCACACAGTCGCATTTTTCGACGAAAAGCTCTCATCGCTATGTTGCTGGTCGAAATTCCGTGTGTCTGCGGCATTAGAGGGTGGTCGTGGGAGGATGGTGAGAGGGGTTAATGGCATTCACAGATATCGGCTTTAAAATTCCAGCTTTTGCTGTTCCTACCAACCTTTGTTTAGGAAGCCTATGTAGATGGCATGACAGCATTCCAGCCATGAAATAATAAAAAATGAATTTTGTGGTGGGGTACGGGCTTATATATTTTGGAAATTCCCCTTGTGATATATGGAACATACCAAAGTTACAAAGCGTGGAGGTGTAGATAGAGCATGTAGTGCTTCATCACATTTTAGGGAATGAGTATGGGTACTGAGACAGCAAGCGTGGTGCACTCCCATAAAACAGTTAAATTATCCAGAACTGGTTTAGCTCAGTAAGTCATTATGTTTACACAAGCTTTCTCTTCTTTGTTTGCACAGTCAGGAAGTGAGGATTGAAACTCTGACATTTCTTTCCAATTATGTAATTGTTTGAACTTCTTGAGTACACAGGTGTGTTGCATATAGATAAACACACTGAACGGCAGCTGTATACAGGTAACTATGTTTGTATTTATTGTCTAGTTCCCGCTCTGCAGGAATTTCGCATGTCTTTAATCTGTAAAATGTTCCGTTGCATGCATCAGCAAAATACAAACAACTGTCTAATGCCATAGGGATTTTTTTTTAAAGTACACCTGTCATGAGAGATATACCGGTGCTGCCATTTCTGACCACCCAATAAAGCCGGGTTTTGACTGTCTTCCATTCTTTCGAGTCACAGCCCCGGAACAAACGTGCAGGAAGCGAAAGTTGTAAAGAAGTCATAATCCTGCATCTCGGTGCTTGTTTGGGGTCAGTGGCTAGAAAAAAAAATGAAAGTGCACTGGTTTATGCTACATTGATATGCTGGTTTCCCAGGTAGATATCATTTCAGCCTCAAGTCCAATCACTGTCAAAAGTTTGTAGACTTCACCTCTGTAACATCTCTAAAATTCGCCCCTTTTTAACAAATGACACCACCAAGCTCCTCATTCACTCCCTTGTTATCTCTCGCCTTGACTATTGCAACTCCCTTCTCATTGGCCTGCCTCTCTATAGGCTCTACCCTCTTCAGTCTATCATGAATGCTGCTGCCAGACTTAACCACCTTACCAACCGTTCAGTGTCTGCCAACCCTCTCCTCCAATCCCTACACTGGCTCCCAATCACCCAGCGAATTAAATTCAAAATACTAACCACAACTTACAAAGCCATCCACAACCCTGCCCCGAGCTACATCACCAATCTTGTCTCCAAACATCCCAAACCATCCTCTATGCTCTTCTCAAGATCTCCTCCTGTCAAGCTCTCTTGTTTCCTCCTTCCATGCTCGTCTCAAGGATTTCTCCAGAGCCTCTCCCATCCTCTGGAACTCGCTGCCTCAACCTGTCCGGCTATCCCCTACTCTAGCTACCTTCAGGCGATCCCTGAAAACTCATCTCTTCAGGGAAGCCTATCATGTCTCCAACTAATCTTTTACCACTTCCATCAGCTCATTCACAGTTACAACCTTTTGTATCACCTCCCCAACCCTATTAGATTGTAAGCTCTTCTGAGCAGGGCCCCCTTAATCCTCTTGTATTTTATTGTATTATAACTGTATTGTCTCCCTTTTTATATTGTAGAGCGCTGCGTAAACTGTTGGCGCTATATAAATCCTGTAATAAATAAATAAAATAGATATGTGAGGCTGCAAATTGACCACTTTCTCAAGATTGATGAAACAGAGAAATAGCCAAAGCCATGCTGAAAGTGGATGTTTATCTCCTGTAGCCTTTTTGAAGCCCCTTCCCGTTTGCATGTACTTCGGCAATGGATGCATGGCATTTTCCAGCGTGGCTTTCCTGATGGTGACAACAGTGGACCATGCTTGCATACAGGACCGTTTTTAAGGCAGGGCAAAAGGGGACCCATCATTGTAGTGGGGCCCAAAGCAGCTGCCTCATACTTGCCAACTATCCCAGTTTAAATTCCCTTGTCCCTTGAAGTTTTAGTCCCGTGCTGTGTCCCGATATCTCAGCTTAAACTTCTGTTGCTGCTGCCCAGCTCTGTCCTATTGCCATGTGCAGATGACTCACCTACAGACCATGTGTTTACACTTAAATAACCTGCATTGATATGTAAATAGTGGTGGCAATAATATGTAAATAGTCGTGGACCGCGGCATTGATATGTAAATAGAGGCAACATTCATATGTATATCATGTCCCTCTGAGGTCACATCCACCATCACTTCTGCTGAATTCTACCCACTGGGGAGGTAAAGAGGCATGCTTGAAAGTCCTGCCTACAACTGTGGTCATTAAGCCTAACATCAGCCTGTTCTGCAAATGTAAGCAAATTGTAGGTGGAACCCGTCTTCAAAATAATATGGTGCCACAGCACCCTGAATTTAGGTGCATGTGAATACACAGGCAGGCAGTGAGGAGATGATGTGCTGTAACCTTTAGCAAACAATCAGTGAGCAGTAATAATGTGCAGTAACCTCTAACAACCAATTAGTGAGTGGTATAGATGTGCAGTAACCTCTAGCAATCAATCAGTGAGCAGTATTGATGTACAGTAATCCCTAGAAACCAATCAACAAGCAGAAGTCATGTGCTGTAACCTCTAGAAAATAACAGTGAGCCATAATGTGTGCTGTAGCCTCTAGCAGCCAGTCAGTGAGCGGTAATGATACACTGTAATCTCTGGCAACCAATCGCAATCGCTGCCTGATCTGATTCAGTAAACAGATTTTGAGTCCAGCTGCTATTTATTGTATGTCTTAAAGCATGTGGAGAGCGAAATTGCATGAAAGAGGGGGCCCAAGGAAATGTTTGCCCAGGGTCCAGTCAATATTAAAGACGGCCCTGCTTGCATATTGTTTGCTGAAATGGCAAATTGTAGTCGCCATCAACAATCTGTGTGACAAGGTGATGATGAAGAAGCACAACTGGAAGACCGAGTCAAGGGGTTGTCACTTTTTTAACATGATGTGCCTGACCAAGGACCTTTATCAGGGATATGCAATTGGCGGACCTCCAGCTGTTGCAGAACTACAAGTCCCATGAGGCATCGCAAGACTCTGACAAGACATCCACAAGCATGACACCCAGAGGCAGAGGCATGATGGGACTTGTAGTTTTGCAACAGCTGGAGGTCCGCTAATTGCATATCCCTGACCTATATGGTAGGATCATCAACTATATTTCTTTACTGAAAGCTGCAGATTTAACGTTTAATGTTAAAGCTTATATTAGACTTCAGTGACTGGCTTAATGTACACTTTTATCCAGTTTAGGATACCTTTAAGTGAACTAACAAATATATTAAAATGATCAATAGCACTTTGGAGATCCTGGTTTCCCTCCTCCCCCCTGCCCTTTGAGTCCTACCCAGACGGGGTGGGGGGTGGTCGCGAGGGGGGGAGGGAACAGACGAAGGGTTGATCTTCCCGGACCTGAGACCTCGGACTGAGAATTTACTGACAGAAAGGGTCATTGGCCCTACATTGACAATTTCAAGGGTTTGGGCTGCGGGTAGACAGCAACCTAGGAACTTATACATGCCCTTTGTCTGTTACCCCCCTTGTATGTGAATGTTGTTTATGAGGATCTCCTCCCCCCCCTCCCCTTATTGAATGTTTATATATATGTTGTTCCTATTCTCTTCGCCCAAGTTGGGCATTAATAAAACTTATATTTGAAAAAAAAAATGATCAATAAATGTTGGACACAATTATAAGTAAGGTGCTCTACCATCACAGTTCAGGGGAACAGTCAAGCCATTGTAGTTTTTCATCCCCAGATTTTACCTTCCTAGGCATGCGAATGAGTCTCTCAACCTTTATCTTGGCCACCCAAGATAATCACCTTTTCCACAAGCATCATTGTTCTTAAAGTTCTGTATTTTGAGAGCGCACCAATTCAAATTAAAAGTATTGAGGTCCATCTATGCCTACATCCAATTTTATAGTATGTTCACATATGGTACCCAACAACTTGTATCTTCTTATGCTGCGTACACACGACCAGACTTTCCGGCAAACTAGGTCCGGCGGTCTTCCCGACGGACTTTCGGCGGAGTTCCGACGGACTTTCCGAACAGGACACACACGAACAGACTAAGTCCATTCGAAAGTCCGTTCGTTTTAAACGTGATGACGTAAACAGGACTAAAAAAGGAAGTTCAGTAGCCAATAGCTTCCCTTGCGTCGTATTTGGTCCGTCGGACCAGCATACAGACGAACAGTTTTCCCGATTTGAGTCCGTCGGAATTGAGTCCGTCGGATAGATTTGAAACATGTTCTATTTCTAGGTCCGCTGGATTTTTTTCCCCAAAAAAGGAACTGATTAGCCCCCACACGATTGGATTGTCCGACGGACTAATCCCATTGGACCTAGTTTGCCGGAAAGTCCGGTTGTGTGTACGCGGCATTAGATGCCTTTTACCTTATTTTAAACTTTTTTGTACTATTATTTTTTGAACCTTGTTGTTTCCCCACTCATTGCCAGATGAGGTCTTGCCTGAAATCAGCCTTCATTCTTTGCCCCCTACCCATGCATTCAGCCCAGAGAAAAGCACTAAGACAAGTTTATTTGGAACCCATTGTTGTAAAAGATACTTGTGTCCAAACTAAGGGCGGGTAAACAGGGGCTGAAAATTGTCCGAAAACTGTCGGTTTCGCAGGAACTGGCAAACTTTTGGCCCATGTGTACAGCTCCTTGTCCAACAGAAGCTGGTCTCACAACTGTTAAACGGGCATGCTGGATACCCAGCATCCAATAAGTGCTCTCAGCCAATGGTTGCGAGCGCTTATTAGTATGTTCTGGCAAGGGGGCAGTCCCCCTTTCAGAACACAATCATACAGCAGGGAGATGACCACACTGACATGCTTGTATTAGTATAAAGATCTGAATTTTTTTTTTATTGTACAGCCCAGTGGGTTTATAGTGTGTACCCTGTATTAGGCTGGCCATCGATTTTGGATTTTTTTTTTTTTTTATTTAGACAAAAACAATGATCGGATTCCTCCATCCCCACAATCAAGGTGGTTAGAGGAATCCTTCTAGCTGAGACATTGTATTCTGACAGCGGGGACAATTTCCAACAAGCTTGCCAAGCAGGAGCGGCCATATATGGATTGAAATTCGACTTGTACTTGATGAACTTGATGAACCGGATGCATTTTCAGTTAATCTATGGCCAGTTTAAATTCCCCTTAGCAAACAGGGGTACTATTCGTAAGCATGGCTCCCTGACTATTTAAAGAAAAAATCCAGCCCAAATGTTTTCATCTTGTTTTGGATAACTTATAGAAGAGTTATGCCCCGTACACACGGTCAGTTATTCCCATGGAAAAAGTCCGATTGGATTATGTTGTCGGAAAATCCGATCATGTGTGGGCTCTAACAGGCTTTTTCCGTCGCAATTTCCGATGGAAAAAATTTGAGCGCAGTATCTAAAATTTTCCGACAACAAAATCCGATCAGACTTTTTCCGATCGTGTGTAGAGAATTCCAACGTCCAAAATGCCACGCATGCTCAGAAGAATTTTGGAGATGAAAGCTATTGGCTACTGGCCTCTACGTAGTCCCGTCGTACGTTTTATACGTCACCTCGTTTGGAACGATCGGATTTTACAACAACTTTGTCCAACCGTGTGTATGCAACACAAGTTTCGGGCAAAATCTGTCAGAAAAAATCCGGTGTGTACAAGGCATTAGACCCTCTCTGAGCATTCTATTGCTGTCTGTGTCCCTACTGGAAAGAGCCAACACTGTTTGTGCTAAAGACAATTGTCAATGGGAGAAAAAGTCAGGAAAAAATCAACATTTTTAGGGCTCATGCACACAGGACATTTCAAAAACGCCATCGCTACAGCAGCGCTAAAAACGCCAGTTACATTAGCGTTATTGCATGTTTTCCCACGCCTGGTAACTTAGAGACATGGGACAGATGTCACACTTAAATCCACTTACAAGAGTCTAGCAGTCTTAAAGGTGAAGGATATTGCTCACAAACATTAATGTCCCAAGTGAAAAGAGCCCCTTCACTTCTTCAGCACAAATCACACACACAGAATCCAGGAAAAGTCTGGAGTGGTTGTACGGTGAGTTGGGTTATGCTGGGTTATGCTGCGTACACACGGTCGGAATTTCCGATGGAAACAGTCCGATGGGAGCTTTTCATCAGATTTTCCGACCGTGTGTATGCCCATCGGTCTTTTTTCTGTCGGAATTTCCGACGGACTTTGGATTGAGAACCTGTTCTTAATTTTTCCGACGGAAAACCTTTCTATCGGATTTTCCGATCGTGTGTATGCAATTCCGACACGCAAAATTCCGACGCATGCTCGTAAACAATTTTGACGCATGCTCAGAAGCATTAAACTTACCTTTTTTAGTGCAGTTGAAAGTTTTTTAAGGCGTGGTGTTATTGACCATCGGAATTTGGTGTGACCGTGTGTAGGCAAGACAGTTTGAGCGAAATTCCGTCCGAATTCCGACGGGAAAACCATCAGAGCTTTTTCCGACGAGAATTCCGACCGTGTGCACGCGGCATTAGGCAGACGCAACTGGAGTTCTCGGTCACCCTGTGCCCCTAATTGACACAGGGTAACTTACACATAGGAGGGCGGGGAAAGCTGGACAAGGAGCTTCCAGTGCTCTCCAAGGTACGCTGGGTTCCGCAAGCCCCCCCGCCCCAAGTGACTCCCGTCACACACCTCTTAAGGCATCATGCACAATGGACATTTTAAAAACGCCAGTAGCTTTAGCTGTAGAAAGCTGTAGCTGTAGAATGAGTTTTGCAGCGTTTTTGCACTAGCGTTTTTTAAGTTTATTTATTTTATTTTTTGTCAAAACTATACTCTCACAAAAGCTTATGGCTCAAAAACACTGATAACTACTGAATAGCTGAGTTTTTCTGCTTTTATCAGAGTTATGCCCCGTATACACGCTCGGATTTTCCGACAGAAAATGTCCTATCGGACCATGTTGTCGGAAATTCCGACCGTGTGTGGGCTCCATCAGACTTTTTCAGTCAGAATTTCCGACGGAAAAAGTTTGAGATCCTGCTCTCTAATTTTCTGACAACAAAGTCCTATCGGACTTTTTCTGATCGTGTGTAGCGAATTCCGACGGACAAAGTGCCACGCATGCTCAGATCACATTACAAGACCAAAGCTATTGGCTACTAGCCTCTACGTAGTCCCGTCGTACGCAACGAATGTCACCACGTTCAGGATGATCGGATTTTCCGACAACTGTGACGGACAAAATCCGTCGGAAAAAATCCGACGGATTTTGTGGTCGGAATTTCCGACCGTGTGGCATTAGAGCGTTTTTACAGCTGAAAAACTTCTCTTAAAACCCACTAGTTCTGGTGGATTTTTCCAGCCAGAAAACGCCCCTGCCAAAAAACGCTGGTAACAGCCTATGTGTGCATGAACACATAGGGTAACAAGCTGGGGAGTTTATTGGCTGCAGAAAAAAATGCCTGAAGCCAAAAACAGCATCTGTAAAAATGTCCAGTGTGCACAAGGCCTTAAAAGGAGGGAAAAAAAAAAGTATTTATAATGTTTTATTTTTATATAGCTATACCCAAATGTTTTGCCTTTCATTTCTATTTCATATTGAATTATTGAATGGTTTGTTTTTCAAGGTGATCGGTTACAATATTTTTTTTAAAACCCTTTCTTTTAGAAGGCTGTGCTAAAACATTAACACAAACTCCTCTATTTGTTTTTGAATCGCTGTCCCTGAGCCAATAGGCTGAAATAAAGTTTTACTTGGCTGCACAATTGTGTTTACTGGTAAATTCACCCGGTGAAAATGAATGGAAAAAAAGCCTAACAGATGAAAATGAATGCAGACACCACATCTAAGGACTGGTAAGATGCAAATTATGTTTTTGTGTTTAGGACACTGTAAAGTTTAAACATTTGGTCATTATTTGATCATTGTAAACCTGAATAGCCTCCTCTGTGTGCCTTTCTGAAACTAGTTTCCGTTTTGTTACTTGATTCCCATGACTCGAGGGCTAAGTCAACTGCCACTCCTTCCCCATCCAGTGGGAGTACCTAGGTAGCCAGTAAGGGCATTATCATTGAATGGAGACCCTTAGGCTACTTTCACACTGGAGCGGTGGGGGGCGCTGGCGGTAAAGCGGCGCTATATTTAGCGCCGCTTTACCAGCGTTTTAGTGGCGCATTTCGGCCGCTAGCGGGGTGATTTTACCCCCCGCGAGCGGCCGAAAAAGGGTCAATACCGCCCGCAAACCGCCGCTGCAGCGGCGTTTTGCGGGCGGGTTCGGCGCGCTGCCCCATTGTTTTCAATGGGACCGGGCGCTATAGGAGCGGTAAATATACCGCTCCTATAGCGAGCCAAAGATGCGGCTTGCAGGACATTTTCCAGCGTCCTGCAAGCGCACCGCTTCAGTGTGAAAGCCCTTGGGCTTTCACACTGAAGACACAGCAACAGCTGTTTCGGGTCGGTTTGCAGGCGCTATTTTTAGCGCAATAGCGCCTGCAAACCGCCCCAGTGTGAAAGGGGCCTTAGTCCTGAAGGCCCTGGTAATTAAATGAAACTAGTTTCAGACAGGGCCACAGAACTTTATACTGTATATCTGGAGCCCGCAAAAAAAAAAGAAAAAAAAAATGCCACCAAATTTCTGCCCTTGACATCACCCAGTGGTATAAGAAGCCATCAAGTGATTCAGCCCACCAGGCTCCACTTGCAATTGAAACAATACGTTCAGGTAGTTTTACCTGATGAATCAGTGCGGATAGAAATACACTGTATTGGGACGCCTGCCTTCACACACACATGAACTTTAATGGCATCCCAGTCTTAAGCCCCATACACACGCGCGGATTATCCGAGGACCAGGTCCGTCAGACCATGTCCGTCATACTTTGTCTGATGTTGGTTTTGCGTACACACGGTCGGACAAAGTTGTCGGAAAATCCGATCATTCTGAACGTGGTGACGTTTGTTGCCTACGACGGGACTACGTAGAGGCTAGTAGCCAATAGCTTTGGTCTTGTAATGTGATCTGAGCATGCGTAGCACTTTGTCCGGTCGGAATTCGCTACACACGATCGGATTTGGTGTGATCGGACTTTGTTGTCAAAAAATCTATCCAGCAGGAGATAGGACTTTGTCCGTCAGACAATCTGATGGAAACTGTCCGATGGTGCCTACACACGGTCTGATTTTCCGACAACATTGTCCGATAGGACAGAATCCATCGGAAAATCCTACCGTGTGTATGGGGCTTTAGTCTGTTGGGTTCAATATTGAGTTGGCCCACCCTTTGCAGCTATAACAGCTTCAACTCTTCTGGGAAGGATGTCCACAAGGTTTAGGTGTGTGTCTATGGGAATGTTTGACCATTCCTCCAGAAGCACATCCGTGAGGTACTGATGTGGACAAGAAGGCCTGGCTTGCAGTCTCCGCACTAATTCATCCCGAAGATGTTCTATTGGGTTGAGGTCAGGGTTCTGTGCAGGTCAGTCAAGCTCATCCACCCCAAACTCGCTTGTCTATGTCTTTATAGACCTTGCTTTGTGCACTGGTCCAAATCATTTGGTGGAAGGGGGATTATGGTGTGGGGTTGTTTTTCAGGGGTTGGGCTTGGCCCCTTAGTTCCAGTGAAGGGAACTCTTATGCTCCTAACTTTGTGGGAACAGTTTGGGGTTGGCCCTTTCTTGTTCCAACATGACTGTGCACAAAGCAAGGTCCATAAAGACATGGATGAGCGAATTTGGGGTGGAGGACTTGACTGTGCCTGCACCCTCCCCAAACTGTTCCCACAAAGTTGGGAGCATGAAATTGTCCAAAATGTCTTGGTATGCTGACGCCTTAGGTGTTGAGTGTAATGAGAAAATGCTTGTCCAGGCAACAGAGGTTGGGTAGCAGCAAATTCACACAAGGTCATGCTGTTAGTTGACAGGCCAATGAAGGTAGGTTGTGGTCTGCAGGTATGACAGGAGTTAAAAGTTCATAGGAATACACAGGTGGGCCATGAGCATCCATAGTTAGGGAGGACACTATGCAGGGCATTGAATGGGTGGAGATGTTGAAACAAAAGCTCCAGATGGGATTTGACAGCAGCACAGGAAGGGCCTACAAACTACATGGTAAAGAGCTATGGATGGTGTCATGACGGCTATGGTTGAGGGTGACAGAGAAACTGCTTGGCCAGGCAAAAGAGGTACCTGGAAGTGTTGGGGATTTTGGGCTAGCATTATTCTATTATGGGTTAGTATGCTTCAGGCAGGTGCCCTTTTAACAGCCCCAGAATTGGCATGCTGTCTGAAACCAAAAATATCCAGAGAATTTACCTGCTTCCATCGGAGTCCTTGGGATAGATGTTTTGCCTTGTCTCGTGAGACATATTTTATGAGAAAAAAGTTACAGGGGATCCATCTTGGCAATCACATTTTATCTAACTAGGTAAAAGCAGGTTAAAATAATGAAATATGTTCAATAGCCCCTATAGCTGATACAGTCATTTCTACAGTTTCTTTCCTGGGCTAAGCAGGGCCTGATTTATTAAATAGTTAGTTCACCTTATGCCGCATACACACGATCTGACTTTTCGGCGGGATTGTCCGCTGGACTAGAGTCCGCCGGACATTTCCGACCGCGTGTCGGGCTCCGGCGGACTTCTTATTCCCAAAAGTCCGGCGGACCTAGTTTTAAGTTTTGACTCGGCAGTCCGGAGGACAATCCCGCCATCTGTGTGCTAGTCCGCGGGACTTTTGAAATGAACGGACTTGCCCACACACGGAGGAAAGTCCGTTAATTTAGAACGTAACTCCAGGTAGACGGGACTAGGAAGTCAATGCCGCCTCGCTAGCCCCGTCACCTGGTATGGATTTAAAGGGGAATCCCTACGGCGAAAAAACGGCGTGGGGGTCCCCCCCAAATCCATATCAGACCCTTATCCGAGCGCGCAGTGCGGCTGGTCAGGAAAGGGGGTGGCAACGAGCGAGCGCCCCCCCCTCCTGAGCCATACCAGGCCACGTGCCCTCAACATGGGGGGTGCCCTGGGGAAAGGGGGGACCTGCGGCACCCCCCCACCCCAAAGCACCTTGTACCCATGTTGATGAGGACAAGGCTGGCCATTGTTTGTCGGGGTATGCGGCGGGGGGCTTATCGGAATCCGGGAGTCCCCTTTAATAAGGGGGCCCCCAGATACCGGCCCCCCACCCTATGTGATTGAGTATTGGGTATGATGTACCCCTACCCATTCACCTAAGGAAAAAAGTGTAAATAAAAAAAAAAAACACAATTTTTTAAAAAACTTTATTGCACAGCTCCGGGGGTCTTCTTCCGTCTTGGGAGGTCTTCTCGCCGGACTCCTCCGCTATCTTCTGCTCTTTGAATAGCTCTTTCACTAGCGGAGGAGCTTTCATCGTCGCCACCGCCGTCTGGGGGTCTTGTTCCGACTTCGGGGGTCTCTTCTGTTCTTCTTACCGGGCCTCCGCTTTCTTCTTCCAGCCCTTTTACTAGCGGTGGCCCGGGCTTCTGTCGCCGCCTTCTGCTTCTTGTTCTTCTTTCTTCCGATGTTGACTCGTCGCTGTCTCCTCTTCTAATGGCTCAGACGTGTTGCGCTGCCAGTTATATAGGGACAAGGGGCGGGGCCACCGACTCATGTCCCGCCCCCATATGATGTTTTAGTTTTTTTCTTTTTTTTCATCTGGTGACCTGGCCAGTTAGTCTGTTTTTCAGCAAAGGCGAATATATCAGTTACAAAGCTTAAACAAACCATTTATCATTGGCAGGAGTGCTTACAATGATCATCTTAATTTCTTTATGTAAAACTTTTAGCCCAAAAAGGAAAAAAAAACAGTTTGCTCAAACTACTTATGAAGTGTGAGTAGGAGTTCAGCTTTATTTGTTATTGTTTTTAAATCTGCTAATACATTTGGACAGCAGCATTGACAGTCTGGGGGGGGGGGGGTGTTAGATGTACTGTACATCTAACACCCCCTCCCCCCACCAGACTGTCAATCCTGTGCTCCTTCATCCAGAGTGGAGGCATTCTAATGCAGGAGATGTGTTACTAGTCAGATCAACAGGGGAAAACCGAGAACAAAGCCTAAGGGCCAGTTCACACCATTGAAGCGCAGTCCGGATGCGCTCAATGCTTTTCTGCATGCGTGTATTTAATGCGTTCCGGTGTGTTTTTGGTGCAGCCCAGTGCATATTTTCCCCTTCTTTTTTTCTTAACCTTAAATAAGGACATGTGTGTTCCAGTGCGTTTTTGATGAGTTTTACAGAGTTCCAGTACCGTCCAGTGCTGGAAAAATGCAGCATGTTCTACTTTATTTGGAACTGCCCGCACTGGTGTGAACTATGCCATTGAAACACAGTGACGTACAACACTACCAAGAGCCGAGAAAATGAAGTTTAATGCTTCTAAGAATGCGTCGCATTGTTTCCGAGCATGCGTGATTTTTTTGTGCGTCCGTATTGCATACAGACGATCGCATTTTCGGATAGGATATTTTCCCGACCGAAAAATAGAGAACCTGCTCTCAATCTTTTGCTGGCTGGAATTCCGCCAGCAAAAGACAGATGGAGCATACACACGGTCGCATTTTCCGACAAAAAGCTCTCATCAGAGTTTTGCTGGCGGCATTTCCGATCGTGTGTACGCGGCATTAGTCTATGTTTCCACTATTGCGACCCTCAAATTAGCACGGTTTAGAGTGCGGCTTTGAGTGCAGCTTTGATCCAACTTTACACTCTCTGGATCAAAGTCGCATCAAAGTAGTGCAGGCACCTGCAGGCCGATTTTCAAAGTCGCATAGATTGGAACAGGTAGCATTGAAATCAATGGACTGTGACTTGTCATGCGAATTTTATGTGTCCAAAGTCTCATGACAAGTCGCACTAGTGGAAACGAAGCCTAAGGTATTTTCAGCATGTGGTTATAAGGGACCCCACACCGCATGGAAACATCTCCTCCGGTGTGACAGGTGCAGCCACTACAAAGTTTGTGTTCCTGGTCATCCCTCACACTTGTCTTCCTTCATAACACTTCCCCGGTTGTAGTGTACGGCGTCTGCGAGCGGAGGTAAACAGCGGAACGCTGAAATCAATCTTTTTGATTTCCAATGTCATGACAGTGTAAGTAATAGGGAGCACTAACTGTCAGCATTCAGTAAACTGGAATGAAAAATGTTTACACACTCGTCTGTAGAAATGGCTGCAAGTATCTGACAACAAGTCGTGCACCCCGGCCCTCGGCTCCCGCACTAATCTCCCCCTTGTGTCTTTTCCCGCTGCACCGAAGCCCGGCTATAATAAGCGCTCCGGGACGAGTTGAAGGGAATTTATTAACAAGCTAAAATGTTATATTGTGTTGTGTACGATTACAAATAGTCCATTAGTCTCTTTTGCTGCACTGAGAAAAAAAGCGGTGGGGGTAGACTATATTTAAAGCTTTGATTTTCAGGCTTATTAAGGAGTTGGATTCTTACTGTTTTAAAGGGAAACTCTATCTTTAATTTTATTTTGGTGTTTTCGAAGAATGTTAACAATGCAATAGAACCAGTGGCAGCAAACAAACCTGGTCCCCTCACGCCCACCATCTACCCTCCTTCCCGGCCAATCGGGTCTTAGGACTCCTGGCCAATCGGGTCTTAGGACTCCTGGCCAATTGGGTCTTAGGACTCCTGGCCAATTGGGTCTTAGGACTCTTGGCCAATTGGGTCTTAGGACTCTCGGCCAATTGGGTCTTAAGACTCTCGGCCAATTGGGTCTTAAGACTCTCGGCCAATTGGGTCTTAGGACTCTGGGCCAATTGGGTCTTAGGACTCCCCGCCAATTGGGTCTTAGGACTCTCGGCCAATTGGGTCTTAGGACTCTCGGCCAATTGGGTCTTAGGACTCTCGGCCAATCAGGTCTTAGGACCCGCTTCCTGATTGTTCTGGAGGAGAAGCAGGAAGACATTAGCGAATAATTATTCGCTAATGTCACACAAGTGAGTGGGCTCCAGGCGCAGTGCTCTGCGCCCCGAGCCCACCCTTTTTAGAAGCCAATTAGGCTCTAATCATGTGCTTAAAAAAAAAAAAAAAAAAAAAAAAAAAACAACCATTGAAATCCATGTGTCCGGTGCTGTCACGTACCTGGTGGTGCGAGCCCGAGATTGCAGGGAGAGGCCTCCCTTGCGTCTCCCACTCCTGGTCCCCTGGTGTGGGAACAGGAGAGCCAGGAGTGAGGAGGAGCACGGGTGCCTGGCAGGATCAACAGACCGGTGAGTAGGAAGCAGGTTAGCAGAGCTGGCAGGATCTTTGGTAAGCAGGCTCACAGGTAAACTGGATAGCAGAGCTGGCAGGATCTTTGGCAAGCAGGCTCACAGGTAAACTGGATAGCAGAGCTGGCAGGATCTTTGGCAAGCAGGCTCACAGGTAAACCGGATAGCAGAGCTGGCAGGATCTTTGGCAAGCAGGCTCACAGGTAAACTGGATAGCAGAGCTGGCAGGATCTTGGGCAAGCAGGCTCACAGGTAAACCGGATAGCAGAGCTGGCAGGATCTTTGGCAAGCAGGCTCACAGGTAAACTGGATAGCAGAGCTGGCAGGATCTTTGGCAAGCAGGCTCACAGGTAAACTGAATAGCAGAGCTGGCAGGATCTTTGGCAGCAGGCTCACAGGTAAACCGGATAGCAGAGCTGGCAGGGTCTTGGGCAAGCAGGCTCACAGGTAAACTGGATAGCAGAGCTGGCAGGATCTTTGGCAGCAGGCTCACAGGTAAACCGGATAGCAGAGCTGGCAGGGTCTTGGGCAAGCAGGCTCACAGGTAAACTGGATAGCAGAGCTGAAGCAGGTTCACAGGTAAACTGGATAGCAGAGCTGACAGGAACTGGACAACGGCTTGGCAAGCAGGTTCACAGGTAAACTGGATAGCAGAGCTGACAGGAACTGGACAACGGCTTGGCAAGCAGGTTCACAGGTAAACTGGATAGCAGAGCTGACAGGAACTGGACAACGGCTTGGCAAGCAGGTTCACAGGTAAACTGGATAGCAGAGCTGACAGGAACTGGACAACGGCTTGGCAAGCAGGTTCACAGGTAAACTTGGATAGCAGAGCTGACAGGAACTGGACAACGGCTTGGCAAGCAGGTTCACAGGTAAGCTTGGATAGCAGAGCTGACAGGAACTGGACACAGGAAACAGAACCACTGAATGGGCTGGAGACCAACAGGTGATCAGGTTCGTTACAGGAATCAGACTGCAAACTGGACAGAGACTTTGCAGGGAACCAGAGTTCATCAAGAAGTCAGGTAATGAATCTGAACTGGGAGCAAGGTACAATGGATCAGGCAGGAGGATGGTCATAGGAAGCCGGGGTCGGGTACAGGCAGAAAGCTGGATAGTCTATGGCAAGCCGGGTCAAAGGAACAGATATAACAGGATCAGGTTTTACTACACCACAACGCTGTAGAGCAGACAGCAAAGACCGTCTGCACAGGTCAGGCTTAAATAGGCCGGCTGGTGCTAACTAGAGCGCGCGCCCGTCTCCCTGTGCGCGGTTGTGCACGTGCCCGGGCGCGCATGCGCAATGGAATCTGAGGGCCGGGACGGCCCGGGTTTAAGTTTCTGGCAGGATCTTCATGACAGGTGCCCTGCATGTAGATTAGGAGCCAGAAGCATGGATTAAGGGGGCCCCTTATGAGTGGCTGCCACTGAATACATCAATGCATGTACTGTACATTGTATTAAAGGAAAGCTATAGCATTTTTTATATTTACGGTAAGTATGTGAATGCAATTTCAAAAGACGTTTATTCAATGTAAAAGCAGATAAAAATGAATACTCACAAAGCAGAAACTAGCAAGAGCCATAGAACCACACAATGCCGTTCATCAAAGAAGTGTAGAACTGACGCATTTCGGGGGGTGCAACCCTAGCCAAGATCTAAAGGAAGGGGGTGCGCCACCGAAACGCGTCAGTCCTACACCTCTTTGATGTTGATGTTCATGACGTTTTTGTCCACACTGCATGGCATTGTGTAGACCTTTTGGCACTTTCTAGTTGCTGCTTTCGCGAGTATTCATTTTTATCTGCTTTTACACTGAATGCACTAGGTGTGTGCGCCTTTTTGTCTGTTTTTGTAGTACCAATTGGATTACCCCATCTGAGGAGGGCTGCATCTGTCTAGCATCCAGAATTGCTGTTGTCCTTTCTGCTTTCCACCATAGAGGACCTCATAGTGCTGGAAGGTTTTACTAGCTTATGTGAATGCAATTTGCTTAGAGGTTTTAATTCAGCTGGTTCAGCAGAGACTGGTCGAATTTTGTAGGCACTGTGGTTATACAGAAGTAAATCTACTAATCAACTTCTGTTAAACTGCCTTGTCATATTTTCTCGCTCGATCAGTGCTGTGGGCTACAGCCTGCAAAGATGATTAGTGCAATCTAAAGGCAAGGAAGAATCTGCTGTCAGAATACAATAGCTCAGGGGCATAAGTACAGGGGTCGCTTTAGGGGTTTATTTACTAAATGCAAATAGACTGTGCACTTTGAAAAGTGCAGCTGCACTCTGCATGAGCAGTTGCTCCAGAGTTTAGTAAATAAGCAGAAGCTCTACTGACTTCCATCATCCAATCATGTGCAAGCAAAATGCTGTTTTTTTTATTTATTTTTTCCTTGCATGTGATTGGATTTTCTTTGCAAAGTGAAGCCGTACCTCATTTACTAAGCTTTGGAGCAACTGTACTTGCACAGTGCACAGTCGATTTGCCTTTAGTAAATTCTGCATAGTATGTCTCTTCTGCAATAAAAATCCTCCCTTCTTACAAGTTTTTACATTTAGGGTTAAAGTGGAACTAAACCCTCCTAATCTTTACAGCCAAGAAAGCTGCCATCTTATGCCGCGTACACACGGTCGGAATTCTCGTCGGAAAAAGCTCTGATGCTGATGATCCGACGGAATTTCACTCAAACTGTCTTGCCTACACACGGTCACACCAAATTCCGATGGTCAATAACACCGCGACATACAACACGTTCGACTGCACTATAAAAGGGAAGTTTAATGCTTCTGAGCATGCGTCAAATTGTTTCCGAGCATGCGTTGGAATTTTGCGTGTCGGAATTGCATACACACGAGCGGAAAATCCGATAGAAAGGTTTTCCGTTGGAAAAATTAAGAACAGGTTCTCAATCAAAAGTCCGTCGGAAATTCAGACAAAAGACAGTTGGGCATACACACGGTCGGAAAATCCGATGATAAGCTCCCATCGGACTGCTTCCATTGGAAACTCCATTGGAAATTCCGACCGTGTGTACGCCATTAGCCTCTGTTTGACTTGCAGTTGCTCTGGTGCCACACATGTGATCAGTGGTCATTTGATGGCTTGACAGTCTGTTTGAGAGCACAAGCAACTATGAGAGTTATTATTCATGGCTTCCCTTAAATGTAACTGTTTTGCAAAACAGTTAAATTGATGGGTTTAGTTCCACTTTAAGTTCCGCTTTAGGCATAAGATGAACAGGCCCCCTCTACTTTTCTTTCTAAAGTTGGTATGTGCTTGGTTTACAGGGGTGCTCAAGAAGACAATGCACAGTATGTTCAGGCACCATATTAAGGTGCGCTCTTCAGATATTATACATTGGTTAGAGTAGGAGGGGATCAGAAGGTGGGCCCCTATCACCTAGAACCCTAACAGGCTCCTATAACAATTGCTATCCATCCACCTAGACCACAGTTCATCCATGTCCGTGGCTTTATTTAGACACCATGGTGCCTTAGCCAACAATGGTGCCCTCTTGAAAAAGTTCCAGTCCTTTTGATACTAATAACAGTACACAACTCTGTACATACAAACCAGAATGTTCTTCTGGAGGTTTCAAACTTTCTGCTTGACATTTACTACTGGAGTTTTCAGCCTCTTTTACTGGAGCCCACAGAGAAGGAATGGGTGGACTCATGGTCTATCAAGAATCTTGTGTCTTCTCACCCTTTCCCACTCTGTTTCTGCTGATGATTTACCCATGTGTCAATAAGGGGCCTAATAACTGAAAAAGATGCATTGTTTTTGAACCCTCTCATCCAGCTGCTCAAGGCAGTATCTGATGGCCAGCGTGCATTGTGGGATATTTAAAGAAAAAATCTGTTGCATAGCAGGGCAGTGCTAAACATGAACAGTTAGACATATTTATTTGAATGCTGATCTCCAAGCTGGTCCAAACAAACTATTACCTTCACTACTTGATGTGCCCATATAAACTGTATGTGGCCTTCGCTAAATAGAGTATACAGCGCTGTGTTTTGGCAGTGGGATGAGAACTTCCCGACCCACTTCCAGTGTCTATGAATGAATACAAATCTTCCTCTGATTGGCTAAGTTGGAGATTGTGATGTCATCCACCCGCCTCTCCATTTCAGCCATTCATAGAATACAAATTTCCCTGTAACTGGCTGAACAGAACTTAGCCTGATGCGATTTTGCTCTGGTGGCGGAACTGGAAGTTCCCGTCCTACTGTCAGAACACAACGCTGTATACTGTATGCAGCCTCAGCTACATACAGTGTATACAGTGGACTCAGTGGGCACATCTATCAGTGAACGATGTAGTTCATTTTGACCAACTTGGTCCAAACTAATTTTTTAAACTTCTTTTAAACCAGGAGATCGGTTTTAAGATTGTAGCTTGATTCATAAATTCCTCCCTCTGGTGCTCATAAGTAGAACTACAACAGGATAAAACCTCCCCCTGACCACTTCTTATTTGTGCATCTGTTTAGAGTTACAGTGCCTTGCAAAAATATTCACCCCCTTGGCCTTTTTCGTGTTTTGTTGCCTCACAACCTGGAATTAACATGGATTGTTTGAAGATTTGCATCATTTAATTTACAGAACATGCTCACAACTTTGAAGATGTTGTTTTTTTTTTTTTTGTGTGAAGCAAACAACAAATAGGACAAAATAACAGAAAAAGTCAATGTGCATAACTATTCACCCCCCTAAAGTCAATACTTTGTAGTGCCACCTTTTGCGGCTATCACAGCTCCAAGTTGCTTTGGATAAGTCTCTATGAGCTTGCCACATCTTACCACTGGGATTTTTGCCCATTCCTCCTTGCAAAACTGCTCCAGCTCCTTCAAGTTGGATGATTTGCACTTGTGAACAGCAATCTTTAAGATTTTCTATTGGGTTGAGGTCTGGACTTTGACTAGGCCATTCCAACACATTTACATGTTTCCCCTTAAACTACTCAAGTGTTGCTTTAGCAGTGTGTTTGGGGTCATTATCCTGCTGGAAGGTGGACCTCCATCCTTGCCTCAATTCACACACAGAGTGGTACAGGTTTTGCTCAAGAATATCCCTGTATTTATATTTAGCACCATCCATCTTTCCCTCAACTCTGACCAGTTTTCCATGGTGTTCTTTGGGTGATGTGATGTGTTGGGTTTGCACCAGACATAGCATTTTCTTTGATTGCCAAAAAGTTAAATTTTAGTCTCATCAGACCAGAGCACCTTCCTCCATACATTTTGGGAGTCTCCCACATGCCTTTTCGCAAACTCAAACGTGCCATTTTGTTTTTTGCTGAAAGTAATGGCTTTCTTCTGGCCACTCTGCCACAAAGCCCAAATCTATGGAACGTATGGCCTATTGTCGTCCTATGTACAGATACTCCAGTCTCTGCTGTGGAACTCTGCAGCTCCTCCAGGGTTACCTTAGGTCTCTGTGCTGCCTCTCTGATTAATGCCCTCCTTGCCTGGTCCGTGAGTTTTGGTGTGCGGCCGTCTCTTGGCAGGTTTGCTGTTGTGCCATGTTCTTTCCATTTGGTTATGATAGATTTGATGGTGCTCCTAGGGATCATCAAAAATGTGGATATTTTTTTATAACCTAACCTTGACTTGTACTTCTCAACAACATTGTCCCTTACTTGTTTGGAGAGTTCCTTGGTCTTCATGGCAGTGTTTGGTTAGTGGTGCCTCTTGCTTAGGTGTTGCAGCCTCTGGGGCGTTTCAAAAAGGTGTATATGTAATGACAGATCATGTGACACTTAGATTGCACACAGGTGGACATCATTTCACTAATTATGTGACTTCTGAAGGTAATTGTTTGCACCAGAGCTTTTTATGGGCTTCCTAACAAAGGGGGTGAATACATACGCACGTGCAAATTATCAGTTTTTTTATTTCTGAAAAATAGTTTTATGTATATATTTTTCTAATTTTACTTCACCAACTTAGACTATTGTGTTCTGATCCATCACATATAATTCAGATTAAAAATACATTGAACTAAAGGCTGTAATACAGTGATTCTCAACCAGAGTTCCTCCAGAGGTTGCTAGGGGTTCCCTAAGCATTGGGCAATTTCTGCCTCTTAGATAAGTTCCCACTCACGCCATTGATCTTTTTAGCTATCTGTAAGGAGGTAATTCTTCCCAATGACCACAAGTGTAAGGACCATTCTTTCCACTGACCATCACACTAATGTATCATGAGTTGTAAATTTCGAATTTTTAGCAGGGGTTCCCTGAGACCAGAGAACTATTTCAAGGGTTCCTCTGTGTTGAAAAGGTTGAGAAAGGCTGCTGTAATGTAACAAAATATTTAAAAAGCCAAGGGGGGTGAATACTTTTGCAAGGCACTGTAAATTTGTCTCATCTACGGTGCTACTTCTGTCTCAGATCTTTGCAAACCTGTCTCTGCTTGCTGTCCAGGATTACGGGCATAAGGGTCGAAAATACACAAAACAAAATTGGTGCATATACTTTGCTAAATCAGAAGCAACTTAATTTGTGGCTAAATGTTGTTAGTAATTTGCTTCATAAATGACCCGCCGTAAGTATAGCCTGGGCATAATATGCCAAGCACATCCAAATTGTACTTCTATTTCAAACAACCTTAGATATCCCGTAAGTTTGGGTTACAGCTGATTGTAGAAATGTGAATGTTCCGCGCCGAACGCTGACTCTAATGACTATAGTTAAAACGGGATGGATTTGTAGTTCAGCTTGAGTGAAATTTAATTAGACAGTGATGAAGAGAGGGAGCTATGTGTCTGCTTAGAGACTGTTGATTATCAACATCCCCCACTGCTCCTTTTAATAGGAAGCACGGTGTCATGAAGTCGGGTACAGTACACATCTGTTTTCTTCCCTCCTTTTGGGTATTATAGATAATGGTGAATCATAATTAGCGATACAGTTGCCTGAATGCATTATATTCCATTTGTTGTGTCTTCGCATAGAGGGCAATTAAAGAGGACCTGTCAGTACAAATATAAAATGAAATGGGAAATTCTACAATTAGTATGGCAATTTTTAATATTAAGGTTAGTCATTAATTCAGGGACCTAAAGGGAAAGTATGGTTTGTGACTGACTAGCTTTATTTTCCCTTTTTTGTTTAAGTGTACCGTAGTGATGCGCTATATATATATGTATATATGTATGTATGTATATGTATATGTATGTGTGTATATACATACACGATAGATAGATAGATAGAAATATATATATATATATATATATATATATATATATATATATATATATATATATATATATATATATATATATATATATATATCTCATGTATGTGTGTGTGTGTGTGTGTGTGTGTGTATAAAAAAAAAATATATATATATATATATATATATATATATATATATTATATGAGTTGAGTTCCTGCACCTATTTTCTGAGAAAAAAAAAAGAGCCTTTGTGTGTGTGTGTGTGTTAAAAAAAAAAATATATATATATATATATATATATATATATATATATACACACAACCACACACACATACACACATACACACATACACACATACACACATACACACACACACACACACACACACACACACACACAGGCACTGGTGCTGCCCCTCTCTCCTGCCACCCCCCTCTAGCACCAATAGATAGATTCATGCATGCATGGCCACCGCTGCCACCCCCTATTCAGGCACCCGACCCCTTTTCAGGCACAGTGCGCTGAATTACAGCGGCGGGGGGGGGGGGGGGTTTGAAGCACCTGATTAGAGCCATAGGCTCTAATAGGCGTCAAAAAAGGTGACCTGCCATGCTGGGTGCTTGAAGGTCACTCAGCTGTGTTAAAAAGCAAATTAATATTCACTTTCCTAAAACTAAACCGCCTCTCTGCCAATCAGGTGCTCGGATCTGTTACCCGCCACCTGATTGTCTGAAATGACAGGCGCTGTGATTGGACGCCAGGCGTCCAATCATAGCAGAGGATGGGAGGAGAAGACGGGAGCTGTCCCACCGAGACAGGTAAGTGCAGACGGTGGCCGGTGGGGGGCACACTGGCAGCATTTGATATGGTACAGTGGCTGAGTTTGGGGCACAGTGGCGGCATTTTATGGGGCACAGTGGCTGAGTTTGATGGGGCACAGTGGCTGAGTTTGATGGGGCACAGTGGCTGAGTTTGATGGGGCACAGTGGCTGAGTTTGATGGGGCACAGTGGCTGAGTTTGATGGGGCACAGTGGCCGGCATTTTATGGGGCACAGTGGTGACATTTTATGGGGCACAGTGGCAGCATTTTATGGGGCACAGTGGTGGCATTTTATGGGGCACAGTGGCGGCATTTTATGGGGCACAGTGGCGGCGTTTGATGGGGCACAGTGGCTGAGTTTGATGGGGCACAGTGGCGGCATTTTATGGGGCACAGTGGCGGCATTTTATGGGGCACAGTGGCTGAGTTTGATGGGGCACAGTGGCGGCATTTTATGGGGCACAGTGGCGGCATTTTATGGGGCACAGTGGCGGCATTTTATGGGGCACAGTGGCTGAGTTTGATGGGGCACAGTGGCTGAGTTTGATGGGGCACAGTGGCTGAGTTTGATGGGGCACAGTGGCTGAGTTTGATGGGGCACAGTGGCGGCATTTTATGGGGCACAGTGGCGGCATTTTATGGGGCACAGTGGCGACATTTTATGGGGCACAGTGGCTGTGTTTGATGGGGCTCAGTGGCTGCATGTTATGGGGCACAGTGGCTGCGTTTTATGGGGCACAGTGGCTGCGTTTTATGGGGCACAGTGGCTGCGTTTGATGGGGCACAGTGGCTGCGTTTGATGGGCACAGTGGCTGCGTTTGATGGTACAGTAAGGCTGTACCATCAGAATTTTTCAGTTTGTTTTACGCCCCCCCAAAAATTTTGAGCACCAGCCGCCACTGAGTTTGGTATAATGCTTGCCATGTACATAAATGACCTGGAGAGAATTTGGAGTTTTCCCATCAGTTAGCCAAACATTGTTTAGCTGTGTAACATACACCAGACGCCATGTTTCTCCAATGCTTGCTTTTAGCTTACGCCTATTAATCAGTGGTGTTAATGATTTAGAGAACCCAAGTTCGTTTGTACACACATCATAACTACCGTAATTATCACTTTCTCTAGAATGCCGGCAAATACAGGAAGCGATATTTATACTCTAAATTTTTATAACCTCCTTTTAATTACGCTCGCAGTATTTAAACCTCGTATCGAGCACTTGAAGTCGTAAGCACACCATCATTTGCGCAACATTTAGGTTCTTAGGAAGACGAGCATTAATTTTTGTTTAGTTAAAACAAGCTTTGCTTTTGAACAGCAGGTGGTAATTGAAACAAAACAAGGCCTCATTAGGAGCGCGTCTGGCGCTCACGATACAAACAGCGCACTACAAAAGTCCAAACACAAGAGCCCTGGAATAAAGTGGTCATCATCTAATTAACAGAACATGTTTTAATTACCGGCTAAACCATGCAGCGCAGTGTGTCAATTTAACTGATGTGCTAAATGCCAGTTTACAATATCAGAAACAGACAAATAATTTGAGTCTAATTACATGCAGCTCTATTGCACACCAGTGCCTCAAGCCCATCTTAATAAACAAGTTTTTTTTTTTTTCATTTTTTTTTTTTTTTTTTTTACATCAAACCCTGAATAGCAAATACAGCGGTGCTGTTAATTGCTACATTGTAACGTTGGGAGTTTGCCAGCTTTGACTATTAAAATAGGCTCTTGTGTGGATTGCAGTTGTTCTACGATGCTTTAATTAGAATGAAATGAGACAAAGATCGGCTTGTTATTGCCGCAATTCAATATATGTAAATAAGATAAGTGCCTAATGATTTGATTTGGGTCTTTTTTTTTTTTATGCTTGTTTTGTTTTCTTTTTCAATTTACCAGCCAGGAAGGCTTGGCACCGGTTCAGGAGGGCAGTTGCCAGCTGGGCCATTTAATTGTTTTCAGACATATGGACTGGCAAGAGCTATAGGTAAGGTTTGGCCCTAGGGGCAATTATAGCCATAGAGGCAATTGCTATAGGGACAGCATAGCACAAGGAGAAGGGTTTATGGCTTTATGTAGTGCTCAGTGTTGCTACTTAAAGTGGACCTTCACGCTAGAAAGGGACTTTAAGTTTCTATCTCGGCTATCCCGTCAACTATCTAAACAACATTTATTTTTTTCAGATTTGTTCTTTTTTTATGTTTTTTTTAATTTTCTTTTATTTTTTTCTCCCCACCCCCAGCAGTCATTCTTACCTAGGTGACAATGATGTGTCCTACTCCTGCAGCTTCCAGGGATAGCCCCTTCACATATCCCAAGAGGCTGTGGGAGCCCACTCACAGAGTGGCAGGTGGGCTAAACTGGTGCTCGTCACTTTGGTGCCTGGCTACCTGGACCTGAATGAGGCATCTAGACTCCCAATGACTGAGTGCACCAAGATGGCGGAAACACAAAGTCATTGAATAAAAGCAGGACAACACTGGACCTGCTGAGTAGGTGAGTATTCTTTCTGATGGTGGTCCAGCATTACAGGTAAGAGGGATTGGAAGGTAAAAGCAGGGAGGAATGAAGTTCCTCTTTAATAATTTACTGAGGTAATAGGGCCAGTTGGCATACGTAGCAGGAGTGGGAGAGATTTCCAATGCCAAAGGAATCCTTCCTCAAATGACTAGTCGTGCTTGGCTCGATGCAGGGGCATTGCTAGGTCTACAAAAGATCTGGGGCTATAGCCGATAGCAGCAAAGTAAATTAAATGATACACCTGGGCGGGCATACACATGTATATAATATACGTGTGTATGTGTTAGAGATATATATATATATATATATATATATATATATATATATATATATATATATATATATATAATATCTCTATCTCTCTCTCTCTATCTTTTATATCTGGGTGCGGATTCCCCCCTTACATCAGGGTCCCCAGAGCCCCCCTTACATCAGCCTCACCTGTGCCCAGGAATGCAGCCTCACCTGTGCCCAGGAATGCAGCCTCACCTGGGCCTAAATCTCAGCCTCACCAGTGCCCAGCAATGCAGCCTCACCTGTGCCCAGCAATGCAGCCTCACATTTGCCCACATCTCAGCCTCTCCTGTGCCCAGGAATGCAGCCTCTCCTGTGCCCAGGAATGCAGCCTCTCCTGTGCCCAGGAATGCAGCCTCTCCTGTGCCCAGGAATGCAGCCTCCCCTGTACCCAGGAATGCAGCCCCATTGTGCCCACATCTGAGTCACTAGTACCCAGCAATGCAGCCTCACCTGTGCCCAGAGATGCAGCCTCACCAGTGCCCACATCTCAGCCTCACCTGTGCCCAGTAATACAGCCTCACCAGTGCCCACATTGCCCTCACCTGTGCCAGGAAACAGAGAGCAAAGGAAGAGGAGAGCCGGACATCATCACACAGGTCGGTGTCTCCCGCTGTGTCAGCTTTAAGTTGAATCGCTGGGTGCCGGCCATCACTTAAGTCCCACCTCCTGGATCACCTCCCACCTATGATAGGCAGCACTTGTCCGGGCATTGGACAAGTGTGCTGTCTGTCAAAGGTATCATACCAGAAGGCAGGACTTTGTGATGACGGGCACCCGGCGAGTCAAATTAGTGCGGACTGCCCCCCTCTGCCTCAGCACCCACCCTGCTTAACCTAGAGACTCAGGGCTATGGGCCCCAGATTCGGGGCTATAGCCCCAGAAGCCACCCCCTAGGGACGCCACTGGTTAGATGGGAGAGGGTGAACTGGGGGTGTAGAGCAAATAGGTAAGGAAGTGTGGACCAAAGCAGTAGTTTTCAGACCTTTTGGTTTGCACAAAAGTGTCCTTAGTCATCAGCTGGTACTCATTGATCTCAGTGGTTAAAGCGGAAATTCACCTAAAAAGGGAAGTTCCACTTTTTCACCTCCTCTCCCCCTCGGCTCCCAATTTTTTATTTTATTTTGTCCTGGAAGCAGATACCTATTTCTGGCAGGTACCCGCTCCAAATTCCATTGCCCCCCCCCCCCCCCCACACCTTCCCACCTTGTGGGACCATTGAGAGAGTGCTGCTTGTCTTGCACATGCGTAGTGGGGAGCCATCTGTAAAGCATTAGAAAGTTACAGCCGGCTTTCTACATCCAACTGGAGGCCAATGAAGAACCGGACTGTATGAGGACAGTCCTGGATATATATATATATATAGCTGATGACTTTTAATTCTCTTTTTAAGACCAACGTTTCTCTATAAGTACAGCTTCATTCATTTCCACTAGGAATGAAGTTGGTGTGATGATGTTGCCTATTGCACATATACAAGAGTTCATGATATCAAAAATGTGTGACGGGTAGATCTAAAAGAATGCAATTGCGTAAACATTAATACATTCTTAAAATGTGAGTTCATTCTCGGTAAACTTTTCAAAAATGCCCCCTATTCAATTCCTTATCCCCTGAATAGTACATACTGCGTATCCTCTGTGACAGAACCCACTGTCACTGTTGGATGTGGGCTGGCCTCCTACCCACAGACTATGGCCCAGCAGAGAACGACTTGGGTACAAAATAGCGAAGGATAATGTAATTATCTCCCTATATAAGTTGCATCCCTTCTCCCCATCCTCCCCCTCTTGTTATTGTGTTTAATTATGTTAGATCATGGCACGTAGACAAAAGGTGTGGAGAAACATCCCAGCGAGGGATGTGTAAGGAGGGTCTGCCTACTTATCATAATCCCTTTAAGTGTTTCAACTGTAGTTTCTGTTTGAATGTACAAGTGTCGAGTTCCCATTGGTTCTTCCTTGTCCCCTACCCGCTTTATGACAAGGCTAAGGGGAGTGTCCCTAACTGTGTTTAAAAGTGTATGTTTTGTACTTATAAACAGTTTATGTTCTGCAGGTTTTACCGTCAATCTCTGTGGTTTGCCTCGTGATTGGGGGTTAAAGAGGAAGTAAACCCTCTTTTACAACTTTAGCTTACAGGTAAGCCTATATTAAGGCTTACCTGTAGCTAACAGGGATATCTCCTAAACCTGCACGGTTTAGGAGATATACCTGTATTTGCATGTGCCGACGTCATGCGGCACATGCGCACTAGCGACAACTGAAGCATCGGCGCTATATGCGATGCTTCAGTTGTTATATGCCGCTCTCGTGCGCATGCGCGTGACGTCATCGCGGCTCCGGCAAATCACAGCGCCGGAGCCGCGATACCCGGAAGTCACTCCGGGAGAAGATGTCGGCGTTCGGAGGGGGAAAAGAGGACCGATGCCGAGGCTTCGATTTCAGGTAAGTGATGCATAATTAGCTAGTATGCTATGCATACTAGCTAATTATGCCTTTGTCTTGCAGGTTTTTTTTTTTTTTTTGATTTTTTTTCAAGAGGGTTTACTTCCTCTTTAAGGGCTGGTTATGGTGGATCCATCGGCTGAGGGTGTGTTTGGAGAACAGGAGACACAGTTATGTTGGAGGTGCCCAGATGGGGTATCCGACATCCCTCACATTGGTGGCAGCGGTGGGATTGTACTTCCTTGCCATGAGCACATCCAAACCACCACCTAGATCCAAGTTCCGGATAGAAGGAGAGGAGAGGTACAGCTACCAGCCGTCATGTAAGAGGAATTCCAAAGGAGGTTGTGAGAGATGCAGATATAGCACAGGGGACCAGTATCAGTGCAGGTCCTGCTGGGATGGTATGATTGTGTTCGTTGGCAACTCTGGAAGAAAGTGCTAGCTGTCGAGCAGTGTCATAAGGGAAAAATTCTCCCCTCCATCCATGCAAGGTACTGGTCACAGTATGAAGTGCAAATGCTGTTATTGGGGAACAACCGAACCAGGAGTGGACAGCGGGGTTAAGCAGCCTGATCCGGGCAGAGATGCACTTGGACGAGAGCTACAGAGCCCTCTAGTAGTATGTAGCCCAAGTGTGCCCATGGACAGCGCATGACAGCCCCACGGAAGGCTTTGACTACGGTGGCCTGGGACTGTTGTACTGGAGGCTGTCCAAGGGATCTGACTTTGGGAGTGATCTGGAGTGTCGTTTGGAGAAAATAATGGAGTACAGATAGTGAAGACAGAATGTCTCGGAAGTGCTCTGGGCACAGGAAGATTTGGAGTTACTGGCCGTTCAGTAATGGGAGCTGAAGATCGCCTACAGGCAGCTGCTAGACTCTGCTCAGCAGCAGGGCGGAGCTCCCTTTGCCTGGGACTATCCAGAAATACCAGCCGACAGTCCTGAAATCACGGCTGAAGTGACGGCAATGGGGAAGAGCAAAAGTGTGGGTTGCTCACCTCCACCTCCAGCTTTGGAAGCGGAGCTCTTATAGCTGACGCAGCAAGTTTTAACTCATCTAGATATACCTGTTTCTGCACAAGCCGAGGTCATTTTCATTGAAGGAGGGAACATTTACTGAAAGTGCTAACAACAGGGCAGAGCTCTGCTAGCCTCTGCCCAGCAACGGTAACATCTTCGTTCTACGGACAGGAGATGGTGAACCTCCTATCCCCAGACACCAGTTCCAGAGTGTGGGGATTTAATAGACTTCTCTGCTGAAGAAGGACAACCTGGTGAGCCTCCAGCAGAAGAGCTGGTATCAAGCCAAACATCACTGAACTCTGCCCAGCACCAACAGCAGCTTCAGCCTCCCTGAGAGAAGAGGCAATCGGCCTTTCTCCCACCATACTGACAGGGACATGGGATTTTCTGCCAGCAGCATCTGTGGAGCTACTAGAAACCTCTCCAGCTGAAGCGCTGACAAAACCTCTGTCCCTCACCTGCGGCAGTTCTGGAGGCCCAGGATGAGAAGGTGGCGGTCACTCCCCAGCAATGGATTAAGATCCAGGGGGAGAAGGGAGCGGAGGTGTTCGTCCTTCCTTCCCAACAGTTGGCAAGGGTGGAGGAAGCGATCTTTCCTCTCCAGCAAAGATCTGTGCACCTAGGAGACAGTACCAGAGACATGTCGTCACAGCAGCCAGAAGAGGGTTAGAGAGATGGAGCAGCCGGCTCCCCTTCCCAGCAGCAGACGCCAGAATGATGCCACCAACCCAGCAGAAGAGCTGGCAACAGAGCAGAGTGCTGCTGGCCTCTGCCCTCAACTAACAAAAGATGTGGTATCCACCTGTATACCACAGGGATGCTGGGCAGTAGGCGTAGATCCCCAACAGCATGATGAAGTGAGCCCAGACACCCTGTTTCTATGTTTGGGACAATTTATTTGGGGTACACTGTGAATACCGGCATTGGGGGACTGGAACTACTGACTAACTTCGGATTCAACCCATCTGGGGTCTCCTCCTGTGTTAGTCCTCTGCCGAAAGGGAAGATGTGTGGCGGGAGTCACTTGGGGTGGGGGGCTTGTGGAACCCAGCGTACCTTGGAAAGCACTCGAAGCTCCTTGTCCAGCTTCCCCGGCCCCTCCTATGTGTTTATTTAGCCTGTGTCTATTAGGGGCACAGGGTGACCGAGAACTCCAGTTGGGTCTGCTTAACCCCAGAATTTCTCCAACAGCCCTCCATGCTGATAAGGTGTTTAAGTGGTGAAATGTTTGATTTACCTGTGTGTCCCTTATTGCTGATTGGACAGTTTACCCCACCCTGAATCAAAGGGGGGGGGGGGGGGTTGTCCTTGAGTTGTATATCTGTTGTTACATTTGTTGTTTTCACCCTACATTGAGTTACGGCTAATGACTGGGTGCTCTGAGGGATCGTGCTGGTACCGGACAGAGGAAGCATTTACGGTGGACAGACTCATCTTGAGTATGGGGCATCTGTCACAAGGAGTTTTTCAGCTGTAAAAACGCTCTTAGGCTACATTCACACGTGATCGCTTTTAAGCGTTTTTACGGCTTTTTTTACGCGTGACTTGCGCGCGTTTTTGAGGTGTTTTTTTTATTTATTTTTTTAGCTCATTTGTTTCTAGGTCTTTCAGCTTTTTTTTTTTTTTTTCCCTTAGCTTTTGTTTCTTTTTTTTAATTATTATTAATTTTATTATTATTTTTCATTAGGTTAAGGGGTTAGAGTTAAGGTTAAGTTAGGGTTAGGATTAGAAGTTGGGGTTAGGGTCAGGTTTAGGGGTTAGGGTGTCACGCACCTTGGTTGGAGGCCGAGTTGATGAGAGCACCCCTGAATGCGGTGACAGAGGTACAAGGCTCAAAGAAGCACGGGTGCCAGTAGCTTGATAGCTGGTGACTGCCACAGTCAGGGATGTAGTCAAGGTGAGCCGGGGTCATGCACAGTAAGACAGCAGGGTGGTTAGGAGGCACCTACGTGTCAGTGTACACTGGATATAAGCCTGGGCTTGTCTGTGTGCTGGTACACATGCACATGCATTAGCTGTATGGGAATGAGCAGTAGCTGCAGAAGAATTAGCATTGGCTGCACTAGAATTTGCATGAGCTGTATAAGAATTAGTATTAGCTGAACTAGCTTCCTGACATAAGGTTATTTATTTATTTTTGTTTAGGGTGTTACTACTACTAATGATGAGAATAATAATACTAATAATAAATAAATGTAAAATAAATACACAAATATGTAAAAATAATTATAAATAATAAATACATTCAATAAATGAATACTAAGCTATACTAAACAAATAATTAACCCATAACCTTAATCCCTAACCCTCTAAAAAAACATAATAATAGATAACACCCTAACAAAATAAATAAACAAATTACTATTATTATTGTATTTTATTTTTTATTTTTTTTGGGGTTTGGGTGTTTATTATTATTATTATTATTGTATTTTTTTAAAATATTTTTTAAGGTTAGGGGTTAACTATCATTTATTTATGTATTATTACATATTGTTAATTTATTTATGATGATTTTTAGTTATATTTATTCATATATTATTGCTATTTTAGGTTTTACAATTTTTAATTTGAGCAGAAAATCCCGCATAAGCAAGCGACAAAACGCACATTTATATTCATTTCTATGGGAATAAAAACGTGTAAAAAAATGCTCAAATCTGCCCAGTTCGAGCTCCAGAACTTATTTGAGCTTCAGGCGTTTGGCTTCAGGTGACTTGGAGTGGAGATGTAAACCATCTCCTTAGTGTATAATTGTTTTTTTCTCCTCCAGCATTTTGGAGCTTCAAGCTCCAAAACACTGAGCTGTGAATGGGGCCTATTCATTGATAAAAGCTTAAACGCGGCTATTCAACTTTTTGAGCCATAAGCTTTTGTAGGAGCACTACTGCAAAAACACTGCACAACTCATTCTACAGCTACAGCTTTCTACAGCTAACACTACTGGGGTTTTTATAACGTCCATTGGGCATGAGGCCTTATAAGTGATCACATTCCCTCTGTTCTCAGCTGCATAAGAGCTGGGGGAGGAAGCACAGAGGGAATGTGATCACTTATAAAAAAAACTTTACAAAAATACCTTTTTTCTCCTTTTTATATCTATACAAAAATCGTTTACAATCACTTTAAATTTTGGTGGGACTTCCCAAGGGTTTAATACTGCTAAAAGATGCAGACACTGCAGCTTTTCTGATCAGAATACAGCGAGTGCACTATTGTGATTACAATAAACCAGACCCTCCCATTCAGAATCAGTTTCCACAGCATTTGGTGAAGCAAACAGCTATTTCCTCTCTGCAAAATGTAGGACTCTGCTACTAAGTTTGTTAACCCCTTGGCGCTGGCTGCACACAAATATGTGGACTCTGTGCCTGGTCCTTGGCGCCGAGAGGCCACATATTTGGGTGAATTGCTGTCAATACAGCTGGGCCGAGAGCACGCATGCTGCACGTTCCTGGCACAGTTACCGATGCTTCACCAAAAGCTCCTGATCGCTGCTTGTGATTGGGAGTTTTCAGATCACGTGGCCGCTGTGACAGCCAATCGCGGAGGTCACGTGATCTTAAGCCCCGCCCCACCTTCCGGCTTCATAAACCTCTTAACGGGTCGGGAGGCGCTGGTCTGAAGAGGTTAAAATCCCCATAACGTACATAGATCAGAGGGGATTGTTTTTTTTCCCCACAAAAAGAGGACATAGGTTTTACATTCATAGCTGTGAACTAGGTTGGATTTCAGTGCAGCACAGGTAGAGAGCACAGGAAGTTAGGAGCTCACTTCATTTTTGGCAGGATCAACAGATATTAGTTTGCACAGACAGATATAAAAACATGCTTTCCAAGGACATATTTGATGGATGAAATGGGAGCATATAAGAGACATTCATTAATAGGGTTTACATGCAATTGCCTCATTAGTAGGGTTGAGCGAACCCGAACTGTAAAGTTCGGGTCCGTACCGGACTTTTGGGTGTCCGGGTCCCAGACCCGAACAACTGACTGTATGTTCGGGTCCGGTGTTCGGCGATGTATTGGCGCCTTTTACAAGCTGCAGGGCAGCCAATCCACGCTAGTTTCACTAGTGTGCCCTTAGAAGCCATCACAGCCATGCCTACTAATGGCATGGCTGTGATTGGCCAGTGCAGCATGTGACCCAGCCTCTATATAAGGTACAGGCACACAGCACAGCGCGTCACTCTGCTATAGACAGGTTCCTGGCTGCTAAGAGAGAATTTCATTAGGAGTTAGTCTGATACAGTCAGTCAGTCCACATTCCTGAAATATCTTCAAATTAGTAATATCAGTGAGCGATCTACATAGCTAGAGTAGAGACTAGAGAGTGTCTTTATTGAGGGAAAGAGGCAGAGAGAATTATTCAAGAGATTCCTAAATCAATTGTACCCTGGCTGGGGTGCAGTGCACAGTCTTTTAACATTGCCATGAGGCCAGTGCCAGACAAAATATAACTTTTATCTGCAAGCTCAGTGCACTATCACTGCATATTTTATTAAGAGGTACACCATACTCTGGGTGTATTCTGCTATTGCAAAAACATTGCAAAAAAATAAAATTTTGCTGTGTTTTGTGCATGTGTGCAGGAGTGTGACATACAATCGATCGATATTTCTTCTATTGTGCTATCCCAATAAAAAAATTGTAGTGAAATTTATTAAAGTTATTTCCCTATCCACATTTGTTTGCAGAGTATTTGCAGCCCTCTAGCCCTTTCCATTACTTTTTTACAGCCATTTTAGTCTTGAAAAGTTCGGGTCCCCATTGACTTCAATAGGGTTCGGAGTTCGGGGTCAAGTTCGGGTCAAGTTCGGTCCCGAACCTGGACTTTTTTCTGAAGTTCAGCCGAACCCGAACATCCAGGTGTCCGCTCAACTCTACTCATTAGAAATGGAGAGATGGGCCACCATATTGTACCCAAGTCCATTGTGACTATAAAGCAATTCCTGCAGTCATAAAGAGACAAAATCATGAAGGGGTTAAACGTCACCTGATATAAAATTAAAAGGTCCACTTTTTATTCTTCCTTTTCTTTTGTGATTATTATATGGTATTGTTACCGAAAACTCATCCCGGGTCTTTAGCCCACAAAAGAGCGCACGCAGGCAAGTGCACGCGTGGATTACATTTGCTTGAAAGCAACATAACAGAATCCTTTTATTATTGTCTTCTGCAATCAAGGGGTGGCTAAATGGTTGCAGGTGGTGATGAAAATAAAAACCATCAATCATTATTTATTAGGGCATGAAAAAGATCCACAATAATGTAATTGAATCCCAGAGCAGACAATTATTTCTATATATTGATAATACAATGTGAAAACTGTCAGCAGGTCTAATATGATGTTTTCTTTCATCGTTGTACCACTACAAGTCATACAAATAATGAAATGTAATAAAAATGTAATCATTTGCATATGCCAAAGCTGTGCAAAAAAAAAAGCACCTTTTTTTTTTTTTTTTAACTTTCTTTTTCATCTTTGAATGCAATTTGGTGTTTATGTGTAATTTAGATTTCTTTTATGCCTACATTAAAAATGAACACTCATAAAGAGGAATATGAAAGTTTCAGTGCCATCTTGCCAATTGGCTTTAATGTTTGAGAAAATATATAATAATCCAGTAACATGACAGGGGAAGCTAAATCATGCTAAAGGAGAACTCCAGGTTTGAGTAGGAAGTAAAAAAAAATACATTACTGACTACCCAAAAACAAATTTACTGATATGTATTACTGTATTTATTGGCGTATAACACTCACCTTTTCACCCTGAAAATCAGGTGCAAACAGCGTGTGCATGTTATACGCCAATACTTCAATTTGAGCTGCCTCGGAGGGGGGCGGGATGAGCGCCATCAGATTACATACAGTGAGAGTCTCCTGTTTACTTGACGGCCTCTGTAATAGGAAGTCCTGTCTACTGGGCCGCCATTGGACCACTGTTCTGTCTATCATAGGAGATTGTCACTGTTTGTAATCTGTCGGCGCTCGTCCCGCCCCCTGCCTGTCCCCTCTAGGCTGCAGATGGGCATCGATCAGTCTGCACTGATGGCAATGGTTAGGCTACTGCATTAAAGGCAATGGTGAGCCTGCTGCATTGAAGGCAATGGTGAGGCTGCTGCATTGATGGCAATGGTGAGGCTGCTGCATTGATGGCAATGGTGAGACTGCTGCATTGATGGCAATGGTGAGGCTGCTTCATTGAAGGCAATGGGGAGGCTGCTTCATTGAAGGCAATGGTGAGGCTGCTTCATTGAAGTCCATGGTAAAGCTGCTTCATTGAAGGCAATGGTGAGGCTGCTTCATTGAAGGCAATGGTGAGGCTGCTTCATTGAAGGCAATGGTGAGGCTGCTGCATTGATGGCAATGGTGAGGCTGCTGCATTGATGGCAATGGTAAGGCTGCTGCATTGATGGCAATGGTGAGGCTGCTGCATTGATGGCAATGGTGAGGCTGCTGCATTGATGGCAATGGTGAGGCTGCTGCATTGAAGGCAATGGTGAGGCTGCTGCATTGATGGCAATGGTGAGGCTGCTGCATTGATGGTACTTGTGAGGCTGCTGCATTGATGGTACTTGTGAGGCTGCTGCATTGATGGTACTGGTGAGGCTGTTGCATTGATGGCACTGGTGAGGCTGTTGCATTGATGGCACTGGTGAGGCTGCTGCATTGATGGCACTGGTGAGGCTGCTGCATTGATGGCACTGGTGAGGCTGCAGATGGGCATTGATCAGGCTGCATCGATGGCAATGTTGAGGCTGCAGATGGGCACTGACCCTTATTTTGCTTCAAAGTTCCGTATTTAAAATTTACGTTCTTTTCCTGAAACGAATAAATACGGTTTCTCGCGTTTTTCTGTCACTCCTAGCTGAAAAAAAACTGTTAGTGTTCTGAACAATGACTGGATAAAGGTTCCTGTTTTTCAGCACTTAAAGAGGAGCTCCAGTCTTCTATGCAAAAATGGAAAGCCATGACCAAGCTGTTTTCTCCCTGTGTTCTCTCTCCCCGGCATCTTTACTATGGGCAATCGGCTGGGACAGCCTGCGGCTACCTATTACCTTCCCCTGGCCCCATGTGACAATTTTGGGATCAGCAATTCTTAGTCCTGGCACTGAACACTGCATCGCCAGAGGAGGAGGAGGTCGTATGCTCCCCAGTACTCAGAAGTACTGTGTATTTCCAAGTGCTTCCAAAAACTGAAGGGGTCTTATAATGAGAACCTATATCTTTGACCAATCAGGGCAGTTTTAATTTAAAATATAATAATATCATGGAGCCGCTAGTTATGCCACATCCTCTGTTCTTAAAGCGGAGTTCCACCCAAAAATGGAACTTCCGCTTTAAGCACTCCTCACCCCCTTACATGCCACATTTGGCATGTAATTTTTTTTTGGGGGGGGGGGGGGGTGGGGGCTTCATTAGGAGGGGGACTTCCTGTCCCACTTCCTCCTTCTGCCCAGGAATCGCCTAGGCGACTCCTCCCTCTTAATTTAAAGCAGAACTCCGGGATTTTCAAAAAATCCCCCATTAGTACTGTCCCACCCCCCCCACACACACACAAATTACTAAACAGTTATTACATATGAGAAATTTCTGACCGTTTAAGAGAGATTTGTGATTGAATTTTCAGGAAGTCAGCTCTGTGATTCAAAAAATGCATCATCGTTTCTGGCAGGGAGGAGGTGTTAAAAAAAAACTGTGATTGCATCATATCCTCTTCTCTCTCTCTAACTGTAATCAGACTACATTTCCCATGAATCTTTGGGATGGGAGTGAATATGGGAGGTACACTAGGCTTGTATATGTAAATGTGAACTCGCCCACTTCAACATAAATCGCACCCCTCATTCTGCAGCCAGCAAGCCATACATAACACACGGTATGATAGGTTACAGCCTTATAAATGCAAACCAGTGCAACGTGTCAGGGACCACCAGTGCCGAATGTATGGGGCCACCAGTGCCGAATGTCAGGGACCACCAGTGCTGAATGACAGGGACCACCAGTGCCGAATGTCAGGGACCACCAGTGCCGAATGTCAGGGACCACCAGTGCTGAATGTCAGGGACCACCAGTGCCGAATGCCAGGGACCATCAGTGCCGAATGCCAGGGACCACCAGGGACCACAAGTGCAGCATGTCTGTCCCACCAGTGCAGAGTAGGGATTATTATTAGAAATCGCTTGTATGACACAGCGGGGATCTCCCGCGGTGTTAGGTATTGTATATGAGAACACCGTATGCTGATATCCCGCCTCCCAGTGTTGTGATAAAGTGTCCAAAAATAAACTTAATTCTTGTGCTCCCAGTGGGTTCCACCACCATTCATGATTCTTACCAAAATTTTGCATCCCAAATTATAGGAGGTCTAAAAAGTGATTGGTACATCAAGGGTAACTCGGGTCACACCACTCAGAATGGATCTGACATGTAGATGGATGGGGACTTCACCTGCAAGGAAATGGCTCAACACTGGGGAAAAAAGGATCACAAAACCTTCATAGTGTAAACCGCCAGAATGTTTTATTAACTAAAAGGACAGTACTCACATGATAAACATATAAACACTAGCGACAGCACAAAGTCGGCCTGTCAGGCGATATGAGCAGCGTAAGCCCCGAACTGACGCGTTTCATCTATGGAGACATTCTCAAGGACAAATTGTGTCAAGGCGGGGCTTATGCTGATGTCATCACTTCGCCTGACCGACTGGTGGTGTGGATTGTCTTGTTGCTAGTGTTTACATGTTTATTATGTGAATACAGTCCTTTTAGTTAATAAATCATTCTAGCAGTTTAAACTATGAAGGTCTTATGAGCTTTTTTTTTTCCCAGTGCAAAGCCATTTCCTCTGCCGGTGAGCTCTGAGGTTCCCACCCACCCATTAACATTTCAGATGCATTCTGAGTGGTGTGACCAGAATGTGACTGTGTTAACCTTTGATGTACCAAATGCTTTTTAGACCTCCTATAATTTGGGGTCTGAAATTTTGGTAGGAGGCCGAGACTTCTCATGAATGGTGGTGGAACTCGCTGTTGAGCCATTTCCCTGCCGGTGAGCTCTGAAGTTCCCATCCATCCATTTACATGTCAGATGCATTCTGAGTGGTGTGACCTGAGTTAACCCATGCTGTACCAATCACTTTTTAGACCTCCTATAATTTGGGATCTGAAATTGTGGTAAGAATCATGAATGATGGTGGAACCCACTGGGAGCACAATAATTCAGTTTATTTTTGGACACTTTATTGGTGATTTATATTTAAATATATGGACTCACGGCTAATTTTGTGACACAATGAACATGTGCAATTATTGATTTAAAGTGATTGTAAAGGTAAAAAACAAAAACAAATGTATCATACTTACCTCTACTGTGCAGCTCGTTTTGCACAGAGTGGCCCTGAACTTGCTCTTCTGGGGTCCCTTGGCGGCTCTCGCGGCTCCTCCCCACATCTGATAACCCCCTCGGAGAGCGCTTTCCCAAGGGTTTTACCTTCCAGGTGTGCTCCCAAGTCCAGCATTCGGCGTCCATAGAGGCCGAATGCAGGACTCGGTCCCGCCCTGGCGCTCGCGTCATTGGATTTGATTGAGAGCAGCGGTAGCCAATGGCTATGCTGCTATCAATCTATCCAATCAAGAGCCCATAACCCCCGGACAGAGAGATAGCAGGTCCCTGTGGGTCAAGTTTGAGGGGTCAGGTAAGTAAAATGGGGGGGCTGGGGGGCCGGTCACTGACAGGTGTTTTTTCACCTTAATGCATAGGATGCATCACGGTGAAAAAACACAAACCTTTACAACTCCTTTAATAGACACAGTGGACTTATTTATAATTTATGGTTTGTACACATTATATTAGTTTTATACAGCACAACATATGTGATTTATATACTTCTTTATTAGGTGTTGTCCTAATAAGGAAATATAGTATTTCATGATTAGGGCAAAGATATCCCACAGAAGGTGTCCCTTTTGTGATAACACTGCTCTAAGTAGGACTTACTATATTATATCCTGTCTAGGCCATTGATATAACAGATATTCCCACCCTGCTACCTTTAAAAGTAGCAACCTCATTGGGTTTTTTACGTTGTATTTAGCGTCTATTTGGACCATTTTTACTGAGCAGACTAGGTTCACTGGCAAAATAAATTCTGGCAAACCTCTTCCTGGATGACTGACTCTTACTAATCAATGTGTTTATCCCTAATTATATTTGCTCACTGAAAATTAAAAAGATTTAAATGATTAATATTAACTGACCCACCTCCCTCCTTCCCCTTCAGCTCCAGCATTTGCAGATCACTACTTTCGGTAGGGATTGGCGGTAGCACTTACCCTTAAAATCAACATTGGCAGCAACACAATGATCCTGGCGAGTCCACAGACAATCATTGGCTGAGTAGATGATGACCTATCACCCTGTCTAATAATCGTGAAGCTGTTTCTAATTCAGAAACCTATTTAGCTTCCTTTGTTTTGCATCCAAGTCCAATTTATGTTTTCTAACAACTACTCTTCTCGGCTAGCAACTAACGCAGTTTTGGTACGATGCTTCCCTAGTCATAATAAAAACCACCAGGGTGTCAATAAATTACCACGGGACAATTTTGTGAAGAAGGGAGGTCAAAGAGCTACGAGCAAGGGAGAGAACGTTTAACGACACGGAGAGATATTAACGTCACTATTTTAATATTCCACCGTGTAAAAGTGCCTCCGAATCAGATGTGAAATTAAGCTATGCGGGAAGCCGGATGGCGGACAACAACAATATCGGCCCGTTGGCTGGTTCCAGAGACATCTGGTAGGCGTCTTTTGCCAATCACCACTTGGAACGCTTGTTTGAAAAACGTCAAATTGTTTTCTTTTGTTGTGTTTGCGGTGGAAAGGGGTTTCTGAAGATTTTTAGGCAGCTATTTAATGCAAAACAAATCTATGAGGTGGATCTACTCGATGTTGCTGCCAAATCGTTTTACAAGTTCATCAATTCAGCGCTGGAACACAGGGTGCCAAGGCCAAATCTCACTCAGGAGTTGTTTATTATAAACACTGACTGCGTAAAGATATGAGTTCCATGTAACACAGCAGAACTTGTTATTCTAACTTCTCGCTGTCCGTCACACCAACACACCCAGTTAAAGGGATACAGTTTCCAAAAAATAAACTTAACAAAATGTTTTAAACTTGGACCCAAGCATCATTAAAGCTGAAGCTTACTCTGCTTTTATTCCCCCCCATCAGCAACATGTTAATGGAATTTTTGCCTACCAGGCCAATTCTGACACTTATCCCATATGTAAAAATCTGTGTTTTTTTGCTAGAAAATCACTTAGCCCCCAAAAATTATATATATATATACAGTGGCTTGCGAAAGTATTCGGCCCCCTTGAACTTTTCAACCTTTTGCCACATTTCAGGCTTCAAACATAAAGATATAAAATTTGTATTTTTTGTGAAGAATCACCAACAAGTGGGACACAATTGTGAAGTGGAACGAAATCTATTGGATTTTTGAAACTTTTTTAACTAATAAAAAAATGAAAAGTGGGGCGTGCAAAATTATTCGGCCCCCTTGCGTTAATACTTTGTAGAGCCACCTTTTGCTGCGATTACAGCTGCAAGTCGCTTGGGGTATGTCTCTATCAGTTTTGCACATCGAGAGACAGAAATTCTTGCCCATTCTTCCTTGCAAAACAGCTCGAGCTCAGTGAGGTTGGATGGAGAGCGTTTGTGAACATCAGTTGTTAGCTCTTTCCACAGATTCTCGATTGGATTCAGGTCTGGACTTTGACTTGGCCATTCTAACACCTGGATACGTTTATTTGTGAACCATTCCTTTGTAGATTTTTGCTGTATGTTTGGGATCATTGTCTTGTTGGAAGATAAATCTCCGTCCCACTTTCAGGTCTTTTGCAGACTCCAACAGGTTTTCATCCAGAATGGTCCTGTATTTGGCTGCATCCATCTTCCCCTCAATTTTAACCATCTTCCCTGTCCCTGCTGAAGAAAAGCAGGCCCAAACCATGATGCTGCCACCACCATGTTTGACAGTGGGGATGGTGTGTTGAGGGTGATGAGCTGTGTTGCTTTTACGCCAAACATATCGTTTTGCATTGTGGCCAAAAAGTTCGATTTTGGTTTCATCGGACCAGAGCACCTTCTTCCACATGTTAGGTGTGTCTCCCAGGTGGCTTGTGGCAAACTTTAGATGAGACTTTTTATGGATATCTTTGAGAAATGGCTTTCTTCTTGCCACTCTTCCATAAAGGCCAGATTTGTGCAGTGTAGGACTGATTGTTGTCCTATGGACAGACTCTCCCACCTCAGCTGTAGTTCTCTGCAGTTCATCCAGAGTGATCATGGGCCTCTTGGCTGCATCTCTGATCAGTCTTCTCCTTGTCTGAGCTGAAAGTTTAGAGGGACAGCCAGGTCTTGGTAGATTTGCAGTGGTCTGATACTCCCTTCCATTTCAAAATGATCGCTTGCACAGTGCTCCTTGGGATGTTTAAAGCTTGGGAAATCTTTTTTGTATCCAAATCCGGCTTTAAACTTCTCCACAACAGTATTACGGACCTGCCTGGTGTGTTCCTTGGTCTTCATGATGCTCTCTGCGCTTTCAACAGAACCCTGAGACTATCACAGAGCAGGTGCATTTATACAGAGACTTGATTACACACAGGTGGATTCTATTTATCACCATCAGTCATTTAGGACAACATTGGATCATTCAGAGATCCTCGCTGAACTTCTGGAGTGAGTTTGCTGCACTGAAAGTAAAGGGGCCGAATAATTTTGCACGCACCACTTTTCAGTTTTTTATTTGCTAAAAAAGTTTAAAATATCCAATAGATTTCGTTCCACTTCACAATTGTGTCCCACTTGTTGGTGATTCTTCACAAAAAATTAAAATTTTATATCTTTATGTTTGAAGCCTGAAATGTGGCAAAAGGTTGAAAAGTTCAAGGGGGCTGAATACTTTCGCAAGCCACTGTATGTGGTAATCTGTTGTTCAATGGCATTAGTTCATTTTTTTTTGTGGGGGGGGAGGCTGTTTGTAGGGGGGGGCTGTTTGTAGGGGGGGGGCATAAAACATTTTGCTATGGGGCCCTGTGATTTCTAGTTAAGCCCCTGCTTGCAATAGAGGTGAGTGAAGGCAAGATGGCCTCCGCTCATCTCTATGGCCTTGGAGAGTAATGGCATGACGTCACATCCGGTTCCCCCTGCAAGTAAACATTGATCTTTTGCTTTTAAAGGCAGAGGAGAGAGTTGGCCCCAGAACTCTCCATAAAGAGGAACTGTCATGTTGGGATTTTTAGATAATGTAGTTTGACGCCATTCCACAAGTATGTGCAATTTTACAGCATGACTTTTTAGGTATCAATTTACTTGGCGTAACATCATCTTTCTTATTATACCAAAAGTTGGGTTATATATTGTGCTTTGTTTTGATTTTCAACTCAAAGTGTATTTTTTCCCCAATAAAATGCATTTGAAAAATCGCTGCGCAAAAAACGTGTGACGAAAAAATTCCAACAATTATGTTTTCTAAGGCCTCTGCTAAAAAAAAAATGATTTTATATATATATATATATATATATATATATATATATATATATTTTTTTTGGTAAAATATGAAAGATGTTACGCCAAATAAATTGAGTCTATAAGACCCCAACTCTCTCCTCTACCTTTAAAAGCAAAAGATCAATGTATACTTGTAGGGGGAACTGGATGTGACATCATGACATTACTCTGGCCCTCCAAGGCCATAGGGATGAGCGGAGGCCATCTTGCCTTCACTCAGCTCTATTGCAAGCAGGGGGTTAACTAGAAATCACAGGGCCCCATAGCAAAATGTTGTATGCCCCCCCCCCCCCCTACAAAAAGCCCCCCCACAAAAAAAATGAACTAATGCCATTGACCAACAGATTACCACACCCATTAATTTTGAACAACAAAGTATGCAGTATACTGTACGACCGGGCCATAAACAAATGACGTCCTGTTCGGCACGTGGAATACCGGGGTTATGGCTGCAGTAATGTGCCATAACCCTAGTATTGTTTTTTTATAGCCGGTGATGGACACATTGCTGACCTCCATGCCTTCTAACCAATTTCTGTTCTGTTATATAAAATGAAGTTCAACTCACCATAATGCAGAATCAGTGGGAGCCCTGAGCGTGTCACTTGCCACCTTCGCCTGCCACAAGATACAACTTGTCACGGAATGTCACTTGCCACATCACCTGCCACACATTGCGGATTGACCACTTGCCACGTCGCCTGCCACAAGGTGCAGATTGTCACTTGTCACACGTTGTGGAATGTCACCTGCCACATGTTGTGGGTTGTCCACTTGCCGCATCCCGGATTGTCACTTGCCACGTCACCTGCCACACATTAAGGATTGTCACTTGCCATGTCACCTGCCACACATTACGGATTGTCACTTGCCATATCACAGATTGTCACTTGCCACGTCGCTTGCCACACGTTATGGATTGTCACTTGCTGTGTCACTTTCCTGCTGTGTCCCAGAGTCAGGCAGCAGAGAGATAATGTCATCTCTCTGCTTCCCGCGGCTGCCTGCACAGTGAGGGGGGACCTGCACTGCAGGGATACAGGGCGGGAGCCGGGTGGTGAGAGATGATGTCATCTCTATGCTCACCCGCCCACCAGCTCCCTGATTGGCCAGCCCGCTCACCCACGAGCCACCCAGCTGTCTCACCAACTGAGCCAATGACAGCCCACGGAGCCACCTACGCTCTCACCCGTGGACCTGCGGAGCCGCCCACTCTCACCCATAGAGCCACCCGCTCTCATCCGCGGAGCCTCCTATCCTCACCGGGCCCCACTCAGTTGCAGGCCTCATGGCACCCGCGTGTGTCGCTATGGCGGTAGTTCCGCCACTGATTGCAAGCCATCTGAACTGCTGGATGGGTTCCGGGCTTCACCGATCATCAGGTAAACCCCCGGGAAGCGGTGGGGGATGCACCCCTCCCGCAGCTTCTAAAAGTGATCCACTTTTTTCTTGTAGAGAATCCCCGGCTATAAAAAACAATACTAGGGTTATGGCACATTACTGCAGCCATAACCCCGGTATTCCACGTGCCGAACAGGACGTAATTTGTTTATAGCCCGGTTGTCAAGTGGTTCATTTTTAATATACAGTACACCTTATTTTGGACCCAGTATGTCTTCACTGGGTCTTTGCGCTTCTTTATGCAAATGTAGGCAGATCATAGCTGGTGGGAGGAGCCTGCAGGGTGCTGTACATAGCTTCCTGCAAACATCACAGCCCCCCGCCTCTCAAGAGCCCTCAGCCCTGATGAAAACAGTGGGTTGGCTCTTGGGAGCAGTTATGCAAATATCAAGAGGTCTTGATGGGTGGATGTCAGTCTGGAGAAGTAAGCATTCCTAGCTAGGATGTTTTTGCAGGCAGACCACCCTAGGTAATGCCCACATATGATGCTGAGCCTCCATAAATTAAAAAGAACCAAAATTCAGTGAATGAAAAGGGCAGGCAAGGGACAGTCAGGCTGGGGAGTAAAAGCTTATAATGCTGGACTTCCTCCACCCAGGAAAAGAGGCGCTCTGTGTCTGACTTGCTGCAGCTTCTAATGCACACAGTGAGAAGATTACAGTGTGTGGTGAAATTAGAGTAAGCAATTCTGAAGGTAAGCTGGTACAAATGGAGTTCAGCTTTAACCACTTGCCCACTGGGCACTTTTACCCCCTTTCTGCCCAGGCCAATTTTTAGCTTTTAGCGCTGTCACACTTTAAATGACAATTGCACGGTCATGCAACATTGTACTCATATGACATTCTTATCATTTTTTTTTATACAGATAGAGCTTTCTTTTGGTGGTATTTAATCACCACTGGGATTTTATTTTTTGCTAAACAAATTAAAAAAGACCGAAAATGTTGAAAATAACCTTTTTCATAGTTTGTTATAAAATCTTGCAGGTCATTTTTCTCCTCCACTGATGTGCACTGATGAGGCTGCACTGATGGGCACTGATACACTGCACTGATGGGCACTTATGAGGTGCCACTGGACACTGATAGACCGCACTGATGGGCACTGATGAGGTGCCATTGATGGACACTGGCTGCACTGATGGGCACTGATAGGTGGCAGTGATGGGCCCTGATAGGCAGCACTGATGGGCACTGATAGGCACTGGTAGGTGGCACTGATGGGCACTGATAGGTGACACTGATGAGGAGGTACTCATAGGCAGCACTGATGGGCCCTGATTGGCAGCACCGGTGAGCATCGATAGGCAGCACTGGTGGGCACTGTTTAGACTGCACTGATAATCAGTGCCCTGATTATCAGTGTAGATGCCCCTTTCACAAAAGCCAGTTACGGGCTCTCCTCTCCTCACGTTAACAGCATGAAGAAAGGAATGGCGATAACGGGCTTGTGTTTACATTGTGATCAGCTGTCATTGGACATAGCTGATCACGTGGTAAAGGGCCACTGTGATTGGCCCTTTACCCCGATCTGTGATCAGATGTGTCCTAAGGACGCAGAGATCACAGAGCACGCCGGGTGTGCTCCACAGGGGACAAGCAGGCAGCGTGATCAGAGGAGGACGTCTATGGATGCCCTTCCGGCAATGTAAGCCCACACTGTAGCCGTCTTTTGGCTATAGCGTGGGTGGGAAGAGGTTAAAGTATATGTCTAGGGAAAAATAATTATTTAGTTAAAGCGTATCTATGGTAACAATGTAAAATCATATTGTGATATTCATTTCCACATTGTATTTCAATTATTTCTAGCCTATTTCTATTACTCTGAATGATCTTGAAGTTTGTAAACGTACTTTGTGAAGGTCCCCACACATTTACTTCCTTGAATTCTGTGACCCGTAGTCACTATTCCCTGTGAGTAGGCACTGCTGTGTCACACATTTCACAGAGCCCGCCTTCTGAACTACAGAGGTGATGAGGGGAGGAGTTTCAGGAGGAGGAGTCAGTACAGAAATCATAACTTGTAGTCTGCACGATACCATGGGATATGTAGTCCCTAGAAATTGGAAGTAAACAGTAGTAGAAGCGTCACAGCATACAGGGAATCCAGGAAGTTGTGGAAAGGGATGGTCAGCAGACCGTCAGAGCTCACAACATGAAAGGAGATTTTTCAAGTAAGCTTATAGCGAATTGTAAAAAACACTTGTTTGTATTGTTGTTACTGATGTTCTAAAATTAAAATGTATACATGCACATTTCTCTACTTTAAATATAGCAACCCCTCTGCAGTCTACACAACTTGGACTCCCTGATGACAGCGAGCCCAAGTTTAAAGTAAACAGCCAAGTGGTATTTTTATGTGGCATCCTATTTCTGTGATGTGGGAGATATTTTTATCTGCCATATTATAGAGACACCACTTTTTTTTTACTTGGATGTTGATTTTGCTGAGTCTTCCTTTCTATGGTGCCACAATTTCTGAGTGGGAGAGACTGGTATACTTTGATCTCCCAGTTTGTTTGAAGGTTCATGGAGATTTAAGGGTCCCCGTCTTAAGAGTATTAAATAATACACACAGTAGTTCTACTATTTATTCAAATCCTAATAAATGTTAGATAATTTTCCCTCCCCTTGACTTTGGCACGTGGGCATGCACACCCCTGTATCTGTTTAAGTATATATGTATGCCATATTAAGGGAGATTCTAATTTGTAAGATACAGAAGGCATGAGTATAAAGGTGTTGTAAACCCTCGTGTTTTTTCACCTTAATGCATCCTATACATTAAGGTGTATAACTTCTGACAGCGGCCGGCCCCCCAGCCCCCCCGTTTTACTCACCTCAGCTTGTTTGTTCCCCACGACGGAGACGCACTGTACCGCTCTGCCTGGGGTTCTCGGCTCTTGATTGGATAGATTGATAGCAGTGGGAGCCAATGGCTGTACTGCTGTCAATCAAATCCAATGATGCACGTGCCGGGGGGGGGGGCGAGTCCTGCATTGGATGGGGAGGAGCTGATGGCACCACCGGGCGACCCCAGAAGAGGATGATCAGGGCCACGCTGTGCAAAACAAACTGCACAGTGGAGGTAAGTATGACATGTTTGTTATTTGAAAAAAAAAATAGCCTTTACAATCACTTAAAAGAGGCAGCTGCTGACTTTTAATAATTGGACACTTACATGTCCTGGAGTCCAGCGATGTCGGCACCGCAGCTGATGTTTCCATCAGTTGTCGGGTGCTTGCCAACTCCATTGCGAGTAGGGAACCCTACTGCACATGCGCGAGGCTCCGCTCCTCTCTCCTACTGGCCCAGCGGCCGGGGAAGGAGGAGGGAGCCCGGGCGGTGACGTCTATACCCGCGGCTGAGGCTCCCGGAAGTGGGAACAGGATACCTATGAAAGGCAGGTATCCTGCCCCCCCTCCCCCCCCCCCCCCCGAAAGGTGCCAAATGTACAACGAGCGGAAGTTCCACTTTTTGAGTGGAACTCCGCTTTAGGTATTTTTTGAGGGTTAAAAAAATACCTTTAGGTTCCCTCAACCTTCGCCAGTTGATGCAGGTCATATCACATAAACTATATTTCAAGGTAATGCTATGGAAAAAAAGATTTTAAAGACATGGTGCTCAGATAGTTGGCCCGTAGAACCGCCAAGCGTTGGATAATAAATGGATATACACTCACTGGCTACTTTATAAGGAACACCTTTTCAATTGCTTGGTAACACAAATTTCTAATCGCATGGCAGCAACTCAATGTCCTTAGGCATCTAGACGCTGTGAAGATGACTTGCTGAAGTTCAAACCGAGCATCAGAATGGGGAAGAAAGGGGATTTAAGTGACTTTGAACGTGGCATGGTTGTTGATGCCAGAAGTGTTAGTCTGAGTATTTCAAAAACTACTGATCTACTGGGATTATCACACACAACCATCTCTAGAGTTTATAGAGAATGGTCAGAAAAAAATTAAATATCCAGTGAGCAGCAGTTGTGTGGAGGAAAAGGCCTGGCTGATGTCAGAGGTCAGAGGAGAATGGGCAGACTTGTTTGAGATGATAGAAAGGCAACAGTAACTCAAATAACCACTCGCTACAACCAAGGTATGCAGAATACCATCTCTGAATGCACAGCACATCGAACCTTGAAGCAGATGGGCTACAGCAGCAGAAGACCACAACAGGTGCCACTCCTATCAGCTTAGAACAGGAAACTGAGACTACGAATTGCTCAGGTTCCCCAAAATTCTACAAAAGAAGATTGGAAAAACGTTGCTTGGTCTGATGAGTCTCGATTTCAGCTGCGACATATTCAGATGGTAGGGTCAGAACTTGGCGTAAACAACATTAAAACATGGATCCATCCTGCCTTGTATCAACGGTTCAGGCTGGTGGTGGTGGTGTAATGGTGTGGGGAATATTTTCTTATTGTTCAAGTATTTTATTTGTACAATACAGTACAATACATCGAAAGAGTTGTACAATTATAAAAAGACAAGTCATGAACATACAACTGTCTATATAAAACAACAGGAGAAGACATGACCTTGAAGTAAGGGGAGCAGTAGGGCTTAGGGGGCCTGTATCATATAAAAGGCAGGCCTCTATTGTAAAAGGTAAGTGAAGGACCGCAGGAGGGGTTAACTTTTGAGTAACAGTAAAGCCTCATACACACGATTTGACTTTTTACAAACTTTCCCGTGGATTTTTGTACAAAGGGCGTTGGCCCCAAGTTTGTATTGCATACACACGATCAGACTTTTTAGGCAACAAACACAAACGTAGTGACGTTTCAACGTACTGACGACACTTCAAAAGAGGACGTTCAAATACTCCAGCGCCACCTTTGGTCAACTTCTGTATTGTTGTCTGATCTTTTGCATTGGTTCTGAGCATGCGTGTTTGTACTTTGTACAAAAGTCCGATGGTTTTCTGTACACACGGTCGGACTTTGCTCCATCGGACTTTTGTTGGCAGAAAGTTGGTCCACTTGCACAGCCAACAAAAGTCAGATGAAAACTGAAAAAGTTGGTCCGATGGAGCGTACACACGGTCGGATGTTGGTCCAAAACAGCTAATTTGCATGTTTGTTGTCAAAAAGTCCGATCGTGGCTTAAGTGAACTGGTCCTAAGAACATTCACAATAAAGGCCCGTACACACGATCTGACTTTTTGACAACAAACATGCAAATTAGCTGTTTTGGACCAACATCCGACCGTGTGTACGCTCCATCGGACCAACTTTTTCAGTTTTCATCGGATTTTGTTGGCTGTGCGAACAGACCAACTTTCTGCCAACAAAAGTCCAATGGAGCAAAGTACGACCGTGTGTACACAAAACCATCGGACTTTTGTACAAAGTACAAACACGCATGCTCAGAACCAATGCAAAAGAACAGGCAACAATACAGAAGTTGACCAAAGGTGGCGCTGGAGTATTTGAACCTCCTCTTCTGAAGTATCGTCAGTACGTTGAAACGTCACTATGTTGGTGTTTGTTGCCTAAAAAGTCTGATCGTGTGTATGCAATACAAACTTGGGGCCAACGCCCTTTGTACAAACTTTCCCGTGGATTTTTGTACAAAGTCCGATCGTGTGTATGAGGCTTTAGTTGTTCAGAAGGGCTCCTCCTGTATAGAGTAGCCGGGGTGAAGTGTGACCTTGTCCCCAAGGCTATTTTCAAATTATACTGTGGGGAGAAGGTTGGTGGGTGGGTATATCACTTCATCCATCCCACTGGCTTCAAAAAAGAAATACAAGCATGAGGAGAAAGAGGGAAACTTGTGCCCCGTGTTACTTAGGTCACAAAATAGGGGGGCTGTATAGACCCCGTGGTGGAGAGCGAGTTGAAGATAAGGGGTTATCAAAGGTGGGGAATATTTTCTCGCCACCCTTTAGGCCTCTTAGCACCAATTGAGCATTGTTTAAATGCCACGGCCTACCTGAATATTGTTGCTGATCATGTCCATCCTTTTATGACTACAGTGTACCCATCTTCTGATGCCTCCTTCCAGCAGGATAATGCACCATGTCACAAAGCTCCAATCATCTCACCACTGATTTCTTGAACATGACAATGAGGTCGCTGTACTCCAATGGTCTCCACAGTCACCAGATCTCATCCAATAAAGCACCTTTGGGATGTGTAGCCGACAAATCTGCAGCAACTGCGTGATGTTATCATGTCAATATGGACCAAAATCTCTGAGGAATGTTTCCAACACCTTGTTGAATCTACGCCATAAAGAATTAAGGCAGTTCTGATGGCAAAAGAGGGTACAACCTGTTACTAGCAAGATGTACCTAAGGAAGTGTCCAGTGAGTGTATACTGTACATGCCATAGGACTGGTGATGCTGTCAGTCTTCTGAAGTGGACACGGGAACATATTAGTCAAAGTCTATAACTGTAAATAGGTTAGACCCCCTTTAAGAAAATATGAAGCCCATTTTGTAATCTAGTGGTCATGATGGATTCTCAAACCAAGTGATATTATTTATCTTCAGCTGATGTTCAGGATCTTCCATCCTTCGCTTCATCTTGGACACCAAAATATCTTGATTTGAAAGCATTTAAGTTCTAGAAGGTTGTACCATGTTCCCTAAGGTCAACTTTTAGCAGTTGAAATGTGCTTTTACCCTCACATCATTAAAACATGATCATTCTTTGAAAGATTGACACTCAGACTTGAATCATCGTTAGTCTGTCCTGTCCTTTGAGTACGAGAATATTACTCCTTTTTTTTTTTTTACTGCTGGTAAAGATGTGCCTGTGAAAACTAATAAAGTTTGAATCTCGAATAAAACTAGACATTCTTAAAGACTAAATTATACATTTTTTTTGTCTCTCCGCATAATATAGTAATAACGTGCAACATATTATTTTGCTTACATATTCAACCACAAAAATTAATTAATTGTCTTTTTCTCATTAAAGAACAAACTTCCTTATGCCGCAACCATAAATGGTATTTGTTATTCTTCTCCGCTGATCGCTATCAGTGAAAATATTCATGTTTGATAAAATTAAAGCAGAAGTCAGGTGCTTTGAACCATTTATTTTCTGCACCCGCTCCATATTATTCCTTAAATTATATCATTTAGATTTAAATATAGACGTCCAAGCTTGGAGCATAATAGGAAAGTTGAGTGACACAGGAGGTAATATTGTCTGTGAAGCCATTTAATTAAAATTAAAACTACTTTTTAGTCTTGCTGCTCAAAATGCAGCACGTGAGGGGAGATTGTATCTCTTCTGGGGGCTGGTACGGGGGGGGCTGTGTTCTGAAACTTCCATACCGATGCAGATCTACATAGGAATAAGCCGGAATGATCATTCTTAGTAAGCCAATCCTTTGAAAAGTGGCATTTTTGTTTTGGGTGGAAGCCTGGAGGAAAGAATCACATTCCAGCTCCTCATATTTGTCAGGACTCCAGGAGTGTGGTGTCTGTTTCTGAGTTCTTAGGTCATCATGCACCACATGCATGATGACCTGCACCGGCCGGCGACATCACTCTTGGGGGTTACTTCCTGGTATTGAGGCTCCGGTGCTGGGATTGGTTGGAGCCGCGATGATGTCACTCCCGCGCATGCGCGCGGTAACGGCACTCTTAAGCCCCATACACACGGTCGGAAAATCCGACCACCAAATCCATCGGATTTGGTCCGACGGATTTAGTCCGACACTGGTGTTGCATACACACGGTCGGACAAAGTTGTCGGAAAATCCGATCATTCTGAACGTGGTGACGTTTGTTGCCTACGACGGGACTACGTAGAGGCTAGTAGCCAATAGCTTTGGTCTTGTAATGTGATCTGAGCATGCGTGGCACTTTGTCCGTCGGAATTCGCTACACACGATCGCAATTGGTGTGATCGGACTTTGTTGTCGGAAAATTTTTAGAGCAGGAGATACAACTTTGTCCAGCGGACAATCCGATGGAAAATGTCCGATGGTGCCTACACACGGTCGGAATTTCCGACAACATTGTCCGATAGGACAGAATCCATCGGAAAATCCGACCGTGTGTATGGGGCTTTACTGAAGCAACGGCACATACGTGCATTACGAAAATGCATCAAGAAAAGTTAGACTCTATGGGGGAGGGGCTGAGCTAATTCCTTAAAGAATATGGAAACACAATCATTAAAATCTCATATAGGCTCTATTAATGTAATTTCAAAAGTCATTTTCAATCTTTTTAGATCTGTAGCATTCATTCAGTTTTATCTGGTGATCCTGCCATGCAGTTTCTTTTCAAGGCTGTTCCTGTTTTAGGCTGACAACACCCTGTCCCGGTTTTTCAGATGTGTTCCTATGTTGTTACCTTGAAATATATTGAAGCAATCACATCACAGCGTAGAGTAGTGATGTTCTGGGGTCTTGAAGGACCCCCTCTTGGGGTATGTGGTTTTCACATGCTTGAAGAAGGGGGTCCTGTGTGGTCCTGAAACTTTGCTACTGTATGTTGTGATGTGATTTCTTCGTAATACTTCTGGATGCTATATCAAAGATCCTTGGTGTGCTGGCGATATATCCCTTAAATCTATATCAATACCGGTTCCCAGCACGTGGTTGCTGTAGCACCTACTTACCATATAGCCATTTCCTGGAATATGTGCGTTGGGAATATTTCCATGGACTGTTGTCATCCTCTCACACAGGCTTTTCATTTTCCCAGAGTTGGGCTTTAATCAAGCCCAGGGTTTTTATTAATTGAGAAGAAGATAGGTTGGCTGTACACAGGATAAAGACATATTTCAGGAGACAGATGCTGTGATCTAATGTGAAGTAGCATAAGGGACAGAAAGTATTGGCAACATCTTTGTGGGCACCACAATGGTCAGCACTTCTGCCTTGCAACACTGGGATCCTTTGAATTCCATTTTAAGACAGCTGCATGGAGTTTGCATGTTCTCCTTGTGCTTGTGTGAGTTTCCTCCCACATTTCAAAGATGTCCAGGTAGGTCATACTTTCATAGTTCATTGCTGGTAAGGTTTAATAAAGACACCAGTCCATCTAATTCAACCTGTGTAGGTGTGTGTGTATCTATGCCTCTACCACTTCCCATATCCCCGTATTTTGTGTTCAATAAAATTACCATCTAAAAGTTTTTTTAAATTGACGACACATCCCGTTAAAACCAAAGAACCCCTTTCGCTGCTTAAGGTTAAACCGCTTCTTGTCCAAATTCTTGTCAATCGGTTCTAAATTGGCCTCAGCAGGTGATGGTAAGTCCTTATATTATAAGATGCTTGTGGGCAGGTACTGTTGGGAATGTACAATATGTAATGCGCTGGGTAATGCCCTGTACACACGATCGGAAATTTCATGTTTTTTTTCCGAAGGATGTCTTGCATACACACGGTCACACAAACTTGGTTGGAAATTCTGAACGGCAAGAACAGGGTGACGTACAACACGTACGACGAGCCGAGAAAAATTAAGTTCAATAGCCAGTGCTGCTCTTCTGCTTGATTCCGAGCATACGTGGCACTTTGTGCGTCGGAATTGTGTACACACGATCGGAATTTGCGCGAACGGATTTTGTTGTTGGAAAATTTGAGAACCAGATCTCAAATTTTGTGCGACGGAAATTCCGATGGAAACGGTCCGATGGAGCCTACACATGGTTGGAATTTCAGACAACAAGCTCCGATCGCACATTTTCCGTCGGAGAGTCCGTCGGGGCATTAGTTGTTGGTGCTATATAAGTAGGTGATGAAGAAAAGTTTTGCAGGCTTTCTATGGTTGGCTGATACTTTTATTCATTTGTAGTCTGGGGGATCTCTTTAAGCCATATTTACATTAGTCCTTTTATTTCTTAACAATAGCTGCACCCCCTCCCAAAGCACCAAACGTTCCCACAGCGCACAGGGCTGTCAGCTGACAAAGCGTAGATCACTGTCCGTATGTGAGCATGTGTTGTTAAAATAGCTTTACAGGGAACATAAATAGCTGTACAGTATGTTGCATCTGTGTTTACAGAACACGGTAAAAGCCTGTTTCCAAGTAAGGAAGAAATAAAGGGAATTATATTCAATGAAGGATAACAAAAACTGGCTACATTTGGAAGGCCTGGGAAAAGTTGGGAGAAGACAGTTCTGTTAAAAAGTCCAAAACATAACTGTCCATTGCCCCTAAAACCTCTGCCCTTTAAAGTGGAAGCCAAGGTACTTTTTTTTTTTAACTTCAATCAACTACTGTGTTACAGTGATGTATGTTAAATGGAACTAAACCCAGCGATTTAACAGTTTCAAAAAACAATTACGCTCCAGGAATTTAACTGTCACATTTACTTGTGTCCTCAATGAAACTGTCAAACCATCAAATGGCTGGTGATAACTGATCACATGTGCAGCCCATGGCAGTTGCAGATTAAGCCCGGGTTCACACTGCCTCCGACTTCTGCGCAACTTTGAAGTTGGATCCCAGAGCAACTTCAGCACGACTTGCATGCGACTTCTTTACCGGAAGTCAATGCAAGTCGTACTGTTCTGCTTCGCGTTATTGAACTGTTGTATAACACTAGTCAGACAGCTTAACAATAATTCAGAAGTCAAGAAACGTGAGACATCAGATCTGTATGTATTCTTTTTCCGAATAACTTTGTAAAACTACAACATAAGCATAAACAAACATATGTGTCAGTACATTAAAACATTATACAGCAGTTTTACTCTATCAGTGAAAGTACTCACAGACAATTCCACCATTAATCCAGGAATAGATGAGAGCTCTTCTGTCTGTAGTCTGTTAGATTAAGGAGCAGTCATAAAATGAAGGAAATACAGTTCCAGGTTAAAGGTTACTGCTTTTTACTGTGAAGATACCAGTTCCAGGTTAAAGGTTATTGCCTTTTCCTGTGAAGAGAATTCCTTTTCCTGTGACAAAATAATAGCTAACTTTGACCACTAGATGGCAGCAACATCAAACCAACATTGCAGTACAATCTGTAACAGCACATAGCACATATTACTATCACAATATGGGCAGAACACGTACCAAAGTCGGACCAAAAGTAGCGCAGGAACCTTTTTCTATGTCGGAGCAACTCAAGTTGCATCGATTAGAGGGGTTTCATTGCACAGAATGGGGATCCGGCTTCTGATACGACAAGTGCTCCAAAGTCCGAGCGATTGCCTCATCAGTGTGAACCGGGCCTTAACAGAGGCTAGATGGCAGCTTCCATAGCTGAAAAGGTTAGGAGGGTTTAGTTCCGCTTTAACACAAATGGTACCGCAACACATGTTTATACATGGGTAAATGTGCCCTGCGCCATGATGCCATTTGTTTCAAATTGCACCTGAACACACTGAAGTTTAAAAACATCTGTGCTATAGCACCCCATAAAGAACAGATGTAAATGCTGCATTGTGGTACATTGCCATTGTGTGCTAATGTGTGTCGACAGCCCTTTGCAAATAAATGGGTGACCTTAAAGCCGTTGTATAGTCAAAAATTAAATTTTTACCTACAGGTAAACCTATAATAAAGTTTACCTGTAGGTAAAAAAAACATCTCCTAAACCTGTATCAGAATCCAGACCTAGCCGAAAAGAAGTCTCACGTGCGCATGCGCGGGAGTGACGACATCGCGGCTCCAGCCACTCACAGCGCTGGAGTCGCGATACCCGGAAGACACGCCGAGGCAACATGTCGGCTACCTCGGTGTGGACCAGGTGAGTTACCGACGCCTCGTTCTAAGGTAAGTATTTCATAATGAGCTAGTATGCAGTGCATACTAGCTCATTATGCCTTTTCCCTTACAGGTGTATTTAAAAATAAAAAGTGTCAGCGGGTTTACTTCCGCTTTAGCACAATGCATGATAATATAAAAATAAAAAACATGTTAGCTCCTAGGTTTTAATGCTCTGCAACAGTATGAATGGGCCCTCAGCAATTATCACACCTATAAAAGGTGGCTACATTTTATATTATAGCTCTGGAAGGGGTGACTCGGTTAACATGGTTGGTTGTGTAAAACTTTAAAATTAGCTTTTACAGTATCTCACAAAATTAAGTACACCCCTCACATTTTTGTAAATATTTTATTATATCTTTTCATGTGACAACACTGAAGAAATGACAATTTGCTACAATGTAAAGTAGTGAGTGTACAGCTTTTATAAATTCGCTGTCCCCTCAAAATAACTCAACACACAGCCATTAATGTCTAAACTGCTGGCAACAAAAGTGAGTACATCCCTAAGTGAAAATGTCCACATTGGACCCAATTAGCCTTTTTCCCTCCCCGGTGTCACGTGACTCGTTGGTGTTACAAGGTCTCAGGTGTGAATGAGGAGCAGGTGTGTTAAATTTGGTGTTATCGCTCTCACTCTCATACTGTTCACTGAAAGTTCAATGTGGCATCTCAAGGCAAAGAACTCTCTGAGGATCTGAAAAAAAATAATTGTTGTTCTACATAAAGATGGCCTAGGCTATAAGAAGATTGCCAAGACCCTGAAACTGAGCTGCAGCATGGTGGCCAAGACCATACAGCGGTTTAACAGGACAGGTTCCACTCAGAACAGACCTCGCCATGGTTGACTAAAGAAGTTGAGTGTACGTGCTCAGCGTAGAAGTATGAGTGCTGCCAGCACTGGGGAGCTACAGTTCATTGAGGGAACCATGAATGCCAACATGTACTGTGACATACTGAAGATGAGCATGATCCAGTGGCGTACCTAGGGCATTTGACACCCGGGGCCCATCCTATATCTGGCACCCCCCCCCCAAATCCGGCTTTGTTCGGGTCTCTGGGCAGCCGGATGGTGGCTCAGGTCTGTGGGTGGGATGGGAGACCTGGGCAGAGCTGTGGGGGGTTGGGCAGCCCGTGACAATAGACGGGACAGGACAGAGGTGTCAGTCACTCAGGTGTGAGCAGATGCCACATTTTTGGACAGATCGTGCCACGGTCAGGAAAGTAGAGAGCTGGACTGGAGCTGCTATGAGGGAGAAATCAAGAGTGAGATGGGGAGACAGCTGACAATACAAAGTATGGCCCATACTTTGTATTATCTACTGTCCTCAAGGACAGATCTGATCCAGAGATCCCACTGTATGGCGATCTCTGGATCGGATCTGTCCCTGGGGACAGCAGACAATGGCATCATTGGCATTGATGATTTGATTCGGATTTGGGAACTGACCTGCTGACAAGGTGTGTTGCTTGCTGGACCATGGACGGGATCTGATGGCTGCAGGGAAGATGGCAAGCCTGAATTCTGCAACCTGTACACAGCACATGCCTGCACTTTGCAACCTGTACATAACACATGCCTGTATTCTGCAACCTGTACATAACATGCCTGTATTCTGTAACCTGTACATAACATGTGCCTGTATTCTGTAACGTGTACATAACATGTGCCTGTATTCTGTAACCTGTACATAACATGTGCCTGTATTCTGTAACGTGTACATAACATGTGCCTGTATTCTGTAACCTGTACATAACATGTGCCTGTATTCTGTAACGTGTACATAACATGTGCCTGTATTCTGTAACCTGTACATAACATGCCTGTATGGCAGGGCAGACACACTCCTCCAGCCTCCACTCACAACCCACACACCCCCTATCACCAGCTCACCTGGGCTCTCAGCTTCAGCTGGGGAGGTTTAGATTGACATTTGGGACCGATGTCTCTCTCACGGCTGCCGGTGATCGACTTTTTTTTTCTCTTCACGCTGTCAGCGCAAGGAGAAAAAATTGCCGATTACCGGCTCTGTTTACATCACGTGATCAGCTGTCATTGGCTGACAGCTGATCACATGGTAAGGGGTCGGAATCGATCTCATAGACTCGGTGATCACAGAGCGCGCCGCGCGTGCTTTGCAGGGGGCGCGCAGGCTGCTCGGGCACGGGAAGACGTCAATAGATGTACTCCCGGCAAAATAGGTCCGTGCTGTAGCTGTCATTCGGCTATAGCGCGGATCTGAAGCAGATCGCACTTGTAGGTGGGGTGCAGAGTGGTGCGGAGTCAATAATTCACACAGGTTGGTGCAATAAAACTTATATTGAAGAAATGCGAAGCAGTTCAGTAGCGTGACAGGAGGAGATTCCAGCCAGAAGGATAGTGTCTGTTGAGAGGAGACCGAATGCGGCCTGGCTATATGGTCGCAAATGGGAGAATGTCCAGCAAAGATGAGGCTCTACGCTTACCCTCCTCATCAGGAACTTTGCCCTAGTATGTGTATGTATGCATGGGAGATCCGAACCTTAGGTTGTTAGATCCTTGAAGGAAACGACTGATATAAATGTACAGAACATAAGAGCTGCGTAAATTGTCATCGCTATATACTGTAATTATCTGTAAATAATAATACCCCCCACTAATGCCCTATTCTTCCATTGCCTTATGCAGCTGCCTCCAAGACTGCCCCCTTCAGGATCTTTATGAACATTATCATTTCAAGTGTTACAAGAAAGCCAATATCACTGTGTTATTCGTTACATCTCCATAACTCAATTTTTCAAAATCACAACAAGCATCAGTTTTCTTTTCATGCTCCCATTTTATTCCATTAGAAATGTTGTTTATCAAGGACACAAAACGCGATCTGAATGTGTGTGTTTTTTTTTTTTAATAATCATTTCTTTGTGGTTTGATAACCAATGCGTATTGAGGACAGATAATGTCTTTCTACCTTCAAGCGAAACAGTTTTCAACTCATTAGTGATTTATAAATGATATTTTCTCCCTGGTGACATATCCTCTGATACCATTCTCCAATAATAACATCCTCAAATATTAAAATAAGAACATCCCCATGTATTGTGATCATCCTCAACTGAGTTTCCTCACTAAAATTTAATTTTAGCACACCAACTGATATTGTATGCATATATTTGTCTATGATCATTATAAATCCCCTAAGGGTCCCCATGAAATGGTAGTTTTGCCTCTTTGCAGTAATTCTACCTAATGCTCCAAAGCAGGAAACTAATTACATGCTGACTCTTCGCTAACTTTGATCTTTCAAACACCATGCAAGCGAGATTCTATAGGTAATTGTACGACGGCAATAAGCCTAATGGCTTTGAATTAATCACAAATACATATTTTTTTAATTGTTTAACCTATTATTCTCCTTGCGGTGAGAACAAAGGAAGAACTCTTGTTGTTGGGGAGTTTTCAGGGTGTTGCTTTATAGTTTTTAAAATATCGTACAATGATAGCAGGAACAGAAATGCTAAATATACACTATATTGTCAAAAGTATTGGGACACCTGCCTACACGCACATGAACTTTAATGGCACCCCAGTCTTAGTCCGTAGGGTTCAATATTGAGTTGGCCCACCCTTTGCAGCTATAACAGCTTCAACTCTTCTGGGAAGGCCGTCCACAAGGTTTAAGAGTGTGTCTATAGCAGGGATATGCAATTAGCGGACCTCCAGCTGTTGCAAAACTACAAGTCCCATCATGCCTCTGCCTCTGGGTGTCGTGCTTGTGGCTGTCAGAGTCTTGCTATGCCTCATGGGAATTGTAGTTCTGCAACAGCTGGAGGTCCGCTAATTGCATATCCCTGGTCTATGGGAGAGAACGCGGTGACGTACAACACTACGACGAGCCGAGAAAATGAAGTACAATGCTTCCGAGAATGCGTCGAATTGTTTCCGAAACATGCGTAGGAATTTTGTGCGTCGGAATTGGTACAGACGATCGGAATTTCCGATCGGAACTTTTTCCGACCGAAAAATAGAAAAATGCTCTCAATCTTTTGCTGGCGGGAATTCGGCCAGCAAAAGTCCGATGGAGCATACACACGGTCGCATTTTCTGACCAAAAGCTCTCATCGGTCTTTTGCTGGCCAAATTTCCGATCGTGTGTACGATAAGAGCATAAGACTTTAAACACCTTTAGTTACAAAATGCACCTGGTATGTGTTTGAAGGACCATTTGCCATTGATGCAGTAAGGACAGAGGGATCTCTACTTTTCCAGAGCTTGTATTGCATTCCTGGAAGTCATAAAAAGCTATCCATTTCACAATGCTTTTGCCTTTTTTTTTTGGGCTACTTAGATACACTATATTGTCAAATGTATTGGGACGCCTGCCTTTACATGCACATAAACTTTAATGGCATCCCAGTTTTATTCCGTAGGGTTCAATATTGAGTTGGCCCACCCTTTGCAGCTGTAACAGCTTCAAATCTTCTGGGAAGGCCATCCACAAGGAGTGTGTCTATGTGAATGTTTGACCATTCTTCCAGAAACGCATTTGTGAGGTCAGTCACTGATGTGTACGAGAAGGCCTGGCTCACAGTCTCCACTCTAATTTATCCCAAAGGTGTTCTATCGGGCTGAGGTCAGGACTCTGCAGTCCAGTCAAGTTCTTCCACCCCAAACTCGCTCATCCATGTCTTTATGGACCTTGCTATGTACACTGGTGCGCAGTCATGTTGGAACAGAAAGGGACCATCCCCAAACTGTTCCCACAAAGTTGGAAGCATGAAATTGTCCAAAATGTCTTGGTATGATGATGCCTTAAGAGTTCCCTTCACTGGAACTAATAACCAAGCCCATCCCCTGAAAAACAACCCCACACCATAATCCCCCCTCCACCAAATGATTTGGACCAGTGCACAAAGCAAGGTCCATAAAGACATGGATGAGTGAGTTTGGGGTGGAGGAACTTGACTGACCTGAACAGAGTCCTGACCTCAACCCAATAGAACACCTTTAGGATCAATTAGAGTGGAGACTTTGAGCCAGGCCTTCTCATCCAACATCAGTGCCTCAGTGCCTGACCTCACAAATGCACTTCTGGAAGAATGGTCAAACATTCACATAGACACACTCCTTGTGGACAGCCTTTCCTTGAAGAGTTGAAGCTGTTATAGCTGCAAAGGGTGGGCCAACTCAATATTGAACCCTACGGACTAAGACTGGGATGCCATTAAAGTTCATGGGCGTGTAAAGGCAGGTGTCCCAATACATTTGACAATATAGTGTATCTAAGTAGCCCAAAAAAAAAGGCAAAAGCATTGTGAAATGGATAGCTTTTTATGGCTGCCAGGAATGCAATGCAAGCTTTGGAAAAGCAGAGATCCCTCTGTCATTACTGCATCAATGGCAAATGGTCTTTCAAGCACGTTCCAGGTGCATTTTGGAACCAAAGGTGTTTAAAGTCTTATGCCGCGTACACACGATCGGAAATTTGGCCAGCAAAAGACCGATGAGAGCTTTTGGTTGGAAAATGCGACCGTGTGTATGCACCATCGGACTTTTGCTGGCCGAATTCCCACCAGCAAAAGATTGAGAGCAGGTTCTCTATTTTTCGGTCGGAAAAAGGTCCGATCGGAAATTCTGATTGCCTGTACCAATTCCGACGCGCAAAATTCCTACGCATGCTCGGAAAAAATTTGACGCATGCTCGGAAGCATTGAACTTAATTTTCTCGGCTCGTCGTAGTGTTGTACGTCACCGCGTTCTTGACGGTCGAAAGTTCAGCGAACTTTTGTGTGACCGTGTGTATGCAAGCCAAGCTTGAGCGGAATTCCGTCGGAAAACCATCCAAGATTTTTCCGACGGAAATTCCGCTCGTGTGTACACGGCATTAGTGTAACTAAAAAGGCAACCACACTCTGGCTTCTATACAATTTTTGGGCAATTTTTAGGCATTTTGCCAAGGAACCCCTGAAGAAATCTCAAGGCACCCCAGGGTGCCTGATCACCCTGGTTGAAAAAGGCTGCTATAGATGATGCTTTACAAGCCTTTACAGCTGAGGAATTTAACTCAAGCGTACTAGGCGATACCTACTATGTATGGCACAATTGTCATTTTTATTTGCGTGTGCACACAACGCATGCATTTGATTTCATATGTTCGTAAATGTGGGGGTGGGAGGGGACTTACATTTTTTCGGGGTGTTTACTTGCCTATCATGGAAAAAATCTAGAAAAAAAAATATATAGCATATATAATTGCTACAGAAGCTACAATATAATTGAATATTGTTAAAAATACTTTTACTTTTCAATCTGCAGCTGCTGTAGCGTTCTGAAAAAAATCATTGCAATATGGCAGCCTAGAGGCATTCTGCACACAGTTATGCCCCATACACACAGTCGGAATTTCCGACGGAAAATGTCCTATCGGACCATGTTGTCGGAAAATCCGACTGTGTGTGGGCGCCATCGGACTTTTTCCGTCGGAATTTCCGTTGGAAAAAATTTGAGATTCTGCTCTCAAATTTTCCGACAACAAAGTCCGATCAGACTTTTTCCGATCGTGTGTAGCGAATTCCGACGGACAAAGTGCCACGCATGCTCAGATCAAATTACGAGACCAAAGCTATTGGCTACTAGCCTCTACGTAGTTCTGTTGTACGCAACGAACGTCACCACGTTCAGAATGATCGGATTTTCCGACAACTTTGTACCGTGTATATGCAACACCAGTGTCGGACAAAATCCGTCGGAAAAAAATCCGACGGATTTTGTGGTCGGAATTTCCGACCGTGTGGATGGGGCATTAGTGTACAGCAGTGGTTCTGAACCTGAGTCCTCAAGTACCCCCAACAGGCCATGTTTTGGGAATTTTTCTTAGATAAAGTAACTGTCCAAAATACCAAGCCATTGACTCCGATTTAAAGCACCTGTGCAAGATAAAGGAAAACCTGCAAACATGGCCTGTTGGGGGTACTTGAGGACTGGGGTTGAGAACCCCTGGTGTACAGAATATTACTAGAAATGTATGTAGCACTACCCCCATAGGGATTGACGTGTGTAGACTTCTCTGGGCTTTCCCTTCTGATATTGCAGCCAGTTATCAACAGGGCTTTTTACACAACCGCCCACACTCTCATCCCCTTGTTTCCAATACAGGCGGTCCCCGGGTTACAAACAAGATAGGCACTTTAGGTTTGTTCATAAGCTGAATCTGTTGAATCTGTTAAAAAACGATTTTTAAGCTTTTTGGATAGCATAGAGAAGGGGTAACACCCCTGCAATGTTTGTTTTGCTGTCTGTGCCCCTGTTCAGAAGATTTCACCTAACTTTCTGTCCCAATGACAATTTTGAAAATTTGTTTTTTTTGTGGAAACATGGACTGGTGATTAAAGCTTCAGTGGAGGTATCTTTTTGCCATAATAACTCTTACAGGAGTGAATTTCCCTTCCTAGGGGTAGATTTCCTCTCTCGTTTGTAAGTCGGATGTTCGTAACTAGGGGACCGTCTGTAATGAATCTAGGAGTTTTTTGTTTTTTTTTGTATTTATTGTTGGAACTTGGATGGGAGAAGGGAATAGTGGGATACTCCAACTGGAACTAATTACAGATGAGGACAACTCTCACTCCGCCTCGCCCGGTTAATCATTGTAACAGACTTTCTGTTATACCATACTGCACTTGTATGGGAAGTCCTTGGTGAAACCGGTTATCTTCAGGACACTCACTAGCATCCCTTTTGACTGACACTCATCCACTGACTCTACTGGCTTAAGGTATGGCCCTCACAGATCTGTACTGTAGGCCCAAACAGATCCTTCCTGGCGTGTCTTCCTTCCAGTCAGCTATGCAGGACATCTGGGTTGCAGCTATACTCCAATTCAGGCCCTTTAACCCCCTGAGGCCCCATGGAGCTTCTACAGAGAGGGGGCAGACCCCTCTCCCTTTGGGACCCCGCTCTCCAGCCGAAGACCCTGAGTACATGTGCCCTTGGCATATATACAGTCACCCAGCATGCACTGAGGCTCTTTCTTTGGCCAATCACCAGGGCTGTAACTATGCCTGTGCTCTATATTGTGTAATTATTCCTGCGCTACCATGTATGGGTAAATGGAACTACTGCAAACACCAAGTCTGGGTCAAACCGTATCCAGTAATAAGCTGAAGTATGAGGAATGGGTGGTGCTGCGCTGTTTCCAGGGAAAGACTACTACTCAAGACGGTAGTAAAAATAAATATTGTGTAATTCCGAGTATAGAAAAGGTGCAAGTATAAATTCATTTTTGAGAGAGGGATATTTACAGTGGATAAGTAAATATAAGTGACATTCGTATTTTGCACTTTGATGTCACTATATTTTACTTAATGTCAGTACTAAGTTGATGTTTGGTCTCATTTATGCTATTAGCAACCTCTTACATTGTTGCACTCTTGCATTCTGATCTACTTATATGAAGGTATTAGCAAAATCTTTGCACTCTGCAATCTTGATTATCTTACTATACCACAAGTATTACTGCCACTCGTAGCAGCATACTTCTCAACTAAATTGCACTGTCTCCTTCTATAGAGGTAGCCATTAACAATATCTTCTGCACCTGATACCATCATCTGTAGCAGTATATATCCCTCTCTCAAAACTGAATTTATACTTGCACCTTTTCTATACTCGGAATTACACAATATTCATTTTTACTATCGTCTTGAGTAGTAGTCTTTCCCTGGGAACAGCGCAGCACCACCCATTCCTCATACTTATGCCTGTGCTCTCATTTGTCAGGTTTCCTCCCACTGTCCAATATGCCCCCCTCTTGGTCAAGTGTAAAACATTCAGACAACATGAGCAGCATCTGAGCACCATGAGCAGACCCTACCAATGGATCCCTGCGCCCTGGTAGGTAGAGAGCATCTAAATTTACCTATACTCTCTTCTAGCACTTACCTAGGAGGGTGCTACTTGTAATTTTCTGCTTGTGGAATTTTATGGGTACAAAAAGACAAGGGTTATACCCTACCATTGGGTCGTTTTGCCTTTAGTTCTACTGTAAATATAAAAATAACAAAAACATAATAATAATTTGCATTTGTGTCTTTTAATTCTGTCTGAAGTTCAGTCTTAGTATTTATCATAGTAAAAACAAAAACTTTCTTTCATTTTATTTTTTATTCCTGACCCCTACACATTCCCTTTTAATTGACTGAGGCCCACGCTGCCCTATAGCTCATTATAACTACAAATTTGTACATAATTTAGCAGTTCAGTTCTCCAGGAAATGTGTTTTTGCACCTCTATCAGGGATAGACATCTACAAGATAAGGTAATAATATATGTAAAATAAATGACTCTTTCTTTTTAGATTTATTAGTATGTTAATTCCTAAATGCAGGGTGTATTTGTAGCAATTAAGTGCAGCCTTCAACAAAACCACTGGGGCTTCTGATGAAGTTGGCATGTTGTACAATTTGTCAGCTCCATTGTACTCAGCAACTGCTGTTAAGTTGTTACTCCATGTGAACCATTTAATACCAGTTCTATAATAGATCTGTGTGTAGATGGGGCCAAGAAACATTGGCTATTGGTTGTGTTCAGGCCTCCAGCCTATGCTTTCATCAATGTGGGCGCTATTCCCTGAGGGGACAACAATTAACCAGACCATAAACATTGTGTCATAACACTTCACCCCAATTCTCTTCCCAGCTAAGCCCAGAACCAGCTTCGAAATAGACCACCTATAAGAAGAAGAAACAAGTCCAAGCTTGGTTTCAACTTTTTACTTGAAATAACAGCAACAATCTTAACCTTCTCCAGAGACAGCTGTCAGTACTTACCAGTTAGGGACAACCTTCCTACTCTCCCCATGATCAAGCCTGACTAAAGGAATCAGGACTCCCAGGCATCCCCCAGCAAGGGAACACCACTCACTTTAAGGGCTACCTGGAAGGCCCCATCTCGTCCAAGTAGGGGGCAAACTCAAAGTATCTTTCTTCTCTTCTTTACCTTTCCTCCAGAAAAGCAGCCCTGTATACAGTATATACAGTATATACTTCACCTATCAGATAGCAAGGAAAACTTGCCACAAATTTTTGGCAGTGTTGAATTGTAAGTCTGTTAACTTGCTGCACATCTTCACTGGAAAGTTGTAGGCTTGCAGAGCACTTGAAGCAGAAGTTCTAGTTGACACTTTTCCAATTTGTGCCAAATTTGCGTGGCAAGTTTCTAGCAAGAGCAAAGTTGCAGTGGTGAGTCTACAGCAAGAGCTCTGCAAGTCTACAGCATGAAAATTCAGCCACAGTGCCCCCTGTGGTGGGATGACTATTGCACAACATAACTGAACCAGAACTTGCAGCAGACTTGCTGAATATTTACAAAGAAAGTTGATCTGGAGTCATGCAATGCGGACTTGCTGCAATTGTGCAACAAACTTGTGAAACCTGGCAAGTCTAGCAATAGCTTAGCAAGTCATTTTCAATTTTGCTGCACAATTGCTTGCTATCTGGACTAGTGGTAGAAAATTAAACATAACCTAGCACCTCTTTACATGTAAAGTCACTGTTTTAGAGTCTACCGTGTGTTGGCCCTGATGAAGGGGAAGTGCTGTTGCCCTTCAAACACGTTTGCTGTTTTTATATAACTTTTTTATTAAAAATTAACATTATCTTCGACACGTTAATTCAGTTTTGATTTAGCACTCCTTTTCTATGGATTGTGCAATTTGTCAGTCATCATCATTTGAGTTTGATGTGTCTCTTAGCCCTGGTGGCATCATGTAAAAATAAGGGAGCCAGCAGGACTGACCTTACCAACTACATATCTGGCAAAAAAATGGGACACTCAGTATTGTTTTGAGGGTACAGAAATAAGATGGGCAAAGGTGCCCTGATAAAACTTACCAATGTAGAGCTTTCTTGACTGAGTACATGATTAATATGGAAGCTTACGTTTATCATGGTCTCATCAGACCACAAGACATGGGTCCAGTAATCCATGTCTTTAGTCTGCTTGTCTTCAGCAAACTGTTTGCAAGCTTTCTTGTGCATCAAATTTAGAAGAGGCGTATGGTCTGAGCACTGACAGGCTGACCTCCCACCCCTTCAACCTCTGCAGTAATGCTGGCAGCACTTATACGTCTTTTTCCCAATGACAACCTCTGAATATAAAAAAAAAAGAAAAAGAGGCGCCTATGGGTGCCGACTGTAAAACAACTTTAATCATGTGCAATACACAGTTGTAGCAGCACTCACATTTAGCTGGTGAATGTCAGGCATTTAGAAGGGTCCCATGCAATACAGGTGATCATTGTGATGTCAGTCCCTGGGGATGGATGTGTGCTGTGGTTCCTTGTCCCCCGCAATGACAGATGATCATCCAGCCGACAGTGATGTGTGGGCGGTCAAGACGAGGCTTGGGACACAAACAAAGTTCCAGGCGCAGAGATGATGATGTCACAAACGTGCAACGCGTTTCCTGAGCCGGCTGGCCGTGAATGGCGTGACGGCCACGCTCCTTTGTCAAGCTTGATTGACAGGACCTCTTAGAACAGGCTAAATAGAGGGGAGCAGGGAAGGGGAGGGGCTGGGGCGGGACAGAACCGTCTATGTTGTGTACGATCACCGTCTGAATATAATGCTGAGCATGTGCACTCTACTTCTTTGGTTGACCATGGCGAGGCGGCGGCCTGTTCTGAGTGGAACCTGTCCTGTTAAACCGCTGTATGGTCTTGGCCACCGTGCTGCAGCTCAGTTTCAGGGTCTTGGCAATCGTCTTATAGCCTAGGTCATCTTTATGAAGAACAACAATTCTTTTTTTTCAGATACTCAGAGAGTTCTTTGCCATGAGGTGCCATGTTGAACTTCCAGTGACCAGTAAGAGAGAGTGAGAGCGATAACACCAAATTTAACACACCTGCTCCCCATTCACACCTGAGACCTTGTAACACTGACGAGTCACATGACACCGGGGAGGGAAATGGCTAATTGGGCCCAATTTGCACGTTATCACTTAGGGATGTACTCACTTTTCTTGCCAGGGGTTTAGACATTAATGGCTGTGTGTTGAGTTATTTTGAGGGGACAGCAAATTTACACTGTTATACAAGCTGTACACTCACTACTTTACATTGTAGCAAAGTGTAATTTCTTCAGTGTTGTTGCATGAAAAGACGTAATAAAATATTTACAAAAATGTGAGGGGTGTACCCACTTTTGTGAGCTACCCTACCCCCGCCTGTGTCTGCTCACCATTTCCATTGCCTAATATATATATAAGTAACAGGTCCTCTTTAGGACAGACAATACCCACAGCTCCTGATATACTAATGCTCTGCTTCCTGTCCAAGAAACAATACGAATCTTCATAAAACACACACAAAAGAAAGAAACATATTACCACACTGTCTTTGTATTCAAAATAGCCCTTTTTAGCCGTTTCAGTGGGAATAATTACATATTGCTGTCGGTACAAAGTTCAGATAAAACGGCATGCATGAGCCTCGGAAATATTTGACCTTCTTCAAGGTTTGCATCGTGACCCTAATTTGAATACGGGAAGTAATAATTATGGTTTGAAATAAGTAAGAAAAGGATTTTTTTTTTTTTCAAAGTGGCCATCATTCCTTCTTTGAAGGCTTTGAAAGGATTGGCAGACAATGGCCTGTTTGTATAGTGGCAGATTACAATAGGGGCAGGCTGCATGGTAGCTGGGGGCACATAGCACCGGGGGGGGGGGGGCAGCCTATGCCACTCAAAGTCATTGGTTCGAATAAGGCCTTCAGAAGAAGGAAAATAATGCAGAACGATATCATGATGAACTTGGAGAGATGCTCTTATTAATGAACGCATTAGTATGGTATTGAACATTACCAGTACATCTAGAATATAAGTTAACATTATGTAAATTAACTGCTGATACCAAAGTTAACACCACCATCAATAATTCCGCCAATATTAATACCACCGGCAGCATAAATGTGTTTTTAACACTCCTTTTATATTTATTATGGAACTGGGTACAACTTGAGTGATCCTAAAGGTTTTTTTTTTTAATTATTATACTTACCTACTCTGTGAAGTGAGTTTGCACAGAGCGCCCCCTTACCTTTTCTTTAGCAGTCCCCCGATGGCACTGCCCGCATCTTCTCCTTGCGAGTGCCCCCATAGCAAGCCGGATGCTGTGGGAGCACTTGTGCAGGCATAGTCCCGAGCCGGGCTGTGTGCATTCATAGATACACGCAGCACAGCTCAGCAACACCCTCCCGTTCCCTCCTCACAGGATTTGACTGACAGCAGCAGGAGTCAATGGCTTCTTCTACTATCAGGGGGGGGGGAGAGAAGAACTGGCAGGCACAGCTCTGGATTGATCCGAGGAGCCAGATAAGTGTATAGGGGCAGAGGGAGAAAAGGTAGCTACAATTGTCCCTGCATTAGGGTAAAAAACATTTAGACTTTAGAACCAGTTGAAGGGCCCTTCCACCAGGAAAAACCAGGGCAAAATTTAAGCAAATTAAACTTCAGATTTAAAATAGGACTGTGGCCAGGCAATGGGCATTCATATAGGGACACAGTCATATTATACTGTAAATAAGCTTTAAACGAAGCCCTCAATTACCGCTGTAGCGCCGGTACTTTTCCTAAGTACGTGCTATGTATGTAAATTTAGATTTTGCTCAAAACTATAGTTGAGTTTTGGGGTTAATTATCCTAAATTATGCTTTGGCATCAGTTTGGCTGGACTGTATTGAGGTTCTGCCTGCTCATAGGTTGGATGCACCTGTGACCAGGCCTTAGAACACAGTCTGGTTGGACGCATTGGGTACCAATCTCTGCTCGGAGCCAATCAGTGGGCGCGTTTGTCCCGCTGTGTATTCCGGGAGGGGGTACTTAAGGTGCTGAAGTCACATGGTTCCGGGTTGTTGTTCATTTCCGGTCCAGGAGTTTCTGCTAACTCCATGGTCCTGGTCCTCCTGGCCAGCCCCAGAGGCCCTCATGGCCTGGGGTGTGGATCCATCCGTTTCCGAGCCTCAAGGCGCAGTAACTGAAGAAGTATTCTGAAATGTTCCGGTGCCGTCTCAGGATTGGAGAGGCCCAGCAACTCTACATGCAACCAGGCGAGGACTCTTCGGTGGAGGGCCACGCACGAGGCTGGCTGCTCGGTAAGAGCCTGGAAGCTGAGCTGCATGGACACTGATTGAATCCGCATTTCTTACGGTATCGCCGGACTGGCTGAGAGATACTGGTAATGTAAGAAAAGTTCCTAACCTATCCTTCAGTTGCAACCAAGTTCCTGTGAGACACTTTTGTGTGTTCATCTAAAGTTTCACAACCACGTCTGTGGCAGAGACTTTGCTAAGCTAAAATCTCTTGTTGGCTGCTAGATCTACAAACAAAGATTTAGCCAACAGTTGAGTTATCCAGTTGCGAGTGGCTACTCCCTGGATCATCTAGAGAGAAGCACTTATTGAGTGTCAGCAAGTTCCAAGTGCTTGAGCTTCTATACACTTACCCTCTATTCCCAACTGAGAGACTGTGTTTTGTTGTTCAACGTTTCATGCAAATAAAAATCCTAAAAAGGAATTCAAATGTCAGTCTCCGCAGTTACTGGGTACTAACCCTGGGAACCCCTAGACAAGAACGACGAGCTACAAGGTGGAGGAGGTAATTGGTAAGCCCAGAAAAATCCAGCCGCCCCTATGGGTTATGGCTCTACACCTCTATAAGGAAAAAACAGGGAGGGGGAGGCGCCGACCTGAGTGTAGTATTAAAATGATGACTTTAATAGGATAAGATTAAAAACACTTACAAGAAAATAGAAGATGCATGCTCGTCAAAGTAAAGTGCAGTCCTGACATTCCACATGGCTCTGTGGGTCCCACCGCTGTTCCGGATAGCTGGAAAGGATTAGGCAGCTGGCTGGAATGGATCATAGTGTTTCTCCAGAAGCAAGGAACCAGGACTGCCAGGACTGCACTTTACTTTGACGAGCGTATCATCTTGTAAGTGTTTTTAATCTTATCCTAATAAAGTCATCATTTTAATACTACACTCAGGTCTGCGCCTCCCCCTCCCTGTTTTTTCCTTACATGTCTTGCAGAGTTCTGGACACACTCTGAAGGATGGCTGCCTTCCTTTTTAACCCTTAATACCCCTTTCTTTCCAACCACCCAACCCATGGATACATCACCATCCAGCTATTACAGCCACAGACTATACCCCTAAGGATTACTCCATTTGGAGTGTCAGATAAACACTGACTATATTGCTAATTCACTTACCTCTATAGCTGCAGGCACCGTGGATCATTTCATCCTTAAAATGCAGAGCATCTGCACTGAAGTATCAAGTGAGGTCAAAGCAATAGTTATGGACAAATCTGCACAGGTTCACATGTTCAACTCAAAGGGGGCTCATAGAATCCTGTTTAGAATTCACAAAACTTAAACTCACTACTAGTGAATTCTATTGAAGTCATTGGGGGCGAATCTGCATTGCAGTATATTCTGGCCATTTTCAAGGCCAATAGGGAAGTTATCATCTGTTTTTTTTTTTTTTTTTTTTTTTTTTACTATTACCTCTCCTTTATAGGTAAAAGTTGAATTAAAAATGAATGTAGTACAGTACATCTGTTAGTTGAATAGGACATTTTTAACCACTTATGTAGCGCCATATGCTTTTAAACACCAACGTGGTAGACGCTTATTTCTGCATTTCCATTTATAAACGCACTGCAATAACCACCCTTGGGTACTGAGCATGCCTGTTAAATTGGTAGTAAACCATTGTGTTTTTTTTGTGCAACCTGCAAGGCAATGTCATAATGTGCTAGTATGCATCGCATACTAGCACATTATGTGAAACTTACCTTAGAACGAAGCCCTCCAACGACGTGCTGTCACCGCTGAAGGCGCTTCTATCTTCACCCCGTCTTCCTTCCGGGTTCGTGGACTCCGGCTGTGTGAGTGGCTGAAGCCGTGATGACGTCACTCCTGGGAGCCACTGTTAACGACACAGGACTCTGAAGGAATGGCCCGGGTGACAGCTCCTTCAGAGCGCATGCGCCAGTGATCATCTACAGTAAGTATCTCCTAAATGGTGCATGTTTAGGAGATATTTACAGTACCTATAGGTAAGCCTTATTATAGGCTTACCTATAGGTAAAAATGATGCATGGGAGTTTACTCCTACTTTAATGTTTGTGAACCAAGTCATTATCAGAGAGATGGGTGCACAGGCACAGTGACCAATCACACTGATCACAAATGTAAACAGTGTAATGTTTACATCAAAGAGCCCACCCCTTTCCTCAAAGGGGAGGAAGTGAGAATTAATGAATAAATTAGTTCCAGATCAGCAGACTCCACGATTGTGGCTTAGTGTTTTACCCTTTCAGCATCTCTACTATCTATCTCAGATCCATCCTGTCTCTGTAGTGACCTGTATGTTAGCCCCTTCACCACCTCCTTTCTCTCTGTACATTTAATGTAGTGCACTATTACCAAGTTCCATATTTAATTTTTCCTCAATACCTTAATTTTGTGGGCTTTCGTATTGTTCTGGCATCTTTATTTGGTATGTTTCTTAACAGAAGTTAAGGGGAACCATTTTTATTTTTGTTTTTTCCTTTGTATAGGAAAACCTTAAAAACCTGATTATTAAATGTCACCAACAAAACACCCTATCTATCAAAAATATATAAAATTATTTGGATAGAGCAGCCCTTCTCAATATTTTTACCCTAGAGAATTGGTCTCCAAACTGTGGCCCAAGGGCTGCTTGCTTGCCTTTATCTTGCCCTTGGGGTACCAGTCCTCCCACTGATATGAGACACCATTCTGCCAACTAACATCAACAATGGGGCACTATTTCTCCCATTGACACCAACAATAGGGAACCATTTCCCCCAATGATACCAATGGTGGGGACTATTCCTCCACCTAATACCAAATGTGGTGATGTTTACTCCCACTGATGCCAGGAAAATTTCCACTCCTGCTGGCCACAGTCTTGCCCCCTAAAGTCAAGGACAAAAAACTGGCCCTTTGTTCAGAAAGTTTGGAGACCTCTGCCCTAGAAGAATCCTTGAAATAGTTTTCAGGTCTCAGGTAACCCCTGGTAAGATTAGTCTATCAAAAGTAATTGGGGAGATGTCCCTAAGATAGGTGGTGGTAAGGGTGAAGCATGCCTTCCTACAGGGGTGGCCAGAATAGCACCATTATGGTCACGTTACCCTCTCTACCAGGTAGCGTTGGATCTGGAACTATGCAGGTACCATCAGATGGGAGGTCAGTTAGACACAGCTCAAGGAACTCTCAGCTGTCCTTGGAGGAACCTTAGGGTTCCATGGAATCCTGGTCAAGAATGGCTGAGGCAGAGTGATGCATGACGGAGTAATTGACAAACTATCACAGCACTGAAAACTAAAAAAATGGCCCAGTAGTGAAGGGGTATTACAGGCTAGTACTGATGTGGTTAATATAGGTCTAATATAGGTATACATTAGACAAAAAGAAGATACACTTGAGGAGGTAATAGGAACAGAGGGATTTGATTGCCAAAGATGGACAGTTGAGAGCTGAGCTTGAGGCACTTCAGATATCTTCCCCCGTGAGATATCTGTCCATCTATGTCCATGCCAACTGGACTCATCGTTGCTTTCCTTGTAAGCCTCTTAGATTGCACTGTATAATGTAAATCTCTACCTACACTCTGTTTGTCTAATCACAGATACCTTCAAACTAAACGGCCAGGGGAAAGCTGTGTAAACAAAGATTGTTTTGACGGGTCATCAATCATGCCGGGGGGGAAACCAGAGGGCGTATTGTGCAAGAAAGACATTCGTCTCATCTACAGTTTCCACCTTCAAAAAATGCAAAACAGTAAAACTGTTTATTTGACATTGTTCTTGACCCCTAGACTTTAATGTTCTCTCAGACAAAGGACAAGAACAAAAACATATTTTTCGCTCGCTCACTGTTTCAAAGCTGGGGGGGTGACAGGTAAATGGTGAAACAGACGGTTCAAGACTTTTTTTTTTTCTCTCCGGCAAAATGTATTTTTCAGCGCCATATTGTTTTCATCAGTCTTCTGTAAAAGGAGAAAAGTGTAAATACCTGTTTATGAAATTTATAATTTGTATGTAAAATTAAAGAACTCTACTGACCTGTCTATATGAACTGTCTATATAATGTGACCTTAAAGTGGAGGGCCCACAAAAAAAAAAAAAATTTAAAAGTCAGCAGCTACAAATACTGCAGCTGCTGACTTTTAATAATCGGACACTTACCTGTCCCGGGGTCCAGCGATGCGGGGGAACGAGACACCCCCTCGTTCCCCGCTCCGCTCGCGGCGCCGGCACTCTTAATGTGGGCACCCGGCTGTGGCTTTACAGCCGGGGACCCACTGCGCATGCGCTAGCGGCGCCTTGCGCCGTGATTCGACGCTCACTCATCTGGGACACATGACAGGTCCCAGATGACTGTGCGGCGCCTAGGGGAAGTGATGTCATTGCCCAGGCAATGAAGGTGGCAGACTACGAGGGACCCTCTAGCAACAGGCATTTAGAGGTGAGTAAAAAATGTTTTTTTTTCAATAATTTTTTCTTCTTTTTTTTATGATTTTTAAGCCAAATATTTTTTTTTTGGTGGCAACACCACTTTAAATATAAAAGAATACTATAACCCTTCCTATGAATAAGTATTTTTGTATTCCCAATCAGCTACCATTACAGATTTTAAATTTATGTTTAGGTATGTTTCGTTGTGCTTTCCCTTCCCTGCTTTCTCTGTGTGGTATAACCCCTTGATGCCCAACCTGCATCTCTTTGGCACTTTTTGTGCAGCCGTCAGTGCCCCTGCAGACACTAATCTGTGTTTCCCTATTTCCGTGTTATAGTAGTGATTTCTAGCAGTCTCATGTAATATGTCTCCAGTCTCTGACAATCTCCAATAACTCCTATAGCATGTTCATAGTCTATGACATTCTCTTGCAACATGTCCGCAGTCTCCACAGCTAATTTTATCTCCAGCCAGGTCGAGAATGGAGAGATATTGGCAATGTCTTTGTTTTATCTTTATTTATAAGAAAAACTAGGTTATGCAAATCTGCTTAGAAAGGCCACATCCCTAATGGACAGTGGCGTTGCTAGGGGGGTGCGGGGGGTGCGGTCCGCACCCTGGTGACACCCGCTAGAGGGGTGACACCCTCCCTGTTTTAATTTTTTTTTTTTATTTAATTTTTTTTTTTTAAGCTGACGTTCACCCCGCAGCCCGCTGGGCTGAAACAGCACACCGCAGCCCGGGTGACACCCTCCCTGTTTTTATTTTTTTTTGGTTTATTGTTCAACCCCGCAGCCCGCTGGGCTGAAACACACAGCAGCAGCAGCAGCGCCTGGTGTCCTTCCTGTCCTGACGTCACATCACAATACAGTGTCTCCGTTCCGCCCAAATTGTAAACAGGTGCGGGGGGGGGGTGTCCAAGCCAGCCCAGCCAGGTTGTTGAGCTGTGTGTGTGTGTGTGGTGGGGGGTCCGCTGGGGGGGGGGCGGCTTGCCGTCTCCTCTAGAGACTCAAGCTGCCGTCCAGATTCGGAACAGGTGCGCGGGGGGGGGGAAGTCCTGGTGTCCACCGCCGGCCCGAGCCCAGGGTGAGGGGGGGGGGCTTGCCATGGTACCGACAGTACCAAAAAGAGCTGGTGTGGGAGGACTCTCAGTGACTGGCGCCCTGGCTGACGAGAGAGAGAGAGAGAGAGAGAGAGAGAGAGATCTGGTCCAGCCACCCCCACCCCCCCCCCACCAGACCAGCTAACTCAGCTACTGTGCCTATTATAGCTAATATAATATATCTGTGTCCAGCAGCACCCCCCCCCCTTATCAGACAGACAACACTCACTATATATTAGCTGACTGAGCCACCCCCACCCTGAGCTGGTCTGATGATGGGGGGAGGGGGGGAAGGGGGTGCTGCTGGACACAGATATATATTAGATATAATAGGCACAGTAGCTGAGTGACACATCCACCCACCCTGAGCAAGCTGGTCTCATTGGGGGGGGGGGGGGGTATTGTGTCCACAGTAACAAGGTAGCTGAGCCCAGCACCACCAGAAAGAGAACCACGCTGCCCAGCGACACCAGAGAGAACTCCAAACTGCCCAGCGCCACCAAAAAGAGCATCACACTGCCCAGCACCACCAGAAAAAGAACCACGCTGCCCAGCGCCACCAGAAAGAAAACCACACTGCCAAGCGCCACTAGAAAAATAACCACGCGGCCCAGCGCCACCAGAGAGTGCCACACTGCCCAGCGCCACCAGAGAGAGCGTGCCACACTGCCCAGCGCCACCAGAGAGAGCCACGCTGCCCAGAGCCACCAGAGAGAGTGCCACACTGCCAAGCGCCACCAGAAAAAGAACCACGCGGCCCATCGCCACCAGAGAGTGCCACACTGCCCAGCGCCACCAGAGAGAGAACCACGCGGTCCAGCACCACCAGAGAGAGCACCACACTGCCCAGCACCACCAGAGAGAGAAAGACTAAGCCAGTGCCAAGGTACAGACGTGCTACACTTCTGACCAGATTCGCCCTGGGCAACCCAGAGTGAGCGATTGTTCAGCCGGAGGGATCACTGCACTGTTTCGCTGGGTCTGGTAAGTGGGCCATTATCCATTACTGATCCTAGGGAATGAGCAATTAGGAACTGCCTAACCTGCTATCCTCTAGCCCTAATACTGCCTGTAGGCCTTTCTGACCGATCCAACCTACACCAACGATCTCCAACACTGTGCTGCCACCTCGAAAATAGGGGGGTATGGGGGGGTGACACCATGTTTTACCGCACCGGGTGACACCAACCCTAGTGACGCCACTGCTAATGGATAGAAAATAGGATAATCCTCAAGGAGGATTGGGACTTTTAAGGCTCAAGGAATGTACAAAAGTAGAGAATTGGTAAATATTTATTGGTATCAAAAATCAAAGATATGGTTAAAAAATACATACAATATAATGAAAATGTGTGGTCTGTAGCCACAAGGAAGAAAAAAACACACTGAACTTTTTAAACAGCCAATGATGTTTTCACTTGCTGCATAGAATTGGATGGTGCAAAGATCAAAATATGGGTGGAACTCTGCTTTAAAGTAAATTGTAAACCTTGTAAAACAATCCATTCAGTTTAAAATAGAAATAAAAGGCAAAACATTTTTTTATACCGTATATACTCGAGTATAAGCCGACCCGAATATAAACTGAGGCACCTAATTTTACCACAAAAAAATGTGAAAACTTATTGACTCGAGTATAAGCCTAGGGTGAGAAATGCGCAGCTACTGGAAGTGGAAAAGAGGGTCAACAATGCCCATTTGCAGCCTCACTGTGCCCATTTGCATGCCTCACTGTGCCCATTTGCAGCCATAGGTCCCCTGAACTTCAAACTACATAGTTAAGGGGTCCTAGATGCCCCCTAGCTGCAGCCAAAATTTGGGGTCTCTGGACCCAAAGGGTGCCGAAATGACATTGCTGCAGATGGACACAGTTGACCGAATTTGGGGCCCTGTATCTCGGGGCCACTTGGTGCTAGGAACCCCATGTTTGGATATGTTGTAGTGTTGGTTTCACTGGGTTTGCACACCAAATTGGGGTTCCTAGCACCAGGTGGCCCCGAGATAGGAGGCCCCAAATTCGGGTTGGAAAATGTCAAGCACTTTTCTGCAGCAGAGAGTGACATTTTCTGGACCGACTTTGGGGCCCTGTACCTCGGGCCACTTAATGCTAGGAACCCCATTTTTGGATATGTTGTAGTGTTGGTTCCACTGGGTTTGCACACCTAGCACCAAGTGGCCCAGAGATACGGGGCCGCAAATTCGGGTCAGAAAATGTCATTTTTTTCTGCAAAAAAGTGCTTGACTCGAGTATAAGCCGAGGGGGGCACCTTATACTCGAGTATATACGGTAGATATAAAAAAAACATTATAAATACCTTTTTTTCCCTTTATTATAACTGCTCACATTCCCTCTGTTCTCAGCTGCATAAAAGCTGGGGGAGGAGAAGCAGCAGTACACCGAGCTTCCCAGTGATTGGCTGTACAGCGGGGGGCATATCAGGACAAGTCTGATCATGGGAGGAGAGTACACTGAGTTCCCAGCATAGCTATAGAACTGACCACTATATGAAGTTTTGGGGTAACAAACCCTTTAAAAGCCAAAACAAAACAAAAAAAAAAGATCTGTGGGGGAGAAAATAATTTAAAGTGGGGTGGCCCTTAAAAATTTTTTTTTAAAAGTCAGCAGCTACAAATACTGCAGCTGCTGACTTTTAATAATCGGACACTTACCTATCCCAGGGTCCAGCGATGCGGGGGAACGAAGCCCCCCCTCGTTACCCGCTCCGCTCGCGGCGATGGCATCCTTACTGAAGCCACAGCCGGGCACCCACTGCGCATGCGTGATACGCCGTGCAGTCATCTGGGACCTGTCACGTGTCCCAGATGACTGACTGCACCGAGAGGAAGTGATTAGACATGTGCAAAAGGAAAAAATTCGTTTCGTTTAGTTTCGTTTTAATTCGTTAATTAATTAATTTCGTTTAGTTAGATTCGTTACATTTGTTAAGATCGTTTTCGGATTTCGTTTAGTTTTCAACTGATTTTCGAATTCGAAAATATTTTGCGACCCGACTTTGGGTCCACGTATCTCGGGGTTACTTGGTGATAGAAACACCAAATTTGGATATGTTGTAGTGCTAGTTCTACTGTGTTTGCATACCAAATTTGGGGTTTCTAGCTACAAGTGGCCCCGAGATATGTGGCCCCGAAGTCGGGTCGAAAAATGTAATTCTCTGCTGCAGAAAAGTGCTTGACATTTTGCGACCCGACTTTGGGGCCACGTATCTCGGGGCCACTTATAGCTAGAAACCCCAAATTTGGTATGCAAACACAGTAGAACTAGCACTATAACCTCTTCAAATTTGGTGTTTCTATCACCAAGTAACCCCGAGATACGTGGACCCAAAGTCGGGTCGCAAAATATTTTCGAATTCGGTTGAAAAAATTTCAAATGCAGTTGAAAAAATTTCAAATGCAGTTGAAATAATTTCAAATCATGTTAATACTATTTCAAGCGGATTCGAAAATATTTTGCGACCCGACTTTGAAAAAAAAAATGAAATTGATTCTAACAGTCTGCAGAAGATCTGCAAAAAAAAAAGAAGTGAAATGGCTGTTAATAGTCTACAGGAGATCTGCTATTAAATTATATATTTTTTTCTATTCTGTTCTAATCTTTTCTATTTGAATTATAAATTTTGGAAGATGGTTATTTATTATACACATCTGTCACATAAAAAAAAAGATGTGAAATGGCTGTCACGGATGTCGATCGCAAGGCAAGTACATATGCTGTATGTCACTGTCCACTTGCCACAAACCTGCCACAAGTGCCAAGACACCTGCCATGAGTGCCACGTGACCAACCACAAGTGCCACGTGACCTGCCACGTGACCAAGTTGTGGATTGTCCACTTGCCATGTCACCTGCCACAAGTTATGGGGTTCCTAGCACCAAGTGACCCCCAGATATGGGGGATATGTCAAGTACTTTTCTACAGCAGAGAATTACATTTTGTGACCCGACTTTGAGGCCATGTATCTCGGGGCCACTTATAGCTAGAAATTTGGTATGCAAACGCAGTAGAACTAGCACTATAACCTCTCCAAATTTGGGGTTTCTATCACCAAGTAACCCCGAGATACGTGGACCCAAAATCAGGTCGCAAAATATTTTCGAATCCGGTTGAAATAGTTTCAAATGCAGTTGAAATAATTTCGAACCATGTTCATACTATTTCAAGCGGATTCGAAAATATTTTGCCACCCGAATTTGAAAAAAAAAATGAAATTGATTCTAACAGTCTGCAGAAGATCTGCAAAAAAAAAGTGAAATGGCTGTTAATAGTCTACAGGAGATCTGCTAAAAAAAGAAATAGATGCTAATAGTCTGCAGGAGATCTGGTGAGAAAACGAAATAGATACTAATTGTCTGCAGGAGATCTGCAAAAAAAAAGTGAAATGGTTGTTAATAGTCTACAGGAGATCTGCTAAAAAAAGAAATAGATGCTAATAGTCTGCAGGAGATCTGGTGAGAAAACGAAATAGATACTAATAGTCTGTAGTTGTAGTGCTAGTTCTACTGTGTTTGCATACCAAATTTGGGCTTTCTAGCTACAAGTGGCCCCCGAGATACGTGGCCCCAAAGTCGGGTCACAAAATGTAATTCTCTGCTGCAGAAAAGTACTTGACATATCGCCCCTATCTTGGGGTCACTTGGTGCTAGGAACCCCACAACTTGTGGCAGGTGACGTGGCAAGTGGACTATCCACAACTTGGTCTCGTGGCCGGTCATGTGGCACTCGTGGCCGGTCATGTGGCACGCGTGGCCGGTCACGTGGCACTCGTGGCAGGTGTCGTGCCACTCGTGGCAGGTGTCGTGGCACTTGTGGCAAGTGAACAATACACAACTTGTGGCAGGTGATGTGGCAAGTGGACAATGACATACAGCATATGTACTTGCCTTGCGATCGACATCCGTGTTAGACGTGCAAAAAGAAAAAAAATTGTTTTGTTTCGTTTTAATTCGTTAATTAATTCATTTTGTTTAGTTAGATTCGTTAAATTCGTTTTCGGATTTTGTTTCGTTTTTGACCGAATTCGAAAAATCAGTCGCATTTGAAATTATTTCAACCGGATTTGAAAATATTTCAACCGGATTTAAAAATATTTCAACCGAATTTAAAAATATTTCTACTGGATTTGAAATTATTTCAACTGCATTAGAAACTATTTCAACCAGATTTGAAACAGTTTCTAATGCAGGTGAAATAGTTTCTAATGCAGTTGAAATATTTTCAAATCTGGTTGAAATAGTTTCTAATGCAGTTGAAATATTTTCAAATCTGGTTGAAATAGTTTCTAATGCAGTTGAAATACTTTGTAATGCAGTTGAAATAATTTCAACCAGATTTGAAAATATTTCAACTGCATTTGAAATTATTTCAACTGAATTCGAAAATATTTTGCGACCTGACTTTGGGTCCACGTATCTCGGGGTTACTTGGTGATATAAACCCCAAATTTGAAGAGATTGTAGTGCTAGTTCTACTGTGTTTGCATACCAAATTTGGGGTTTCTAGCTATAAGTGGCCCCGAGATATGTGGCCCCAAAGTCGGGTCACAAAATGTAATTCTCTGCTGTAGAAAAGTACTTGACATATCCCCTATATCTGGGGGTCACTTGGTGCTAGGAACCCCATAACTTGTGGCAGGTGACATGGCAAGTGGACAATCCACAACTTGGTCACGTGGCAGGTCACGTGGCACTTGTGGTCGGTCACGTGGCACTCATGGCAGGTGTCTTGGCACTTGTGGCAGGTGTTGTGGCAAGTGGACAATGACATACAGCATATGTACTTGCCTTGCGATCGACATCCGTGACAGCCATTTCACATCTTTTTTTTTATGTGACAGATGTATATAAGTAAATAACCATCTTCCAAAATGTATAATTCAAATAGAAAAGATTAGAACAGAATAGAAAAAAATATATAATTTAATAGCAGACTGTAGACTATTAACAGCCATTTCACTTCTTTTTTTTTTTGCAGATCTTCTGCAGACTGTTAGAATCAATTTCATTTTTTTTTTCAAAGTCGGGTCGCAAAATATTTTCGAATCCGCTTGAAATAGTATCAACATGATTTGAAATTATTTCAACTGCATTTGAAATTTTTTCAACTGCATTTGAAATTTTTTCAACTGCATTTGAAATTTTTTCAACTGCATTTGAAATTTTTTCAACTGCATTTGAAATTTTTTCAACTGCATTTGAAATTTTTTCAACCGAATTCGAAAATATTTTGCGACCCGACTTTGGGTCCACGTATCTCGGGGTAACTTGGTGATAGAAATAGTTTCTAATGCAGATGAAATATTTTCAAATCTGGTTGAAATAGTTTCTAATGCAGTTGAAATATTTTCAAATCTGGTTGAAATAGTTTCTAATGCAGTTGAAATAGTTTCTAATGCAGATGAAATATTTTCAAATCTGGTTGAAATAGTTTCCAATGCAGTTGAAATATTTTCAAATCTGGTTGAAATAGTTTCTAATGCAGTTGAAATATTTTCAAATCTGGTTGAAATAGTTTCTAATGCAGTTGAAATACTTTGTAATGCAGTTGAAATAATTTCAACCAGATTTGAAAATATTTCAACTGCATTTGAAATTATTTCAACTGAATTCGAAAATATTTTGCGACCTGACTTTGGGTCCACGTATCTCGGGGTTACTTGGTGATATAAACCCCAAATTTGAAGAGATTGTAGTGCTAGTTCTACTGTGTTTGCATACCAAATTTGGGGTTTCTAGCTATAAGTGGCCCCGAGATATGTGGCCCCAAAGTCGGGTCACAAAATGTAATTCTCTGCTGTAGAAAAGTACTTGACATATCCCCTATATCTGGGGGTCACTTGGTGCTAGGAACCCCATAACTTGTGGCAGGTGACATGGCAAGTGGACAATCCACAACTTGGTCACGTGGCAGGTCACGTGGCACTTGTGGTCGGTCACGTGGCACTCATGGCAGGTGTCTTGGCACTTGTGGCAGGTGTTGTGGCAAGTGGACAATGACATACAGCATATGTACTTGCCTTGCGATCGACATCCGTGACAGCCATTTCACATCTTTTTTTTTATGTGACAGATGTATATAAGTAAATAACCATCTTCCAAAATGTATAATTCAAATAGAAAAGATTAGAACAGAATAGAAAAAAATATATAATTTAATAGCAGACTGTAGACTATTAACAGCCATTTCACTTCTTTTTTTTTTGCAGATCTTCTGCAGACTGTTAGAATCAATTTCATTTTTTTTTTCAAAGTCGGGTCGCAAAATATTTTCGAATCCGCTTGAAATAGTATCAACATGATTTGAAATTATTTCAACTGCATTTGAAATTTTTTCAACTGCATTTGAAATTTTTTCAACTGCATTTGAAATTTTTTCAACTGCATTTGAAATTTTTTCAACTGCATTTGAAATTTTTTCAACTGCATTTGAAATTTTTTCAACTGCATTTGAAATTTTTTCAACCGAATTCGAAAATATTTTGCGACCCGACTTTGGGTCCACGTATCTCGGGGTAACTTGGTGATAGAAATAGTTTCTAATGCAGATGAAATATTTTCAAATCTGGTTGAAATAGTTTCTAATGCAGTTGAAATATTTTCAAATCTGGTTGAAATAGTTTCTAATGCAGTTGAAATAGTTTCTAATGCAGATGAAATATTTTCAAATCTGGTTGAAATAGTTTCCAATGCAGTTGAAATATTTTCAAATCTGGTTGAAATAGTTTCTAATGCAGTTGAAATAGTTTCTAATGCAGTTGAAATAATTTCAGCTGCATTTGAAAATATTTCAACTGCATTTGAAAATATTTCAACTGCATTTGAAAATATTTCAACTGCATTTGAAAATATTTCAACTGCATTTGAAATTATTTCAACCGAATTCGAAAATATTTTGCGACCCGACTTTGGGTCCACGTATCTCGGGGTCACTTGGTGATATAAACCCCAAATGGAGAGGTTGTAGTGCTAGTTCTACTGTGTTTGCATACCAAATTTGGGGTTTCTAGCTATAAGTGGCCCCGAGATATGTGGCCCCAAAGTCGGGTCACAAAATGTCAAGCACTTTTCTGCAGCAGAGAATGACATTTTTCGACCCGACTTTGGGGCCACATATCTCGGGGCCACTTGTAGCTAGAAACCCCAAATTTGGTATGCAAACACAGTAGAACTAGCACTATAACATATCCAAATTTGGGGTTTCTATCACTAAGTGACCCTGAGATATTTCGAATTTCGTCCGCGATTTTTCGATTCGAAAAAAATTTGGATTCGGTAAAATTCGTTAGTATTGTAATTCGGTAATTCGGATGCATCCGAATGTCCGAATAATGAAAAATTCGTCCGAATTTCGATTCGGAACATAACGAAATGCACATGTCTAGAAGTGATGTCAGTGCCTGGGCACTGAAGGAGGCAGACTACGAGGGACCCCCTAGCAACAGGCATTTAGAGGTGAGTGAAATATTTTTTTTTCCAATTATTTTTTTAGGAATTTTAAACCATTTTTTTTGGGTGGAAACACCACTTTAAGGACAATTGTACAAAAGTACAGGTGCTCCTTTAATTTCACTATAGAAACATCCGATTTCCATTGAAGTTTATAATTCCCTGCACCCTATTAAAAAAAAAAATTGTCAGAATTAGCCCCCCCCCCCCCAAGTTATGGCGATGAGAAGAGGAGCAGTCCTGTCCTAGGGTGACAATGCTGCTCCTTTGTAGACAAAGGAAATTGATTGCGTATTTTCCCGTTAGAACAGGAAGAATGTTACTGGCAGAATCACCAGCTGAAAATAAATAGAAAAGCCTGAAGAATAAAAACGAATGCAGCCACCTTTTATAAGGACTGGTAAGACGCAATACATTGCAATTTTGATCTTGGGACTAGATATACGTGTTCTTAAAGTTCTCCTTTAAATCCATGTCTTTTTAGCAGTCTGTGTACACCCTCTGTATTAACTGCTTTATTTGTTATTAAATCTGCTGAACCTGAGCCAATAGGCTGAAGTAAAGCTTTACTTGGCCGCATACTCGCCTCTATTGCCAGCCCTTTAAATTGAGAATGAACATTTAACAATAATAAAGAGTCTGTTTTTTTTGTGTTTCTGCTCTGCCGTTTGCTCACAGTGAGGAGCCGATACTCTACAATATGAATCTGGCTCTGGCTTGAATGGCTACAAACACAAATGCCTCCTCCCTTTTTAATGATCTAAGTCATTTCCAGAGCTCTGCCTTGGATGCTGCTTTTGATGGGAATGCCAACTGTGGGATTTCATCTGAAGGCAAGTGTATGGAATTCTGTAGGCCACCAAGAGATGCTTGAATGGTTTGCAGAGATGCAGGCAGGCTTTTCTTTTTTGCATTGCATACAGAAAGGTTCCCTATCATCATTTTAGATTTTAGGAATTGTCTGTGATGCCAGGTTCTGCTCCCATGGGCTCTGACGTTCATAGCTACAAGGTTGGGTCCTGGGTGGGAGATATGTTTCTCCATTGTTTGGGCTGTGGACAACAAAAGACACAGCGTGGAGTACTCAGGGAGTTTCACCTGTGCATGGTGAAAGATTCCAGGGTAATATACCATACCAACAAACTTCAGGCACAAAAACAGGACTTTAATTATGCTGTCCGGGAAAAAATACTGGTAGTTTGATAGAGAAAATAAAATACAGTAAAAATAATGTCCATTAAAGATTAGACATACAAATACAAAACATTATAAAACCTTAAGTATGTTTGTGCAGGTGTAACATTAAGCAATATCAGTAATGTGCTTCCTTTCTTGTGTGAATAAGACTGACGGTGAGTGAGCTCTGACTACAGCCATCGTGAGACACATAGTGGCATTCAACAGGCCCCAGGATGACGTCAGGTGTGACGAAACGCGCAGGGAGGACCGACATGCTGACATCACCGCGTTAACGCAGGTCCTGGAGTGACGGGCTGCTATCGAGAGAGGGCCGGCTCATTTATACTGCAATCTCTTATTGTTTTAGCTGTAAGTTCAATACTTTCTTATTTCAATAAAGTAACCAAGGATTTAACACTATGGAAACTTTTATGTCTTTTTTATGTGCCCCTGAAAGATTACATTCAGTGAAGACGCTGGGATCACCGTTCCATCTCTCAAAAGCCCCGGACTGGGTATTAAGCCACAAGCGAGTGTGATCTCCTGTAATAGGAGATCATTTGGAGTCGGTAAGCGGCAGTGTGAGCAGAGCTGGAGGTCTTTATCTCTTTTAACCACGACTCTTGGGTGTATCGTGTGTTCATTTCACGTTTGAAAATCACCTTAAAACAGTGGACTATTTAAAACATGATATAATCAATTAATCAATCAATTTTTATTTATGTACGGAGTGACTAAATATAATTTAGCATTATTAAGGTTTATTGCTAGTATTCACTCACATGAGAGCATAGCGTAACTTAATATAGAAAATATCAGTAATGTGTATGGTCTACGCGTTTCACAGATATTCCTGCTTCATCAGGACCTTGAACGCTTTACGTAGACATGACCAAAGATGGTAAACTTGTTCTAAAATGCAAATAAGCTCATAACGCAAAACCAAATACACAAATAGAAAATGTAAACTTGTTACAAGCAAAAAACCAGAGTGAATCTGTCCATGACAACAGGATTCCAGGTGATCCGTTAAAAAAAGGAAAACTGATTCCCAATCTTCCGAGGAGTATTAAGTCTTCATATGGGTCCTGGGAATTCAGAGGCTTGGGGAGGTCTTTGTTTGGAAGAGCCTCCAACCCTGAAATTTGGGTACTTTGGACATGAAAGGGTTAATACACTTGTGAGAGGGGGCTGAGAAGGGCAAGAAGCAGCCAGAAGGGGTCGATGAGATGTGGGAAAGGACACAGCTGTGAGAGGGATGTGGGTTGTTTATCTGCTAAGATGCTGCTGGGCTTTTGTGACATTTCTGGAAGCCTGGAGCAGGCGGGGACTTTAAGCCCTGTTGTGGGACAAGCTGATGCTGGCAGTGAGCGGAAGCTTTGTTTTTGTTTACCAGAGTTATTGACGTTATTGTTTATTTAACACTAAAGATAAGCTACTTATTTATTAATTATTATATATATTATAAATAATTTATTTATTTTTGAAGAATTAAAAACTGTTTTTACAAAGAAGGCTAGCTGGTGATCTGTACCTCCAACTATGACACAGTACACACAGTACTCTGCTATGTACATGACACTTCAGATATGCAACAGCAACACTGGATCATATGACAAGAGGCTACAGACTCACACTTGAGCACATATGAAGGATTGCAAAATCCAAATGCAGAGTTTTATTTAAAACTCAGATTATGTTGAATCACGTGAATTTTCTGTGGTGTTTCCCAGATAGGCTAAGCAGTTCACTGAGAATACTTTGGAACTGTTTTTTTTTTTAAAAGGCTATAGTTTGCCTTGGCATGCAGCTGCAAATCACTACAATGTAAGTCAGTTCAATGCAGCTCCACAGACTGAGGCTGTCACTACTGAGCCCCAGCGGTGATCTTCAGAATTCAGAACACTGTGCAGAGACGGCCGCAAGTTCCCCACAGTAAAGAGCCAAGCTGAGCCATGAATTTATCTGAATTGTTTTTAAGTGAGCTATGCCGTCTGCCACCCTAAGTGTGAGCTCTGGGGATAAACCTATAACACAATGCTCTGCATAGCTCACATAGCTTACTCTACTGACAGATGTAAAACAGACCGCTGGCTACTGACTGCTCCCTAGACAAGAGACAGCAACCCCAGGAGATAGGAAGAGGACAAGTGAGACAAAACAGTCACAATTTATTCCTAGACTTCAACCGCCCTGAAATAAACATTTTATGTAGTGCGCTTATAAAGTTTGCTTTTACAGCAAGTCTGTACTTTTTTATAAAAGTTTCAAGTATAAATGTGAATGTGATCAATGTCAATTATCTTATCTAAGTTAGTCAACATTAAAGCTTAAATCTAGGCTTCGGGGTCTATTCCCCAAATTAATCCCTTAAGTGGCCCCTAATGGCTGTATTTTTTCCTTTCTGATTTTAATGCATTACCTTTATCGAAGCCTTCAGTCCAGGCATGTGATGCTGCTGGGTGATCCATACTGATGCAGAGAGCAGTGATGATGTGATACCATTAGCACCTCTTTCTGTATTAGCACACAGTGAATGAAGATAGATGTCCCCTCAGGGGTGGGGCCATGATGCTCTATACTCACAGGATGTGTTCAGTCTTTTGGGTTAAGTGACCTGGAACATGGAAACTAAGAACATCTTGTGACAAAAAAGAGGTACTGCGGGGGATAGCTCCTGATCAAACGTAAGTATTTCAACCTGAGCTATGCAAGCTATGTTTCCTGATTCATTGTGGTGTATAATGTGCAAAGCATGTTATTCACTCTGCTAGGGCAGGAATGAATACAATAAATCTGGGCACACAAGCTGATTATCCAATAGGTGTATAATCTCTGGTAGATATAGCGAAACAATGTGATACGTGGAAAAACTTAAAAGGTTTTTTCAATTTGCATCCTATTAGATAGTCCCTTGCACTATATAGATGTTGGTAGACCTATGTTAGATTGTACAATCATATTGCATACTGTATGTTAATCTAAAGCCGGCCTGAAAGTGAAGTTCCAGACGTAATTATTATTATTTTTTTCTTAAAAGACACCCGAGATGTTCATCTTATGCCCCATACACACGGTCAGAAATTCTGACCACAAAATCCGTCTGATTTTTTCCGACGGATTTTGTCCCACACTGGTGTTGCATACACACGGTCGGACAAAGTTGTCGGAAAATCCAATCATCCTGAATGTGGTGACGTTCATTGCGTACGACGGGACTACGTAGAGGCTAGTAGCCAATAGCTTTGGTCTTGTAATGTGATCTGAGCATGCGTGGCACTTTGTCCGTCGGAATTCGCTACACACGATTGGAAAAAGTCCGATAGGACTTTGTTGTCGGAAAATTTGAGAGCAGGATCTCAAACTTTTTCCATCGGAGATTCCGACGGAAAAAGTCCGATGGAGCCCACACACGGTCAGAATTTCCGACAACATGGTCCGACAGGACATTTTCCGTCGGAAAATCCGACCGTGTGTACGGGGCATAACTCAATGTTACAAAAGCTAAATATATGAAAGGTCACTGTAGTATTGCATATATTTTTTAATAAAACTAACCTTTATATTTGTCCAGCAGGGCGTTCCCATCTTAATTGTGGGCATGTGAAGCTCACTAGTGTTTTCTTCCGGGAATAGGTGCTGCTGGTTACCCAGCATGCACCCCCCTGGTTTTCGTGCATGCTCAGAGGACACAAGGCGCGGCACATGAAGGTCCCAGCCCGTTGTTATGGCAACCACATTTAAACTAGACAATAGACAGAAGTAATGTAGCTTGGCACACAGAACGCCGCTCTAGCTGACTCGGCCACCAACACAGCCGCCCCCGCCGCTGCCTCTTCTGTATAATGGCAACAAACTCCTGGTTTCCCTTTTCAAAAAATGGTGCTTTACCAACACAATGCTAACAGGCGGCGATGCACACTGACTCCTGGGAAAGATGACACACATCTCCCAGAAACCAAGGCGCCACAGGATCTGACGTACCTTGCCGCTAAAAAAAACCCAAAACTCCCAATGCTGTTTTAACTTTCAGGGTTGAAGCGATTCATGGAAAGATGAAAATGTGGGTGGAATTCCACTTTAAATGGTTAGAATCTTGGCTGGTTCAGCAGAAACCAGACGAGATTCGAACCATGTATGGGCAGGCTGATTGTACCCAAGTCGATCCATTGATCGACTTGGGTACAACAAGCATGTTGCATAATTACATGCGATTATTGCCAATGGCTATAGCTAGCAATAATCACTGTGTTCTCCCGGAAGGGACAGCTCCCTGTGCCCCTCGCCGGGAGAACTCCGTGGGAGGGCTTCCCTCATCAACACTTTGATAATTAAAAGAAGAAATTAAAGAATTAAAAAAAAAAAAAAAAGAAAGAAATTAAAGAATTAAGCGATTTTCTTTCCTACAACCCACAGAGTTTTTTTTCGAAGGTTCAGTGAAAATCAAGACATTTTAGTGAAATTTTGCTCTTTTAGCAACATGCATTGTACTCAACGGGGAAGGCACAATGAAAGTATTTTTAAGAGGTTTTTGAGGGTGCAGTGGGTTCTCTAAGGCTAGGAAAGCTCCTTTGACCTTGTTGCATCAACAAGAAAATGGCCTCTCTTTAGCCTTATTATTTTACAATTAGTTTTTTTCACAGAAAAAAAAAAACAGACAGCAAAAAAAGTTGAATCAAAAATTATAAGCGACGTTACATAAATAATTAAATTCACAAATGCACAAACAAATCAAATACAAAGAACACTGGATGAAATAAACTGAAACACCCTCCAAAAAACACCCCTTTTAAATAATATAAAAAAAAAGAAAAGTATTTCTCACCCATAACTGTTAACTGCTTTCTGGTTATTTAGAAAGTCAACATGCAACATGCAACAATTTACTATTGAATATTCTACTGATCTTCAGCTTGACAAATATTTATGCACCATTTCTCAGCCTTTTGGCTAAGATCAAGTGTAGTACCTGTTCTTATCAGTGATTTAGTGGAGGTTCTGTGCTGTTATTCTGATCTGACCAAGGTTGGAGTAATGGCTATGAATCTCTGCTAGAGTGATGGGGGCTTGGAAGGTTAGTACTGACTGGAACTGAAACCGGGCACCCACAGGCAGTTGGGGCATGGGAGTAATGCCCCCAGAAAAGCTGGAAGTGCCCAATACCTCCTGATCTGAACGTTCTACCTTGTCTGGCCATGGGCTGGGAAGGTAGAAGGTCCACAGTATCTGTGCCCCTTGGAGTGGTTGCCCTAGGGTTGCTCTTAGTAACACTTGGGTGTGGGACCACATGGTGTGAACAGGCCCATGGTCACAGTCACCAAATTGCCTTTCCCTCTAGACTGCGGCTTTTAGAGCTGGGCCTTTTGGCAATTTTTATCTACCAGATCTCAGGGCCCGGCCAGTGCCCAATTGCACGGACATTTTAATATTATTCATTTAGTTTTCTCTCACGTTTGTCACTTTTCACTTTTGTGTGTGTTTTTCTCATGGAATAAGGGTGTGAGTCCTTTGGCTTGCCCTGACATCTATGGGGAGGATGTGTAGTCCTTAGGTTCCTTCCTCCCCTGTCCCTGGGGAGTCTCTCTTCGGGAGAGCCCCTCGACCAAGTATTTAATGGTAAGCTTCGGCTGACCTAGAAGAACGGGGTCTACTAGGGCTTTTGGCTAGGCAGACCATTGGAAATCTTAGTCCCCATCAGGAGCCTTGGGCCCCAGAAGATCTGGGTAGAGGTCCTTCTCCTTTGTGGGGTGGAATAAAAGCACACCCTTAAGTGCACTTTTTAGTGTGTGTTTCACATGCTTTTTTTTTGTTCACTTACAGGTTTTTTTTACCGTTTAGGTTTTTGCACCACTACAATTTAGAAATCTTGTGCTTGATCCATTTTTTGTGACCCTTACTATAAAAAGATTAAAAATATTTCATTAGAATTAAATTGGCAATTTTGTGGCAAAATCAATCCACTCATCCCTTCCACAGGCACCCCCTCTCACAGGAAAATCATGCCAGGCCATCTCACTGGTCGGTCCATCTTCCACAATACCCCTGGCAGGCAATTACTGAACAGAACAGCAAAGGCAAGAGGTATGCAAAACACAGCATCTAAGGATTCTCCAGAATTCCGGGCTTCAACTGTCTTAGGAGTTTGGGGGCTGTTAGCATATTGGCTTCCTCCAGGCATAGTATCAGTTAAAAAAGTATAGAGGTCCTTTAAGTTACATGATGTACAGTAGAGTGACTTTTATTCCGAATTACTGACAGTCACATCATGGCAGTCTACATCTGAGTGGCAGCTTACATTCTAATCAAATTAAAAATAAAATGCAATGGCATCTTTTGAAATGATTATTAGCCTGCACCCACACACAAAATATATAGAAGATAGAGATAGATGAGCATGAAGCATTTGTCACATTTGTAGTGGGAGGAACATATAGACAGGCAGAACTTTATTTTTCTCCTTTTCATATGTTTAATTACATTTCATAGATACTGTATGTCTTCTGACTTGCTCTGCATATTGACAATGTATTCCTGTTGAGCTTAAAGTAAAAACTACACATCCCAGAAAAGGTGGATGTTGTAAAACAATGCTAAAACAATCAGCATTTGTATTATTATTATTTTTATTTTTACAATTATTAATATTATTCTCTTAAGCCTGTGTATGCTATTGAATTATTTACTGTGCCCCATGGAAATTGTTCACGTTTTGCTGCTTTCTATGAATGAGCTGTATAGTCAGTATAGACATAACTGTGTCATGAGAATGAAATTTTAACCACTTGAGTCCCTGCTGCCATTTTCAAAAGATGCCAGGATAGCAGCTAATTGCCCCAGTGCCATTTTAACCACTTCAGCCTTCGGAAGATTTGGCTGCTGAATGACCAGGCCATTTTTTGCGATTCGGCACTGCGTTGCTTTAACTGACAATTGCGCGGTCGTCTGACGCTTCACCCAAACAAAATTTACGTCCTTTTTTTTCCACAAATAGAGCTTTCTTTTGGTGGTATTTAATCGCCTCTGCGGTTTTTATTTTTTGCGCTATAAACAATAAAATAGCAACTTTTTTTTAATTTTTAAATCTATTTTTTCTCAGTTTGGGCTGATATTTATAGCATTTTTATTATTATTATTTTATTTTACTAGTAATGGCAGCGATCTGTGATTTTCATCGGGACTGCGACATTATGGCGGACACATTGGACACATTTTTGGGACCATTGGCATTTATACAACGATCAGTGCTATAAAAATGCACTGATTACAGTAAAAATGTCTGGCAGGGAAGGGGTTAACACTAGGGGGCGATCAAGGGGTTAAATGTGTTCCCTGTGTGTGTTTCTAACTATAGGGGGAGGGGACTGACCTAGAGGAAGTGACACATTGTGGTTCCTAGCTAATAGGAACTTGTGATCTGTCACGCCTCACAGAACAGAACAGGGATTTGTGTGTTTACACACACACGTCCCTGTTCTGCCTCTCGTGCCCGCGATTGCTCGTGGCCGGCGGTCATCGTGACCATTGGACGTGAGCATCGGCACCCCCGCTGTGCAGCGGGTGCGTGTGTGCGCCTGCTATCCCGGTTCAGCGAGCCAACGTATAGCTACAACGGCTCGCGGGATTGTGCCGACCTGCCGCAGTAAAATGATGGTGGCTGGTCGGGAAGTGGTTAAAATAGATTCAACAGCTCTTTTGGCTTCCGGTGGGGAGGGGCGCAGGCTGGAGCCATCCTCTGTCTTTGACAATTGGTATCCAGCAGGATCAGCTTCTGGGTTTCCAAAGCTTTTACAGATAATTCCATAGGAACAGTCTGTAAAAGCAATGGTAAACATTAAGGGGTTGATTTACTAAAGGCAAATACACTGTGCACTTTGCAAGGGCAGGTGTACTCAGCAAGGCCATTTACTTCTGAGATTAGTAAATAAGGTAAATCTTCACTTTGCAACGAATATCCAATCACATGCAAAGAAAAAAAACGGCATTTTTGCTTACATGGGATTGTATGATTCAATGCATCAGTGCTTCCCCTCATTTACTGAGCTCTGGAGCAAATGCCCTTGCAGCGTACAACTGCACTTGCAAAGTTCACAGTCTATTTACCTTCCACGTATTATATATTTTATATACAGCTGTACCATTAATCGTTAAAAAAATTGTGATCTTGATTCAACCCCCCTCACGACCTTAACCACTTCAATACAGGGCTTTTAAACACCCTTCCTTACCAGAGCACTTTTTGCGATTCGGCACTGCGTCGCTTTAACTAACAATTGCGCGGACGTGCGACGTTACACCCAAACAAAATTGACGTCCTTTTTTTCCCACAAATAGAGCTTTCTTTTGGTGGTATTTGATCGCCCCTGCGGTTTTTATTTTTTGCGCTATAAACAAAAGAAGAGCGACAATTTTGAAAAAAAACACAATATTTTTTCCTTTTTGCTATAATAAATATCCCATTTTTTTTTTTTTTTAATTTTTTTTCCTCAGTTTAGGCCGATACTTATTCTTCTACATATTTTTGGTAAAAAAAATCGCAATAAGCGTATATTGATCGGTTTGCGCAAAAGTTATAGCGTCTACAAAATAGGGGATAGATTTATTGAATTTTTTTTTTTTTTTTTTTACTAGTAATGGCAGCGATCTGCGATTTTTTTTTCGTGACTGCGACATTGCGGCGGACACTTCGGACACTTTTGACACATTTTTGGAACCATTCACATTTACACAGCGATCGTTGCTATAAAATTGCAATGATTACTGTGTAAATGTGACTGGCAGGGAAGGGGTTAACACTAGAGGGCGCTGCAGGGGTTAATGTGTTCCCTAATAGAAGTGATTCTAACTGTAGGGGGAGGGGACTCGAGGGGAGGAGACCGATCATGTGTTCCTCCGTACTGGGATCACATGATCGGTCTCCTCCCCGCTGACAGGACGTGGAGCTGTGTGTTTACACACACAGCTCCACTGTCCCGCCCGGTCCCGTTGTTTTAACGGGCAATCGCGGGTGCCCGGCGGACATCGCGGCCGCCGGGCACTCGCACCGGGTCCCGAGCGATGCCGCGGGCGCGCGCCGGCGGCGGCGCACGCGCGCCCCCCAGGCGGCCGGGAATCCGAGGACGTCATATGACGCCCACCCAGGATGGTAGATCCACCTTGTGGGCGTCATATGACAATACAGCGGTATTGAAGTGGTTAATTCAGCATTTCCACTATTCATGTAACAAGTGCAGAGCAGTTCCCGCTCGGCACATTTCGGATCGGGTGGACAGATTATTGGGTGGGGCTGGGGAGGACCCAGCTGTCATGGTACACGTTGGCACCAATGACAAAGTAAAAGGAAGGTGGAGAGTTCTAAAAAATGACTTCAGGGACTTAGGGAATAGATTGAAGAGAAGGACCTCCAAGGTAGTTTTTTCGGAAATACTACCTGTGCCTTGAGCCACACCAGAGAGGCAGCAGGAGCTTAGGAAACGGAACAAGTGGCTGAGTAACTGGTGTAGGACAGAGGGATTCTGGTTCCTGGAGAACTGGACTGACTTTTCAGTCGGTTACCGACTCTTTACTAAGGATGGGCTGCACCAATTCTGTTTTAATTTATTTATAAATGATATAGAGGGTGGGATAAGTAGCTTGATCTCAGTGTTTGCTGAAGACACAAAGATATGTAGGGCAATAATTACACAGCAGGATATATAAACTTTACAAGAGGACAGGGGCGTTGCTAGGTCTACAAAAGATCTGGGGCTAGAGCCCATAGCGGCGTAGTAAAGAAAGTCATACGCTTGGGCGGGCATACGCATGTTTATAATATACGTACGTACTTGTGTGTGTGTATATATATATATATATATATATATCTATCCCCAGAGAGCCCCCCACTTACATCAGGGTTCCCAGAGAGCCCCCCTTACATTAGGGTCCCCAGAGAGCCCCCCTTACATTAGGGTCCCCAGAGAGCCCCCCTCGCCTTGGGGACACCTGCAGAGACTCGGGCTATGGGCCCCAGATTCGGGGCTATAGCCCCAAAAGCCACCCCCTAGCGACGCCACTGCAAGAGGACCTAAATAAATGAATGGAGTGGGCTACTGCATGGCAAATAAAGTTTAACATTGAAAAATGTAAGGTAATGCACTTGGGGTGTAAAAATAAATGCCAGTTACTCTTTAGGGGAGAACCCTTAGGGGTTTCCAGAATGGAGAAGGATCTAGGGGTCCTAGTAGAACATAGACTGAGAAATAGCATGCAGTGTCACGCTGTGGCTGCCAAAGCCAGCAGAATATTAGCGTGCATTAAAAAGTGATTATTCTGCCACTTTATAAAACACTGGTTCGGCCGCATCTGAAGTATTCCGTCCAGTTCTGGTCACCAATCCTCAGAAAGGATGTGCTGGAGCTGAAGAGAGTCCAGAGAAGGGCAACTGAATTAATATGGGGACTGGAGGACCTCAATTATGAGCAACGACTACAAGCGCCAAATTTATTCTCCTTGGAAGAAATCTCTTCCACAATCGGTATCAGCAGGAAGTATTTTTTTTTTTTTCAAAATAAACAGGGTAAGATGGTAAACTCTTCTAAGGAAATAGCGAAAAAAAAAAAAAAAAATTCTGCAACATGATCAGCAGGAAGTATGGATAGTTTTAAAAGACTCTTGGACGTGCTTCTTAGCCAAAACAATATACAGGGATATTGGAAATTATTTTTCTACTCACACACACACCTACACAGGTTGAACTGGATGGACTGTTGTCTTTATTCAACCTTACAAAGTATGTAACTATGAATGAACTTTGGTCTGTAAATGAGGTCAGTTTAACAACAACTTATGCCCTGTACACACGACCGGTTTTCTCGTCGGAATAAACTCCCGATGGAATTCCGCTGAAACTGTCTTTAGTACATACGATCACACCAAAGTCCGACTGCCAAGAACACGGTGACGTACAACACGTACGACGGGACTAGAAAAAGGAAGTTCAATAGCCAGTAGCCAATAGCTTCCGTCTCGTACTTGCTTCAGAGCATGCGTTGTTTTTGGTCCGTCGGAACAGCATACAGACGAGCGGTTTTCCCGATGTTCCATTTCTAGGTCCATCAGAATAAAAAAAGTCAGATGGAGGCATACACGCGATCGGAATATACGATGAAAAGCTTCTGTCTGACTTTTTCTGTTGGACATTCTGCTCGTGTGTACGCGGCATAAGCCTTTTTCTGACACTTGTTGCTTACAAGTTAAAATCATGATTTTTTCTATGAAATTACTTAGAACCCCCAAACATTATATATATATTTTTTTTTTAGCAGAGACCTTAGAGAATAAAATGGTGGTTGCAATATTTTATGTCAAACTGTATTTGCCCAGCGGTATTTTAAACACAATTTTGGGAAAAGATACACTTCAATTAATTAAAAAAAAAAAACAGTAAAGTTAGGCCACTTTTTTGTATAATGAGAAAGATGATGTTCTGCCGAGAAAAAAAATCAACTTAGAGATGTTCTAGCGCTGTCCAGCCTCTCCCTATAGCAACAGATCACTGCTATAGGAATCTATTGCTGGCAATTAAAGTGATCTGTTGTTGCACAGCTGCATGGGGGTCTGAATCTGATCTCCATTGATCACATAAGTGAACGTCATTTACATTTTTGGTGATCGCTTTTTGGTGAAGTGCTTAAAGCGGTAGTAAACAACCACTGAAATAAAAATGAAGTGGGCCCCCCCTGCAGGGTTAAAGCGGAAGTAAACCCATCGATTTAACAGTCTAAAAAAAAAGGCATGCCGTGAATGCTAACTGCACATTGGCTGTGCTCTCAACCAAACAGTCAAACCATCCAATGGCTGGTGTCATAACGGATCACATGTGCAGCACCGTGGCAGTTGAAGATTAAACAGAGGCAAAAATGGCAGCTTCCTTGGCTGAAAACGATAGGGGGGTTTACTTCCACTTTAAGTCATAATGTACTAGCATATGCACCGAATATTAGCACATTATGGCAGACTTACCTGTAAAGCGGATCCCTTCCACGCAGATTCCTGATGCGTCCATCTTCACCTGGTCTTCCTTCCGGGTTTGCGGCAGTGGCCTGTGACATCACCAGCAGCATCGCTTGTAAATTTCTCCTAAAAAAAGTTTAGGGGATATTCATTGTACCTGCAGGTAAGCCTTATTATAGGTTTACCTGTAGGTTCAAGTTCAAAATTGGAGTTTACACCCACTTTAACATAAATCTTCATATTCAAGTGATATTTTTTATTTGCCCAGTGTGATTAAAGTGTATCTATAATAAAAACTTGGATAGGAAGTGAAGGGAAATGTCTCTATCGAGCCCCAAATAGATGGAGGGTGCATAAGGATGACAAATGATGCTTGAAAGCAGGAATTCTGGGGACCACAGGAGTATTGAGGAACACAAGAGCATTAGGAGTCACAGCCGACACCAAGGTTGCATAAGTTACACAGGGGCGCTGGACATGAGGGGGACAGTCACAGCAGCTGCTTGGGAAGCATGGGGGGCTTGGCAGCTAGCAGTGTTGATCTGTTGCTCTAACACCAAGCAAGATGCCAGCTTTAAGGCCCCTTTCACACTGGGGCTGGAGCGGCGGCGACGGTAAAGCAGCGCTATATTTAGCACTGCTTTACCGTCATTTTAGCCGCGGTATTCGGCCGCTAGCGGTGCAGTTTTAACCCCCGCTAGTGGCCGAAAAAGGGTTCAAACCCCCCGCAAAGGCGATTTGCGGCGGTATTGCCGCGGTATTACTGCGGTGTCCCATTGATTTCAATGGGTAGGAGCGGTATAGGAGCGGTGAATACACCGTTCCTTCACCGCTCCAAAGATGCTGCTAGCAGGACTTTTTGGACCGTCCTGCTAGCGCACCGCTCCAGTGTGAAAGCCCTCCAGCTTTCACACTGGAGTGAATGGGGCCGGATTTTTTCAGGCGCTATACAGGCGCTATTTTTAGCACTGTAGCGCCTGAAAAACGCCCCAGTGTGAAAGGGGCCTAAGACAGTGTCTTGTATGGGATTGTCAGAAATCATGAATCAGACTGAGACAGAAGTACAGTTAAAACACACTTGTTTAATAATAATTAAAAAAAGGTAAACAGAGCAAACGTAGTCAAAACCTAGCCAGAATTAAGGAACTGGAATGGATAGTCAAGCGCATTTGTGAGGCCAGGCACTGATGTGGACAAGAAGGCCTGGCTCGCAGTCTCCATTCTAATTCATCCCAAAGGTGTTGAGGTCAGGAGCTTGCTTTGTGCACTGGTATGCATTCATGTTGGAATAGGAAGTGTCCACCCCAAAACTGTTGGGAGCATGAAATTGTTCAAAATGTCTTGGTATGCTGATGCCTTAAGAGTTTCCATCACATCATAATCCCCCCTCCACCAAATAATTTGGACCAGTGCACAAAACAAGGACCATAAAGACATGGATGAGAGAGTTTAGGGTGGTGGAACTTGACTGGCCTGCATTTCCACCTGATAGAACACCTTTGGGATTTTGGGAATTAGAGCGGAGACTGCGAGCCTGACCTCACAAATGCTGTTCTGGAAGAATAGTCAAACATTCCCATAGACACTCCAAAACTTTATGGACAGCCTTCCCAGAAGAGTTGAAGCTGTTATAGCTGCAAAGGGTGGGCCAACTCAATATTGAACCCTACGGACTAAGCCCCCGTACACATGGTCGGAAATTCCGACCACAAAATCCATCAGTTTTTTTCCCGACGGATTTTGTCCGAAACTGGTGTTGCATACACACGGTCGGACAAAGTTGTCGGAAAATCTGATCATTCCGAACGTGGTGACGTTCGTTGCGTACGACAGAACTACGTAGAGGCTATTAGCCAATAGCTTTGGTCTCGGAATTTGATCTGAGCATGCGTGGCTCTTTGTCTGTCGGAATTCTCTACACACGTTTGGAAAAAGTCCGGATTTTGTTGTCGGAAAATTTGAGAGCAGGATCTTCGATGGATGGTTCGATGGAGCCCACACACGGGCGGATTTTCCGACAACAAGGTCCGATTGGACATTTTCCGTCGGAATTCCGACTGTGTGTACGGGGCATAAGACTGGGATGCCATTAAAGTTCATGTGTGTGTAAAGGCAGGTGTCCCAATACAATATGTTGTATCTCAGTGATGTGTTTGTAGCCTATGCACTTTATTGTAAATGGACACAAGCGTAGTATCCCCCCCCCCCCCCCCCTTTTATAAATTGTGTCTGTAATCTCTCCTATATTCAGCACCAATTGGGTTGTAGTGCATGTCCTGGGGCTGGAAGGGACTGGTGTCAAGGTGGAGTTCAGACATAGGTCAGGGGCCAAGTTTAAGACCCCTAAAGGAATTAACTGAAAGATTGTCAGTCCCGGTCTTCAGTAGCAATTGCAATGTAACAAGGGGTAATCAAGGACTAGCTACACAGAAAGAAAATGGAACATTTTTAGCATATGTTTTTGGATAACTATTACTAAATAGATCAAAGATAATATCTTACTGGTTTCTGCAGATTATAGAGTCTTGGAATTATTTGTACCATGTTATTAAATAAGCCTTTAAATGATCCGTACCATCATTTGAAACACCGTCTTGGGCTGTGTGTGTGGAATAAATCCTGTTTAGTTTGTCTGGTTATTCCTCGTTTGCAGAATACGACCATACGTTTTTGCTTACCGATCGGATTTTCAAAAGTGAGGATATATTTTTTTTTCGTCTATTTTAAAGCATCTGGCACATTCTATTTAGTAATCATAACCTGGAAAATACGTGCAAAATGTCTTTTATGGTTGAGAGTCAACAGGAAAGGGATTTTTTTTTTCCATCTATTTAAGTATCTGAATAATGTCTCTGTTTTCTACATCAAAGTTCAAGATGTTAAAATGAGGGAGTTACAGAGCTCCGGCCTCTGGTGGAACCAAAATGAAATGATGCATTAGATAAACATTCAGTTACCTCAGTTATTTTAATGGCCGTTTTAGCAGTTTTTTCTATCTACTGAATGCTTGTTTTATTGCTATACATATTTGTGGGCTTAGCATGTTTGGCGTTTGTGGCTGCTGATACAATGCTTTTAGTCTGCGTAATCCAAGAGACTTGACTGCCGGTAATAAACGGAGTCATCAAAGTGGCACTTGGAAGACACTCTCCTTCGGCAGCGACCCGATTTTTATGGAAGCCGGTTAGAAAATGAGCTATGATCAGATGCCTGGTATTAAAGGATCTAAAAGACATTGCAAGGACTAGACTTGAAGCAACATTAATTTGTATTTTTAGAACGCTAGCCCACCCCATGCAGGCAAGGGTGGGACAACAAGACATTACTGGGCACACCGGCAAAATACATTACAAGGTCTTTTGGAGTGCCAAATTCTCACTTAAAGCTGAACTCCATTATTATGCGCCACAGATTTTGTGCTGTGTGGCAGAGATCTATAATCTCAAAACTGGATAGATAAAAAAACAAATCCTTTGGCTGGTAAAAAACTTTTTTTTGTATTTCATCTGCTCATTTAGGTGTTTATTTGGAGCTCAGTAATAAAGGGGTAAACCAAACAGAGTAATAAAAAATTTCCCCAAATGTTATAGCCGAATAACATGGCTAATAAAGTTGTGTGCATACAATAAAATTCACTGGAAATATTCTAAAATATGTAGGGCTGTGAAAATTAAAGATTAATTCCTCGATTAATCGTAAATTCTTTTGCTCGATCAAAATTCTTTTGCTCGATCAAAATTCTTTTGATCGGTACTCACCTCTCCGCCGGCTTCCGGGTCTTCAGGGAGTTCCGTCGGAGATCCGGTGACGTCACGGACATCGACATCACCGGACTCCTCCCCCCTTCCCCTATGCCTCCGTCTGCTAACGAAGGGAAGGGGGGAGGAGTCCGGTGACGTTGAAGTTCCTATTGAACGTAACGCGTATGGGCGAGGAGCTACGCATGACGTCACCCACTGCTACCCTACGGAACTAACACGATTGTCGGCTTTACATGCTGTGTTTTTATCATCTTTATGTGAGTAGTTTGTGTTTGAACACAAAAATTCAATCTTATACTTAAGCGGTGAGCACTTAGATCTTTTCTTTCTACCCATGACCTGGCATCCTTGCTGAGTTCTAAGGTGACGTGAGAGAAATTTATGGTCCGTGTTAACCCTTTTGATACCCGCTTGCATGACCACCTGTTTGCACGTCCATGCCATAAGGTGAGAGTGATTAGTTAGACCGGAGGTGGAGGGATTGTCATGCTACTGTGGAAAAGAAAATTACTTACGTCAGTGCTACAGTTGGAATTTAAAACGTATTTGTGAACTGTGAAGTTAAGTCATGGATTGTGGAAACTAACTAGTGTCGGGTGATTGTATATAGTGTATACCACATTTACCACTGACTAATGCAGAGTTACAATGCAAGGAGATCAGATAAAAGTAGTTGGATCTGTATGTGCGTTATAATTAATCTAAATATAATTTAATCAGTAACAGCCCTTAAAATATGCTAATGCTGAATATGAATTTATTATTTCAAAATATATTTCTAAATAACTGTTTACAGGTAAAAATCGGTATCCATGATTCCTCAGTACATTTGTTGTTTTTGAAGTAAGCATGTGAAAAATACATATTTTTAAAAGGTGGCCAGCCATGGCTACCTCCATACTTTTCTTATGACTGGGTTACTAAAATAAATACTGTAGTACAATATTGTGGAGACTGGTGTTGCTGCAGCACCATGTAATCGAGTCACCCAGAGCTTGGAGTTACTCATACATTTAAATAATACCAGCATTTTGGTAGTCTGCTTTTTTATTAAAAATAAATACCATGGTCTACATTGCAGGATTTGACTTCTAGTTTCGGCCCCTACCACTTAGATTTTTGGCGAGCTGCACAATTAAGATTTTTTTTTACATACTTTACCCACCCCTGGTATTTTTGTTAGCAGCCTGCTTCCATTTGAAGAATACTGCACTGAGCGAGGTCCACTCTCCCGTACCCTTTTTAGAAGATGTACGCTTTGCTGGTTACGCCCCCAGAGAACCATCAGTCACCCTTTTTGCAAAAATGGGAACTAGACCTGGGTAGAACCTTTTTGGAAAGACAACACTCCAACATAATATAGTTTATATTAAAATCTTCAATTTGCATGAAAGTGCAGGAAACAAACTTTGAGATTTTCTCTCAGTGGTATCGGACCCCGTCCTTTCTTCAGAGATGTTTTCTGAACACCTCTGACCGATGTTGGCGCTGTCAGGAGGAATATGGGACGTTACTACAGATTTTTTGGTCTTGCCCTAAAATATAGGGTTTCTGGAAAGAGGTCCGGAAGATTGCTCTAAAGTTTATTGATTATGAGATCCCTGAAGATCTCTCTCTGAAGAGTCCAAAATCCCGGCCAAAACTTATAAGAAGTCTATTCTTCGCCATCTCCTGAATGCGGCCACATTTTCTATTCCCCTTACCTGGAAACAGACTCAGCCTCCCACAGTGGGAATGTGGCTTTGAAAGGTGGAGGAGTTGGACCAGATGGAAGATTTGGTTTGGACAACCTGGCAGAAGCTAGGGATATACATAGAAACTTGGTCTTAATGGAACAAATTTATCTACTCAGGGGAGGGGAGGACTCTCATTGATGGGAGTCCTATTAGCTGATGGAACTTGAGTATCATGCCCCTTTATCTGGACTAGCTCTTTAATAATATCTGCCCCATTTCTCCTCCCTATTAGTTCCTTGGAATAATTATATATGTTTCTTTTTTTCTTTCTCTTTTTTGATTCATTTATTTATGTATTTATTTCTCTTTATTTAAGGGGAGAAAAATATTTGGCAACGTTCTGACCCATGAGGGATTTCCCCGGGGTTGTTGTACGTTATGATCCCTGTTTGGGGTCTTGTCTTTTAAGTTCATGACCGAGATGAAGTAACTTTTTGAATATCCTATTAACACACATCTACTATTTTATTAGAAAGACGTGATTTAAACGCTATTCCTTTAGATATGTGTGTTTTGTCTTGATGTTTTGTTGCTATTATTTCTGTTATGTATGCTATCATGGAAAATGCCTTTTTTTATAAGAATAAAAAATACTAAATATGAAAAAAATGTATAAAAAAAATACCAAATTCCTAAATAAACAAGTGCTAGTTTTATGAATGTACAATACAATGTACGGAGATCAGGAGTCTGGGTGATGTAATGTATAACACAATGCACATAATGCCGCAGTTTGTGGAATGTGGTGTAATATTAAAATGGCAGTCAGTAAAGAAGTGTGATACACTGGCGACAGTCAATGAAATAGTGATAAGGTACAGTGGTAATCAATGGAAAAATTATCTGGTACACTGGTGATCAATGAAGAAGTAATAGTGTACAGTGGTAGTCAATGCAGAAGTGATATGTTACAACAGTGGTCATTGGAGGGGTGATCCAGTATATAGTGGTTATCAGTATAGAAGTATGCAGATGCAGTGGTGATCAGAACAGTGGCAGTCAGTGGATAAGTGTGCTGGTACAGCTTTGATTAGTGAAGAAGTGTATAGGTATACAATGGTGCTCAATGGAAAAGTGAACTGCTACAGTGGTGATCAGTGTAGGAAGGTGCTGGTACAATGGTGATCAGTGGAGAAGTAATCCGGTACAATGCTGACCAATAAAAAAGTTAATCTGATACAGCAGTGGTCAGTAGTTAGGCGATCAGGCACAGTGGTAATCAGCAGAGAAGTGGACCTTTCTGGATGAGATCAATGCAAAAGCGATCCATGGAATAGATCAATGAAGAATTTAATCCCATACAGAAGTAATCAGTGGAGAGATGATAAATGAAAAAACAATCTGTTCTATTGGCGATCAGTGAAGAAGTGATCTGTGACAGTGGTAATCCGTAGAGGAAGTTTTTAGTACAATGGTGATCCGTGGAGAAATGGTTTTGTACAATGGTAATCTGGGGCAATTTTTTTGCTCCAGTGGTGATTATTAGAGAAGTGATCCAGTGGTGGTCAGTAGAAAAGCGCACTGATACAAGGGTGATTAACCAACCTGGAGCTGTGCTTTAATGAACCCTATCACAACAGGCATACAATACAATAGATGAACAAGAATAATAATATTATAAAAATAACTTGTAACCTACAGTGGTGTAAAAAAGTGTTTGCCCCCTTCCTCATTTCCTGTTCCTTTGCATGTTTGTCACACTTAAGTGTTTCGGAACATCAAACCAATTTAAACAATAGTCAAGGACAACACAAGTAAACACAAAATGCAATTTGTAAATGAAGGTGTTTATTATTGTCAGGAACGGTGCTATTACTTGGATCGCCTGCTGGTGTCACTGTTTCCTTTGGCATCAAAGGGTGCAGTTCTGGTGGCCACCAGCAGGGGTCTCCCAGCCGATGGACATTGTCAGTAATGGTGTTATTACCTGGATCGCCTGGTGGTGTCACTACTTCCTTCGACACCAAAGGGTGCAGTTCTGGTGGCCACCAGCGGGGGTCTCCCAGCAGATGGACATGCCAGCAATCTAGCTGCAGCTGTTGTGGAACTGCTGAGACTATATAAGCCTGTCCCTCACTGAAGCTCAGTGCTTCAGTATTCCGTTCTGTAGCCTTGTCTTGCCTGTGCTGTAACCTGATCCTGGACCTGTAACCTGTACCTGCAATCTGACCCTTTATTCCCTTCCTGCCCTGTCCTGGATGCTGTCCCCCTTTACCTGGTTCCTGAGACCCGTCCCCTGATTCCTGCCTTGATGTTCCCTTGCTTCCTGTTTCCCCCCTTGTCTCTCCTCCCTGCCTTGTATATACATGTATATATATATGTTCCATTGCCTTGAGTGTATTGTTAGTTAGTTAGTTAGATTAGGGCTTGGGGGTTTGCTGTGTTATTTGTGTTCTTGCTTGTTTGTGTTTGCTGTGTTCACGTGTGTCTTTATTATTAATAAATATTTATCTTATCACTACCTTTGGAGCCTGATTCCTTTAGTGCAGCCCATTGATCTGTTCACTTGTGTTGGATGCCTGCGTTCAGGCTCCTTTCATGACAGAATACTGAAGCCATACAAACAGATCGGCTGCACTTGGGAATTGGGTCTGACACTTGCTATTGCCAAGAAAGATGCATCCGGAAGATATATTGTATCTTTCGCTCCTGGCAATGGAAGAAAGAGATTTTTGTTATCAGACTTTGGGTGACTATACTAGGGAGCAACTACTGGAGTGCATCCGTATGGCCCATGTTTTCGTTGATCAGGGCAGTTTTCTTTTTGAGGACGTACAGCCTCTGATCAAGATTTGTACAGAGCTGGCCCTGCCCTGTATTCCTGAAGGCCGTGATGATTACACTCCCCCTTTTAATATGAATCAGGTTGTATCCTTAGTATGGCTTTTTGAAGATGATCCTGCCGATTTCTGTGAGCACTACGCTGGCTGTTCCCCACAGGTGATTGCTGAGTGCATTGTGTCTGCTCAGTCTTTTGTTAGACAGGGAAACTTAAATCCACAGTTTGTACAACCCATACTTTCAGCATGGTCTGACATGGTAAAATTAGCCCCAGCCAAACCAACCACTTCTGCCATCAGACACCAGCCTACCCAAATGTATGTTTCCCCATCACCCATACCAAACCCAGTTGCCACCCAGTATACATTGCTCCCAACCAAATATTCATATCCGGTCTCCTCTCCCTGTACCTATCCTGCATACAACTCCCCTACCTCTTCTCTGCCATATCCCAACACTCCTTTCCTGTCTGCTGCACCCCCAACCTACAAAGCTTCAGTGACCAAGTCAAAGAAAAAACAAAAGTTCTTCCCGACCAAAACGATCCTGCCAGTAACCCAATCTGCCTCCACACCCACTAATCTGTCCCAGCCTGAAGCGCCAGAGTTCCAGCCGGAGGTGCCAGCAATCCAGCCTGAAGAGCCAGTACTAGCCTTCCAGCCTGATGTCCTGGTGCCAGCCCTCCAGCCTGATGTTCCAGCCTTCCAGCCTGATGTCCTAGCCTTCCAGCCTGATGTCCCAGCCTTCCAGTCTGATGTCCTGGTGCCGGCCTTCCAGCCTGATGTCTCAGCTTCCCAGTCTGATGTCCTGGTGCCAGACCTCCAGCCTGACGTTCCAGCCTTCCAGTCTGATGTCCTAGCCTTCCAGCCTGACGTCCCAGCCTTCCAGTCTGATGTCCTGGTGCCGGCCTTCCAGCCTGATGTCTCAGCTTCCCAGTCTGATGTCCTGGTGCCAGACCTCCAGCCTGACATTCCAGCCTTCCAGTCTGATGTCCTAGCCTTCCAGCCTGACGTCCCAGCCTTCCAGTCTGATGTTCCGATGCCAGCCTTCCAGCCTGATGTTCCAGCCTTCCAGCCTGATGTTCCAGCCCTCAAGCCTGATGTCCCAGCCTTCCAGTCTGATGTCCTGGTGCCGGCCTTCCAGCCTGATGTCTCAGCTTCCCAGTCTGATGACCCGCTGCCAGTTTTCCAGTCTGATGACCCGCTGCCAGTTTTCCAGTCTGATGACCCGCTGCCAGTTTTCCAGTCTGATGACCCGCTGCCAGGTTTCCAGTCTGATGACCCGCTGCCAGTTTTCCAGTCTGATGACCCGCTGCCAGGTTTCCAGTCTGATGATCCGCTGCCAGTTTTCCAGTCTGATGATCCGCTGCCAGTTTTCCAGTCTGATGATCCGCTGCCAGTTTTCCAGTCTGATGATCCGCTGCCAGTTTTCCAGTCTGATGATCCGCTGCCAGTTTTCCAGTCTGATGATCCGCTGCCAGTTTTCCAGTCTGATGATCCGCTGCCAGTTTTCCAGTCTGATGACCCGCTGCCAGTTTTCCAGTCTGATGACCCGCTGCCAGTTTTCCAGTCTGATGACCCGCTGCCAGTTTTCCAGTCCGATGACCCGCTGCCAGTTCTCCAGTCTGCTGACCCGCTGCCAGCCCTCCATTCTGATGTGCTCGTGCCTGCCGCCCAGCTGGATGTGCCCGCGCCTGCCGCCCAGCTTGATGTGCCCGCTGCCCAGCTTGATGTGCCCGTGCCCGCTGCCCAGCTTGATGTGCCCGTGCCTGCCGCCCAGCTTGATGTGCCCGCTGCCCAGCTTGATGTGCCCCTGCCCGCTGCCCAGCTTGATGTACCCGTGCCTGCCGCCCAGCTTGATGTGCCCGTGCCCGCTGCCCAGCTTGATGTGCCCGCTGCCCAGCTTGATGTGCCCGTGCCCGCTGCCCAGCTTGATGTGCCTGTGCCCGCTGCCCAGCTTGATGTGCCTGTGCCCGCTGCCCAGCTTGATGTGCCTGTGCCCGCTGCCCAGCTTGATGTGCCCGTGCCCGCTGCCCAGCTTGATGTGCCCGCTGCCCAGCTTGATGTGCCCGTGCCCGCTGCCCAGCTTGATGTGCCCGCTGCCCAGCTTGATGTGCCCGCTGCCCAGCTTGATGTGCCCGCTGCCCAGCTTGATGTGCCCGCTGCCCAGCTTGATGTGCCCGCTGCCCGCTGCCCAGCTTGATGTGCCCGTGCCCGCTGCCCAGCCTGATGTGCCCGTGCCTGCTGCCAAGCCTGATGTGCCCGTGCCTGCTGCCAAGCCTGATGTGCCCGTGCCTGCTGCCCAGCCTGATGAGCCACTGTCTGCTGCCCAGCCTGAGGTGTTCCTGTCTGCTGCCCAGCCTGAGGTGTTCCTGTCTGCTGCCCAGCCTGAGGTGTTCCTGTCTGCTGCCCAGCCTGAGGTGTTCCTGTCTGCTGCCCAGCCTGAGGTGTTCCTGTCTGCTGCCCAGCCTGAGGTGTTCCTGTCTGCTGCCCAGCCTGAGGTGTTCCTGTCTGCTGCCCAGCCTGAGGTGTTCCTGTCTGCTGCCCAGCCTGAGGTGTTCCTGTCTGCTGCCCAGCCTGAGGTGTTCCTGTCTGCTGCCCAGCCTGAGGTGTTCCTGTCTGCTGCCCAGCCTGAGGTGTTCCTGTCTGCTGCCCAGCCTGAGGTGTTCCTGTCTGCTGCCCAGCCTGAGGTGTTCCTGTCTGCTGCCCAGCCTGAGGTGTTCCTGTCTGCTGCCCAGCCTGAGGAGTTCCTGTCTGCTGCCCAGCCTGATGAGTTCCTGTCTGCTGCCCAGCCTGATGAGTTCCTGTCTGCTGCCCAGCCTGATGAGTTCCTGTCTGCTGCCCAGCCTGATGAGTTCCTGTCTGCTGCCCAGCCTGATGAGTTCCTGTCTGCTGCCCAGCCTGATGAGTTCCTGTCTGCTGCCCAGCCTGATGAGTTCCTGTCTGCTGCCCAGCCTGATGAGTTCCTGTCTGCTGCCCAGCCTGATGAGTTCCTGTCTGCTGCCCAGCCTGATGAGTTCCTGTCTGCTGCCCAGCCTGATGAGTTCCTGTCTGCTGCCCAGCCTGATGAGTTCCTGTCTGCTGCCCAGCCTGATGAGTTCCTGTCTGCTGCCCAGCCTGATGAGTTCCTGTCTGCTGCCCAGCCTGATGAGTTCCTGTCTGCTGCCCAGCCTGATGAGTTCCTGTCTGCTGCCCAGCCTGATGAGTTCCTGTCTGCTGCCCAGCCTGATGAGTTCCTGTCTGCTGCCCAGCCTGATGAGTTCCTGTCTGCTGCCCAGCCTGATGAGTTCCTGTCCGCTGCCCAGCCTGATGAACCGACGCTCGCTGCCCAGCCTGATGACCCGGAGCCTGCTGCCCTGCCTGATGAACCGACGCTCGCTGCCCAGCCTGTTTTTATTTCCAGATCTAAACTTCCAGACCCTGGTGGTGGGGTACATGTCCCATTGTCGGACTCGGGTGGCACGCCTCCTAGTAGGTTAAGAGACTCTGGCCAGAGAGCGCAAGGAAGTCTGCCGTCACAGAGAAGACTTTTTGGGACTCTTCCACTTTTACACGCACTGCCAGATCTAGGACAGAATGGAGTGTCCAGAGGCCACTCCTTAGGGGGGGGAACTGTCAGGAACGGTGCTATTACTTGGATCGCCTGCTGGTGTCACTGTTTCCTTTGGCATCAAAGGGTGCAGTTCTGGTGGCCACCAGCAGGGGTCTCCCAGCCGATGGACATTGTCAGTAATGGTGTTATTACCTGGATCGCCTGGTGGTGTCACTACTTCCTTCGACACCAAAGGGTGCAGTTCTGGTGGCCACCAGCGGGGGTCTCCCAGCAGATGGACATGCCAGCAATCTAGCTGCAGCTGTTGTGGAACTGCTGAGACTATATAAGCCTGTCCCTCACTGAAGCTCAGTGCTTCAGTATTCCGTTCTGTAGCCTTGTCTTGCCTGTGCTGTAACCTGATCCTGGACCTGTAACCTGTACCTGCAATCTGACCCTTTATTCCCTTCCTGCCCTGTCCTGGATGCTGTCCCCCTTTACCTGGTTCCTGAGACCCGTCCCCTGATTCCTGCCTTGATGTTCCCTTGCTTCCTGTTTCCCCCCTTGTCTCTCCTCCCTGCCTTGTATATACATGTATATATATATGTTCCATTGCCTTGAGTGTATTGTTAGTTAGTTAGTTAGATTAGGGCTTGGGGGTTTGCTGTGTTATTTGTGTTCTTGCTTGTTTGTGTTTGCTGTGTTCACGTGTGTCTTTATTATTAATAAATATTTATCTTATCACTACCTTTGGAGCCTGATTCCTTTAGTGCAGCCCATTGATCTGTTCACTTGTGTTGGATGCCTGCGTTCAGGCTCCTTTCATGACAATTATTAAAGGTGAAAAAAAATCCAAACCATCATGGCCCTGTGTGAAAAAGTGATTGCCCCCTAAACCTAATAACTGGTTGGGCCACCCTTAGCAGCAACAACTGCAACCAAGCGTTTGCGATAACATGCAATGAGGCTTTTACAGCGTCCTGGAGGAATTTTGGCCCACTCATCTTTGCAGAATTGTCCTAATTCAGTTACATTAGAGGGTTTTCGAGCATGAACGGCCTTTTTAAGGTCATACCACAACATCTCAATAGGATTCAGGTCAGGACTTTGGCTAGGCCACTCCAAAGTCTTCATTTTGTTTTTCTTCAGCCATTCGGTGGTGGACTTGCTGGTGTGTTTAGGATCATTGTCCTGCTGCAGAACCCAAGTTCGTTTCAGCTTGAGTACACGAACAGATGGTCGGACATTCTCCTTCAGGATCTCTTGGTAGACAGCAGAATTCATAGTTCCTTTTATCACGGCAAGTCTTCCAGGTCCTGAAGCAGAAAAACAGCCCCAGACCATCACACTACCACCACCATATTTTACTGTTGGTATAATGTTCTTTTTCTGAAATGCAGTGTTCCTTCTACGCCAGATATACTTGGACACACACCTTCCAAAGAGTTCCACTTTTGTCTCATCGGTCCACAGAATGTTGTCCCAAAAGTCTTGGGGATCATCAAGATGTGTTGTGGAGAAATTGAGAGGAGCTTTGATGTTCTTTTTGCTCAGCAGTGGTTTTCTCCTTGGAACTCTGCCATGCAGGCCATTTTTGCCCAGTCTTTTCCTGATGGTGGAGGCATGAACGCTGACCTTAACTGAGGCAAGTGAGGCCTGCAGTTCCTTGGACGTTGTTGTGGGGTCTTTTGTGACCTCTTGGATGAGTCGTCGCTGCGCTCTTGGGGTAATTTTGGGTGGCCGGCCACTCCTGGGAAGGTTCACCACTGTTCCATGTCTTCGCCATTTGTGGATAATGGCTCTCACTGTAGTTCGCTGGATTCCCAAAGCTTTGGAAATGGCTTTATAACCCTTTCCAGACTGATAGATCTCAATTACTTTCTTTCTCAATTGTTCCTGAATTTCTTTGGGTCTCGGCATGATGTGTAGCTTTTAAGGATCTTCTGGTGGACCTTACTGTGTCAAGCAGCTCCTATTTAAGTGATGCCTTGATTGTGAACAGGTGTGGCAATAATCAGGCCTGGGTGTGGCTAGAGAAATTTAACTCAGGTGTGGACAACCACAGTTATAGTATGTTTTAACAAGGGGGGCAATCACTTTTTCACACAGGGCCATGATGGTTTGGATTTTTTTTCACCTTTAATAATAAACACCTTCATTTACAAATTGCATTTTGTGTTTACTTGTGTTGTCCTTGACTATTGTTTAAATTGGTTTGATGTTCCGAAACACTTAAGTGTGACAAACATGCAAAGGAACAGGAAATGAGGAAGGGGGCAAACACTTTTTCACACCACTGTATAATATATAGCACTCCTCCTCTTGGGTTGGTGTGAAATTACCCCCTAAGTAGCCTAACATTTCAATCTCAGGGTCTAGTTTTTGGTGTATGGCCAGAAAATGACTTCCAAAAGAGAGGCAGTCACTTTAGTCTTTTTTTACCTTTCATTGCTGAGCACAAAATTAGGAAAGAGGGTTTAGGGCTATAGGATACCCAAAACGAGCACAAAATAGGATACGTATTCTGAAAGTAGTAGTAACACCAGTACACTCTCTTAATATTTAAAGCCCTATGCCAGTCTACAAAATGACTGTGTCTAAGCAGTCGAAGTCCTTCTTTAGTTTCAGTGGATCTCTTTCTACTAGGTCTGATTCTTGACTCTTTTACAGTAGTCAAAGTTACCATGATCTATGGGCAATGAATCCTTCTTACGTTGTCCAGATGGTGACTTCTGCCCAGATCCTCTGCAGCATTATTCAGCAAGAAAATCCTTTTCCAGCCAAAGCCTCCTCCAGATATCCACTTCAGTAGAAAAGTCCCTGGCCCCCTAGCACAGGCCACAAGCTTAGGCAAGGTCCAAGTAAAAAGGCAGTCTAATGCGGCGTACACACGGTCGGAATTTCCGATGGAAACAGTCCGATGGGAGCTTTTCATCAGATTTTCCGACCGGGTGTATGCCCAACGGTCTTTTTCTGTCGGAATTTCCGATGGACTTTGAATTGAGAACCTGTTCTCAATTTTTCAGACGGAAAACCTTTCTATCGGATTTTCCGATCGTGTGTATGCAATTCCGACACGCAAAATTCCAACGCATGCTCTGAAAAAATTTGACGCATGCTCGGAAGCATTAAACTTCCCTTTTATAGTGCTGTCGAACGTGTTTTATGCCGCTGTGTTACAGACCGTTGGAATTTGGTGTGATCGTGTGTAGGCAAGACAGTTTGAGCGGAATTCCGTTGGAAAAACCGTCAGAGTTTTTTCCGACGAGAATTCCGATCGTGTGTACGCGGCATAAGTACACACCTTGCACAGGCAGAGCCAAAGAGAAGACTTTGGAAACGTTCCCCAAACTATACCTCTAAACAAGGAACACTGGGATTGGTTGGGTCAGATACATACTTGTAAGTCTGTGATTGTCCTTCCCACTTTGAGAACTGGAGCTTCCTTCACAGTAACAGGTAGAAGCAATTGACCCACTGAGCTTAGAGAAGACATTTAGAGCCCAGAAAAAGGTAAACAGCAGCTCAGGCTGGTTACAGTCTAGCAATAACACACTTAATTTAGTTAGGGACACAAGAGCATGGTGCAGGGTCCTTACAGATAGATACAGTGTATTTGGTCAGGAATGCAGTTTACAGAATAAATGAACAAAGCTAGCAAACCCTAAAACGATCATATTAACATTGAATGGGCCAGCTAATGCCCCCCATAAGCAAGCCTGTGGGCACATATAACCACACGTTACGAAATTTCATAAGGCCTACCCTGCCTGAAAAAAGGACCATTCTAGTGTTGTAGTGACCGCGCATGCTGTAACACATACAATTTATTTTATTATTATTTTGGACTGAGGCATGTTGCATTAAGGCAGCCCATTCAGTTTTTTTAGACTCTTAACACATTAAAAAACTCACCTGGACAAGTATTTACATCTGTGTTTTGGTGCCCCATATAGTAGATGTTTTAATTTTTTACTGTTTTTGTGCATTAGGGTGCCATTCAGAATAAATAACAACACACCAAAATGTAAATATATCATGTGTTACCATTTGTTGCAGTAAAAAATGTTAAATGGTGTATTACCAGCATTATTGCAAGCGTACAGGTGTGATGCCACCTAAATGTTTCATAGGTAAGCATACACAGTTCTAATGCCGCGTACACACGACCAGACTTTTTAGAAGGAATAGGTCCGACGGTCTTCCTGACGGACTTTCGGCGGACTTCCGACTGACTTTCCGAATGAACGGACTTGGCCACACACAATCACACCAAAATCTGACGGATTTAAATGTGATGACGTACGACCGGACTAGAATAAGGAAGTTCATAGCCAGTAGCCAATAGCTGCCCTAGTGTTGTTTTTTGCCCGTCAGACTAGCATACACACGAATGGATTTCTCGATAGGAACTGGGTCCGATGGAGTTCCGGACGAAAAATTTGAAACATGTTCTATTTCTAAAGTCTATCAGATTTTTGGACAGCAAAGGTCTGATGGAGCCCACACACGATCGAATTGTCCGACGGATTCGTTCCGTCGGACCTTTCCTGTCGAAAAGTCCGGTCGTGTGTACGGTTGTCATCAGCGGCAAAACAACTCAATTTGAGTATTTAAATTTTTGCATACAAGACTTTCCAATTGTTCTAATCATTTTACATGCAGCCATATGACTGGTTGTCATCAGGCTAGCAGCCAAGGCTCCACTCATGGAGGGCTTTCATTTTCATGGACACGGTAATCAATTTCATCATTGTGCCCCATATATGTTTTTTTTTTTTTATTATTTTGCAGCATGAAGCTCTTTATTTTGTGCAAAACAGTTTTTTTTGTAGAGTCTCAACTCTGCCCCCTGAAACAAGAATCAGATTTGAAATGTTACCTAAAGACCAGACCCTGCCACGAGATTACACTCTATAATGCACAAAATATTCTGCTGATGTACTGATTACATTTTTCTAAATTTGATTACCCAACAGTAAAGGACAACTTCACTCGTAAAGTTACCCTTTATGGATGCCCTTACCCTAATAGTTGGTTTTGTGTGGGTAAAACAGAGAGAGAGGAGCAAAGTTTAAATACGCTCATTCTAACATATGAAGCTCCAATCCACAAATCCTCCTTTCAAAAATCTTAGTAAAGAAAAAAAAAATAGAATCCTGGAATACAGTATGTAAAACCCTTCATTGAATGATTTAAACAACTTAAATTTTTACATAAAATAGCACTGCACTCAGCACCAGTAGGACAGGACAAACTCCCTCTATTGTCCATAGCATTTCTTCACTTCTGGACTTCTTCAGGAAGAGTCTTCCATGAAAAGGAATGACAGCACATGTGTGCGCAACAGATGCAGAGCCGAGATGGGACAGTTTTGAAGAAAAGGTGTTATGGGGCTGGGCAGGACTGCTCAGTGAAGATCTTAGGTGCAGGGCTGCAGATTGTATTTACCCACATAAAATTTTAAAAGATGGAGCGCTAGAAGCGCATCTAGTGTGATATGGAAATAGTTCCAAGGTCCAGGTGTGCCAGTAGGCAAAGTACATTTACTGCTGAGATCAGACCAGGGTTTAGGGGTTCTGGTCTGTATCAGTGTGGACAGCCAGCTGTAGAGAGCAGAAGTGACTCTGTGGATATGGGTGAGAGAGAGAGAGAGAGAGCGAGAGAGAGAGAGAGAGAGATAGAGGTGCCACTCTGAGTGCAGTATGTCAGTTAAAGATCAACTCACATTTTGGTGAGATATAATGTGCATGGCATAAGTAGCTTGGGCTATGGTGGTGGTCAGCAGTTCCCGGCAGCTCCGGTGGTTCATCAGGCATATATGTGCCTGATGAAGGAGCATGCATGCTCCAAACGCGAGCTCGACCATGGTTGTCAGTGTAAATTTCCCCTTACATGGAGGTCATTGTATATTTCCCCTTACACCGGTGGTTGGTGTAACTGCTCCTATTACATTGGTGTCAGTGTAGAAATTCCTCTTTTCTATTAGTGGGTGGCGTAAAATTCCCCGTTACATGGTGGTCACTGTCAGTGCAAATTCCCCCTCAGATTGATGGTCAGTGTAAATCCCCCCTCACATTGGTGGTCATTGTAAATTTCCCATTACATTGGTAGAATCCCTTACTATATACTTGCCAAAGATTTTCAGATTTGCTCTACATGACCCAGAATTTGTTACAGTGTACTGCCTCTTAACTAATCCCATCCACCCACCACTAGAACTTATCCCATCAACCCCTCAGCATTGCCACTGATCACACCCCCCTCCCCCAGGATTACCACTGATCCCAGGAGTCCTAGGATTCCTAGGAGTCTTCTGTCTATTGATGGGTCCCCTCACCCCTCTAGTCCATAGTATGCAGACAGTGAGGAGATGATGTGCTGTAATCTTTAGCAACCAATCAGTAAGCAGTAATGCTGTGCAATAACTTCTATGAACCAATCAGTGAGCAGTAATAATTTGCAATAACCTCTAGCAACCAATTAGTGAGTGGTATAGATGTCCAGTAACCTCTAGCAATCAATTAGTGAGTGGTATAGATGTCCAGTAACCTCTAGCAATCAATTAACAAGCAGAAGTCATAATATGTGCTGTAACCTCTAGCAGCCACTCAGTGAGTGGTAATGATACACTGTAACCTCTGGCAACCAATTACAATCGCTGCCTGATCTGATTCATTAAACTGATTTTGAGTCTAGCTGATATTTATTGTATGTCTCAAAGCATGTGGAGAGCGAAATTGCATGGAAGAGGGGGTTTGCCCAGGGTCCAGTCAATATTAAAGACGGTCCTGGAGTTTGGGGTGGAAAAACTTGACTGGCCTGCACAGAGTCTTGACCTCAACCCAATAGAACACCTTTGGGATGAATAAGGGTGGGCCAACTCAATATTGAACCCTACGGACTAAGACTTGGATGCCATTAAAGTTCCTGTGTGTGTAAAGGCCTCCCCATACTTTTGACAATATAGTGTGTACCGGTATATATAAATTAACCATGCCTTTCTCTGTTTGCCTGGCGTTCCATTTGGGAAATAAATAATCAAAGCCCAAATCATTCAGGTTCTCTGATCATGCCTAGCAACTTTTATGGTGGGCTCCCGCTGCCCAATTAAAATGACTTTACCTTGGCATTCTTGCCTTCGCTCATGGCATACTGTTTAAAGCAACTATGAACAGTTCAAACAGAAACTGCAAAACCCCACATTGGAAAAATAATCAACAATAAGTTTCAAATGATACATTTCCCAGTCGATCAAACATCTTCTATGTTCGAGATAAAAAGTGATATTTGTTCTGTAGGATTTACTCATGTCACATTGATTTTTTTTCTTTTCCCTTTTCTTCAGTAAGCTTTTTAATAATCCCTACTTTACAACAAGTCAATTATTTGTCATTTTTAATTACCTAGAAACACACTGTGCCATCCTGGATATTTAATCATGCACACAGTTTGTGTATCTGTCGCGTCTGTTGCCATTTTTAGTGTGTAATTTGCCCCATTATAAGGAAATTGAGAAGATGTTGCTTACAATGATTTTACCTGATATTCCCACTTAACAGATGCATTATGAGGTTCGTTGTCAACTGGTTATCATAACAAGTTCATTACCCGGCGTGTTATTTAGATCGACTTTTTATATAATTGCTGTTCTGGGGGAGGTCCTCTATAGCTGCATAAACTAGTTCTATTTTGTATAATTTACATGTGATTAGGAATCCGCCAAGCTGTGTGAGCAATCATTTCTATGTAGATAAATAGCCCCTTTGGAGCTTTTTTTTTAAATTTTCACATCAATGTGAAGAAATTGATTGTTGGCCATAAGGGTATAAACACGTATTCAGTTAATGCTATTAACCGATATTTTTTTCTGGGCAAAATGGCTGACATTTTTAAAACGCATAACAATTAAAAAAAAAAAAAAATTGAAAAATAATTGTCCTACCAGCTAAAATCAATAAAAAAATGTTGTCTTAAAAATATAACATTGAATTAAAATATATTTAAACCTGTTGCCAAAGTGAAGTACACTATGTAAGCAAAGGATTGTGTACACCTAACCGTCACATTTACACAACATCCCCATTTCAAAACTATGGGCATTAACCACTTCAGCCCCGGACCAATTGGCAGCCAAAGGACCAGGCCCCTTTTTGTGATTCGGCACTGCGTCGCTTTCACTGACAATTGCGCAGTCGTGCGACGTGGCTCCCAAAGAAAATTGGCGTCCTTTTTTTCCCACAAATAGAGCTTTCTTTTGGTGGTATTTGATCGCCCCTGCGGTTTTTATTTTTTGCGCTATTAACAAAAATAGAGCGACAATTTTGAAAACAATGCAATATTTTTAGCTTTTTGCTATAATAAATATCCCCAAAAAATATATATAAAAACATTTTTTTCCCTCAGTTTAGGCCGATACGTATTCTTCTACATATTTTTGGTAAAAAAATCGCAATTAGCAATTATTAATTGGTTTGCGCAAAAGTTATAGCGTTTACAAAATAGGGGATAGTTTTTTATAGCATTTTTATTAATATTTTTTTTTTACTAGTAATGGCGGCGATCAGCGATTTTTATTGTGACTGCGACATTATGGCGGACACATCGGACATTTTTGACACGTTTTTGGGACCATTGTCATTTATACAGCAATCAATGCTATTTAAATGCATTGATTCCTGTATAAATGACAGTTGTGGTGAAAGAGTTAACCACTAGGGGGAGGGGTTATGGGCTGTGACGTGTGCGTGTTTTTTTACATTAGGGGGCGGGGCTGACGTCTGACGTCATTGATCGGCTTTCCCGAGGACCGGGAACAGCCGATCAATGACAGGCAGAGTAGGAAGCGCGGGGAGAGGTTTGTTTACACAGACCTCTCCCCGTTCTTCAGCTCTGTGACCCGATCGCGGGACACCAGCGGCGATCGGGTCCGCTGGTCCCGCGGCCGGGGTCACGGAGCTCCCGACCGGGCGCGACCCATGGGCAGGCAATGAAAGGGCCACGTACAGGTGCGTGATTTTGCCTGCCCGTGCCATTCTGCCGCAGTATATCTGCGTGAGGCGGTCGGGAAGCGGTTAATACAGAGTTGCCCCCCACACACACACTTTGCTCCTCTAAGGCCCTGTACACACGATAGGATTTTCCGATGGAAAATGTGTGATAGGACCTTGTTGTCGGAAATTCCGACCGTGTGTAGGCTCCATCACACATTTTCCATAGGAATTTCCGTCACACAAAATTTGACATCTGGTTCTCAAATTTTCCGAAAACAAAATCCGTTGTCGGAAATTCCAATCGCGTGTACACAATTACGACGCACAAAGCGCCGCGCATGCTCGGAATCAAGCAGAAGAGCAGCACTGGCTATTGAACTTCATTTTTCTCGGCTTGTCGTACGTGTTGTACGTCACCGTGTTCTTGACGCTCAGAATTTCCAACCAACTTTGTGTGACCGTGTGTATGCAAGACAAGTTTGAGCCAACATCCGTCGGAAAAAATTCCATGTATTTTGTTGTTGGAAAATATTATTGTGTGTACAGGGCATAACAGCCTCCACTATTCTGAGTAGGCTTTTCAGAAGATTTTGGAGTGTCCTATTGGAATGTATGCCCGTGCAGTCATAAAAGAATTGTGAGCTCATGTACTGATGGTGGATGAGAAGACTTGGCTCTCAATTGGCACTTCAATTCATTACAAAGGTGTTCAGTAGGGTTGAGGTCAAGATACTGTACTCAAGTTCTCACTCAACTATGTCTTTATGAAGCTGACTTTGTACACAGGGGTACAGGCATGCTAAAGCACAAAAGTGCCTTCATCAAACTATTGCTACAAGAGCATAAGTGTCTACCATATTATTTATTTATCTTATTACAGGTACTTATATAGCGCCGTCAATTTACGCAGTGCTTTACATATATTGTAACTCTCTAGGAGCTTACAATCTAAAGCCCCATACACACGCGCGGACAATCCGTGGACCAGGTCCGTCGGACCATGTCCGTCATACTTTGTCTGATGTTGGTTTTGCGTACACACGATCGGACAAAGTTGTCGGAAAATCCGATCATTCTGAACGTGGTGACGTTTGTTGCCTACGACGGGACTACGTAGAGGCTAGTAGCCAATAGCTTTGGTCTTGTAATGTGATCTGAGCATGCGTAGCACTTTGTCCGGTCGGACAAGCGTACACACGATCGGATTTGGTGTGATCGGACCGGGTTGACGGGAAATCTTTCCAGCAGGAGATAAGACTTTGTCCGACGGACAAACCGACGAACACTGTCCGATGGTGCATACACACGGTCTGATTTTTCAACAACCTTGTCCGATCGGACCAAATTGATGAAAAAGTCCGACCGTGTGTATGGGGCTTTAGGTCCCTAACTCACATTCCTAAATACTCTTGCTTGGGCCAATTTACCTACCAACATGTCTTTGGAGTTTGGAGGAAACCCATGCAGACACAATGCAAAGCAGGTAGTACTGTGGTTGGGATTTGAACCGACGACCCTAGTGCAGGTAGGCGGGAGTGCTATTCAATTAGTCACTGTGCTGCCCATCTACTATATCTTTTTATGCTGTAACTTTAACAATTCTCTTCACTGGAAACACTTGAACTCAATAAGCTGGAGAAGTGTAGCACACCTTTGATCATAAATTAGGTATAATAGTCAACTGCCAACAAACATTTGGTTGTATCGTTACATAGTTACATAGTTGGCAAGGTTGAATAAAGACACCAATCCATCTAGTTCAATCTTTGTTGGTGTGTGTGTGTGTGTTTGTGTAGATAATCATTTCCCATATCCCTATATATTGTGTTCGCTAAGATGCACATCCAAGAGTCTTTTAAAACTATCAATACTTCCTGCTGATACTACAGATTGTGGAAGAGAGTTCCACATCCTTACCGCCCTGACAGTGAAAAACCCCTTTGCGGCTTAAGGTAAAACCACTTCTCTTCCAGGCTCATTGTGTGGCCCTGTGTCCTCTTATTCGGCGTACACACGACCAGTTTTCCCGTCGGAATAAACTCCGAAGGTTTTTCCAACAGAGTTCCGATGGAGTTCCGCTGAAACTGTCTTGCCTACACACGATCACACCAAAGTCCGACGGTCTAGAATGCGGTGACGTACAGCAAGTACGACAGGACTAGAAAAAGGATGTTCAATAGCCAGTAGCCAATAGCTGCCGTCTCGTACTTGCTTCAGAGCATGCGTCATTTTTGGTTCGTCGGAACAGCATACAGACGAACGATTTTCCCGATAGGTGTTGATTCCATTGTAAATATTTAAAACATGTTTTATTTCAAGGTCCATCAGAATTTTCGAAAAAAAAAAGTCCAATGAGGCCCACATACGATCAGAATATCCGATGAAAAGATTCAGTCTGACTTTTTCTGCCGGAAAGTCTGACCATGTGTACGCGGCATTACACTCCCTGGGACTGAAAAGGTTCATACCATTGAGATCTTTGTATAACACTATCATATCTCCTCTCAAGCGTCTCTTCTGCAGGGAGAATAAGTTCAGTGTTAGTAGTTGTTCATCGTAATTGAGGTCCTCCACCCCCCTTATTAATTTTGTTGCCCTTCTCTGGACCTCTTTCTAGCTCCAGCACATCCTTACTGAGGATTGGTGACCAGAACTGGACAGGATACACCAGATGCGGCCGAACCAGAGTTTTATAAAGTGGCAGGATTATCATTGTATCTCTGGAGTAAATCCCCTTTTAAATGCATGCTAATATTCTGCTGGCTTTGCTTGCTGCAGCTTGGAATTGCATGCTATTGCTCAGTCTGTCTTCTACTAGGACCCCCAAATCGTTCTCCATCCTGGAATTCCCTAGGGGTTCTCCCCCTAGTGAGTAACTGCTTTTATATATTTTTTTTTTATTTCAAAGTATTTTATTATAATTGTCAAGGTGTATACAACAAGAAATGACAAGACATATTAACATAGTCAACTCAAACATCGGCAAAAACGGGTAACATATGGTAATCAGCTAAGATATATGTGTGAAACTGGCATCGGTTAGGTGGGGCCCAATGTACCAGCTCATGAGAGATGGGAGGAGAAGGCTTGCTCAGCGGTGTAACGTATGGGGATCTCCCTCTACCAGACACCCCGTCTGGGATCCATCTGTGCCCAATAGGGGAAACCCCCACCGCTCCACCACCCAGCCATGTGGTTGCATAGCTTCATTCATGGCCTACACCTCTGGGTTGCCAGTACTTAAGGAGGCACCCGAAAGTAGGGGCCTGCCATTTATGTAACAAACTTCAAGATGGAAGGAGAGGAAAGAGCAGATAGTGGAAAAGGGAGAGCAAGAGGGGAAAAAATAAGTGGGGTGAAGAGAAGTTGGAGGGAGGGGAGGGAGAATAGTCAGGGTAATCGGAGCATCAATTATAGGACCCAGTTCAGGGAACTATCGAGTTAGTGATCCATGGAGCACCAATATAAATGGCCCAGGGTTCCCAGGTGGATTCAAATTTACAGACCGTGTTAGAGATAATGCTGGCTAACTTCTCTTGTGACATTATCCAAGAGACTTTCCTAATTACTGCTGGGAAGGAGATCCCGGGTTTTTTCCAGGCCTTAGCAACCGTCAGTTTGGCTCCAAGAAGTATAAATGTGATGAGTTTTTGTGAGTTTTTGGTCAAGTTTGGAATGTGAGCATTAAGAAGGGCTACCATAGGGGATCTGGGGATCTGGATTCCTGCGAGTTTATCAATTAAGTTGAAAACTTTTCTCCAGAATGTTCTTATTCTGGGGCATTCCCACCAAGTATGTGACATGGAGCCAGTGAGACCACACCCTCTAAAGCACAGTGGACTTGCTGTTGGAAAAAGCGAGGCAAGATGTGAGGGGGTGTAGTACCACCTGGATATGTATTTCAGACTAGCTTCAGTGAGCGTAGTGTTCAGAATGCTTTTAAAAGAGCCAAAACTTGCTTTCTGTCAGACCCCCAGGTCCCATTGAAATTGGAAGTCTAATTTCCCATCGTAGCATGTAGGAGGATTTAGTGGTTGGTGAGGTGAGTGATGAATAGATTGTCGACACCCCCCCCCCCCCCCCCCCGCTGATCCATGGACTGACCGCACCATATTTCATATTCCGTAAATTGAGGGGGGAGGGGCTTGTCCTTCCAGAGTTTGTGTAGATAATGTGAAATCTGTCCAAATCTGAACTTTTCAAAGACAGGTAGGTCCAATTTTTTGGTACAATAAGCAAGAGTAATCGGCCCCGAAACTGTATAAAAGTGTCCGGTTTGGTATAGCCCCTTATCCAGCCACCATTTAAATGCTTGTATATTTTGTCCTGGGGGAAAATCAGGATTGTGGAATAAGTGGGACAGGGGTTTATAAGCCGAGACTAAATTTGTGGTGGAGCGAACAGAGTCCCAGAGGGCGAACATATGTGAAAGGGGAAGGGGCCAAAATCTGTGGGCGCAATTTTGGGTTCGACCAGAGGAGGAAATCTAGGGTGTAATGAGGTACTGCTTGCCTTTCTATATGGACCCAATCCGGCTTTTCATATTTGGAGTATAACACTGAGAGCTGGGCAATCCGGGCTGCAATGTAGTATTTATAAAAATGGGGTATTCCCACCCCCCTTTCTGTCTATGTAGATACAAAGTTTGTTGCAGAATCCTATACCCTTTTGAGCCCCAGATAAATTTAAGGACTTTACTTTGGAACTTTTTAAGGTGATCCCTTATGATGGGGATTGGTAGAGAGCGGAAAAGGTAAAGGAGTCTAGGGAGCAACGTCATCTTTATTGAATTGATCCTCCCAAGCCAAGAGAGATTATGTTTAGACCATGATTGGAGACCCAGCTCCAATTTCCGGTACATAAGAGGGTAATTAGAGCTAAAAAAGATTCTCCGTTTTGGCCGTAAGTTCAATACCGAGGTATTTAATGGATGAAGTGTTCCAATGAATCTTAAAGTGTGGTCGTAGGGAGTCAACCGTTGCAGAGGGGACAGAGACGTTTAGCGCTTTTGACTTAGTGTAATTTACCCTTAGCCCAGAAATGTTAGCGAATTCGTCTAGGGAGAGGCAAAGGTTAGGTAGAGAAGTCGTCGGGGAGGTGAGGAAAAGGAGAATGTCATCCGCAAAGAGTCCGTGAATGTTGGGGTTTTGTCGAATGGAGATAGCAAGAGTTTCTATGGCTATAGCGAAGATCAGGGGGGATAATGGATAATGGATAACTTGCCTAGTTCCTGTAGCAATGGATATAGGTTGTGAATAGTGACCTTGAAGCTTGATGCAAGCGGTGGGATTGGAGTATAGAGCTCGTATTAATCCCATAAAGTTGTCTCCAAAGCCCCAGCGTTGCAGGATCTCAAAAATATAAGGCCAGGAGACTGAGTCGAAGGCTTTTTGGAGATGAAAGAAGCCAGACGATTCACTAAGATTTTGGTAAGGATTTTTAAATCGCTATTGATGAGAGAGATAGGTCTGTAATTACCGACTTCTTCTGGATTTTTGTCCGGCTTTGGAATAACTGCGATAAAAGCACTGTTAAGATGGGGATCAAGTGGGGTCCCCCTTGTCTTAGTGTTGAGAAATTTAGTGAGGTGGGGGGTCAGGGTAGACGGGAATATCTTATAATATGAGTTGGGGAGGCCGTCTGGGCCTGGCGCTGAGTTAGACTTTAGAGCTTTAATAACTTCCTGGACCTCTTCTACTGAGACGGGTGCTTCCAGTATTTCCTTATGCTCTGCAGAAAGGGAAGGGAGAGGGATCCCGTCAAGATACTTGGAAATAGCAGTCTTGTCGGCAGCATTTTGTTGACTGTAAAGTTTGGAGTAGAAGTCTTGGAACACTTCGAGAATTTTGACAGGGTTGGATGATGTACCCTGTCCTGGAATCCTGATTTTGGGCATTACATAGGAACGAAATTTGGGGGTTAGTCTGGAAGCTAGCATTGATCCTCATTTATCCCCTTGGGTATAAAATTTATTTTTACTCCACCGTATTTGTTTTTCGGCGTTTGCAGTCAGGGCAAGGTTAAGTTCGAGTCTGGTCTTGTCGAGTTGAAAACTTTTCAAATCGATCCTTAGAATTTGAAAAATTTGAATCGATTTGAAAACGAATAAACAAAACAAATTCCGAAAACTATTTAAAATAATGAAACAAATTTAACCACTTGCCGACCAGCCGCCGCAGTTTTACTGCGGCAGAATGGCACGGCTGGGCGAAACAACGTTATGTAATGTTGCTTCGCCCTGTGGCCGCTAGGGGCTCGCCTCCGGAGCCGATGCGAGTGCACGGCGGGCGTGATGACCGCCGTGCTCCCGCGATCGCTCGTGACACACCGAGAACCGGGATCTGTGTGTGTAAACACACAGATCCCGGTTCTCTGAGGGGAGAAGAGACAGATCGCGTGTTCATACAAAGTATGAACAGCGATCTGTCATCTCCCCTAGACAGTCCCATCCCCCCTTCTATTAGAACCCAGAGAGGGAACACAGTTAACCCCTTGATCGCCCCCCTAGTGTTTAACCCCTTCCCTGCCAGTGACATTTTTACAGTAATCAATGCATTTTTATAGCACTAATTGCTGTATAAATGCCAATGGTCCCAAAAATGTGTCAAAAGTGTCCGATGTGTCTGCCATAATGTCACAGTCCCAATAAAAATTGCAGATCGCCGCCATTACTAGTAAAAAAAAAAAAAAATAATAAAAATACCATAAATCTATCCCCTATTTTGTAGACATTATAGCTTTTGCGCAAAACAATCAATATACGCTTATTGCGATTTTTATTACCAAAAATATGTAGGAGAATACTTATCGGCCTAAACTGAGAAAAACGTTGCTTTTAAAAAAAAAAATAAAATGGGGATATTTATTATAGCAAAAAGTACAAAATAATGTGTTTTTTTTTAAATTGTCACGCTTTTTTGTTTATAGCGCAAAAAATAAAAACCGCAGAGATGATCAAATACCACAAAAAGAAAGCTCTATTTGAAGGGAAAAAAAGGACGTCAATTTTGTTTGGGTGCAGTGTCAGTTAACCACTTCAATCCCGGGCACTTAAACACCTTCCTGCCCAGACCAATTTTGAGCTTTCAGCGCTCTCACACTTTGAATGACAATTGCGTGGTCATACTACACTGTACCCAAATGAAATTTTTATAATTTTTTTCCCACAAATAGAGCTTTTTTTTGGTGGTATTTGATCACCTCTGCGTTTGTTTGTTTTTGCTAAACAAATAAAAAAAGACCGAAAATTTTGAAAAAAAATATGTTTTTTTTTGTTTCAGTTTCAAATCTTTGTAAATAAGTAAGTTTTCTCCTTCACTGATGGGGCTGCACTGATGGGCACTGATAAGGTGGCACTGATGGGCACCGATGAGGTGGCACTGAGGTGGCATTGATGGGCACTGATAGGCGGCACTGATAGGCGCACTGATAGGCGGCACTGTTAGGCGACACGGATGGGCACTGATAGGTGGCACAAATTGGCACTGATAGGCAGCACGGATGGGCATGAATAGGTGGCACGGATGGGCGGCACAGATGGGCATGGATAGGCGGCACTGATAGGTGGCATGAATGGGCACTGATAGGTGGCACGGATAGGCACTGATAGGTGGCACGGATAGGCACTGATAGGCAGCATTGTTTTGTATTGATGGATGCCAATCAGTGCCAAACAATAATGCATGCCAATCAGTGATGCCCATTGTGGGCACTGATTGGCATCCATTGTGGGCACTGATTGGCATCCATTGTGGGCACTGTGTGTCATCCCTGGTGGTCTAGTGTGGCATACCTTGTGCTGCGCATCCCTGCTGGTCTGGTGGCGTCCCTGGTGGTCCAGTGTGGGCATCCTCGGGAGGTCTGTGCTGATAATCATTCAGCACAGACCCCCCCCCTGTCAGAGGAGCAGCCGATCGGCTCTCCTCTACTCACGTCTGACAGACGCGAGTGAGAAAAAGCCGATTACCGGCTCTTCCTATTTACACTGTGATCAGCCGTGATTGGACACGGCTAATCACGTGGTAAAGAGTCTCCGTTCGGAGACTCTTTACCAAGATCATAGTCGCAGGGTGTCAGACTGACACCCCGCAACAACGAACGCCGCGATGCACGCCCCCGGGGGCGCGATGCGGCTCAAAATCCTGAGGACATCCTGGGACGTCCAGTCAGGATTTGACAACCACTTTGCGGACGTCCTTTTACAATAGGACGGGTGGCAAGTGGTTAAAGTGATGCAGTGTCGAATCGCAAAAAATGGTCTGGTCATACAGCAGCCAAATCTTCCGGGGCTGAAGCGGTTAAATAAACAAATTTATGTAAATAACGAATCGAAACTAAACCATTTTTTTCGTTCTGCACATGTCTATTTTGGGGTGCCCCTGTAGCCAGTTTTCTATCCTAGAACAAACCCTATGATCCATGCCTACAGAACTCAGTTTGTAGATTAAGCGTTTGTGGGGGACTGTATCAAATGCTTTTGCAAAATCCAGATACACCACATCTACCATCCTACCTTTGTCCAGATGGCAGCTCACTTCCTCGTAGAATGTTAACAGGTTGGTTTGACAAGAACGACCTTTCGTAAAACCCATGCTGATCACTACTAATGATACTGTTTTCAGATGTATTGCACATCCCATTCAGATGATAAAATTGAAGGTAAATACCAAGTTAAATACTTGCAATGTTAAACAAATGCCATTTTTGACTTAAAAAGATACAATGAAAGATTTAATAAAAAAAATACATTCAAAGACTGGATGCAATGCTTTAAAAAAAAAAAAAAAACATGCCCAAGAAAAATAAGCTATGGTATTTGTCGACGTGCATATTTCAAAACCTTGGTGAAGGTAAATCACTTGTTGGAAAATTTTTGAGGAAAAGCAGTTTTATTTCCAAATGAAACCTTTGGTCTGGAAAGATCTATAAAATGCGGAATGTGATGTATGTTGAGAAGCAGTTAAATGTACATGAATGGATCTTATTTTAATATTTTCTTTTCTTCTCCAGTTATTTCCACTCACTTTTTTGAATGTAATGAACATCCCAAATGTCCAAAATACAAAAATATATATAAAACTTTGATGCCCTTAAATGCCATTTTTTGTCCTATCACCTGCATTATCCTATATAGACAGTATAGTAAATACCTCTTTATTTTAATTGCAATGAATACATTATTTAAAGAGGAGGGCCCACAAAAAAAAAAAAAAAGAAAAGTCAGCAGCTACAAATACTGCAGCTGCTGCCTTTTAATAATCAGACACTTACCTGTCCCAGGGTCCAGCGATGCGAGGTAACGAGGTCCCCCCTCGTTCCCCACTCCGCTTGTGGCGCCGGCATTCTTAATGTGGGCATCCGGCTGTGGCTTCACAGCCGGGCACCCACTGCGCATGCGCGAGCGGCTCCGTGCGCCGTGATTCGACGCTCACTCATCTGGGACACGTGACAGGTCCCAGATGACTGTGCGGAGCCTAGGGGAAGTGACGTCAGTTGCTGGGCACTGAAGGTGGCAGACTACGAGGGACCCCCTAGCAACAGGCATTTAGAGGTGAGTAAAATTTTTTTTTTTTTTTCCAATCATTTTTTTTTACATTTTTTTATGATTTTTAAGCCAATTTTTTTTTTTGTTGGTGGCAACACCACTTTAAAGCAAACTTGTACTTTGCTACGCAGAGCTAAGCAATGAGTTTGCTTTAGTGCCCAGGCCCAAGTCGCACATCCTCACATTTCCTCTTCTCCCTCCCTGTATAGTTAGAGCTTATACTGAGCTGAAGACTGTCTTCCCGTCCCAATATGACAGCACTCAGCTAATCGTCAAGCACCACTGCTATCACTAGAGAGAAAGAGAAGTGAGTTTACATGCTCCATTTTTCCTGAAATAATGCATTGAAACCACATTGCTTTTGTTTATCAACAACCCAGTGAGACCATCCTGTTCCTTAAAGTGGTTGTAAACCTCAAACATGAAAAATGAACAAAGCATATCCCTCTATATTGTGTACTTGTCTCAATGAAGAGCACTAACTGTAATTTCTGTCTGCTGCTTCATTCCTCTGCTATCAGCATGAGTCAAGTTTTCCTGACACCAAGAGAAAAAAGGTGACAGGTGAGGGAGCTCCAGCTGATTGACAGCCTCAGCTCTCTTCCTGTGTGCTGTGTAAAGGGGGGGGGGGGGGGGTGTCGCTTCCCTCCAATCAACTGTCAGAGCTCTTCTCACTGAGCTCTGCAGAGTGTAACTTCAGCTCTCTGCCCCCTTTTTTTCCTGAACTCTCGGACAAGCTTTAAAATTCAGCACTTTGAGCTGATGTAGAGAAGAAAGGGCTGCAGATAGACAGGTACAATTTATGTAGGAGGATTTGTTTAATCTCTCTGTGCCATCTGAGGCCAGTCACTTCACTGGGTATATGTAAGGGTTTACAACCACTTTTGGTGACCTTGGTTCTTGAAAAAAAGGGGGTTTATGTCAATTAACATCCAGATGAATGGCAGGACCCACGTTTTTCCAGAAGTACATTGCCCACAGCTTCACACTGCCTCTGTAGGCTTGCCTTCTTCCCATACTGCATCCTGGTGCCATCTCTTCCCCACATAAGCGATACACATCCACCTGGTTCGTAAGTCCAGGCCACCTTTGTTCATCATTGCAATGTGGTCCAGTTCTGATGATCACATGACCATTGCAGGCACATTTGGCTGTGGACGCGGGTCAGCATGGGCATCCTGACCGGTCTGCAGTTAGGCAGCCCCATACCCAACAAACTGCGATGACCATTTCAGCTTTTAACTCATTAACTTCAGGGACAACATATTTACAGTACTTGCTACCTAATATATACCACTGACTTTCAGATGCCATGGTAACAAGATAATCAATGTTATTCATTTACCCTGTCAGTGGTTATAAAGTTATAGATAATTGGAGAACAAACTGCCTATTGCTACAGGCAAACATTTCAAATTTTGACTCATCAATCCAGAGCACCTTCTGCCATTTTTCTGCACAACAGTTCCTGTTTTCATGCATAGTTGAGTCTCTTAGCATTGTTTCCACATTGGATGTATGGCTTTTTGGCTGCAATTCCTCCATAAGGACCACTTCTGGTCAGACTTCTTTGGACGGTAGATGGGGGGTACCTGGGACCCACTGGTTTCCACCAGTTCTGTGCTAATGACACTGCTGGACATCTTGCAGTGTCAAAGAAGGGAAGTAAGCATGATGTCTTTCATCTGCTGCATTAGGTTTCCTTGGCCGACCATTCCATCTATGGTCCTCTACTTTGCCCGATCATTTGTGTCATCAATGCTGAGAAATCCATCATGCCATACCTAGAAGAATTGATGCTGGTTTGAAGCCAAAGGGTAGCCATACTAAATATTGATTTGATTTAGATTTTTCTTCTGTTCGCTCACTTTGTAAATTGATAAAAATAAACAATTGAAGTATATATTTTTAAGTGGGCAAGGCCTCTAAATCAATTATAACCCCCTAAATACTGTATCCTTTAAATGGCATTTACTTTTCTTTAGTACTTAAATTTACTACTAATTAAAGAAATCCCCCCCACGCCCATTGTTAGTGTCTAGTGCCAGGTGTAGTTTAGCCTGTACCTTTTTCTTTATCGCTTAAAGCGGAGTTCCACCCATAAAATGAACTTTACAGAAATCAACAGTAATATCCATCAGCAACACCATGTTTTTTTTACTCACTCATTCAGGGCTGTTGCTATGGGGTTCCTTGTATCCACTTCTTCTCCGCGGTGCCTGACGTAATTTCCCTTGGCACCTGTGCTCGCGAGTGCTCCTGGGAGATGTGTGTCATCCTTTCCCAGGAGTCAGTGGGCAGCGCCAAGGGCTAGCATCGCATTCTTTTGAAACCGGAAATTACGCAAGCAAAGGTTGGTTGCCATTACAACGGGGTGGGAACTTCCGACAACGCTGTCCATTGTGATGGCAACCTGAGAAGTTTCCTGCGCTGCGAGGTGTGCATACTGCGCATGTGCGAGAATGGGCGGTGCATGCTGGTTATTCAGCAGCACCATATCCAGGAAGAATATCCTTGTGGGCTTCGCCTGCCCACAAGCAAGATGGGAACGCACAGGAAGAGCAAATATAAGGTTCGTTTTTATACAAAATATAAACTATAGCTCCAAAAATTAGAAGGCTAATGAGTCCCACATTAGAAGGATATGCTGCTAATATAAGTGCTGTGTGTCGTTGGAACTCGGCTTTAAGTAACTGCAAAACTTCAGTTTCTGAGGGGCTCCAATAACCAATACTATAAGTCGTGCACTCCACAAATCAGGCCTTTATGGAAGAGTGGCAAGAAGAAAGCCATTGTTGAAAGAAAGTCATAAGAGGTCCCATTTGCAGTTTGTGAGAAGCCATGTGGGGGACAAAGCAAACATGTGGAAGAAGGTTCTCTAGTCAGATGAGACCAAAATTGAACATTTGTCCTGAAAGCAAAACGCTATGTGTGGAAGAAAACTAACACTGCACATCACCCTGAACACACCATCCCCACCGTGAAACATGGTGGTGGCAGCATCATGTTGTGGGGATGCTTTTCTTTAGCAGGGACAGGGAAGCTGGTCAGAGTTGATGGGAAGATGGATGGAGCAAAATACAGGGCAATCTTAGAAGAAAACTTGTTAGAGTCTGCAAAGGACTTGAGACTGAACGTAGGTTCAACTTCCAGCAGGACAAACGACCCTAAACATACAACCAGAACTACAATGGAATGGTTTAGATCAAATCATATTCATGTGTTAGAACTGCCCAGTCAAAGTCCAGACTTAAATCTAACTGAGAATCCGTGGCAAGACTTAAACATTGCAGTACAGACGCTCTCCATCCAATCTGACAGAGCTTGAGTTTGCAAAGAAGAATGGGCAAAAATGTCACTCTCTAGATGTGCAAAGCTGGTAGAGACATCCCCAAAAAGACTTGCAGCTGTAATTGCAGTGAAAGGAGGTTCTACAAAGTATTGACTCAGGGGGGCGCTATACAAATACACTCCACACTTTTCACATAATTATTTGTAAACAATTTTGAAAACCATTTATCATTTTCCATCCACTTCACAATTATGTGCCAAAAAAATGATAAAAATTTAAATGTTTGGTTGTAACATGACAAAATGTGGAAAACTTCAACGGGATAAATAGCAAAGAAGTTTCATCAGCGCTCAACTGTGGTAATGTGGAGTGGGATCACAGGCATTATAATAGGGTCTAAATCCAAGGCAGCTAGACAATAACCAAACTGGAGGATATGGGTGATAGCAAAACAAAACCAAGAGTGTCAGCGCTCAATGGGTTTAGAAAAAAAGGGACTCTGGGAAGCAGCATAAAACAGCATGAAAAGTTCAATAAGAGCTGCACATAGGAAAGCCAAAATCCAGAGTCAATCAATAATGATCAATAATGATCAATCAATCAAGAGAATCAATAATGATGTGGATGATGGGAAAATTAAATGTATTAAAAGCAGCTTACGGTATCGCTGGGGTTCCCATAGCAACTGGGAGCTGATGGCATTCACAGATAGAGTGAGCCTGGCAGTGGGGGAGGGGGCAATCTCCCTGCTGCACTCAGCTGGACAAAGGGCGGCCTGGATTCCTAGGATCATTGCGGGGGGAGGCCGTGGGGCACGGAGGGGTGGAGCGCCGTATCCCACCTGTCAGTTTGCAGAGCCAGCTGCTGTACTGACAGGGATCAGGTAAGGCTATGGTGCGCGGTCAGATGGCAAGCCACTCTCTTTGGTGGTGTACCAGCAAGTGGCTGCTCCTGCAGAAAGACAGATGGAGCTGTCCTGGTCCAGATGGGGAAGCCGTGGGGTGGGAGCCGAGGTCAGACCGGGTAGGCTCGTGCGGGTGGCGTCCAATGCTGAAGGGAGCCGAATGGGCTCTAAAGCCTGCACGTGCTTGGGAACCAGCGTGACTTGCAAGCAGTACGGTTGCTGTGACTACGCGTTTTGTGCACATGCGCTTTATCAAAGTGTGGGAAACTTCAAGGGGTATGAATACTTCTTCAAGGCACTGTATCTATAGCTACGGCTAAAGGTACTTCAGGAGCCTATGCATTGGACTGCAACATTTCTATATGTGTTTTATTTATTGTGTTTTTTTTTAATTGATAAGGATGATCCTGGGTATGAGAGCGTTATATTTTGTAAAACTTTTAAGTTTGTGTTTTACTTCTTAATAAAAACTATTGAACAAAAAAATACATTTAATTATATGTGAATTATTACAGAGCTGCATTCATTTGTTCAGCTTTAAAGAAACCATTACCAAATGTGAACTATCCCTACATTACGTTATTAATGGCCTGAAAGTCTGAGACTGAGACATTCCGAGTGGCAGACAACAGCATGCAATGGGTGGGTCCAGGTTCTTTGCTCCATAACATACCAAAAGCAATGTTTTTACACTTATGCCGCGTACACACGATTGGAATTCTCGTCGGAAAAAACTCTGACGGTTTTTCCGACGGAATTCCGACGGAATTCCGCTCAAGGTGTGTTGCCTACACACGATCACACCAAATTCCGACGGTCAAGAAACACAGCGGCATAAAACACGTTCGACAGCACTATAAAAGGGAAGTTTAATGCTTCCGAGCATGTGTCGAATTGTTTCCCGAGCATGCGTCAGAATTTTGCGTGTCGGAATTGCATACACACGATCGGAAAATCCGATAGAAAGGTTTTCCGTCGGAAAAATTGAGAACAGGTTCTCAATTCAAAGTCCGTCGGAAATTCCGACAGAAAAAGACCGTTGGGCATACACACGGTCGGAAAATCCGATGAAAAGCTCCCATCGGACTGTTTCTATCGGAAATTCCGACCGCGTGTACGCGGCATTACTCTACGAAGATGGAAGGGCAGCATAGACTATTGATACTGTAGACTGTATGAATGTAATTTTCTCATGCTAGGTCCACTTTAATGACAGTTATTGTAGTATGTTACTGCTGTCTTTGAGATCTCTAGTATTTTTGCTCTCAGGAGGGGAGGCGGCCAAATTTCTTAAAAATCAACACTCTAGTATTCTCTTAGGGAACCTTAGCAAAGCTTACCCCATTTCCCTGCTTCCCAATGCTACTTTGATATGTGTTGCTTCAATGGAATATTCAAGAGAGACATTTATAGAAAAGGCATTGAGATACGAATGTGAAACACATGACATCTGGAGATTTATTTGTAAAGCTCCCCCCCATCAAAGCTTACTCCAGATCACACCATATTAACTGTGTTTTTCCAGTTCAGCAGATTCAGGAAGGCAACCACAGACATCCTTAATAGAAAACACATGAAGACCTGAGCAAATTGCAATATGTACTTGGAACGAGCTTTTCAAGTAGCATAATTTAAAATAATTTTATAGCAAATGTGCAATGGGTCATTGTTTGGCAACAGGCTTTTTATTTCTTTCTAAATGTTATTCTTAATTCAATTTAGGCTTTTGGCAGCTACCTTTAATGTTATTTGTGCTTGCATTCTTTTGATGGGTTTGGCATTAAAGGGGTGTTCCATTTTGACCACAAGCTTATCTAATCCCTTTTTGATGATAAAGAGATAAAGGGTCCATGTCCTCCAGAAGTCAGGTTTTCATGCCATGTGAAGAAGCCTTTCTTTTAGTGTTTTGTTTGGTCAGCTTAGGTAGATTTTCTTTGGTCTCAAGAGTTTAACGCAAAAAAAGACTGATTATGATGTCATCGCTCACACATCATCAAGAAATCAGTATTGCTGGTCATAATTGACCTGTCTAGCTTTACATCATCTAGTCCCGTGGGACAATGAGGCAAGGATCAAGACAACAATACTAATGATGATAATATGGATTTGTTGTACATCATATATCTCAATATATGCCGAATAGTATATATGCTGCTTGTGTTACTTTTGTATTGCTTGAAAACAAAATGATGTAGGATTAAAATAGAACTGAAGGCATTTTATTTTTTTTGTACGTAAGAGAGGGTTCTGACCCAATATTCCCATTGCACATGTTCCTCTGAAAGGCAGTAGAGCAGCCTTTCTCAACCTTCTCAACACAGGGAAACCCTTGAAATAATTTTCCGGTCTCAAGTAACCCCTGCTAATAATTACTATCTACAACTCATGATACATTAGTGTGATGGTCAGTGGGAGGAATGCCCCTTATACTTGTGGTCATTGGGAAGAATTACCCCTTTACAGATAGCTAAAAAGATCAATGGTGTCAGTGGAAACATATCTAATAGGCAGAAATTGCTCATTACTCAAGGAACCCCTAGCAATCTCTGGAGGAGCCCTAGGATTCCATGGAACCCTGGTTGAGAAACCCTGCCATAGATTAGGCAGGTGCTGTAGCAGATACCAACTAGAGAGTGATGACACCATAGATCAGTGGTTCTCAACTCCTGTCCTCAGGACCCACTAACAGGCCAGGTTTACAAGATAACTGAAATATATCACAGGTGATATAATTTGCTGCTCAGTGATTGCAGTATTCTAGTCTGCATCTCCCCAAGGTAATACCTAAAATCTGGCCTGTTGGTGGGTCGTGATGACTGGAGCTGAGAACCACTGCCATAGATCAATGGATCATACCATGGATCATCAAAATTAAGTCTGGTACAGTTTGAGAAGATCACATTATAGCGAGAAGGTACAACTTTTAGAGCCCCACAGGACTTGTACAGTCAGTGAACATTGTCACCTTAGGACTGGAAGTGTGTTGCTGGCAGGTTTACCAGATAAACACAAAGGAAAAATAAATCTAATGCTGCCACAAAAGGACTGTTAATCTGTGATGTATTGCATTTTTGTGTGTGGTCTTAGACACACTTTAACCCTCCAGAATGCTTCCATGTCTTAGGAAGGGGTGTTGAGAACTCTTAACTTGACTCTCCACACCTGCTGTGGCCATTCTTGAAGTAGTAGTAAAGTCATTTTTTAAGTTGTACCTACAGGTTAGCCTATAACAAGGCTTATCTGTAGGTACAGTGACTATCTCCTGACCTCCCGCTCAGCCACTAATGGAATGAGACTGTTGCACTTATTAAGATGCTTAATACCGAATCCAAACTAACATATCCAAGAGAAAAAATGCATCTCTTTAAATATCCCACACTCCCACAAGTGAACAAGTCATATAGAAATAATATACAATATCTCAAATTGTGTGAAAATATACAAATAAGATGTAATAGCTAAAATAATGTGCAGAAATACAAAAAAGTGCTGAAAGTGCTTAAATACAAATTACCAATTTATATCTACAAAATAAAAGAAATACTAACTAAATGTGTAAAAACACGGGGAAGGTGCAAAGTTGAAAAAAAGATCATAAAAATGGATAAAGATAATAATCAATTTATAACTTCAAAGTGAAAAAATTCTTAAACTGAAAGTCCATCATTCTATAAAAAAGTCAATCTAGGTGCTAAAAAAATTGCTCTGTGCCTAGAATAATACAAAAGTGCTTCAGTGTCAAAAAGGTTCTCATTAGACCCAAGAGGCCGCTTACCAGACCAATGTGATCTCACATAAGGAGATCATCATCACTTTGGTAAATTCCACTCTGGAGAGCCGACACTCCCACCATCGGATCTCACAGGAGTTCGGCAACCCCGTCAGCCACTTCCAACCACAATGTCCCCACCATGAAAATATAACACTTGGCCTGTTCTCCACCATCAATAAAGCATGAGGGAATAAAAATAATCCAGCACAGTCGTGATGGCCTCAAACATGCCAGTGCGTGATGACGTCACACTGCTAGCTCCGCTCACGCGGTTCCCCATGCAAGGCGTCCTCTGGGTTTGGAGGCCTTCAGTGACAGTGCGCCGCTCTAGAGATTAGTTCTAAGGCAAGTATTTCATAATGTGCAATTGCCTTGCAGGGAATTTTATTTTTCAATGCTGCAGTTTACTGTCGCTTTAAGGGGCTCCCAGTGGCACAATTCAAGTTTTCATTTACTTGATAGTATGGAGAATGCAACAAAAAGGATTGTCAAAGTGGGTGGAAATGCCCAATGCTAAAAGATTGTTTGGAAAGGAGATGGGGACTATATCAGGGAGATCTCTCTTTGACAACTGGTTAGAAAATACATTTTAAAGGGAATATATAGAGTTGTGTATATTTTTCTATTTCTAATGTATAGGACTAAAAGTAAAGTTATTTTTAAAACATCTTTAACCACTTGCCGACCGGCGCACGACGATATACGTCGACAGAATGGCACGTACAGGCAGGAGGGCGTATATATACGTCCCTCCTTTAGCCTGTCCGTGCCATCGGGAGCGCGCCGGGAGCGGCGCGCTCCCGCGCCGGTCGGGACCCCCGTGAGTCCGATTGCGGTCCCCGCGAACTCGATCGCCGCGGGGACATCCGCGATCGTCTCACGGGGCGGCTGAACGGGGAGATGCCGAGATAAACAGCATCTCCCCGTTCTGCCTAGCAACTAGTGACGCCGATCTCTGCTCCCTGTGATTGGAGCAGAGATCAGCATTCACTAGCTGACAGCCACGCCCCCCCACAGTAAAAAACACACCCCTAGGCATACTTAACCATTACACTGCCCTCTTGTGGTTAACCCCTTCACTGCCAGTGTCATTTATACAGAAATCAATGCATTTAAATGCATTAATTGCTGTAAAAATGACAATGGTCCCAAAAATGTGTCAAAAATGTCCGATGTGTCCGCCATAATGTCGCAGTCACAAAAAAAATCGCAGATCTCCGCCATTAATAATAAAAAAAAATTATTAATAAAAATGCTATAAAACTATCCCCTATCTTGTAAACGCTATAACTTCTGCGCAAACCGATCAATAATCGCTTATTGCGATTTTTTTTACCAAAAATATGTAGAAGAATACGTATCGGCCTAAACTGAGGAAAAAAAATGTTTTTTTATATATTTTTTGGGGATATTTATTATAGCAAAAAATAAAAAATAATGCATTTTTTTCAAAATTGTCGCTCTATTTTTGTTTATAGCGCAAAAAATAAAAACCGCAGGGGCGATCAAATACCACCAAAAGAAAGCTCTATTTGTGGGGAAAAAAGGACGCCAATTTTGTTTGGGAGCCACGTCGCACGACCGCGCAATTGTCAGTTAAAGCGACGCAGTGCCGAATCGCAAAAAGGGGCCTGGTCCTTTGGCTGCAAATTGGTCCGGTCTGAAAGTGGTTAAAGTGGAGTTAAACCTAAAAACAAACAAAGAACTCTGGACCCTTTTGGTTTCTTCTGCCATAAACTCTTCTCCTTGCCTGTTAAGGCTTATGTACACTAAGCAGCGCATGCGCAGCTCAGTGTACATTTGTGGCACTGCTCTGTGCCATAATGACATGTGTGGGAGTGACGTCATTGTGACCTGGCCAGTTGGTTGACCGAACAAGGGGAAAATGGAAGCACCCTTGACAGCCGAGAGTGCTGACACCGTGCTGCTGGAAGGGATTTCTTGGCAGGCAAGTCTGCCATAACACGCATGCTAGTATATTATGGCATAAAGCTCCAGGGGGCTAATTTTTATTTATTTTTTATGCAAAAGTTTAATTTCCCTTAAAGACAGGCAAATATTAAATATCAAATTTGAGTGTTCCACATTTATCACTTGTAGTCAGTTTGGGTACACTACTTCTGCTGAGTTCTTTACTGCTATGCAATGAATACTCCCTTTCATTCAGGTCTATACACACCAAAACTCACAGACCGGGTAAGGAGGGCATTAATCAGAGAGGCGGCATAGAGACCTAAGGTAACCCTGGAGGAGCTGCAGAGTTCCACAGCAGAGACTGGAGTATCTGTACATAGGACGACAATAAGCCGTACGCTCCATAGAGTTGGGCTTTATGGCAGAGTGGCCTGAAGAAAGCCATTACTTTCAGAAAAAAACTAAATGGTACGTTTTGAGTTTGCGAAAAGGCATGTGGGAGACTCCCAAAATGTATGGAGGAAGGTGCTCTGGTCTGATGAGACTAAAATTTAACTTTTTGGCCATCAAAGAAAACGATATGTCTGGCGCAAACCCAACATATCACATCACCCAAAGAACACCATCCCCACTGTGAAACATGGTGGTGGCAGCATCATGCTGTGGGGAGGTTTTTCAGCAGTCGAGACTGGCAAACTGATCAGAGTTGAGGGAAAGGTGGATGGTGCTAAATACAGGGATATTCTTGAGCAAAACCTGTACCACTCTGTGTGTGATTTGAGGCTAGGACGGAGGTTCACCTTCCAGCAGGACAATGACCCCGAACACACTTCTAATGCCCCATACACACGGTCGGATTTTCCGATGGATTTTGTCCTATCGGACAATGTTGTCGGAAATTCCGACCGTGTGTAGGCACCATCGGACAGTTTCCATCGGATTGTCCGACGGACAAAGTTCTATCTCCTGCTGGATAGATTTTCCAACAACAAAGTCCGATCACACCAATTCCGATCGTGTGTAGCGAATTCCGACGGACAAAGTGCCACGCATGCTCAGATCACATTACAAGACCAAAGCTATTGGCTACTAGCCTCTACGTAGTCCCGTCGTAGGCAACAAACGTCACCACGTTCAGAATGATCAGATTTTCCGACAACTTTGTCCGACCGTGTGTATGCAACACCAGTGTCGGACTAAATCCGTCGGACCAAATCCGATGGATTTGGTGGTCGGATTTTCCGACCGTGTGTATGGGGCTTAAAGCAACACTTGAGTGGTTTAAGGGGAAACATGTAAATTTGTTGGAATGGCCTAGTCAAAGCCCAGACCTCAATCCAATAGAAAATCTGTGGTCAGACTTAAAGATTGCTGTTATCACAAGCGCAAACCATCCAACTTGAAGGAGTTGGAGCAGTTTTGCATGGAGGAATGGGCAAAAATCCCAGTGGTAAGATGTGGCAAGCTCATAGAGACTATCCAAAGCGACTTGGAGCTGTGATAGCCACAAAAGGTGGCTCTACAAAGTATTGACTTTAGGGGGGGGGGGGTGAATAGTTATGCACATTGACTTTTTCGGTTATTTTGTCCTATTTGTTTCTTGCTTCACAATAAAAAATAAAAAATCTTCTTCAAAGTTGTGGGCATGTTCTGTAAATTAAATTCTCAAATAATCCATGTTAATTCCAGGTTGTGAGGCAACAAAATACGAAAAATGCCAAGGGGGGTGAATACTTTTGCAAGGCACTGTATAGGCAGTTGGTGTCTGATGGAGCCATTCCAGTCAATGCAATGCAAATGGAACAGCTTACCTGTGCTTATTGCATTCCTTATTAATGCAATTGAATAAATATATATATAAACAGTCACTCAAAGATAGGAGTGGAGTATATATAAATGTATATCTAAAAATGACTCTGTAGGGCATCATCCCGAAAATATCAAATAAAGCGAATCCAAACATATGTAGATGGAATTGAAATATGCCGGGGGGGGGGGGGGGGGGGGGGTCGAACACACATGACATTTATAGGTAATAAAAGACTTTGTATTCCATTCCATATAAAATAGTTAGATGTAGATATCACAATATAAAAACAAAGGTCAGATAATGATCACAGTAAAGTAAATAGGTTACAACATTCTGAAATATGATCATCAAGATGATATGGATTGGTCTATATGTTTTGGGGTTTGGTCCACTCCCTCGGAACCATATACATCAAATTCATAAAATTATTCCATTGAAGAGTATAATGAATGTAAACTAAAGTATACAAAAAAATAAAAAATACACAATATTTATACAATTAAAATATATACTGTACATCATATAATACTGTCTTCATCAGCGGAAAAAAAAAAAAAAAAAACATAATATAATATTTCTCTTACCCCTCCACAGCACAGGGGCCACCCCACTCTCTTCGGGGAGCATATAAGTGTAACGGCCCTTGGGAAAAACCCAATGGCGAAACTCCAAAAAAAAAAAACCTACAAATACAAAAAAAAAAAAAAGAATTTACCCGTATATACTCGTGTATAAGCCGAGTTTTTCAGCACAATTTTTGGGCTGAAACCCCCCCTCGGCTTATACTCGAGTGAGGGTCTCCAGTGAGGGTGCCCATCTGCAGCTGTACCTTTGATTACTAAAACAGCGGGGGTCTCCCGCTGTGTCATGCAGTCTGTTCGACGGCCATCCATTGTAACAAAGCCCCGCCTCCTCCTTGTCTGTGATAGACAGAACACTGATACAATGCTGGGAAACTGTATCAGTGTTCCGTCTATCACAGACGAGGAGGAGACGGGGCTTTGTTACAATGGACGGCCGTCGAACAGACTGCATGACACAGCGGGAGACACCCGCTGTTTTAGTAATCAAAGGTACAGCTGCAGATGGGCACAGTGAGGCTGCAGATGGGCACAATGAGGCTGCAAATGGGCACAGTGAGGCTGCAGATGGGCACAGTGAAGCTGCAAATGGGCACAGTGAGGCTGCAGATGGGCACAGTGAGGCTGCAGATGGGCACAACGAATCTGCAAATGGGCACAGTGAGGCTGCAAATGGGCATAGTGAGGCTGCAAATGGCCGCAATGAGGCTGAAAATGGGCACAGTGAGGCTGCAAATGGGCACAGTGAGGCTGCAGATGGGCACAGTGAGGCTGCAAATGGGCACAGTGAGGCCGCAAATGGGCACATTGAGGCTGCAGATGGGCGCTGATGATACAGGTGGGCACAGTGAGGCTGCAAATGGGCACAGTGAGGCTGCAGATGGGCATTGTTTACCCAGTAGCTGCTGCATTTCCCACCCTGGGCTTATACTCGAGTCAATACGTTTTCACATTTTTTTGTGGTAAAATTAGGTGCCCCTGCATATATTCGGATCTGGCCTATAGTCAAGTATATACGGTAATCAATGAGGAGGAGTGTTGGGCTGGCAATGCCACTACCTTGCCCATTCTGGCCTAATCTGGGTAGTGCTGGGCTTTCTGCAAACATGAAAATACCCAGCATTAAATATATATTGATAAATTGATATTATACAAGCGCTAAAATCATGATATAAAAGAAGTTATGTAAACTAATAAACATCAAAAACAAAGAAAATAAATCTGGCAAAAAATATTCTAGTTCTTCTTTAAATGTCTATCTCCCTTTCCTTCTAATAGGACACACTGACCGAAATACCTTGCATGTGAGGGATTTTCTGCAGAGACTAAGTTCATGGTACACTGAACCCAACACAATGTGTATATAATACACAAGCGACATCACGTATGAAATATGCAGCCAAACTTCTGGAAGCTATTAGAAGCCAAATAAACAAATGAGATTACACTTCAAAGAAACGTCATCACGTTTTCTCTCCTGGAACAGAAACGTTTTCTTTGCTAAAATCCACATCTGGAAATGCCTTGCCTCTTTACACTTTTCCAATGCTGAACTGATTTATTAATTTAGTGAAATTACCGCATACATTTAATCAAATATTCAGCGAGAGGCCTGCCCCCGTACCTCTAAGTTGACAATTGCTCTATTGAAGATGGGATGCCTAGAGCCTTATGGGAGGCCGATCTTATCGCCTTACAAAGTTGTGTATACTTAGAAAGCATAGGCCATTAGGACCTTCAGGCCACAACAGGCTAGTATGAGACGTTAGGTCCCATAAGCATTTTTTACTGACAAAACATGGAAATTTTACTGGCGGAGCACATTTTTTACTGGCAACCTGAGAAATGACAGAACTCCTATTGAAAACTAACACAGTGAATATTTGAACAGTATAAACATGATATGCAAACACTGACAATACCTAAGGCCTCTTTCACACTTGTGCGACTTCAAAGTCGCACGATTTTGGCACGATTTTGGCGCGTTTTGCGGCCGCGATTTTTGCCGCGATTTCAAGGAATGCCTGTGTAAGTGGCATCAAAATCGGACCAAAGTAGTGCAGGGACTACTTTGAAGTCGGAACGACTTGAAGTCGTACTAATATGAATGGCTGTCATTGGTAATCATGGGGAACGACTTGTCATGCTACTTTGCAGTCCCAAATCGTGGGACAAGTCGTATCAGTGTGAAAGAGGCCTACAACAAAGTAATTTGCTTGATTTGCACTTAAAAAGTCAACACAGCATGAAATTATCAGCCCCTGATATTTACTGGCAGTTACATAGTTACATAGTTACATAGTTACATAGTTACATAGTTAGCTAGGCCGAAAAAAGACACAAGTCCATCCAGTTCAACCATAAAAAAAAAGAAATAATAAATAAAAGTAAAATATATCGTACAATCCAATAAACCCCATTCTATACCCACAGTTGATACAGAGGAAGGCAAAAAAAAACCCCAAAAGAGCATGCTCCAATCTGCTACAGCAGGGGAAAAAAAATCCCTTCCTGATTCCCAGAGAGGCAATCAGATTTTCCCTGGATCAACTTTACCTATAAATGTCAGTACCCAGTTATATTATGTACATTTAGGAAAGTATCCAGGCCTTTCTTAAAGCAATCTACTGAGTTAAAAAAAATCACTGATTTTTACAAACTGTCAGTAAATTTACTGGTGGTTGGCAACCCTGGGTCCCATTTATTGAGGTTGAGGTGGGGGATACAAATCACCTACCAAAAAAAAACTAAAGTGGTTGTAAACCTGATGCATGGAATAGGAACAAAGCACATCCTTTTATAGTGTGTACTTGTCTCAATACAGAGCACTACGTGTCATTTCTGTCTTGCTTCGTTCCTCTGCTATCAGCAAGAATCACTTCTGACAGGTTTTCCTGACACCAACAGAAAAATGGTGACGGGGAGGGACCTCCAATGTATTGACAGCCTCAGCTCTGTTCCTTTGTGCTCTATAAAAGGGGGTGTGTTCCTTCCCTCCAATCATCTCTCAGAGGTCTTCTCACTGAGCTCTGCAGTGTGTAATTTCATATTATGACAAAAGTGCAGCGCTGAGAAGGACACCGTGAAGGTGTCTATGAATAAGTGATATAAACGAGTGCTGTAACACACATCAATTAAACCTTCCAGAGAATGGGGTCTGATTGGTTTTGGCCATGAAGACCATGTTTTACGTGTCCTTGTCCCTGTCTGGAGCCTAACGCCCCGGGGGATTCAGGACTAGGTCCTCTCATTTTAGAGGACTTGTGTACCCGTTGCACTTTTTTGTCGCACTTCTTTATGTTGTGCACATTTTTTTTGCACCGGGTGAGTTTTTGAGTGTGTTTTGCACGCCATCGGCTTTCAAAAAAAATAAAAAACACACATCAATAAACAAAACAAAAATGCATAATAACCATAACATAAAAGTCCAATCACTGAGTGAAAAATTGTGAAAGAAACTGATTAAAGCTTATGTCCAAATGAGACAACTGTGGTCAATCCCTTAGTGAAAAGTGAAGTGATGCAATCTCAGAAGTGACTGTAGGGCACATTCAACACAGGATAGGCATTTGTCTGATGAAAAATTGTAGATATATACTTATTACCAGACAGGTTGGACCCACCTGACATAGGACAGTGGGTGAATAAGGCTTATACCGGCCGAGGCCAGACGGTCATCAGAGGAACACGCTCTAATACGGATGGAATCTGTAGAGGAGTTGCTCTTGAAATAGACGTTGGATCAATCACCGAAAGTGTATCCCGGTTAGGCAAGCTGAACGGATCCTCAGGACGGATGTTCTCGGGGTTTCAAATGGAAGCGACAGGAACCAACGACCAATGATGAAATTATCGCATTGAGACCATAATGCAAAAACAGAAAAAAGGCTCCATATGGTGCAGGTCATAAAATTTAAAGATGTTTAATCTTGTAAAAAATGTACAAACATCTGTAAAGGATGACTGTATAAAAAGTGATAACGGACAAGATAAAAAGTGAAAACTATGTGGGGAACAAGCCCGACGCGTTTCGACCTAATTGCCTTCAACTGGGGCATCAGTTCTCTGCCCTCTTTTTCTGACAGCTCAGACAAGCTTTATCAAATCTAGACTTTGAACAGATGTAGAGGAGAGAAGACGGCACATAAACAGGTACAACATATGTAGAAGGATTTGTTTAATTTCCGTGCATCACCTGAGGCCAGTCACCATTCTGGGTTTATGTGATGGTTTACAATCACAAAGCGGATCTTCGCTGCATCTGAGCACCACAAACCGAAAACACTATTTAATTCATTTTTAAAATTCAGTGTAATCTCTCCCATCCATCCCTGTCTCCACGCTTTTCTTTGTTGAGAAATCATTTTGAAAGACACCTCCCTAGCATTTCTGGCCATAGTGAGAGAAGACAAATGATTCATGTAGAATTTACTTCCTGGAATCCATCTGCCCTTAGCTCAAGCATGCATGCTAGAGTTAATGCTTAACATATAAAAACCCTCATCCCCTCGTCTCCTCCTGAAAACTCCTGGGATGTATGAAATCTCTTGCCTAGGCAAGAAACCAGGAAGTAACTGAAGAAATGCAAAAAAAAAAAAAAAGTTTAAAACAGTAAATATGATATACTTTCCTATCTATAAGCTATGAGGATTCAAAATAATCAATGTTGATTGGGAGAGTGAAGTTCCACTTTAAGTCCTTAGTAGTTTATATACAGATGCACCAAAAAAAAAAAAAAAAAAAAAGTCCTAAACAAATGATCTATGATTTCAAAAATAATTTATTAGTTCAGTACATGACCATGAAAAAGATAACAGACACCAAAGTGTTTCGGGTGACATACAGCTCCTTATTTTTACTCAGTGACATCATTACTGCAGTCTTTATGCTTTTCTATGCAATGAAGGGAGATCACGTCTGATGGGAGGGGCTGGCAGGGATCTGTACATGCTTCCTGAAAACACCACCCTTTAACCACTTGCTGACCAAGCCTTTTCTGGATACTTGTTGTTTAAATTATTATTTTTTGCTAGAAAATGATTAGAACCCCCAAACATTAAATATATATATATATATTAGCAGAGACCCTAGAGAATAAAATGGCGATCGTTGCAATATTTTATTTCACAGTATTTTCGCTTCAAAACACAATTTTTTGGGGAAAAAAATACATTTTAATGAATTACAAAAAAACAAAACACAATATTTTCCCCAATTTTTTTTTTGTATAAAATGAAAGATGATGTTATACTGCGTAAACAGATACCTACCATGTCATGCTTTAAAATTGCACACGCTCATGGAATGGCGACAAACTATGGTAATTAAAAATCTCCATAGACAAGGTTTTAAAATTTGTTACAGGTTACCTGTTTAGAGTTAGGCTGGCCATACATTATACAATCTCTTCTATAATTTTCATTTAGATTTACCAAAACCTTATAATATGAGGTCAAAACTAAACACTTTTAATTTTGTATGCAGTCAGGCAGGCCCTTGCACTACATAGTGGAAGGTAATATATATATATTGAACAAGAAAATTGTATAATGTATGGCCAGCTTTACAGAAGAGATCTAGTGCTAGAATTATTGCTCTCGCTCTAACGATCACGGCGATACATGGGGGGCCATCTTGCCCTCACTCGACTTCCTGCCTAGCCATCAGCCTAATCGGAAATGACCGAAAAGCAGCGGGGGGGGGGGGGGCACAGCTGGAGGAAACAACATTACCTTATGTCGCTTCACCCTGTAGCCACTAGGGGTGCTGCTTACCCCACATAGCCAATGTGAGTGCCCAGCGGTCGCAATGACCGCTGGGTTCCCGCGATGGCTCATGGCCCCTAGGAGAACTATAAACACAGAGATCCCGGTTCTCTGAGGGGAGAAGAGACTGATCATGTGTTCCTACAAAGTATGAACAGCGATCTATCTCTTCCCCTAGCAAGCCCCATCCCCCCTTCAGTTAGAACACGTAGCAGGGAACACAGTTAACCCCTTGATCGCCCCCTAGTGTTAACCCCTTCAATGCCAGTGACATTTACAGTAATCAATGCATTTTTATAACACTGATTGCTGTATAAATGACAATGGTCCTGAAAATCTGTCAAAAGTGTCCGATGTGTCTGCCATAATGTTGCAGTCGTGATAAAAATCGCAGATCTTCGCCATTAATAATAATAAAAATTATGAATAATAAAAGTGTCATAAAACGATCCCATATTTTGTAGACGTTATAACTTTTGTGCAAACCAATCAATATACACTTATTGCGATTTTTTTTTACCAAAAATATGTAGAAGAATCGGCCTAAACTGTGGAAAAATAAATTTTTTTATATATTTTTGGGGGATATTTATTATAGCAAAAAGTAAAAAAAATGCGTTTTTTTTTTTCAAAATTGTCGCTGTTTTTTGTTTATAGCGCAAAAAAAAAAAACCGCAGAGGCGATCAAATACCACCAAAAGAAAGCTCTATTTGTGGGGATAAAAGGACGTCAATTTTGTTTGGGTTGCCCATCGCACGACCGCGCAATTGTTAGTTAAAGCGACGCAGTGCCGAATCGAAAAAAAGTGATCTGGTTAGGAAGGGGGTAAAATCTTCCGGGGCTGAAGCGGTTAATAGGTTGGTAGATGTCAGTCTGAAGGAGTGGGCGTTCCTAGGTAGGATGTATCTGCATGTAGACCACCCTAGGTAGTGCCTCCATGATTAAATTAATTGAAATCCAAGGAATAAAAGAGGTGGGCAGAGGACAGTTAGGTTGGAGAGAAAAGGGCTAAACGATGCTAGACCTCCTTCAGCGAGGAAATAAGGTCTCTTTCTCTCTCTGATTTGCTGCAGCTTCTAATGCACACTGTGAGAAGCTCACAGTGTACAGAGAAATCTGAATAAGCAATTTCAGTACAGGAGAGAAGCCTGTACAACCGTGCAAGACTGAAAGTAAAGCTGGAGCTCAGCCTTAATGAATACACACCTGGATAGATTGGTGATTATATATCCGCATGGAGTTCCCCTTTAAATAAAGCTGGAGGTTGACTCCAACATTCCGATCCCAGAGCACCACTTGTTAGACGTTCACACTCCAAACTAAATAACGATTCCAAAACAGAAGTTATGGAAGAAAGCGGAGTAATGATCCGATGACTTGGAAGACAGACAAGCCTGCGGGGGATAGAAGACTGGGACAGCTCTGGGTGATGTAGATGGATCTTGTAAACTGTAATTATGTTTTCAAAACATATTTAGATGCAGTGCTAAGTGATTAGATAAAGGTTTATAGAGGATGAACATGGCGCTCCGGGATTTACTACTTCCACTTCAATTTGCTCATAATGGGCCTCATTTATCAAATTGTCTCCACGAGCAACAGCCTTGGGTTTCGTTAAATCAAACGGCGATGCGCACAGCACAGGTGTCCCTTAGCAGCCAATCAAAAAGAAGCATCTGTCTGTGCTCTAATGCCCCGTACACACGGTCGGAAATTCCAACGGAAAATGTCCGATCGGACCATGTTGTCGGAAAATCCGACCATGTGTGGGCTCCATCGGACTTTTTCCGTCGGAATTTCCGACGGAAAAAACAAATGCGAACGTAGTGACGTACTACGTGGTTTTTCAGCTCTTTAGCGCCACCCTTTGGGCTCCCTTCTGCTAATTTCGTGTTAGTAGAAGTTAGTAGAAGTTTGTTGAGTGTTGATTTGCGCTTTTCATTTCACGCTTTTCAGTATCCGCTTTTCAGTTAATTTCTGAACGCCCGTTCGTCAACCAGCCATGTTGCGGAATCGGAGGAGATAACGTGTTATTTATTATTGGCCTTGGAGTTATTGCTTTGACCCAAATCCAGTCCAGGAACAGGAGGAGGAGGATTTATTGGACCAAAAATTGGTTGCTTTATTAATCGTGACCAATTATGTCATATGCCTTTGCTGCGGGATAGGGATGAGCCGAACACCCCCCTGTTCGGTTCGCACCAGAACCTGCGAACAGACCTAAAGCTCGTGTGAACTTTAGAACCCTATTAAAGTCTATGGGACTCGAACGTTCAAAATCAAAAGTGCTAATTTTAAAGGCTTATATGCAAGTTATTGTCATAAAAAGTGTTTGGGGACCTGGGTCCTGCCCCAGGGGACATGTATCAATGCAATTTTTTTTTTAAAAAACTGACGTTTTTTCAGGAGCAGTGATTTTAATAATGCTTAATGTGAAACAATAAAAGTGTAATATTCCTTTAAATTTCATACCTGGGGGGTGTGTATAGTATGCCTGTGAAGGGGCGCATGTTTCCTGTGCTTAGAACTGTCTCTGCGCAAAGTGTCATTTTTGCAGGAAAAAAAGCTATTTAAAATCACTCGCGGCTAATGAATTGTCGGCTCCCATAACACAGAGAACAGTCATTCATTGAAAGTCATTGATAAAAAAAAAAGTCATTGATAAAAAAAAAAAAAGCGTTGGGGTCCCCCCAAATTCAATTACCAGGCCCTTCAGGTCTGCTATGGATATTAAGGGGAACCCCGCTTCAAATTAAAAAAAAAAATTACGTGGGGGTCCCCCTAAATATCCATACCAGACCCTTCAGGTCTGGGATGGATTTTAAGGGGAACCCCAGCCAAAAAAAAAAAAAAATGGCGTGGGGTCCCCCTCAAAATCCATACCAGACCCTTATCCGAGCACGCAACCTGGCAGGCCGCTGGAAACGAGGGGGGGGACGAGAGCGCCCCCCTCCTGAACCGTACCAAGCCACATGCCCTCAACATTGGGAGGGTGCTTTGGGAGTCTGTGACCCCTCAAAGCACCATGTCCCCATGTTGATGGAGACAAGGGCCTCTTCCCCACAACCCTGGCCATTGGTTGTGGGGGTGTGCGGGTGGGAGGCTTTAACAAGGGGACCCCCAGATCCCAGCCCCCCCTGTGTGAAATGGTAAGGGGGTACTACCCCTACCATTTCACCAAAAAAGTGACAAAAATGTTAAAAATGACAGGAGACAGTCTTTGACAATTCCTTTATTGAAATCTTCTTTCATCTTCTTTCTTCTGGTCTTCCTTCTTCCTTTCTTCATCCTTCGGTTTCTTCATCTTCTTCTTCCATCTTCTTCCATCTTCCATCTTCTTCTTCCTCCGATCCGCTTCTTCTTGCTCTGGTCTTCTCGTCCGGCATCTTCTTCCACGGCATTGGCGTGTCTTCTTCTGTGTCGGCCCGCTCCGCGCAATGGGAGGCTCCCGCTGTGTGAGGCTTCGCTCCGTCTGACAGGTCTTTTATAGCGACTCCGCCCCCCTCTGACGCACGGGGAAAGCCATAGGGAAGTCCCCATGACGTCCCCGTGCGTCAGAGGGGGGCGGGGTCACCAGGTGGCCACGCCCTTCGTTATAAAAGAGCTGTCAGACGCAGCGAAGCCTCACACAGCGGGAGCCTCCAATTGCGCGGAGTGGCCCAAGAAGAGACTCCAACGCCTTGGAAGAAGATGCCGGACGAGAAGACCAGAGCAAGAAGAAGCGGATCGGAGGAGGAAGAAGATGGAAGAAGAAGATAAAGAAACCGAAGGATGAAGAAAGGAAGAAGGAAGACCAGAAGAAAGAAGATGAAAGAAGATTTTAATAAAGGAATTGTCAAAGACCGTCTCCTGTCATTTTTAACATTTTTGTCACTATTTTTGTGAAATGGTAGGGGTACTTTTGTACCCCCTTACCATTTGACACGGGGGGGCGGGATCTGGGGGTCCCCTTGTTAGAGGGGGCTTCCAGATTCCGATAAGCCCCCCGCCCGCAGACCCCCACAACCAATGGCCAGGGTTGTGGGGAAGAGGCCCTTGTCCCCATCAACATGGGGACCTGGTGCTTTGAGGGGTCACAGACCCCCAAAGCACCATCCCAATGTTGAGAGCATGTGGCCTGGTACGGTTCAGGAGGGGGGGCGCTCTCGTCCCCCCTCTTTTCCTGCGGCCTGCCAGGTTGCGTGCTTGGATAAGGGTCTGGTATGGATTTCGATGGGGACCCCACGCCATTTTTTAATCCATCCCAGACCTGAAAAAAAAATTTGCATTGATACATGTCCCCTGGGGCAGGACCCAGGTCCCCAAACACTTTTTATGACAATAACTTGCATATAGGCTTTTAAAATTAGCACTTGAGATTTCTCCCATAGACTTTTACAGGGTGCTTGCAGCTTTTCGATATTGCCGCGAACACCCCAAATTGTTCGCTGTTCGCTGAACAGGCGAACAGGCAATGTTTGACTCGAACTCAAAGCTCATCCCTACTGCGGGAGCTCCAGGAGAATAATCTGAATGATTTTTGGAATTATCTCCGGATAACGGTCCCCTGCTTTCACCAACTCTTGGCATTGTTGACCCCCTATATTAATAAGCAGGACACATGCATAAGACTTTTATTGGTTGAATAATGATTTGATTTGGTATATTTTCTATATTTTTGGATGCATAGAATGCACTTTTTGGTTAACTTATATTGGCAGATAGCATGTCTAATTTTTTTTTTTTTTAATGCACAATAAAATTGTGTAGAATAATACTTGGCTATGTGTTTTACTTCAAATGACATTTTGGGAGTCGGCAGTTACATTTAAAAAAATACAATGTAAAATTGACAAGGGACACCAACATAGTTGTATCTTTGATCTTAAAAACGATGGGATAATGGTATTGTGGTAACTTGCACCAATAATAAAAAAAAAAAAAGCATAATAATATTATTCTTGATATCACTAGAAAAAAAGAGCCTTTGAAAATAAATTTGCAATAATTCCATCAGTATCACAAGCAAAGCAGCTTCATTATTATCCCATTAACCACTTCCAGACCAGCCTCGTTTTGGATTTTAGGTGTTTACATGTTTAAAACTGTTTTTTTTGCTAGAAAAAAACTTAGAACCCCCAAACATTATATATTGTTTTTTTTCTAACATCCTAGAGAATAAAATGGCGGTCGTTGCAATACTTTTTTTCACACCGTATTTGCGCAGCGGTCTTACAAGCGCACTTTTTTTGGAAAAAAGTCACTTTTTTGAATAAAAAAAATAAGACAACCGTAAAATTAGCCCAATTTTTTTTTGGATTGTGAAAGATAATGTTACGCCGAGTAAATTGATACCCAACATGTCACGCTTCAAAATTGCGGCCGCTCGTGGAATGGCGTCAAACTTTTACCCTCAAAAATCTCCATAAGCGACATTTAAAAAATTCTACAGGTTGCATTTTTTGAGTTACAGAGGAGGTCTATGGCTAGAATTATTGCTCTCGCTCTACCGATCGCGGCGATACATCACATGTGTGGTTTGACTACCGTTTTCATATGCGGGCGCTGCTCACGTATGCGTTCGCTTCTGCGCGCGAGCTCGTCGGGACGGGGTGTTTTAAAAAAAATTTTTTTGTTTTTTTATTATTTATTTTACTTAATTGTATTATTTTTTACACAGTTTTTAAAATAAAAAAAAAAAATTGATCACTTTTATTCCTATTACAAGGAATGTAAACATCCCTTGTAATAGAAAAAAAGCATGACAGGTCCTCTTAAATATGAGATCTGGGGTCAAAAAGTCCTCAGATCTCATATTTGGACTTCAATGGGAAAAAAAAAAAAAAAAAATTTAAAAATGTCATTTAAAAAAATGACATTTGTAAATTTCCCTTTAAGACGTATGGGCGGAAGTGACGTTTTTGACGTCGCTTCCGCCCTCCTATGGTATAGAGATGAGTGGCGGCCATCTTAGCCTCACTCATCTCTATACACAGGCAGGGAACGGACCCGATCGCCTCCGCCGCTGCCGACGGTTCCGGTAAGCGGCGGAAGGCACGGGAGAGCGGCGGGAGGGGGGGGGGGGCACCTCTCCCGCCGCCGATAACGGTGATCTCGCGGCGAATCCGCCGCGATGACCACCATTATCGGAAAGGGGACCGCTCACTGTAAAGAGGGATACCTCGGTTGTGGCAGCAGCTGCTGCCGTTACCGAGATATCCCTCTTCAAAAAAATGACGTATATATACAGTGAGCGGTCATGAAGTGGTTAAAGTGGTTGTAAACCCTTACAGACCACTTTTACCTACAGGTAAGCCTAGATTAAGGCTTACCTGTAGGTGCAAGAAATATCTCCTAAACCTACATGGTTTAGGAGATTTTTTCAAAAGACAGGCACCGATGTCTACGGCAGATGGGATTTAAACCCATCAGGGTTTACTTCCTCTTTAAAGAAGAAGAGAATTGTGCGCTGCATTTCGAGATTTCATAATTTTCTGCATCACAAATGTTAATTCTCCATTATGAACGCTAGTTTACAAGACCGACCGCTTCTGGCTCGTCCTTGCTTCCGAGCTTGCGTGTTTGTACTTTGGACTTTTGTCTGACGGACTTGTGTACATACGCTTGGAAAATCCGACAACAGACATTTGTCCGCGGAAACTTTTAAAGCCTGCCATCCAACATTTGTTGGTCAGAAAATCCGACAACAATTGTCCGATGGAGCGTACAAACGGTCAGATTTTGTCAGTCTGTCATCACACATTTCCTGTCGGAAAATCGCGTGTACGAGGCTTTATCAATAATCAATAAACAATTGTTTTTATCAAAAGGGTACAATTGGTCAGTACAGGTAAATGAATGTAAATTGACCGGGTGTGTCTGTTTTTTGTATGTCTGTGTGTGAGTGGGTTGAGCTAAATTAAAAGTTTACATTACCTCATTACCTCAAAGTGTTAGCAAAAATCTAGGGTTTTCGAGGAAATGTATTCTTGAAAGGCAAAATTAAAGTGTTTTTTAAGGGTGCCATGGACTTCCACGATGTCCCTTTTGGTCTAAAAATCCAGAGATTATAGCTGCCCCAGCTCTCCAGTACCTTCTCAGCCAATAGAAACATGTATGTGTATACTGTGTGATTGTATACTGTGTGTGTGTATACTGTGTGGCCCCATAATCTCTGATTGCCTGGGGGCCCCATAATCTCCTATTGCCCTGGGGCCCCATGAGTTGTCAGTCCGCCCCTGATATACAGTATGTATATATAGAAAGAAAAAAAAAACACTCAAGCACTATAAGATGAATTGAACTACACTCTCTAAATATAGACTACAAAAGTAGATTATTTTTTTTAAAGTAAATTTTATCAACAGAGTTTAACAAACAAAATGAAACTTCTGGTCAATTTTTGCAGCAAAATCAATCAACATTACTCGGCTTAGTAGTTGTGTTTCTTAGAAAGAAGACCAGTTTAACACAGAGATATGTAGAAGACAACTCCATAAGCCAGACATTCAGCTGAAAGTTGGGCCAACTGCTTCATGGAAAGTCACAGCTCTAAAATAATTAATCTCGGCAAATAAAATATCTCATATATGCAACAACTTTCATCATATTGATTAATGAATATTTTTTTTTCAAAAATGACAGATCTTGTATAAATTAATCCAGATGTTCCTGGCAGGAAAAGACACAGGGACACTATATAAAGTAAGTTGTTTTATTTTATTTTTTTTTCGAAGAAAAGTTTGTGGTTTTCCTACATGATATTATTTTATCATGCATCATCTTTCGAAGTGCACACTGACTTAAAGTGAACCTCCGCGTTGCCCAAAGCAATAGGTTCACTTTATTGAAACAGCAATACATACTCACCTTACTGCACCAGTTTGGCTGGCAAGAGCAAATGTGTAATGCCGCGTACACACGATCTAATTTTCTGCTGGAAAAATCTTGGATGGTTTTACCGACGGAATTCCGCTCAAGCTTGGCTTGCATACACACGGTCGCACAAAAGTTCTCAGAACTTTCGACCGTCAAGAACGTGGTGACGACAACACTACGACGAGCCAAGAAAATGAAGTTCAATGCTTCAGAGCATGCGTCAAAATGTTTCCAAGCGTGCGTAGGATTTTTTCCGTGTCGGGCGATCGGAATTGAGTGAAAAATTGAGAACCTGCACTCAATCTTTTGCTGGCTGGAATTCCACCAGCAAAAGTCCGATGGAGGATACACATGGTCGGAATTTTCGACCAAAAGCTCTGACTTTTGCTGGCGGAATTTCCGATCGTGTGTACGGGGCATTAGTTACAACCTAGAACTTTCACAGGGCTGAGGACTCTCATCCCAACCCCATGTTACAGTGCTGGGTGCCAGAATGGCCAAATTCCAATTTTATTTGTGCTGTTCAGTCCGGGAGAAAGGACTACCCACCACTGATGAAGAAGAGGACATCACTAGACCAGTTTGGGGACTGAAGGAAAAAGGTAAGTATCGTTTTCTAATAGATCCGGGGTGGCCTGTGGCCATGGGGTTACTTGGGTGTGCTATAGCACCCCCAAAAATGTAGCTTGCACTCCCATAGTACCCCTATCAGATCAGCAGAAAGTACCAGCAATTTACAATAACTGCAGATCCTGCTTTACACAGTTCACTTATTACTTTGATCTGGTGGGTCTGTGGGCTAATCCTGTAGCTTAGAAGCTCCCAACAAATCGATTATAGCACTGGCCCTGCTAGGACTTAGGACTGCCCCCTGCTGATTAATATGCAACTGCCCAAGATGCTAACCTAAGGACTAGGGCAGACGCATTTCAATCCACTGGCGATAGCCCGGAGCAGGTGTAAAGATCTTGGTGTTCTTAATCATAACATTAACCACTCTGCTCATTTGCAAGATCGTGTGCCTAGACTCCTAAACATCCACCTGCTTCCTGTTAGGGTAAGTCACCATGCAATGTGTTTTGAAGGCTTCCTTCTTTGTCAGTATCTTCCTGTTGCATGACTGTTGTAATGAACTAGTTACCTGTGGGATCATGTGAGGACACCGCTTTCGAGTAAAGCTATCTACACCATCAATTTGCGGCAACACACATTAAGGGCATTAATATTATGCAGTGCCATTCATTCTAAATCGCAACCCAACACACCAGGTGTTGAATGTGCAGTGTCACCAAAGAGTGCATGCACAGTTTTTTGGCAGTGTACCACAATGCACATTATCGCATAGCCGTGTGTTGTCCTGCACTGGAAGGCATGTCCATTGGAAAGTGAAATGGGGTGCCATTCAGAATTTAGGGCAAATCATTGCACCAGTGAACTTAAGATGTGTTGCCACATGTCATCGGAAAACATGGTGTGAATAGGCCCTAAAGGTTTAATGAGGATTTTTCAGTGATTTATTATTGTACTGCTGTGGGGGGGGGGGGGGCAGTGTTTTGCCTTAATACCTATCTTAAACCACATTGCTAATTGCATATTTTAGTTGTTTGTAGCCTAAATACTGAAATTTGCACTTAAAACTGTAATTTTTGGAAATGCCAGTAAAAACTTGTGCTCAAGTTATTATTGTTCTGAGGGTTATTGCTTGCCTTCACACTTGCTGAAGGCTATTTATTTCTGGGGGTTATCATTGCTGGTCCTAAGACTTGGTATCGGTTGCCATTGCTGGCCCTGGCACTTGCAGAGGGTTATTGCTGGGGTTATTTATTTATTTTTTAAATGTATTTTATTGAAATTTTACAGGTTTACAAGTGTACATTAACCAGAACAATATCGTACAATACAAAGTCATCAAACCAATTAAATGTGATATGTACTTTGTAATAAGAACTGCCGGGTCTTTATAGATCGATCTCCTATCAATACCTTTGAGGAGTGCCTGAAACGAAATCTATCGTAGAAAAGTTTATTAATAATGATACGTGGGTTATTGCTGGGGTTATTATTACTGGCCATGACACCTGCTGAGACCACTCTGAATGCTTTATTGTGCTTTAAAGGGGCTAAAATCTGTGTTCTTTATGGACTGTAAGTTGTATCTTACATTTTGTGACTAAGCATTTCTTCTTATGGTACAGTGGAACCTCGGTTTCCGAGTCACGTGGTTAACGAGTGTTTCGCAAAAAACTCGGTTTGTGAGTGTTGTCTCGCAAAACGAGCAGGATTCAGGCCAAAAGTGGTGTGCAGTACCACTTTTCGCCTGAGCTGGGGGGCGCCAGAGCCGAACAGCGCCGATCGCCGGCGTTCGTAAATGCACGGATAGGCCCGAGCACCCTTCGGCTGACCTCGGTCTTTCCAAGGTTTGCCAAGGTCAGCCGAAGTGTGCTCAGACCTTTTCAGACGTTTCCGAGGCTCTCCCTCACCCCCCGCCTCTGGCCGCATGCGGTATTGCATCCCATTGAAGTCAATGCGAAACAAATTATTTTCGTTTCCATTGACTTCAATGGGAAAACTCGCTTTGATATGCGAGTACTTTGGATTACGAGCATACTCCTGGAACGGACTATGCTCGTAATCTGAGGTTCCACTGTATGTCTGTTTCATTATAATACAGGATTCCAGGTCTAGGACTTCCCCCACTTATTCTCTCAGCACCAACACAGCACCTCTCCAAAATTGTCTGGATCTCTGTCCTTGGGGGGGGTTGGAAGTTCTTATTGGTACATTATAAATGTGTACCTCATGTGGTGCAATTATTGGCTTTGCTGATAGACTGCTGAGACAACAAATATAGAGATTTTTTTGTCATTGTAGATATATTGGTAATGTAATTCTTTTCTGACTACCAATACCACTAATTAAAAAATTGGCCGCCGCTAAACTAATCCTTATCAAGTATGTGTAATATGAAATATACAGCACCACCATCAAGTAAAAGAAAATTTGACAATGAAACGCATTGGTAAGTGGAGGGCAGTGGCGGCTGGTGCTCAAAATTTTTGGGGGGGTGCAAACAAACAGCCTCACTGTGCCATCAAAAGCTGCCACTGTGCCCATTAAATGCTGCCACTGTGCCCATTAAATGCTGCCACTGTGCCCATCAAACGCTGCCACTGTGCCCATTAAATGCTGCCACTGTGCCCATTAAACAATGCCACTGTGCCCATCAAACGCTGCCATTGTGCCCATTAAACGCTGCCACTGTGCCCCAAATGCTGCCACTGTGCCCATTAAATGCTGCCACTGTGCCCATTAAACGTTGCCACTGTGCCCATTAAACGCTGCCACTGTGCCCATCTAACGCTGCCACTGTGCCCATCTAATGCTGCCACTGTGCCCCAAGTGCTGCCATTGTGCCTCAAATGCTGCCACTGTGCCCATTAAATGCTTCCACTGTGCTCCAAACACTGCCACTGTGCCCCAAGTGCTGCCACTGTGCCCATCTAACGCTGCCACTGTGCCCCAAGTGCTGCCATTGTGCCTCAAATGCTGCCACTGTCCCCATTAAATGCTGCCACTGTTCTCCAAACACTGCCACCGTGCCCCAAGTGCTGCCACTGTGCCCATCTAACGCTGCCACCGTGCCCCAAGTGCTGTCACTGTGCCCATTAAATGCTGCCAATGTGCCCTCTGCCCGCCTAGGCGTCCAATCACAGCGCCTGTGACTTCAGCCAATCAGGTGACAGGTAACACAGACCCGGCAACCTGATTGGCTGAGAGGCGGGTTTGTGTTAGGGAAGAGATGTATTCGCTTCTCTAACACAATACTGTGTAAACAGCGAACGCACAGCATTGCGCCCGCTGTTTACACTTATGGAAGCCTATTAGAGCCCACCGCTCTAATCAGGTCACCTATTAGAGCTTACAGCTCTAATAGGGCGCTTCCAAAAACATCCCCCCCCGCTGTAATTCAGATGCCCGGCGCCCGACAAGGGGCCGGACACCTGAATAGGGGGCGGCAGCGGTGACAATAGATAGATTCATGCAATGCATGAATCTATCTATTGGTGATAGAGCAGTGCAGGAGAGAGGGGGCGGCGCTCCTGCGCCCTCTATGCACGCACTGCCTCTGGTGGAGGGTGTTTTCAGATATGAGCATGGGCTGTACATTGAGTTGCAACATTATTTGTGGTGCACTAGTGTAATATAGAACACATGTAAATATGGTATTTTGTTTTAACTTGAAATTTTTTAAATAAAAACGGTAGCACACCTTCAGAGCTTTTATATTATGTCAAATCATTATTATCAAAACATAAATTATATATATATATATATATTATTATTATAATATGCTATAATATATTATATTACCCCTGGAGATTTTAAGAGACAGAGATCTGAAGTTATTTGGACTGTTTAACTGGTGCTAGTTTTGAATGAACCGTGAAGGCGGTTTGGAGCATTTTTGGACCATTTCAAATTTTTAGGTATGTAGCCAAGTCCCGGACCGCCTTTGGTCTAATGAGAACCTCTAGGGTTAGGGATAGCTGACATCCTTCTTTGTAGAATGGGTTATAAGGCAAGGGTGTAGTGCAAGATAGATTCATGGGGGGGGGGGGGCGCCAGACACTTCTTGAATGCAAAGAGATTTATTGTCTCTTAGACAGAACTGTGGGAGAGAGGGTTAGGGCGAGGACACCCTTTAGTAGTTGCAATGTTAATTAGCAGACTCTGAGACTTCTATAGGTAGACAGCCATGCAGGGAAAGACACCCAGCCGGACACCACATCTGCATGGGTAGACACGCTGTCTCCTATGTCAACAATCTTGAACAGTTTCTAACAAAGGTTACAATGAACTTCTTCACTTCCACAGTCTGCTCTTGTAGATCTTCACTCAACTGAGCTCCCAGTCTCTCTCACTAGACTTGCTGATCCACTGCCACTGGATCTCCTGAGCTCTTCCAATCTTTTCACTGAGTATCTTCCTCAAGCGTCACCCCTGTGTCCCTGCTGGTTCCCTAGCTTGGCACTCACAGATACTCCTCAAGCGTCACCCCACTGGCCTGCTCGGTCCCTGGCTTAACACACAAGGCTGCTCTGCAAGCATCACCTCTGCTGGCTGGGTCCCTGGCTTGACACCTGCTGAAGTTCCCTAATTGTTCACCATCCCCGGTAGGTGAGAATACCGCTCCGGTACTTGCTTCAACTACTCACGGTGGTCCCTGGTAACAAGGTGGATGGTCCCTTAGTGGCGACAGCTTCCCCTCTACTTCCGACCATGACAGGCTCTCTCGCCGGCAGAACCGGCAGTTCTGGTTTGACTGCAAGCCGCAGTCCCAACCCTACACTGCTCTCTTGCTTCTGGATAGGCCCTCAGACAGCCTAACAGCCAGACGTCCCCGGGATAGGCCTCAGACTCTGGCCTAGCAGCCCGGGGGAGCACAGCACATGTTCACCCAGACAGCCGTCAAGGTGGCACAGAACCCCGACCACCTGACCTCACCAAATAAATAAGCTCTCCCAGCAGGCCAAGGGACCCAAGAAGATCCCTGCCCATTAGCTGAGACACCCCATCTATTTCTAATCTGTCCTTGCAATGCCCTTGTCTTATCCAATGCCGCCAGATACCCAGCCATCTAGTGACAGAAGAGAGAAGTGCAGCAATTTCAGAGTTAGGGTGGAATTAATTGATCTCCTTTCAATTGGACAAGGCAACTATACCTGGCAGGTAAATTTACTAGCAACCCTGCCTAAACATCAGGGTGCTACAGGTATATCTAAACCCAAGAACAAGAATATAATACATTGCAGCTTACGAGTCCTTAGATGTGGTGGTTACATTTGTTTTATACTCTTAAAGTCAAATTAAAGGATTTTTTTTTTTTAATTTAAAAATATGAATGGCAAATGCGAGTTCCGCGATTTGTCATTCACACATCAGCGCTTTGCAAAATCGCAGAAAATCTGCCCGCGATTCAAAATGCTGAAGTGGGAATGCAGAGTGAAAGTAAAAGAAAATCCTACATTTTGGGTTGTCACCAAAAGAGGAAAAAAAATAATCTTCCAATGGGGACACTAGTTGTAGGGACCACCAGGGATTCCCTCACTTTGGAGGGATCTCCTCTCACTTTCTGTTTTCTCCCAAATTCCCCAAATGTCCCAATTGGACAAATAATACCGTAATAATAATAATAAATAAAAAATAATAAATAATAATAAATGTATAACTGTAATATTATTTATTATTTACCGTATATACTAGAGTATAAGCTGACCCGAATATAAGCGAGGCACCTAATTTTACCACAAACAACTGGGAAAACTTATTGACTCGAGTATAAGCCTAGGGTGAGAAATGCGCAGCTACTGTAAGTGGAAAAGAGGGTCAACAATGCCCATTTGCAGCCTCACTGTGCCCATTTGCATGCCAAACTTGGTAGTTAAGGGTTCCTACATGCCCCTAGCTGCAGCCAAAATTTTGGGTCTCTGGACCCAAAGGGTCCCGAAATGACATTGCTGCAGATGAACGCAGTTGAGCGACTTTGGGGCCCTTTATCTCGGGGTCACTTGGTGCTAGGAACTACATCTTTGGATATGTTGTAGTGCTAGTTCCACTGGATTTTAATACCACATTTAGGGGTTCCTAGCACTAAGTGGCCCCAAATTCGGGTCGGAAAATGTCAAGCACTTTTCTGCAGCAGAGAATGACATTTTCCGAAACGACTTTGGGGCCCCGTATCTGTAGTGTAGTGCTAGTTCCACTGGGTTGGCATACCAAATGTCCTAGCACCAAGTGGCCCCGAGAGCCCCCAAAGTCGGGTCGGCACTTTCAGCACAGGGGGGCACTTTCAGCACAAAAAAAAAAAACTCGGCTTATACTCGAGTATATATGGTACACAAATTTTTTTTAGATGTAGTTTCGATTTTAAAGAGGTAGTAAAGTATATTTGATATTACACAATATGAATGAATGAATGATTTGTATAGCGCTACAAATGCGAACTGAATCGCCTCAATATACATAAATACAGTAAATTTACAAGCCTTACAGAAAATATATCAATAAATATATATCAATGAATGCAAGTTTAGCTAGAAAAATTTAATTATTACAAAGTGTCTATAAAAATTACACACGTATCCAAAAAATAACTTCAAAATGCATTCAATTGCCTTTAATCATAATGTAGCAGGTATTAGTCAATGGGAAACCTTGGAGTATAATGTTAGTAACACAGCTGGAAAAGAAAAGGGGTGGCAGTTTGAAGGTCGATTAACAGTAATAGAACAGTTACATTGTAAACAAATATATTAACTACACATCCAGATAATTAGCACCATGTTTATTAAACCAGATCTGTTTCACACAGTTTTCTCAGGGAACTCTGTACATCTTGTATATTGTCATAAGATAACATTATCTCACTTTAATGCTAATTAGCTACATGAAGGGAAGTCAGTGCACTTTAAGCATTATGTACAGGGTTATTAGTGCCTTATTCAGCTTCTTGTGTATATTACAGTGAAAATAATCACTGAAAAAACTAGCATGTTCTAATTGAATTAATTATATCTGTGTGTACAAATACGGCTTTTATGATTTCACACATATAAAGCGCCTCTACATAGGGTTCCCTTTTTGAGAAGAGTTTTATTCTATTATGGCGTGTGTTTTCTACAAGGGTTTTTAACTCCCTGATGCTGTCTCAGCACAAGTCTGTAAAAACGTATTCATTTAGTTTCCTTCACTCCGTCGCAGCAAGTGGTTGGGTGTCCTGCATCTCATGAAATAATGTTTCTTAAAATAAATACCCAGTCCCTTCAATCCATTCAAAATTAAAGTGTAAGTAAACCCCCCTATCATTTTCAGCCAAGGAAGCTGCCATCTTTGCCTCTGTTTAATCTCCAACTGCCACGGTGCTGCACATGTGATCCGTTATGACAACAGCCATTGGATGGTTTGACGGTTTGGTTGAGAGTACAGCCAATGTGCAGTTAGCATTCCCGGCATGCCGGGAATGTAACTGTTTTTTTAAACTGTTAAATCGATGGGTTTACTTCCGTTTTAAAGAAAAAAAAAAACATGTCTCAAACACTTTTTACTTACCCCATTCTTCTGTCACATGACCTCCTACGTTACTCCTTTTACTAATGGAGAAAAGTGATCCATAGTTACATCCAGGTCTTGCTGTCGCCTCTTGTGTCATGAGGTCATGAAGCCAATTATTGAAGACCTCAGGACCCTGTGAGAACCTGAAATCGCCAATGGCAAGCGTTCACATCACCAGGGAGTTCAGAAGAAAGAAGGCTTGAGACCTGGCCTGTCATGTGGATACAAAAAAGAAATACCGCGCTACCTAATGCAACACTAACAGAAAAAATTGAAAAATAAATATAGCTGCAGCTCCAAATTATGAGAATAGATAGATAGGGTAGACTGGACTGGGTGGGCATTTGCCTACTTGGGTTTGTGCCGATAGGATATGGTTGCCTTGAGTAGAGATACTTCACCATTTAGACATTCATTTGAGAGTGACCCATAGTCCTTGACACATGGTAGGCTTGATATAACTACTTGCTTCCCATTCAAAACCTTGACTGTGTATGTCAAAACCTTGACACTTTTTACTTACCCCCATTCTGCTGTCACATGACCTCCTACATTACTCCTTTCAGTAATGGAGACAAGTGATCCAAAATTACATCCAGGTCTTGCTGTCGTCCCTTGAGTCATGAGGTCATGAAGCCAATTCTGGAAGACTTCAGGTCTCTGTGAGAACCTGAAATTGCCAATGGCAAGCATTTACATCACCAGGGAGTTCAGAAGAAAGAAGGCTTGAGACCTGGCCTGTCATGTGATTGCAGAGGTAGCCTGAGCTGGGCGGGCATTTGCCTACTTGGGTTAGTATCTATAGGATATAGTTGCCTTGAGTAGAGATACTTCACCATTTAGACATCGATCTGAGCGGGACCTATAGTCCGTGATAGGCTTGATATAACTACCTGCTTCCCATTCAAAACCTTGACTGTGTATGCCAGAGGTAAGTCTTTCAGCATCAACTTCCTTTGCGGCTTTGTTAGATCACGCAATCAAATTCTGAGGGCCACTAAGGAAACTACATTCCAAAAAGGGGTCATTGTGCTGGTCTTTGTACTGTCCTGGCACGTTTAATTTATATGTTTTATAATAGAAAGAAAGGGAAATAGCTTTTTTTCAAAATTGTTGGACTTTTTTCTTTATATCACAAAAAAATAAAAACAAGTGGTTATGAAATACTACCACAACATGATATAAAATTAATTTGGGCATAATGTTGTATGGCTGAGTCATTGTCAGTCAAACTATCTTAGCACTAAAAACAAAAATGGAATGGTAATGAAGGGGTACTGTATATACAGATTCCCTCTAATGCCGCGTACACACTATCAGAATTCCAGCCAGAAAAAGACTGATGAGAGCTTTTCATCGGAAAATGCGACCGTGTGTAGGCTCCATCGGAATTTTGCTGGCCGAATTTCCGACAGCAAAAAATTGAGAACATGTTCTCAATTTTTCGGACGGAAAAGGTTTCTATCGGTAATTTCGATCGTCTGTAGCAATTCTGACGCGCAAAATTTCTACGCATGCTCGGAAACAATTCGACGCATGCTCAGAAAGCATTGAACTCGGCTCGTCGTAGTGTTGTACGTCACCGGGTTCTTGACGGTCGGAATTTGGTGTGACCGTGTGTAGGCAAGACAGTTTAAGCGGAATTCCGTCGGGAAAACCATCAGAGCTTTTTCCAACAAGAATTCCGATCGTGTGTACGCGGCATTAGATTGTAAGCTCTAAGGAGCAGGGCCCTCTGATTCCTTCTGTATTAAAGTGTATTGTATTTGTACTGTCTACCCCCAAGTTGTAAAGCACTACGTAAACTGTTAGTGCTATATAAATCCTGTATAATAATATTAGTAATATCCTAATTTACAGCCCCTGCATCCCCTTTGTTCCCTCTTTCCCTCAGAGACTCCTAATCGTATCTTTTGATTTTATTTTTATTTCAACCATTTTTTCAGATGTCTTCAGGCTGAGGAGATGACTAATGCCGCGTACACACGGTCGGAATTCTCGTCGGGAAAAACTCTGATGGTTTTCCCGTCGGAATTCCGACGGAATTTCTCTCAAACTGTCTTGCCTACACACGGTCACACCAAATTCCAACGGTCTGTAACACAGCGGCATAAAACACGTTCGACAGCACTATAAAAGGGAAGTTTAATGCTTCCGAGCATGCGTCGAATTGTTTCCGAGCATGCGTCGGAATTTTGCGTGTCGGAATTGCATACACACGATCGGAAAATCCGATAGAAAGGTTTTCCGTCGGAAATATTGTGAACAGGTTCTCAATCCAAAGTCCGTCGGAAATTCCGACAGAAAAAGACCGATGGGCATATACACGGTCGGAAAATCCGTTGAAAAGCTCCCATCGGACTGTTTCCATCGGAAATTCCGACCGTGTGTACGCGGCATTAGGATATGTAAAATCTAGGTCCTCTTTAGATTTTTTTCTTGGGGCTGGGCGGTTCTCAGAGATTCAGAAAGCAGCGCTGATGTCCCAATCAGTGTATGCGAAGCAAGTTCTCAGTCTTTCGGATTGAATGATGCTGAACCTCATTGAACTCAAAAGAATGAGGACATCTGGTGATGTAAAGGAATTAGTGTTGGGGACAGCACCAGAGAGGAAGTGAGTATTCCACCCAGACCTGCTTTTTGTTGTAAACACCATTTTCAAAATGTTTGCCTAGAATTAGGATTTAAACCGGATCTACCATTATCATAAAATACTAAGCCAGGTTACAACCCATATAATAAAGAAAGGTGCTGTGGGATCTTAGCAGAGGTTTGCTGCTTTCGACACCAAAGTCTTTGTGCTTGCAGGTTCTCGTGATGGGAATCTGCTCCTAGGACAGATATTTCAGCAGCCTGGCCTCATATCCATAGGTAGCTAAACAATCTTCCAACATACTGTAGAGTCCCATTGTGTAAATGTTTGGCTATAACGTAGCACTTGGCTTGGTATATGATTCCTTGAGTGCCTGTGGGACCTTCAGTTTGAGGAATTTATCAATAGCAAAGTATTTTAACAATGGCCATCTTGTGGGGTACGTTGCAACGGAGCAGGTTAGTCACGAAGAATCCTTATCTCAGACCAACAATAAAATTTCATTTAATATGAAATATCTCTTTCCTTTGTTGTGCAGGGAAAGTTCAAATAAACATACCTTCCCCAATTAACTGGAAACAGACGCTGAAAAGAATTTGGCAGATTTACAGTATGTCTTATGGAAGGAAAAAATAAGAAAATTTGATTCAATTAAAAACATATAGCTTATGGTTCATTTTGAGAACATACTGTTTTTTTATATGTTATATATTAATTATACATTTTTCCATTTAATGTTAACCATAGCTTATTCAGATGGCCGGCAGCAAATGCTTTATTCTATATGTCCCTGAAATTGATACAGTCCTGTTGATACTTCCAGTGTGGCAATTTCATATTTTCAAGCATATGCATCATCTTTTTTCTTTTTTTTTTTTTAGTCATTCTTAACCACTTTCAGACCGGACCAATTTGCAGCCAAAGGACCAGGCCCCTTTTTGCGATTCGGCACTGTGTCGCTTTAACTGACAATTGCGCAGTCGTGCGACGTGGCTCCCAAACAAAATTGACGTCCTTTTTTTCCCACAAATAGAGCTTTCTTTTGGTGGTATTTGATCGCCCCTGCGGTTTTTATTTTTTGCGCTATAAACAAAAAAAAAGCGACAATTTTTAAAAAAGCGCATTCTTTTTTACTTTTTGCTATAATAAATATCCCACAAAAATATATAAAAAAACATTTTTTTCCTCAGTTTAGGCCGATACGTATTTCTCTACATATTTTTGATAAAAAAAAAATCGCAATAAGCGATTATTGATTGGTTTTCGCAGAAGTTATAGCGTTTACAAAATAGGGGATAGTTTTATAGCATTTTTATTAATAATTTTTTTTTTACTAGAAATGGCGGCGATCAGCGATTTTTTATTGTGAATGCGACATTATGGCAGACACATTGGACATTTTTGACACATTTTTGGGACCATTGTCATTTATACAGCAATCAGTGCTATTTAAATGCATTGATTCCTGTGTAAATGACACTGGCAGTAAAGGGGTTAACCACTAGGTGGCAGTGTAGGGGTTACATGTTCCTAGAGGCGTGTTTCTAACTGTGGGGGGGGGGGGGGGCGTGGCTGTCAGCTAGTGAATGCTGATCTCTGCTCCAATCACAGGAAGCAGAGATTGGCGTCACTAGTTGCTAGGCAGAACAGGGAGATGCTGTTTATTTCCGCATCTCCCCGTTCAGCCTTCCGTGAGATGATCGCGGGTATCCCTGCGGCGATCGAGTCCGCGGGACCCGCGACCGGCCTCACGGGGGTCCCGACCGGGACCTGTATGCCCTTATGCCTGTCCGGGCCATTCTGTCGACGTACATCGTCGTGCGCCGGTCAGCAAGCGGTTAAAGAGTAAACCCTAGCAATTAACTTCTGTTCTACCTGGTCTGTTAAATAAACTATGGAAAACATATTGCTATATCTGTCCATTAGTGATGGTTGAATCTGCCTGGGTTCGTTTTGCCAAGGTTTTGGTGAACCTTCTTTAAATTTTGCTGAACCCGAAAATACACATGAATACCAAGTCTGTAGGGCAGGGGTCTCAAACTGGTGGCCCTCCAGCTGTTTTAAAACTACAAGTCCCATGAGGCCTTGCAAGGCTGACAGTTACAAGCATGACTCCCACAGGCAGAGGCATTATGGGACTTGTAGTTTTGCAACAGCTGGAGGGCCGCCAGTTTGAGACCTCTGCTGTAGGGGGTTGAAGGCAGCGCTGGGACAAAGTAATCTAGAGCCCAAGGCAAACATGCCAAATTGCGCCCCCCCCCAAGGTGTATGAGCATTATGTGTCAGCAAACCACCCCCCCCCCCCAAAAAAAATCAAAACCAATCTGTATACTTACCCCTAAGCATAAATCCCCTCCAATACAATGCTTAAATTCCCTTCCCAGCACAAATCTTTGCCCCTCCAATCCCCTCAGCTCAAATCCTCTTATTCCCCATATGCCCCCCCCCCCCCCCTGCACAAATCCACTCCCTTCCTCAAAAAAAAATTCCCCCTTTTAGTACAAATCCTCTACCCCTCAAATTTCCCCGGTGAGCACAAATCCCCTCCCCCCATTCCAAACCCCCCTTCCAGCACAAATTCACCCCAATCTCCACCCTAACACAAATCCCCCCCAAATTTCCACTCCTACCACAAATCGTCTCTGCTAGCAACCCCCACTCCCAGAAAAAATTTCCCTCCTAGCACAAGTCCCCTCCCGCCCACCATATAACCTTTTCTAGCATAACACCCCCCCCCCCAAATGTCCCCTCCTAGCACAAATCTTCTTCCCCATCCCCCCTTCCAACACAAATCCCCTCAATTCACCTCTCCTAGCACTCTTCACCAAATTTACCCTCCTAGAACAACTCTTATACCCTGCCTCCCCCCAAATTCCCCTTCCCACAACAAATCCCCTCCACCTAACCATATTGTGGTGCCCCCATCTCACATTATACCACAGTGCTCAGGACAGCCCCCCCTTCTGCCCACCCCTTGTCCCGCCCTGGATGGAGGAGTAACCTTGGTGTTCAATCTTGGCAAGTTTTATGACTAATATATGCAAACTATTATAAAAGGCACAGGGAGCTAGACAGTACCATAGAGGACATGAACCAATGCAACGCAAAAATGGCTACAACACAGAGAGGTTCCTTTCATGTGGCTTTGAGGGCAACATTGAAGATAGAGGGGGGAAGCTAGCGCGGCTTCCCCCCTCTATGTAATTTTTGTGTATATCCCACAATAAGCTGCTGCTTATTATTTTATGTATTTTTATTCAAAGCACCGTTTTCTTCCCATTTTATATAAACATTGAAAATACACAAATTCTTTAAAGTGTAAGTTCACATTTACAGATCAAAATATAAAATTTGTAAGGTGACCCCCTCTGCCTCCCCCCCTGGTCCAGACTGACGCGATTCCCCGCTGTCAGACAACAAAAAGCTGCTTCACCGGTCCATACTGGCTAAGCATTACGGACACAAGATTAAGCTGCGGGGGTTTCAAATTCTTTGACTGGTGATGCGGCTTTTGGGTGCCTGGCAGTGGGGGGATCGTGGCAATGTGGCACAGCAGGACCGGGTGGGATGGGGAGGGGTCAAGTTTAAGGTCACCTTACAGATTTTCTTGGGGGATGCCTTAACGGGGTTGCAAACCCTCACCTTGTAAAACAACCAATTCAGTTTGAAATAGAAATGAAAGACAAAAACATTTGTGTATAAATTAAAAAAAACATTATAAATACCCTTTTCTCCCTTTTATTATAAGTGATTAAGCGATCACATTCCCTGTGTTCTCAGCTGCATAAGAGCTGGAGGAGGAGAAGCATCTTCACACTGAGCTTCCCGGCAAGAGGCTGTGTGTGTGTGTGTGTGTGGGGGGGGGGGGGGGTGTCAGGGCAAGTCTGATTATTGGAAGAGAGCAGACTGAGTTCCCAGCATATACAGAGAACTGACCACTGTGTGCTCTCCTGATTAGTGTGGTCAGTTTTTTAATAGGAAAGCAGAGGGACTGGCAGGAACACCAATAATTTCACACAAAGGAAGCAAAAAAAAGAGAGCAGGATTCTTTTTCATACAAGTATATGGTACAGCAGGCACATATCAGGAATATGTAATGTTGGGGTAACAAACGCTTTAAAGCTTTATGTGGTGTTACAGAACAGTACAATTTTCATGGACAGTCTCACAGATAGCATACACTGGCCATGCATACTGGACTGTGGAATTTATTTTTATTAAATTTTTTTACAATTAGCTTGGCTTATGTATAGAAGCACCCCAATCTGATTTCTTTGACTTTAAAAAAAGCTTCTTTTCCGGTAGCTTTAGCAATGTTACATGCTTTATCATCAAACTATATTAGACCTGTTTGACGTGTAAATAGAGATTAGCCATTAGTTTACTGTTACTGCCCCTGTTGCAAAACTGTTCTGCTACTGTCCAGTTTCTATCAAGCCCTTATTAAAAATAATGCTACAGCAGTGTACAGCAGATGATAGAGCAGTGTAAAACTGGCCAGCAGGAAGACATTTTTAATGAGGGAGAATTGGCCAAAATGTACCAAGAACAAAAAGTACAGTCAGGGTTTTACTACAAGAATTAGGAGACCACAGATGATACAGCAGTATAACATTTGCCATCAGCATGGCAGGTTTAATCAGGGATAATAGGGCTAACGTGTGTATGCCTAACATATTTTAGCTATAAGGGATAGGTGAATGTGGTGAATAATAGTGTTATTTTTAATGGGCAAAGCTAGGCCCAAATTTGATAGCAAAAAAGAGCACAGGCTGGAGCTCTACTACAAGAATTAGGATACTGCAGAAAATTCTGGTCAGCAACAGGGGACAATTTTAATCAGGGATAACATGGCTAACCAGTGCATGCCTAATTTTTATTTTATCTATGGGGACAACGGATGAGGTGAATGTAAATGATGTAATGTGAGGTGGTGGAAGTTCACAGTGTTCTTACACTGATGCAGCAGCGTACTGTAAAAAAAAAAGGCAGCTATGTGAACAGATGGTCAGTAACAAGTAATTGCTTCACTTTCAGCACCTTAAGCTTAAAGGGGCCATGTCAGCCTAAAAAAGATTGCATTGGATGGGACAGCAGCTGAACATGACAGCTTGTTACCAGGTGCAGTTAGCTAATCTGCCACTAGGTGGCGCTGTCCCAAAATAGTGAAGTACAGGGAATTATGCAATTGGGTGTTTGGTCCCTTTAAGAGGAAACCTTCCTATAGTGATGTAATGGGTGGAGTTAGTGCTCATATAAATGCCATGATGGGAGGGGCCTAGTGAGTTGGGGCATGGGAGCCAAACACCCCAGAGCCTTGTGGATGTAGTCAGCTAATTCAAGGAGACCTTAACAGGTCTGAAGCCCAAGATTAGGTGTGTATTTAACGCAAATTAAAAATAAATAGATAAAATACATTTTAGTGCAAAAACACACAATGTAATTGCGTGACGAAGTCGGAAGTGACGAAACGTGTCGGTGCGTGGCTACACGACAACTGTATGCTGAGGCTGGGAAGGCGAACTAAGGTCTAGCGAATAAAGGAGTGAGATCGCAGCACAGCGCTTCCCAGCTTGCCTTGTACCATGTAACATGAAGGCTTGTTTTATTTTGATTTGATGTACATGTAATATTTATTTTAATAAATTCCTCATCCTAAGCAATTTTATACTATTTGAGGCTCTGCCTCTATCTCTATTCCCTACATGTGGAGTTTATAGCCAGACAAGAGAACGGAGTGTGGTGTTTACAAGTGACTCTTCAATTTAAATCCTGAGCTTATTTGCCAAACACGAGAGTGAATGGCAACAGCATCTGGTGAGCCTGTTCCTTAAGGGAGTTGATCTCCCGTTTTATCACTGTGGTGGAGGAATTGGTGTTAATTCACATTAATATATTGCACATTTCAAAGAGGATTGCTTTTCATATGTGTGGAATTATAATATCTTTCCACTATTCGTTTATGGACATTGACACATCATTTTTGGACACTTATTGATTATTTTTGGACACTATTTAATTGTTGTTTAATCGACTTTTCTTGAGCGCTACTGTGTAAAAGTTATATATATGTCATTTAATTTATTGATTTTTTTTCACTTGTTGGTTGATATTGTATTATTTAGTTAGCAGCACTAATTACTCATATTTTAGGTTTTACAAGCGCAGTGCACATTGATTTTATTATATTTTGTAAACAATATAATACCCATTTTTAGTTAAAATATAAAATATGAGGTTACATCGAGTAAATAGATACCAAACATTCCATTTCTTAAAATGATGTTTGCCAAAAACGATGGTGCCCAAAAATCTCCATAGGTGACGCTTTAAAAGCCTTTAAAGTTTATCAGTTTAGAGTTAACTAGGAGCTCTTGTGCTAGAAGTATTGTCCTGACTCACGTTTCGACGATATGTCACATGAGTGGTGCGACCGCAGTTTACATGTGCACCTGGACTTGCATTTTCACAGGTGTGCGGGGTAACGGGGGTTATGGCCAGGGCCGTTTTTAAGGCAGGGCAAAAGGGGCAGCTTCCCTGGGCCCTGTCATTGTTGCGGGGCCCAAAGCAGCTGCCTCATACTTGCCAACTATCCTGGTTTAAATTCCCTCGCCCCTTGAGGTTTTAGTCCTGTGCTGTGTCCCAAAATATCTCAGTGTGAAGTGCTGCTACTAATGCTGCCCAGCTCTGCCCTATTGTTGTGTACAGATGACTCACCTGCAGACCCTGTGTTTACATGTAAATTACCGGCATTCATATGCAAATAGTGGTGGCATTCATATGTAAATAGAGGAGGCAGGCGGCATTGATATGTATATCATGCCCCCCTGAGGTCATATCCACAGTAATCTCTAGCAACCAATCAACAAGCAGAAATCATGTGCTGTAACCTCTAGAAACTAACCAGTGAGCTGTAATGTGTTATGTAACCTCTAGCAACCAGTCAGTGAGCGGTAATGATACCTCTGGCAACCAATCGCAATAGCTGCCTGATCTGATTCAGTAAACTGATTTTAAGTCTAGCTGCTATTTATTGTATGTCTCAGAGTAGGTGGAGAGCAAAACTGCATGGGGCAAAATCATGTGCTGTAACCTCTAGCAACTAACCAGTGAGCTGTAATGTGTTCTGTAACCTCTAGCAACCAGTCAGTGAGCGGTAATGATACCTCTGGCAACCAATCGCAATAGCTGCCTGATCTTATTCAGTAATCTGATTTTGAGTCTAGCTGCTTTTCTTTTTATGTCTCAGAGTAGGTGGAGAGCAAAACTGCATGGGGCAAAATCATGTGCTGTAACCTCTAGCAACTAACCAGTGAGCTGTAATGTGTTCTGTAACCTCTAGCAACCAGTCAGTGAGTGGTAATGATACCTCTGGCAACCAATCGCAATAGCTGCCTGATCTGATTCAGTAAACTGATTTTAAGTCTAGCTGCTATTTATTGTATGTCTCAGAGTAGGTGAAGAGCAAAACTGCATGGGGGGCCCCAAGAAAAGTTTTGCCCAGGGTCCAACAAAAATTTTAATATCATTTTATTTTTTAAACTTTTTTTTTATCTTTTTATTTACTTTCGAGTAACAGAGGAACATTGCTCCAAATCAGGGACTGTCCCTCAAAATCAGGGACAGTTGGGAGCTATGAGCCCATCCCTCTGTCACTCTGCTCTCACCTCCTATCAGCATGCTCCATGCACTGAAGCACAACTGATTGACTCTTTGTGATGCTTCTCTCCCTCAGCCTGAGCTCTGCTGTAAAAGAAGAAGCCGATACCAAGACAAATTCAGGTACGTATACATATAAGAAAGTAAAAACGAATACAGCGCTACATTGACTTGTGTATTTTCTATTTCCCTGGAGATCAGCTTTAATAGAGTTCCTCTTTAAAACAATGACTTTCATCTTCCTTGACAGCTATCAAGTCCTGCGGTCTAAAAGCACCTTGTCGTACATGATTGTAAATGATATACGTACGGCCGCCAATTCCCACAAGAATCGCTAATTTGATTGTAGTTTATAGTTAGCTTAGCAGTAGCGCACATTCTCTCAAAAAAGGCTGCCAAACACATCATACTTCTGGGTCCATACCAAGTGCGGAGGTCTGAACAACAGACTTTTTTTTTTTTTAGCGATCCAGAAAGAAATTAGCGCACGCTAAACAATGGCGCTTTTTATGGAAAAATGGTGAAATGGCTTTTTATTTTATTTATTTTATTTATTTTTTTTTTTTTTTTCAAAATAGCAGAACATTGGAGCAATGGGTAGAATTTGTTTAAACTTGAAGGGAATTCGGTTTAGGCGTACAGTAAGTGCTTTGTCTGTATTCAAATAAAAAATGAAAATAAACTTTAATCCGACGGCTGCAGAATAGGAGGGGGGGAGAGAAGAAAAAAAAAATCGATTTTGTTTATTTAGAAGTGAGTAACAAGTAGATTCCTTCGCTGCAGCTGAACCAGGCAGTAATTATAAACACACGCTGTTTAAATTCCCTGCATTTTATCAAAGGAAATGAACTTGATGCTTTTTCCAAACACTGTCATTTGTTTATAAAGTTCTTGCGGGCCGGGTTTCACCGAAAAACTCGGCAAGTTCACATCTTTAACAAACACAATGTTCACCTTGTTGAGTTGATTTAAGAAGGAGCTATGTAGGGAAAAAAAAAAATATTCCATCTGCCGTGTGCAGGCAGACCATATACAGAAGGAGGATTTAGGGCTGCTTCAGGGCTCTTTATTATATTTAAAGTATAACTAAAAGCACTTTTTTTTGGGGGGGGGGGGGGGGGATTTGGATGAAGTGATGAGGGGTTAGAACCACTGCCAGCATAATCCTCCACCTGACCACTCCTTCCACTGGCACCAACAATGGGGTATTATTCCTTCCGCTGGCACCAACAGTGGGGTATAATTCCTTTCGCTGGCACCAATAATGGGTCACTATTCCACCCCCCTTCCACTGGCACCAACAATGGGTTATAATTCCTTCCGCTGGCACCAATAATAGGTGACTATTCCACCCACCTTCCACTGGCACCAAAAATGGGGTATTATTCCTTCCACTGGCACCAACAATGGGGTATTATTCCTTTCGCTGGCACCAATAATGGGTCACTATTCCACCCACCTTCCACTGGCACCAACAATGGGGTATAATTCCTTCCGCTGGCACCAATAATGGGTCACTATTCCACCCGCCTTCCACTGGCACCAAAAATGGAGTATTATTCCTTCCACTGGCACCAACAATGGGGTATTATTCCTTTCGCTGGCACCAATAATGGGTCATTATTCCACCCACCTTCCTCTGGCACCAACAATGGGGTATAATTCCTTCCGCTGGCACCAATAATGGGTCACTATTCCACCCGCCTTCCACTGGCACCAAAAATGGGGTATTATTCCTTCCACTGGCACCAACAATGGGGTATTATTCCTTTCGCTGGCACCAATAATGGGTCATTATTCCACCCACCTTCCTCTGGCACCAACAATGGGGTATTATTCCTTCAGCTGGCACCAATAATGGGTCACTATTCCACCCGCCTTCCACTGGCACCAACAATGGGGTATTATTCCTTTCGCTGGCACCAATAATGGGTCATTATTCCACCCACCTTCCACTTGCACCAACAATGGGGTATTATTCCTTCAGCTGGCACCAATAATGGGTCACTATTCCACCCACCTTCCACTGGCACCAACAATTGGGTATAATTCCTTCCGCTGGCACCAATAATGGGTCACTATTCCACCCGCCTTCCACTGGCACCAAAAATGGGGTATTATTCCTTCCACTGGCACCAACAATGGGGTATTATTCCTTTCGCTGGCACCAATAATGGGTCATTATTCCACCCACCTTCCACTGGCACCAACAATGGGGTATTATTCCTTCAACTGGCACCAATAATGGGTCACTATTCCACCCGCCTTCCACTGGCACCAAAAATGGGGTATTATTCCTTCCACTGGCACCAACAATGGGGTATTATTCCTTTTGCTGGCACCAATAATGGGTCACTATTCCACCCACCTTCCACTGGCAACAACAATGGGGTACTATTCCTTCCACCGACACCAACAATGGGTCATTATTCCACCCACTGACACCAACAATGGGGTACTATTCCTTCCACTGACCCCAATGAAGTGGTACTATTCCTCCCAATGACACCAATAATGGGGCACAATTCCTCCCCACTGACCCCACAGATAGGGTCTTGTATAATTGTGCCACTTTATAAAGCTCTGGTCAGACCCCATCTGGAGTTCTCTGCTCAGTTCTGGGCACCAGTCCTCCGAAGGGATGTGCTGGAGAGAGTCCAAAGAAGGGCAACGAAACTAATAATGGGACTGGAGGACCTCAATTATGAGGAACGGCTGCAAACACTAAATTTATTCTCGCCAGGGAAAAGACATTTGAGAGGGGAGATAATAGCGATCTACAAATATCTCAATGGGGATTCCAGCATAGGAAATAAACTATTCAGTCCTAGAGAGTGTAAAAGGACACAGAGCCACACAATGAGATTGGAGGAGAACCGGTTTAACCTTAAACTGTGTAGGGGGTTCTTCACTGTTAGGGCAATAAGGATGTGGAACTCTCTACCACAATTGGTGGTGGATGCAAGGAGTATGGATATCTTTAAAAGACTCTGAGACAACATCTTAACCACTTGCCTCCCGCCATATAGCAAAATGACAACGGCAAAGTGTTTTCAATATCATGACCAGACGTCATATGACGTCTCCAAGATATTAAGCCGCTGCGCGCACCCGGGGGCGCGCATCGCGGCAATCGTTGTTGCGGTGTGTTAGTCTTACATACTGCAACTCCAATCTAGGTAAAGAGTCTCTGACAGAGACTCTTTACCAGGTGATCAGCAGCGTCCAATCACGGCTGATCACAGTGTAAACAGGAAGAGCCGGTGATTGACTTTTCCTCACTCGCGTCTGTCACGTTATATAACTATATGGGCTGGGTGTAACAAGATGTCAGCTGCTGCCTTCTGACTGTAGGTTTACTGTGGCCGAATGCAGGAGGGTGTACCAAGGTGGGCATTGTATCATTTGTATTAATTAACGAGCATTGCAAATTCCTTCTTACGAATCGTTATTGTCTCATCATTCTTTATTATGCCATTGCCAGCAATTGCCAATCAGTGCTGCATTTCAGTGCCCATCAGCACCACCCATCAGGCCACCTCACATTGCCCATAAATGCCACCCACCAGTGCCCATAAGTGCCACCTATCAGTGCCGCCTATCAGTACCAGCAATTAGTGCCGCCTATCAGTGCCCATCAGTCAGTGCCACCTATTAGTGCTCATCAGTGCTGAAGTGCATATCAGTGCCACCTATCAGTTCAGTGCCCATCAGTGCTGCATATTAGTGCCTCCTCATCAGTACCACCCCATCAGTGCCGCCTATCAGTGCCCATCAGTGCCTATCAGTGCCCATCAGTGCCACCTATTAGTGCCCATCAGTGCTGCAGTGCATATCAGTGCCACACATCAGTTCAGTGCCCATCAGTGCTGTATATTAGTGCCTACTCATCAGTGCCACCCCATCAGTGCCCTTCAGTGCTGCCTATCACTGGGGGGGGGGGGACCCCACGCTGTTTTTTTCATAGATTTTTTATCTATATTGCTGGGAGCCAAAACAAAATTTTCCTTTAGAACTGTCATTGTTGCTGCTGCATGTTCTATACATCGGAAAGATGCAACACTTTACAGGCAGACTAAGGGGACCCCCAAGAACAATATTTAAAGTATTTAATTGTTATTGTTTCACTTTAAGAATCATTAAAATCACTGCTCCTGAAAAAAAACGATTATTTTAAAAACTTTTATTTGCATTGATACATGGGTCCCCATACACTTTTTTATGGCAATAACTGAGTTTTGATTTTCCATGTTCGTGTCCCATAGACTTTAATAGGGTTTGCATGTTCGCTAGAACTTTTTGCCTTTTCAAGGTGTTTTGGTGCAAACCGAACTGGGGGGGGGGGGGGGGGGTTCGGCCCTTCCCTACCCAAACCATGTCCCTATATGTATTTCACCCTGATTGAACATCCACAAATGATTTCAAATGTTTGAAATGCAATAACAGTTATCGGGGTTGTTGTTAGAAATGAGGGCCCCTGTACAAACTACCCCTCCAAAAAATATCAAAACAATCTATTTGTTAAAAATACACTAAAACATTATTATCAGACAGAAACACAACATAACTTACAAAATTCTTGCTAAATTTAAAAGATAAAACAGTATTGAGTTAATAAATAAAGCTCTTGTCATTGTCCCTCTGGTATACAATTATCAATAATATGAAATACTGATGAGATATGCAGACGGAACTTCAGAAGAACTTAGTATCACAGGTGTTACAAGTCGAAACGAAAGGTCCTTGGAGTGTTGATTTCTAAAGACATTTAGAAAGGCAATTGCATCAAGGATGCTCTAAGCTGAGGAACAATGGGAGATGGTATACTCAAACAAAGCCTGAATAAGAGAAACCCACTTTAAATTAAAATGACTTTTCTCTGTTTGTAAGGCATTTGCAGACACAAACAACAACCAGTTTTATAACTGAGAAAGACCAAATCTATTTATCTAAAAGCAAGAAAACTACACTCTTTGCATATACAGCTGTCTTTGCATTGGGTCTGATTTACAAACGGTTTGCGCCTGTAACACAGCGCAATTCCCCATTTACTATAATATTCTCGGCGCACGGGAGGCGGCGATCGGTGCACCACTATAGACATGGCGCACGCATTCTTCAACTCAAAATTTAAAGAAGCTGGAAGTGCCAATATTATGGGGGTGATGTGAGGAAGTACAGTAATAATTGCCCAAGTAACAAATATGCCCAAAATAGAATGATAAAGTAACTTTTTCTGAACAAGCCTGCTGCGCCTGCAAGTACACTTAGAACTGCGTGAGGTCAATTTATGCACTGCGCATGCGCAAGCGGCATTTGCGGACGTTCAAATGCTTTGGTTCACTGCGCCGGCAAAATCTTAGTAAATCTCAAGCAACGTAAATGCATTTGCATAGGTTGAACAGGCGCACCTCTCAACTTTTTTACGCTGGTTCACTTTAATGTTTTTTTTTTAAAGTATATTTGCACACAGGTCATGTTAGCATTAGGTATGAGCCGGCAATACACATAAAACTTAATTGTTAAAAACAGCATTAGGAAAAAAAACAAAAATTAAGAAAAAAAAATGCGTGGGGGTCCCCCTAAATTCCATACCAGGCCCTTCAGGTCTGGTATGAATATTAAGAGGAACCCCGCGCCAAAAAAAGAAAAATGACGTGGGAGTCCCACTCAAAATCCATACCAGGCCCCTCAGGTCTGGTATGGATATTTAGGGGAACCCTGCGCCAAAAAAATGGCGTGGGGGTCCCCCTCAAAATCCATACCAGACCCTTATCCGAGCACGCAACCTGGCAGGCAGCAGGAAAAGAGGGGGGACGAGAGAGCGCCCCCCCTCCTGATCCGTACCAGGCCACATGCCCTCAACATTGGGAGGGTGCTTTGGGGGTAGCCCCCCAAAGCACCTTGTCCCCATGTCGATGGGGACAAGGGCCTCATCCCCACAACCCTTGCCTTATCGGAATCTGGAACCCCTACCATTTCACCAAAAAAGTGTGAAAAATGTTAAAAATGACAAGAGACCGTTTTTGACAAGTCCTTTTTTTAAAGTCTTCTTCTTTCCATCTTCTTCGGGTCTTCTTCCTTCTTCCTTCCTTTATCCTTCAGTTTCTTCCTCCCTCTTCTTCTTCCTCTGCTTCTTCCTCCGATCCTCTGCTTCTTGCTCCGGTGTTCTTGTCCGGCATCTTCCTCCACGGCGTCTTCTTCCCCGCTTCTGCATCAATGGGAGGCTCCCGCTGTGTGACGCTTCTCTTCTTCTGACACTTATATAACGGAACCGTGCGTCAGAGGGGGGCGGGGTCACTGGGTGACCCCGCCCTCCATTATATAAGAACTGTCAGAAGAAGAGAAGCGTCACACAGCGGGAGCCTCCCATTGATGTGGAGTGGCCCAAGAACGAAGGGAAGAAGACGTCGCGGAGGAAGATGCCGGACGAGAACACCGGAGAAAGAAGCAGAGGATCGGAGGAAGAACTCAACGATAACAAGAAATATAGTACTATGTATATGCATTATTATAATACTCAGAAATCAAAACATAAGTATGTTTTCAAAATCTATAGGATTCAGAGGTAAAAAGGGAAAATGTGATATTATCCAGATATCCTTAAAGTAAAAGTATAGCCAAAGCTTTTTTGGCTATACTCCTCCTATGGATCACAGAAGTGCAGTTCATTCTGCATTCCTGTGACCTGTTTGTAGCCAACAGCAGGCTGCAAACAGGTCACAGGACATCACTGATCTGGTCCAGGCTCTGAAAAGATCCTGACCATATGATCGGAATCCACCCAGCAGCCTGGACCGGCACCTGGCTCAGTCTCTCAGCGATCTGCAGAGAGCCTGAGCCAGTCAATCCCGCCCTCTCCCCAGCCCATTGCTCCAGTGGTGTGGCTGTGAAGAGAGCCAGGGACTGACAGTCTCCACTATCTGCTCAGTGCATAGGGTAGAACTGAGTGATCAGTGGTGTTTGATCACTTAGTTCCCACTGCAGGGCTGGCGGGGGATAGATGCCGCATTGATAGTACATTAAAGATTAATATTATCCACACTGGGGATTGCACCTATAGACACAACGTTTAGGATAATATATTTAGTTTTTACTTGGGGATAAAAAAAATATATAAATGTCCCAGATGGGGTTGAGTTGAGTATTTTCCATTTTCCATTGGAAGACCTAAAATACAAATTCCTAGTCTTAGAGCGCCATCTGGTGGGCAGGTACAATCAACACCTAAACAAACATTAGGTTAATTTATCGAAGTACCCTTCAATCAGATATGGGTAAATATTCTGAACTACACCCTCTAGGCTAGTCCTTAGATAGGGAATTTTTGGAAATAAAAAAGGGAGGTTGAAAAAAGAAATGGATCACACTCCATCTTCATCACTCTCTACCTAATGGACCATCATCTTAATCACTGAGTCTTCCAACAAGATGCTCCCTCTCGATCTAACTCTCTGTTGATCGATCCCCCTGAAAGCCCCTCACACATCCTCTAAAGGTCATCAGATTAGGGTCTCTTTGCATCCCCGGGTGTGGGGATGCAAAGGTAAAGCATTTCCATGCAAAGGTAAAGCATAATGGGCTACTATGCATTGCATAGTAGCCCATTATGTGTCACTTACCTTAAACTGAAGCCTGCGATGTCAACGCTGTCCCGACTAGCAGGGAGCGTCCATCTTCACCCCTCGTCCTTCCAGGGATATTTCAAGCACCTACAGGTAAGCCTTAATATAGGCTTACCTGTAGGTAAAAGTGATTGTACAGGGTATACAACCACTTTAAATCTCCTTTCTTTCCCATTCTGATGTTCAGTTTGAACTTTAGCAAGTTGTCTTCACCACGTCTAGATGCCTAAATGCATTGGGTTGCTGCCATGTTATTGGCTGATTAGCAATTTGTGTTACCAAGCAATTGAACAGGTGTACCTAATAAAGTGGCTGATGTAATTGTTAGTGACTGAACAGTGCATAAATGGTTATTTATTTTATTGTTACAGAGTCTATCCTTTCATTGATACATTTTATTGTACTAAAAACATCTTTACACAGAGTAAACGGATTCAGCAACTTATTTAAATCAGTGTGGTAACACCTATTCATTTTATTTTATGTTACTTTAGCACTCCGGAAGGCTGGAGGTACTGTTCTATATCGATTCATTAAATAATCGATATTGCTGACTTGGTCAATCATTCAAACTTCCTGACAGTGTGTGAATGAGGTCTTGGGGAGCGATCACATGGGCACTGTGGCCTGTACAGTGGGAATCAGCGGTTTGTTTGTGGGATTCTGTGTGCACGTGCGCGACAGCGGGAAAGCCCTTACTTTGCGTGACAATCCCGCCCGATCCGGGGACGGTTGGGAGGTATGATATTACAATAAGGGGATGCAGCAGCTGTATAAACACAGGCGCAGGTTTCTAATTTGACAGGCATGTGGTTGCTGGTGCAGAGCTCTAAACAAAGACAGTGTGCATTTGGGATCGCTCACCCACACCTACACACCTGTCAAATTAGAACCTGCCCCTGTGTTCATACAGCTGATGCATCCCCATCGAATAACAAGTGGCTCTAGCCGCATTAACAAACCCCTGATTCACACAGCCAGTGTACCTATGTGACTGAGCCCTTGTGTAAGAAAGATTTGTATGCTTACCTAAGAAAGACGATAACCGGCTTCTGTAAAAGGGACATCGATCCCAACTGTGCCCACCAGTGCTGCTAATCGGTGCCCATCGGTGCTGCCAATCAGTGCAGATAATCAGTGCCCACCAGTGCCACCTATCAGTGACCATCATTGCTGCCAATCAGTGCCCATCAGTGCCTCATCATCAGTGTCACCTATCAGTGCTGCCAATCAGTGCCACCTAAATGTGATTATCAGTGCCCATGAGTGTCACCTATCAGTGCACATCAGTGCTGCTTATCAGTTCTGCCTTTTAGTGCCACCTCCCAGTGCCCTTCAGTGCCGGCTATCAGGGCCCATCAGTGCCACCCATCTATGCCCATCAATACCAACTATCAGTGCATCCTCATTAGTGCCTCCTCATCAGTGCCCACCAGTGCCGTTTCATCAGTACCCATCAGTGCCCATCAGTACAGCCTCATCAGCGCACATCGGTGAAGGAGAAAAATTACCTGTTTTCAAAATTTTATAACAAACTATGAAAAAAAATGTTTTTTCACAATTTTCTGTCTTTTTTTGTTTGTTTAGCAAAAAAAAAAAAAAAAAAAACCCAGTGGGGATTAAATACCACCAAAAGAAAGCTCTATTTGTGTGAAAAAAAAATGACAAAAGTTTCATATGGGTACAGTGTTGCATGACCGCGCAATTGTCATTCAAAGTGTGACAGCGCTGAAAGCTGAAAATTCTCCTGGCCAGGGAAGGGGTGAAAGTGCCCAGTAGGCAAGTGGTTAATAAAATGTTATGCCCACTTTTGCATTACTTTTAGTACATCCCTCATATATGAACTCATATTACAATATAATAGGTATATAGTGGAACACTGGTCTGTGCCTCAAAAGGTAAACAGCCTTTTGTCCTGAAATGTTTAATACTAATAATTATAAAACATCCCAATACTCAGTAGACCATTCCTTGTCCTACAAAAAAAAATGTCACATTCCTGCAAATAATTTCACCATATCACGGTGCTGGACTGTAAATCCTAATGAAACAGATTCTTCCAGACCTATATGACCACTCATGCCAGGAGGGGCTTGACACTTCCCCTCCACTGACTGCACTCTGATTAATTGTTCTGATATCTATATCAAATTATTGGCATGAATCCTGTCCTGGACTTCAATGGCTTTCATTCACACCAGTACACTTCATTTGGGGCTTCCAAAGATTGTGTAGATATAAGGTGTCAAGCCAAAAATGTGTTTTCACCTACTTATAGGTCTAGTCTGAGCAACACTGCTGCTATGCTGTTATGTAAAGTCTGCAGTTGAGCTGGAAGATAAGACTTCACTTTATTTTAACATTTGTAAATCTCACAATTGGATGGACTGGATGCATGGAAAGACAAATCCTTTGGCAAGTTCAACGGCTCCCATATATATATTTCATCTGTCTGCTTAGCAGTATGCCTGGAGTTCAGCTTTAAGATAAATACAGCGATAATTACTCAAATATATATTCAATGAAAATACAATGAACCTTCCAATAAACTCGTTAGGGATTTAAAGCCAATTGAACCCTCACAGTCAGCCCGCATATGCAGTAATAAATTGGATCTCTTTATGGTCTTTTTATAGTCTAAGTTCTGAATCAAGGTTAAAATACCCCCTGATAGCAGTACATAGGCAAAAAGCAGAGGCCTGGCTGTCCAAAGGTCTGACACTTTCCACCGGGCACTGCTTCGATCATGGACACTGCTTCAATAATGGACACTGCTCCAATCGCAGACACTGCTCCAATCATGAACACTTCTCCAATCATGGACACTGCTTCAATCATGGACACTGCTCCAATCATGAACACTGCTCCAATCATGGACACTGCTCCAATCATGGACACTGCTTCAATTGTGGACACTACTCCAATCATGGACACTGCTTCAATCATGAACACTGCTTCAATCATGAACACTGCTTCAATTGTGAACACTGCTTCAATCATGGACACTGCTTCAATCATGAACACTGCTTCAATTGTGAACACTGCTTCAATCATGGACACTGCTTCAAACATGAACACTGCTTCAATTGTGAACACTGCTTCAATCATGAACACTGCTTCAATTGTGAACACTGCTTCAATCATGGACACTGCTTCAATTGTGAACACTGCTTCAATCATGGACACTGCTCCAAACACAGACACTGCTCCAATCGTGGACACTGCTCTAATCATGGACACTGATTCATTCACAGACACTGCTCCAATCATGGACACTGCTTCAATCATGGACACTGCTCCAATCACTGCTTCAATCGTGGACACTGCTTCAATCATGAACATTGCTTTAATTATGGACACTGCTTCAATCACGGACACTGCTCCAAACACAAACATTGCTCCAATCGTGGACACTGCTCCAATCATGGACACTGCTCCAATCACGGACACTACTCCAATCATGGACACTGCTTCAGTCACGGACACCGCTCCAATCATAAACACTGCTGCAATCACGGACACCGCTCCAATCATAAACACTGCTGCAATCACGGACACTGCTCCAATCATGGACACCGCTCCAATAATGGACATTGCTTTAATCATGGACACTGCTTCAATCATGGACACTGCTTCAATCATGAACACTGCTTCAATCATGAACACTGCTTCAATCGTGGACACTGCTTAAATCATGGACATTGCTTCAATCATGAACACTGCTTCAATCATGAACATTGCTTTAATCACGGACACTGCTCCAAACACAAACACTGCTCCAAACACAAACACTGCTCCAATCGTGGACACTGCTTTAATCACTGACACTGCTCCAAACACAAACATTGCTCCAATCATGGACACTGCTTTAATCATGGACACTGCTCCAATCATAGACACTGCTTCAATCATGGACACTGCTCCAATCATAGACACTGCTTCAATCATGGACACTGCTTTAATCATGGACACTGCTCCAATCATGGACACTGTTTCAATCATGAACACTCCTCCAATCATGGACACTGCTTCAATCATGAACACTGCTTCAATCATGGACACTGCTTTAATCACGGACACTGCTCCAATCATGGACAATGCTCCAATCAACAAAACTGCTCGGAGATTGATTACAGAGGTTTTTTTTTAAGGGAGGAGATGTTGGGCCACTGTTGGCTCCTGCTTTGTGTCAGAAAGTCATGGTCCAACTTTACTATGTGCTGCCAGCACAGAAAGTTTTAACCCTGGCTGCAGTCTTGGTTTGTAAAAAAAAGAACCCCATATTTACTGCTGTATATTCAGATTGACTTAATAACAATAATAATTAGTGAGGGTTTAATTGGACCGTAAAAGTGAAGGGTGGGGATGTAAAATAACAGCATACATCTTCATCTAGATGGCTGCAGCATCGATCCAATGCTAGCAGTTGTCCCCAACTGGCTTTACACTGAAAACTGAGTGATCAAAGACAGCTGATTCCTCATTTCCCGGCCTTTAGTGAGCAGAGAGCTGGTGAGTCACCGGCTCTCTGCTCTGCCCCTCCAGAGCTCACTGGAATGCTGGACTGGGGAGGGGATGGGAGCAGCTGGCTCAGGCTGTCAGTGGCGTACTAAGAGGCTAAGCCAGCTGCCAGTCAGGACCTGGACTGGCTCTGTGACATCAGATGACAGCGGACTTTAGCCCACTATCAGCTGAATCTTGGTCACAGTTGTGCAGAATCGAGTGCACTCCTGTGACCCACAGGAGAGGTATGCCCAAAAGAGCTTTAGATTAGAAAGCTAAAACACACAGATATGTATATAAAAACAAAATATGTTATATATAAGTGAGTTTTTATGTATGTATGGACAGACAGATCCTTAAGAGTAAAAACAAGGGTAAAAACAAGAGAGAACATCAGAAACAACAAAGGAAAAACACAACAACAACAATAATAATAATAACAACATAAAACAGTACTAAAGGGAGTTACACTCTAGTTAATCCCATAAGGTAAGTAATCTTGCCAATGAGGCCACTTGAGACAGGATGTTCAAAAGCAGAGTGTATAGCATTTTAACAACAGAAAGACATGAAGTATTACTGCTTCTAATTTGAAAACAATGTTAAAACCCAGTATAGGGTATAAATATTCAATTTCATCACATTTATTGAATACTAAATATTATTTTAATTAGGGTTTTGTATTTATTTTAATTTGATTTATGCAACTTGCACATTGAAGACTTTGCTTTAGTGACGTTTAGTGTATTTTTAAATCCAGTTGGTATAAGTACAGTGGTGTGAAAAAGTGTTTGCCCCCTTCCTCATTTCCTGTTCCTTTGCATGTTTGTCACACTTAAGTGTTTCGGAACATCAAACCAATTTAAACAATAGTCAAGGACAACACAAGTAAACACAAAATGCAATTTGTAAATAAGGGTGTTTATTATTAAAGGTGAAAAAAAATCCAAACCATCATGGCCCTGTGTGAAAAAGTGATTGCCCCCCTTGTTAAAACATACTATATGTGTGGTTGTCCACACCTGAGTTCAATTTCTCTAGCCACACCCAGGCCTGATTATTGCCACACCTGTTCACAATCAAGGCATCACTTAAATAGGAGCTGCTTGACACAGTAAGGTCCACCAGAAGATCCTTAAAAGCTACACATCATGCCGAGACCCAAAGAAATTCAGGAACAATTGAGAAAGAAAGTAATTGAGATCTATCAGTCTGGAAAGGGTTATAAAGCCATTTCCAAAGCTTTGGGAATCCAGCGAACCACAGTGAGAGCCATTATCCACAAATGGCGAAGACATGGAACAGTGGTGAACCTTCCCAGGAGTGGCCGGCCGCCCAAAATTACCCCAAGAGCGCAGCGACGACTCATCCAAGAGGTCACAAAAGACCCCACAACAACGTCCAAGGAACTGCAGGCCTCATTTGCCTCAGTTAAGGTCAGCGTTCATGCCTCCACCATCAGGAAAAGACTGGGCAAAAATGGCCTGCATGGCAGAGTTCCAAGGAGAAAACCACTGCTGAGCAAAAAGAACATCAAAGCTTGTCTCAATTTCTCCACAACACATCTTGATGATCCCCAAGACTTTTGGGACAACATTCTGTGGACCGATGAGACAAAAGTGGAACTCTTTGGAAGGTGTGTGTCCAAGTATATCTGGCGTAGAAGGAACACTGCATTTCAGAAAAAGAACATTATACCAACAGTAAAATATGGTGGTGGTAGTGTGATGGTCTGGGGCTGTTTTTCTGCTTCAGGACCTGGAAGACTTGCCGTGATAAAAGGAACTATGAATTCTGCTGTCTACCAAGAGATCCTGAAGGAGAATGTCCGACCATCTGTTCGTGTACTCAAGCTGAAACAAACTTGGGTTCTGCAGCAGGACAATGATCCTAAACACACCAGCAAGTCCACCACCGAATGGCTGAAGAAAAACAAAATTAAGACTTTGGAGTGGCCTAGCCAAAGTCTGAATCCTATTGAGATGTTGTGGTATGACCTTAAAAAGGCCGTTCATGCTCGAAAACCCTCTAATGTAACTGAATTAGGACAATTCTGCAAAGATGAGTGGGCCAAAATTCCTCCAGGACGCTGTACAAGCCTCATTGCACGTTATCGCAAACGCTTGGTTGCAGTTGTTGCTGCTAAGGGTGGCCCAACCAGTTATTAGGTTTAGGGGGCAATCACTTTTTCACACAGGGCCATGATGGTTTGGATTTTTTTTCACCTTTAATAATAAACACCTTCATTTACAAATTGCATTTTGTGTTTACTTGTGTTGTCCTTGACTATTGTTTAAATTGGTTTGATGTTCCGAAACACTTAAGTGTGACAAACATGCAAAGGAACAGGAAATGAGGAAGGGGGCAAACACTTTTTCACACCACTGTACATACTGTATGTTTTTCTTTATATTAGCTTCCAGTAATCCCCTAAACAGCAGCACTCTGGGAGAAGAAGGGGCTAAAATATGGATACAGTATGTCAGACTCTGCTGCATTGAACAAGGCTGTCATTTTCATATGGGAGTTTGCCAAGGTGTAAGTGGTGACCATAGTACTGTACATCTGTATCTAAATAGTTCAATTAACAGAAAGGGGGTGGATTGTTGACCAAGCTGTACTGCCTATCTGCAGGGTCGAAGCATTAAGTCACTAACTTGGCTAAACTGGCCAGCAGAGTGGCTTGGTCAAAAGACTGGAAAAAAAGACTGGATGGCAAGGCCGTCTTTAATATTAATTGGACCGTGGGCAGTTTCTTGCCCCCCCCATCCCCCTTCCATGCAATTTCGCTCCCCACCTGCTCTGAGACATACAATAAATAGCAGCTAGACTCAAAATCAGTTAACTGAATCAGAATAGGCAGCGATTGTGATTGGTTGCCAGAGGTTACAGTGTATCATTACCGCTCACTAACTGGTTCCTTGAGGTAACAGCACACATTATGGCTCACTGATTATTTGCTAGAGGTTACAGCACATGACTTCTGCTTGTTGATTGGTTGCTAGAGATTACTGTACATAAATACTGCTCACTGATTGGTTGCTAGAGGTTACTGAACATCCTTACCACTCACTAATTGGTTGCCAGAGGTTACTGCACACTATTACTGCTCACTGATTGGTTGCTAAAGGCTCCCCCACCTGCTCTGAGACATACAATAAATATCAGCTAGACTCAAAATCAGTTAACTGAATCAGAATAGGCAGCGATTGCGATTGGTGATTGCGATTGGTTGCCAGAGGTTACAGTGTATCATTACCGCTCGCTAACTGGTTCCTTGAGGTTACAGCACACATTATGGCTCACTGATTATTTGCTAGAGGTTATAGCACATGACTTCTGCTTGTTGATTGGTTGCTAGAGATTACTGTACATTAATACTGCTCACTAATTGGTTGCTAGAGGTTACTGGACATCCTTACCACTCACTAATTGCTTGCCAGAGGTTAAAGCACACTATTACTGCTCACTGATTGGTTGCTAAAGGCTACTGCACATCCTTACCGCTCAGTGATTGGTTGCAAGAGGTTAGTGCGCATCATTACTGCTCACTGATTGGTTGCTAAAGGTTACAGCACATCATTTGAAGAGGTGAGGGGACCCATCAATAGACAGAAAACGCCTAGGGATACTAGGACTCCTGGGATCAGTGGCAATGCTGGGGGGTTATGGGATCAGTGGCAGTGATGGAGGGGGGGGGGTGTGATCAGTGGCAGTGCTGGGGAGTTTATGGGATCAGTGGCAGTGGTGGGGGATGGGATTAGTTAGGAGGCATATCACTGTGGCAAATTCTGATTCAAAGCTGGAAATCTTTGGGAAGTGTATAGTGGGGGATTCTACACTGACCACCAATTTGAGGGAGGATTTACACTTACCACCAATGTGAGGGGGAATTTGCACTTGGTCATGCAACAGGGGATTTTATGCCACCCATCAATATGAAGAGGGATTTCTACACTGACACCAATGTAATTGGAGCATTTATACAAACCACCAGTGTAAGAGGGAGTATACAATGACCTCCATGTGAGGAGAATTTACACTGACAACCATTGTCGGGGAGATTTGTACTGACTACCAATGTAAGGTGACACTTCTACACTGACCAACAATGTTAGGTGGAATTTACACTGACCACCAATGTAAATGGGGATTTACACTGACCACCAATGTAAAGGGGGATTTACACTGACCACCAGTGTAAGGGCAATTCTGCACTTACCACCAATGTAAAGGGAAATATCACTAATCACCAATGTAATGAAGAATTTACACTGACAACCAATGACGTGGGGGATTTTACATCAACAACCAATAAAGGGGGATTTATACAGTGGTCACCAATGTAAGGGGGATTTTACACTCACCACCAATTTAAAGGGGGCTACTATGTGGACCACCAATTTAAGTGAGTTTTCAAAACTGACCACAAATGCAAGTTTAGATTTTTTTTTACCGATTACTAATATAAAAAGGAGTTTCTACACTGGCCACCAATATAATGGGGATTTACAGTAACCACAAATGTAAGGAGGGATTTACACTGACCACCAATGTAAGCGGGACCTCCACACTGGTCACTAGTGTGAATAAAAAGGATTGTGCATCAAGCCCCAATGTAATGAATCTTGGAATGGATATATGCAAAAATTAGAAGATCTACACTGACCACCAATGTAACTGAGACATTTAGTCTGCGTTCACATATGTGTGTGTCTGGAACGCATGCAAAATTGCTGCCCTTTAGCGGATACACAGCAGTGCCATTAATTGTTAATGACACCCTCATGCATCTGCTGAGATGTGCGTATTCACATGTACCAAAATTGATGGTGCCTTAGGCACCATGTTATTTTAAAAAAGGGTTCCAATTCCAATTTGCTAACCTTTGCAGAACAGGCTGATGTTAGGCTTAATGACCACAGTTGTAGGCAGGACTTTCAAGCATGCCCCTTTACCTCCCCAGTGGGCAGCATTCAGAAGAAGTGATGGTGCATATGACCCCAGGGGGGCATTATATATATATATATATATATATATATATATGAATGCTTCCTCTGGCTGGTTTCACACTGGTGCACTGTGCGAGATCGCATGCGATTGTCACTGCACTGCAGTGCAAATTACATGCAATGTCTGTGCAAAGCGATTTCAGACATACGGATAGTATGGCTAAATTTGCATCACATTCTAACCAAAGTCGCACAGGAACCTTTTTTTTGATCTGCATCAGAATCGGATGGCATGGGTGTTCACACCTGTGTTCCTGCATCGCACCTATGTGAACCAGGGCTCTATTTAGCTATCAATGCCGCCGATCCGTGGGTATTTACATATTAATGCTGCCGCTATTTACATATCAATATCCAGCCCGATTTAGGGCTGGAAGGAGCCCTGAACCACAAATGTGATGCAAATTTAGCCATACTATCTGTATCATTAAATCCCATTCATTAAAAATGTTGTGCACACCTGACATTTAGACTGCTGGTCATCAATAAGATGTGGACACACGGTTTGAGGGTTCATCTCTTCCAAAACTCTTCGAAGTCTCCGGACTCCAGAACCCAATCCAAGAGTTACCAATCCTGAATAAAACCGCAAAACCAGTTTTCTCCACTCAAAGAAATCCTGGTGCCCCTCACCCTGCATCAGTGAGAACCCTGTGTGACATTTACCCCTTCTGACACAGTGACAAGACGCAGCACTGTCACAGTGTGTACAGTGACAATTAGAAATAATGGGATTCTGCATGTTGACCATAGTCAGACATAGGGAAACAAGACGAAAAACACTTAAGTGTGAATGGGGGCTTGATATAAGGAATCAACTGGCTTAGTTAAGCCCAAAGGGCATGAGTTTCTCTATAGCCTTCTAATCCAGCGTCTACTGCTTGCAAATCTATGGCTGCGTCCCTTTTGTTGGGGGCTTTTTGCCCCATCATAAAAGCAGTGCAGACGTTATGGCTGATTTGGCTTTTGATGAAGAAAGAGAGGGCCTCACAATATTGTCTGCACAGACCCAGAAAAACATTACATCTATGCTATATGCAAATGGGGAGCATTTTTACATATTGTTAGATGGAGATTAAAACACCTTTTAGCGGCTCCAAGTTCCATTCTCTAGGCAGAGGTATAAAACCCTGCCCTCCCACCTCCGTATCACCGTCTTCTCTTTTCTGTAATACATTTGTATAATCACAGCAGTTGGCAAAGGCAGGGAAACCTTCAAAAGTACAGGATATAAAGCTAATGTATCTTTTGATTGCAGCCTTTTCAACACAGAAAGCACTTAAAAGTTTATTAGGCCAGTCATGCTAGACAGGGCTGAAATGATGCGGAGTCAATGTATTCGCTGCGGAGAACAATATTTAAACCCCTAACTCGCTCCCATCTTGCACAGGTTTTCAAGAGTTGCTTGTAATCCTTGATTTTCTCACCACCTCACTGCTTCCCAAATAAGAGAACTATCCACTGTTTAATACTAAAGTATTTTCCTGACAGCTTTCATCAATTTCATTCAGTCCCAGTCATTATCAGCCTATCTCTTCTGTCCGATGAAATACACAAGGTTTTCTGTTGGCATCTCAGCTCACAGATGGCCAAGTTACAGAATGAAAAAAAAACTGTATAAGAAGTTTAAGTAATAATCTCTTTAAGCTGGGTCTATTTTTGAGCTGTGTTTCTCAACTTTATTATATTCTGCACCCTTTTGTCACAGCAACATTTTAACTTCTGGCCTGTGTTCTTTTCTCTCAAGTACCTCTAAAAGCAGATTTATACTCAAAGGTTAACATGAAGCTTTTTTAATGGTCCCCTGGGTTGAATAAATAAAGAGTAATAGTAGGGCTGAAATACTTAGCGTTCTAAAAAAAAAAAATGGTTTCACGTTTACTTTAGTGCTTTCTATATGTGTAAAGGCCTAGGCACTTGGTCATGTGATCTAAGCTGAAGGATATGTGGCACCCTCTAGCGTGTGCTTCATGTAAGATAGGTTTTGTAGTGTAGGTTTGTTAATGTAGGAAAATTTAGTTTGGCTCGGGGCTAAGCCTGAGCTGTGAGGTCAGGGTCAGGGATCAGTAAGTCAGGGCTGGATAACTCATCCTGACAGCTCCTCTGGGTCCTTCCACTGGTCTAGAAGGTTGTAGAAACTTCTAGAGCTGGTGGGTGGAAGTGAGGAAGGGCTGTTTGGAATATTTATTAGAGTCTCAGCCAATCCCCAGTAAAGGGCTGGCAGGGGGCAAGGCTTATCTCATAAACAGGCATGAGACATGCCAGCAGGGAAGTAGGGAGGAAGATGGAGATATAGTGATGTGGAGCCTGTCGTGGCCCATTAGGGTGCCCCATAGTCTGGGGGGGGGTGGGCTTGGGCCGGGGCTCGGGTGCTGGAAGGATCCTGCCATAACACACAGAGGAAGCCCTTCCTGGAGGCACAGGAGCAAGTGAGAGCACAGTGTGAGTACAGCAGTACTACTGGGGACTTAAAGAGGGGGTAACTGCCATATGTAGCCAGTTCTCCCTGAAGACCATGATGTGCCAAGTCTTCATCCCTTCCCTGGGAGATCTTCTAAGAGTCAGCCGTCACACTGTTGAGGAAAGTTGTCCTCAAGGGCTAGTGAAAGGGGCAGCTGCAGCCAGGTGGGTTGGCAGTGCATGAAGAGGTGGTGCTGGGACCAGTAGCCACAGGAGGAATAATACAAGCTGATCACTGTAATCTGCTACACAAGAAAGGGCTTTGAGTTCCTGCCTGCAAAGGGCCATTGCTAAAATCTGACTGTGACTGTCAGATCTACAGTGATTCAGCTGGAACTGCAAGCAAGTGAAGTGCTGGAGGAGTGTCAAGGAGGCTGTATATAGACTGTTTATAGACTGTATACAGGAAGTTGTCCCTGAAGTTGTTGCCAAGTTTGTTGCTGAAGTCAAGTTGGCATCCCATTATTTCCCTTCCCCATTCAAGTTAACCCTCAATAAACCACAAAAAAAAACAAAGTCACAGACTGTTCTCTGTCTCTGGAGTGCCTTTGGAGTAAACATTTGATGTGCCTGGCTGTGCAGGTTGGGGAACCCCAGTTTACTTGTGGCTCCTTAGGGGGTGCGCTACAGATTTTAGGTTTAGAGTTACGAGTAGCTCATCTTAGCATTCAGCAGAGATCATGTGACCAGGTGGTAAGGCTTCTAGACATCTGAAAATAATTGAAGGGGCCCCATTAAATTTTTCCAGAAAGGTAAGTAAGTAGATCTACCTATAATGCCCCGTACACAGGGTTGGAATTTCCAACAGAAAAAGTCAGATGGGAGCTTTTGGTCGCATATTTTCCGACCGTGTGTATGCCCCATCGGACTTTTTCTGTTGGCTTTTCTGACGGACTTAGATAGAGAACATGTTCTAAATATTTCCATCGGAAATGCTGAAGGAGGTTATCCCATTGGCAAGTCCAACCGTGTGTACACGGCATAACAGTTTATTTGCCAATCAAAGCAATCTGTAGTGTTTTATGTTAAAATGTGAGCATAGAAATTTAAAAAGATATATGTTGCACTGAGAAGTTAGCTTGTCTTGATACTATTTTCTGTTCCCAATGAAAGCAGCTGCACACATGTAGTCTCCACCCCATAAAACACATCTACTTGCATTTCTCCCTTGACCTACTCTATCCTTGTGAGCAAGCGCATGTGTCAAGGGGATGCATTTTTTTCAGGTGGAGACTACATGTGTGCAGCTGTTTTCATTGACAACAGAATAAAGTATCAAGACAAGCTTATCTTCTCAGATTTCCATGATGCAGCTGAGAGGGGCTACAGGAGCCAGCATCCAGATGGTCCATACATGATAAGAGGTAGAGGGTTGAAGTGGTGCTGTGTATTTGGGTATGTTCTTACTATTTAACATTTTGAGCATAGGTTTTCTACCTTCTATATGACAAGAAACGCATTATGCTTTCAAAAGCCTAGACTAAGTTATATCCCAATGCAGATAGTGATGTTCTACTCAAAAGTTCCCTCACACAAACATTAGCCCTTGTATTGTTTAACACTATCTCTCCCTGTAACCCTCATACTAACCCTCCCTAACCCTTACACTTGTAATCCTAAAACCCTTGTAATTAAATTTTCTTTGCTTGTAACTCCAACACTAACTCTCCCTGTAACTCTTACAGTAGCCCTTCATGTACAGTAATCAAAGCCTTAATGCTCCCTGTAAAACTTATATTTACCCAAACACTACCCAAATCCCTTCCTGTATCCCTCACACTAACCATTACACTTACCCTTCCAGTCACCCTGACACTAATCCTAACTCCAACACTAACACTCCCTTGTGTAAGCTTAAGGTCTTGTTTACATACTATGTTCTGCTGTATGTTCCAAAAACTAACCTCAGCCTTCACTGAAAGGTACCTGTTTCGAGGACTTAGAATATACTGATTTATTCTCTAAAAATGTCTGAGGTTCTATTGCATGTGTAACTAGCTTTGTTTTAGAGCAGGGAGTTCTTGACAAAAGTCAAGTTTGGCTTTTATTTCCTTTTATTTTTTTAAGGTACTTTTCTGGATATTAGGTATCCTGCCCTTCCATGCCCATCACATCAAGCCTACTACACTCATCACCTCTTCTATGGAACTCTTCCACTGATCGTCTGGGGAAGTTAATTAATGTGTGATCAATGTGTGGAAAAGTACAATCTTCACAAACCCTAAGCCAGCAATTTTACAATTTCAAACATGGACAAGGGCCTCTTCACCTCTGGGGCTCCATTGCATCTGCATTGACTTCTATGGCTGTGGCTTTGCCCTTGTTCAGTAGGAAAGAATAGACCTGCTTTCCTCTGTAAATTTAAAAAAATAAATCAAAAGGAGGAAAAGCACATTCCCTACATGAAGAATTCTGAACCGACCACCTACTAAACTTCCGACATGTGGTGGGAAAGTTGGAAAAAGTTTTCTTCCAACTTGTGGCTGCTTGGGAAAGATAAAAGACTTTAAGAGACAGGTTTATGTTCCGTGTGGAAGTATCCAAGTGTTGTGTTAATGGTGATATAGTGCAGCAATTCGGGAAAATGGCAGGATGCATTGGCTGCCTTGCTTTAGAAAGACATATACTGTATACGCTGGTTTAATTGACAAAATCCTGGTTGATTTTGGAGCAAATACAAATCGTCATGGGTTAAGCATTGTGCCAGTCCTGTAAATAAGATGTGTTTTAGAGGGTATATAGGAATGTATCTTTGCCAATTCCTATTATGCACTTGAGAAAGCGCCAGTTGGCCTCAAACATTGTGTTTTCTTATAAGCTGTGATATAAATCTAAGAAAAAGTCTGGTTAAATAAATTGTAAAGTCTTTAAAAAATGTTAACGTGTAAAAGAGTTTCCCTAAGCTCATCAGGTCAACATGTTAGAGGGGTAGTGTCAGGTCGCCTGAATACAGGTGACAGATGCACACCGTTGGAGTCAGGAGTGCACCGCTAAGGTAGTGGACACTATGGCTGACTGCTGCGGATGGAACTCTGGGTGGTTCAGGAAGGCAGGTCCACTGGAGCACCAACACGGATCCCACTGGGAACTAGAGCATACGATTCCCCAGGGTGCAGAGTCTAAGACCCAGCAGGTGTTCACCAGAGCCTCTAGTGGTGAGGATTTACTGCGCTGCAACTGACTCCAGGTCGCGGCCCCCAGGGTCTCCCAACTCACGCTCACGGTAGGCTACAGGAGGACAGAGTGGAAGCAGCAGCCCAGGTCAACAAGGGATAGTAAGGAGATAAGTCAAAGGTCAGGGCGACTAGCAGACAAGGATAGACAGGGAACACACCAAAAGGTCAGGGTCACAAGCAAGCAGGGATAGTCAAGAACAAGCCAAGATCGGAAAACAGGATCAGATGTAGGACACAGAGCAATGAGCACATGGAAGCCAAATCACACAATATTGATCAGCAGAGTTGGCTTGCAGTGCACAGGTTAATATAGAGTTCCCTGATAGGGGCTGGGGTGGAGCTATGCTTTGCGGAGAGATTATTTAAGCAGCCAGGTGAGAGTGGCTGGCCTCTTAATTCGAACACATGGAGAGGTAAGCTGACAGACAAACATTACTGCATAACCATGACAGGCAGTTCTGGGGGGTGGACCATGTTCTAAAACTTGTCGGCTGATTAAATCTTTGCCTGTGAAGACATCTTTGGTGTGCGGATTTTCCTTTGGATTATACCAAACTATTTAAAAGATCACGTTGTGTTAAATTCTTAAAAACGTTGTTTCTATTTATGGTTTGTATGAGGGCTGTACTGAACGTAATTCAAAGTTGGGAATAACTAGCACTGCGCCCTGAGCCCACCCAGTTGTGTGACAATAGTGAATTATTATTCGCTATTGTCTTCCTGCTTCTCCTCCCGGCCAATCAGGAAGCGGGTCCTGAGACCTGATTAGCCGAGAGGAGAGGGGACCGTATTGGCCGGGCAGGAGGGATGATGTACAGGGAGGTCTAGGAGATGGCTACCGTCATTGGAGCGATCTCTCAGTGCTCTGCATCGGCACCAATACAGAGCCTGACTGCATGAGTACCACCCGTGGGTGGGGGGGGGGCTGGTCGGGTGGTTTGTGTGCTGCCCCCACCGGCTGGAGCCAGCCACCACTGATAGTAACTCTTCTTTTTCATTGCAGGTAAATAATGGACCCCATGCAGAAGCAACATGCTGTCATTGAGTTCTTAAAGAAGGAGGGCAGACATTGATGGCCTCCCACTGTATTGTTTGTCTTCAACGCTGTGCATAATTGCTTTTATCAATGTTTCATCTCCATAAACTGCCTGAACCCCTCTTTCATCAATAACTCATTGATGGCATATTGCTTCTACTTGCAATACATTATTTTACCTGCAAGAATTGTTACAATAGAGGAAGAGTAAATAAAAGTTTTGCCCACTTTTGCATTACTGCAAGGTACAGCTCTCATATTTACAGTATATATGTACAGAAGGGAAGCCATAATAGTCTCGTCACATATACAGGCTCTTCTTCCTGTTTTTCATTACTATACAATGGTTGTGCTTTACTGAACCTTCTCATCATTCAATCTGATGAGTTCTGATCACAGTAATGCCCCGTACACACGGTCGGATTTTCCGACGGAAAATGTTCAATGGGAGCTTTTTGTCGGAAATTCCGACCGTGTGTAGGCTCCATCGGACATTTTCCATCGGAATTTCCATCACACAAAATTTGAGAGCTGGTTCTCAAATTTTCCGACAACAAAATCTGTTGTCGTAAATTCCGATCGTGTGTACACAATTCCAATGCATAAAATTCCACGCATGCTCAGAATCAAGCAGAAGAGCCGCACTGGCTATTGAACTTAATTTTTCTCGGCTCGTCGTACGTGTTGTACGTCACCGTGTTCTTGATGTTCGGAATTTCCGACAACATTTGTGTGACCGTGTGTATGCAAGACAAGTTTGAGCCAACATCCGTCGAAAAAAAAATCCATGGATTTTGTTGTAGGAATGTACGATCGTGTGTACAGGGCAAAAAAGTATGTTTCCTATGGGGTCGCTTACAGAGCTTAGGTGTTATAATCTGGATGGCTATTGTTTTATAATTTTTAAGGACTTATTACCTTTTAACCCTTTTTATGCTAGGTCCGTACATCATACGGCCCGACAGCGGGGGGTTTCACACACAAACTCCTGCCTGTCAGGTGGATGCATTTGAACGTCTGCGCTGCCGCTCGATTGCCTCCACACACCACCGGTACCAAAACATTGCTACTCTGAGCTGTGATGTGATCTCTTCAATAAACTGGATGCTACTTCAAGGATCCTTGCTGCACTGAAAACATATCTCCTAATCCCGTGTTGATACCGGTTCCCAGCCGGGTGTCACTGCAACACCCACTTACCTTATAGGCATTTCCAGGAACATGCACAATGGGAATATTTCACTGGAGTATAAATCAGTCCAATTGTATTATTTTGGACGTTAAGGAAGAGGCAGTGTGGCCTGTGGCACAATAATAATAATAATAAAAAAAAAAAGGCACAAGTCTTTTTGCCAATTCCAGTTACCGTATTTATCGGCGTATAACACGCGCCGGCGTATAACACGCGCCGGCGTATAACACGCACCCCAAGTTTAGGAGGAAATTTTAAGGAAAAAAACGTTTTAAAGGAAAAAAAACTTACATCAATGCAGCCTTGCACAGCGTCCATCTGCATGCTTGTCAGTGTCATTTGCAGCCTTGCAGCCTTCTCAGTGTCATTTGCAGCCTTCTTAGTGTCATTTGCAGCCTTCTTAGTGTCATTTGCAGCCTTGCCCAGGCTGCAATTAAACTGCAGTGACATGTCAGTGTCACTGCAGTCTTGCAGCGTCCATCTGCAGCCTCCTTAGTGACATTTGCAGCCTTGCCCAGGCTGCAGTTAAACTGCAGTGACATATCCGTGTCACTGCAGTTTTAAAATTGGCACCATTGGCCGTTCTTGGCCGCCTTCGGCCATTCTCGATTTCGGCCACCTTTGGCCGTTCTCGTCTGCCTTTCTCGGCCGCCTCAGGCCCCAGAAAGGTCGGAGGCGGCTATCGAAAGCCTGCTGAGAAGGGCCGAAGGCGGCTGAAAGCCGCCCGGAGCCTCACAACGGCAGGGGATCGGTGGGGGATCGGCGTATAACACGCACCCCTGATTTTCCCCTGATTTTAAGGGGAAAAAAGTGCGTGTCATACGCCGATAAATACGGTATGTGATTTTGGAAATTTTCGGAGGGGAGTTGTGAAAAATAGAATTATCAGTAGAGTTTTTCCTTTAGATTTTCAGTACTGATTTACTGTAGAACTCTGAACAACACCAATTTCTTTATCTATTCTCTTGTGGTAAAATGTCAGAAAAATGCAGAGTTTCTACTTTACATCTTATTCCTTTGTTCGGACCTGTTAAAATTTTGACAGTGTAGCCTGTGGTTTGGATATCAAAGACAGCAATAGAAAATTATACCCCGCTTGCATGGTGACCAGGGTTGCCAACTGATCACAAATTCACAGACAGTTTGTAAAAATAATTTTTACAGCTGTCCGTGAATGTCCGTCATGGACGAAAAATACCTGCAAAAACACTGCAGAGTGTAGTGTAGCTGGGGGGCGATGCCAGGAGATGCATGGGCCAAGCGGTCCATCCATCATACACAAGCACAGATGCTTGTTTTTTCCTTCCACTGCCAGCTTCTGAAGTGCCACCTGCCACACACCACTGTCACTGCCAGGTCTTGTGGTTGGTTGCTAGGACCAGCCAGTGTCCTAGCAACCAACCACATGCCTGCTCTGCCCCCAGTCAGAGGGGGAGGATGAAACTTCTTCTTCCAGGGTCCAGACCTCCACCCAGTGCCACACCTGCCAGTTTTCATGTGTAACAGAGGGCTGCATTAACAGCCTGAGCCTGCCCTCAGAACCTTACAGCCTGGCCCGCCCTCAGTGCCCTACAGTCAACCTGAGCCATGCCATAGTGCCCTACAGCCTGCATGGAGATGAAAGAAGGTAGTGCGACTGGGGACCCTAAGGTAAGGGGGAAGTGAGGAGGACATTGATATAAGGGGGAACGCTGCAGACTCTGGTGTAAATGTGAGCTCTGATTAAAGGGGGTCTCTGGTCATCAGTGCCCCCCTTACATCAGAGTTCTCAGAATTCCCCCTTATATCAGGGTTCCCAGAGCTCCCCTTACATCAGAGTCTGCAGATATCTGTGGACTCTGATGTAAGGACTCATTCAGACAAGCACTACAAAGAAAGAGCTCTGAGGAAGGGAGTGTGTCTCCCGAAACGTCTCAGTTTCCAACAGCAGAGATGTAATATTCCTGTCACTGGAGATATGTGTATGGCATGCGTTATATCTTCTCATGTTTGTGAGCATGACTGGGCATTTTTAATACATTTTCATTGGTGTTGAAGGTAATGCACTAGGCCTTTGCGCCCTCTTTTTTTCTTTGTAGTGTTTTGGAGTTTCCCTGCTTAAGGAGAGCAGCATTGCTAGAAATACCATAACCATCACAGTGAGCACTGAGGCTTGACTGTGTTTGGAATATCATTCATACAAGTGCTGAATCCCATCCCCTGTGCCGAGCCGCTGTCCGCTGTGTGTCCATCCACCTTGGAGTTGCATGCAATCAGCTCATAGAAGTGGATGCAGATGCAGCGGCTGCATTCTGATCTGTGCAGCCACTACTTCCTGCATGTCAAAATTTGATATGCAATTGTGTACATGCAGCCATTGTTACCGCATCCACTTCTATAGGCTTCTTGCAACTCCAAGGTGGATGGTCACGCAGCAGATATCAGCTCAGCATGGAGGACTGGTCTGGATGAGCCCTAAGAGGGAACTCGGCTGACTATGATGTAAGGGGGGCTGGGAACCCTGATTATAAGGAGGGAATGCTGTGGACTTTGATTTAGGTGGGAACTCTGTGGACTCCAATGTAAGGAAGAACTGGGGACTCTTACAATATGTAAAGGTGAACCTTGATGTAAGGGGGAACTCTGCCGATTATGATGTAAAGTGGAACTCTGCAGACCCTGATGTGAGAGGAGATTCTGTGGACACTGATTTAAAGAGGGAACTCTGGGGAGTCTAGTGTCAGAGGGGTTCTGGTGTAAGGTAGGAACTCTGCACAATCTGACGTAAGAGGGAACACTGGGGACTCTGATGTAAAGGGGGACTCTGGGGACATTAATGTAAGAAGGGAATCTGTGCACCCTGATGTATAGGGTAATGGTGGGGACTGTGGAGTAAAGGGGAACTGTGAGTTACCTTTGTCTTTACTTACGTTCACTAGTCTGTGCTACAGTCCTGATGAAAGTCCCAACACTTTTAACAATGGGGCACATATGCCCAATCTCCCTTGCCAGAACATGAACAGATGAGGAGTATGACCATAGGTTAGACATGTGCAATTTGTAAACAAATCGAAATTTGGCCTAATTGATGCATTCGAATGTCCAAATAAAATAATAATGAATTTCAACGAATACGAAAGAAATTATAGCGAATATAGCGAATTAATTCGACATAATTCGTTAAAGATCTAATGAAACAAAAGTTCGACTAAATCTTACAGTCCAATCAGCTGATTAATTTTGTGCTGGAGGTTGGATGACTTGCAAAGTGCATTCCTGAGAACTGAGTGAGAAGGGTGTTGTATTGTATTTGAGCCGAGGAGAAGAGAGATTGTCATTGTGTGTGTTAAAAGATCCAATAAACAAACAACTTTCCAAACTACGAGTCATTATCACGAATCAATATACATACCGTATGTACTCGAGTATAAGCCAAGTTTTTCAGCACGTGCTGAAAGTGCCCCCCTCGGCTTATACTCAAGTCAAGCACTTTTCTGCAGCGGAGAATGACATTTTCCGACCTGAGTTTGAGGCCCCGTATCTTGGGGCCACTTGGAACCCCAAATTTGGTGTGCAAACCAAGTGGAACTAGCACTACAACATATCTAAATTTGGGGTTTCCTAGCACCAAGTGACCCCGAGATACGGGCCCCCAATTCGGTTCGGAAAATGTCATTCTCTGCTGCAGAAAAGTGCTTGACATTTTCCGACCCGAATTTGGGGCCCCGTATCTCGGGGCCACTTGTTGCTAGGAACCCCAAATTTGGTGTTCAAAACAAGTGGAAATAGCACCAAGTGGCCCTGAGATACAGGCCCCAAAATCGGTCAACTGTGTCCATCTGCAGCAATGTTATTTCGGGACCCTTTGGGTCCAGAGACCCCATTTTTGGCTGCAGCTAGGGGGCATCTAGGAACCCTTAACTACCAAGTTTGAAGTTCGGTAGACCTATGGCTGCAAATGGGCACAGTGAGGCTGCAAATGGGCATTGTTGACCCTCTTTTACACTTACAGTAGCTGCGCATTTCTCACCCTAGGCTTATACTCGAGTCAATACGTTTTCCCAGTTTTTTTGTGATAAAATTAGGTGTCTCGGCTTATATTCGGTCGGCTTATACTCGGATCGGCTTATACTCGAGTATATACGGTACATAAATATTGAATTTCAACTAATACGAAAGAAATTATAGCGGATATAACAAATGAATTCGACATGATTCGAGATTCAGTATAACGAATATCGACACTTTACAGAAATAACGAATTATCCGAAAACAAATTAACTTCACGTAAAAAGAAGAATATTTGGGCAAGTATTTGATAGAATAGGGGCGTCTATCGCTTCTCAAGTTTAAAGCAAAAATGTGAAGTTTGTAGGCCTAGTGTGCATCAACACAGCCAATACCCCTGGGAGAAGCTTAAAGAGATAGACATAGAGGTATGTATGCATACATACCTCTATGTCTATCTCTTTAAGCTTCTCCCAGGGGTATTGGCTGTGTTGATGCACACTAGGCCTACAAACTTCAAATTTTAACTTCACATAACGAATATAACAGAACGAAATTATGTATTTTATGAATGACAACAAACCAAAACTAAACAAAATTTTCCGTTGTGCACAAGTCTACCATAGGGTATGGTTATTTTTTTCATCGGTTCTTTGGCAAGACTGTATTGGGGAAATTGGAAAGCTGGTTTCAGGAAGGTAAGCAAAGACAACCAAAGATACAACCCACACAACAGGGGGGTAGTTTTCACATTTGGTTAATTTTTAAACTATAATGCAGCGTACACACGATCGGAATTCTCGTCGGAAAAGCCTTGGATGTTTTTTCCGATGGAATTCCGCTCAAGCTTGTGTTGCCTACACGCGGTCACACCAAATTCCGACCGTCAAGAACGCGGTGACGTACAACACTACGACGAGCCGCAAAAATTAAGTTCAATGCTTCCGAGCATGCGTCAAATTGTTTCCGAGCATGCGTCAGAATTTTGCGCGTCGGAATTTCCGTTGGAAAAATGGAGAACCTGCTCTCAATCTTTTGCTGGCCGAAATTCTGCCAGCAAAAGTCCGATGGAGCATACACACGGTCGCATTTTCCAACCAAAAGCTCTCATCGGTCTTTTGCTGGCCGAATTTCCGATTGTACACTTTTTTTTATTTTATGAATATGTGTTCCTTTTCCCAGATTTGTAAATTAGCTTGTAACTTGTAAGCATTTGTGGTAGTAGATAAAGAAGAGTCTCAATAATTTATTTTCCGTGAAAGCCGAGAGCTACGAAAAAATTCCCCGGAACCCTGTATCCAATATACACTCCATAAACACTGTAAAAACAACCCTTTTAATTTAAAAGCTTTATTATTTGTTTACATTGACCAGATATGCATTTAAGTCCACTAAGCTGTTAGGATTCGCATATAGCAAACATTGCCTTATTTGTATGCATACGTAGTATAGCAACTGAATATTACATTGGCTTTATGTTTACATAAAACTGATTTTTAATTTAAAAATGCCCAGTTTATAAACAGCAAGCAAAAGAGGTCTATTTACTTTAATATAACTTGTACGCTCTTTGTACACTCACAAGCATAATGTATAGGTTGATTGCTTGTGAGTGCCATTAGCTGAGTACATACAGAGTGACGTTGGTTCTTGTTCAGTATGGTGACAATACATGTTATCTATAAAGATTTGCTGGTTTTAGGTACAACGTAGGTGTTGGACAGCAGTAAGTAGTAAAACAGTAAAGCACACAGAGCTCCTGGTAATGTGCCCCCTGGTGGTGGTGTCCCAGAAGTGCTATGGGTCTGGAACCCCACTGAGTTTTACAGGTACTAGGACCGGGGCTTTTTTTCAGCAGAAACGTGTGGGGGGGGGGGGGGGTGCAGTTCCGGCACCTCCAGTATTTAATGTACGTAATGGTAAAGGGTACTGGGGGGGTCTATTGTTGCTGGCTGCTGGGCGATCTCTTGTTACAGGGGTGGATCTATTGTTGTGGGCAGGGGTCTGTTGTTGCTGGTGGGGGATCTATTGTTACTGGAGTCTGGAGGAGGGGGGTTAATTGTTGCTGGGAGTGATTTACTTTTGAGGGAGGTATCTATTGATGCTGGCTGCTAGGAAATCTATTGTTGCTGGTGTCTATTGCTGCTGGGAGGGATATTTTGTTGAAGGGGGTCTATTGTTGCTTGGCAGATCTGCTATCATTGGAGAGGTCTATTTGTTGCTGGGGAGGTCTAATATCATTGGAGGGGTCTATTGATGCTGGCTGCTAGGAAATCTATTGTTGCTGGTGGGGTCTATTGTTGCTGGGAGGGATATTTTTATTTGAAGGGGGTCTATTGTTACTGGGGGGCATGGTGGATAAAAATCAATGATTTTTTTTTTTATTATTATTTAAATCAGATTTTTTTTTTTTATTTATCAAATTTATTTTAATAAAATGCTTTTGGAGTAAAAATCTATCTAAAGATAGTTTTCAATTTAACCCCTTCAGATCCGCGCTATAGCTGAATGACAGCTACAGCGCAGATCTGCTTTGCCAGGAGTACGTCTATTGACGTCCCCCCCTTTGCATGCTCGCCACGCCCCCCTGAAGGGAGCGCACAGCACACACTGTGATCACCGAGTCACCGAGACTCGGGTGATCACAGATCCGAGTAAGGGGCCAATGACAGATGATCACGTGATGTAAACAGAACATCAGTAATCGTTTTTTTTCTTCTCACGCTGACACGCAGATCCATCATGGCAGTGCCTGTTAGCGGGCATCCACTCACCTGTTGCCGCCACGTCCCTCACCTTGTTGTGTCACTGCCGCATCACCAGCCGTTCCATTAACCACTTGACGTCCGCGCTATAGCCGAATGACGGCTACAGCGCGGGCCCTCATATGACGGCCTCCCCTTTGCTGGTCCCCCCTGCAGGGCGCGCATAGCGCACACTGTGATCAATGCCCTTCAGTGCCACCCATCAGTGTCACCTCTCAGTGTCACCTCTCAGTGCCCACCAGTGCCTGCCTATCAGTGCCCACCAGTGCCGCCTATCAGTGCCCACCAGTGCCACCTTATCGGTGCCCTTCAGTGCAGCCCATCGGTGCCCATCAGTGAAGCCCATCAGTGCAGCCTATCAGTGCCCATCAGTTTTTAACAAAAAATAAAAAAAAACGCAGAGGTGATCAAATACCACCAAAAGAAAGCTCTATTTGTGGGGAAAAAAATTATAACTATATATAAATATTATAATATAATATAATATAATATAATATAATATCATTTGGGTACAGTGTAGCATGACCATGCAATTTTCATTCAGTGCGACAGCACTGAAAGCTGAAAATTGGTCTGGGCAGGAGGGGGGTTTAAGTGCCCAGTAAGCAAGTGGTTAAAGTGAATGGGACTGTTGGTGAGTCAACAGTGGGTCAGAGGAAGAAGAGCTCCAGGACAGAGATGACAGTTACTCGTTAAACATTATGATTTAAATCGAGTTGTTTTAAATCAAGCCTTTTTATTAGTGATTTAAATCATGCCTCATCATTGATGCCAGTAGGAGGAATAGTGCCCCATCATTGGTGTCAGTGGGTGGAATAGTGCCCCATCATTGGTGTCAGTGGGTGGAATAGTGCCCCATCATTGATGTCAGTGGGTGGAATAGTGCCCCATCATTGACGTCAGCGAGAGGAATAGAGTGGCAGAAGCTATGCCCCATTGTTCCTGACAGTGGGGGGAGTAATACCAAAAGGGCCAGATAAATGCAAGGAAAGCGCCACATCTAGCCCCCAGGCCGCAGTTTGGAGACCACTGCTGTAGATCATATTTGGAAGATGAGGGGGACTTTGAAGATAAACCAAAGCTATCAAATGGACTTGGGACCACCTTACAAAGTGAAATATGCTCATGGGTTCAATTCAATGATACTCTGATCAAGTTATTTTCCAAAGTATTATGCTGCTCAGTATGTTGAAATTTTACTTTCCTTTTTAATTTTTTGTGTGTGTGAATGTGTTCACTATAAATAAAAAAATCTGCCTCAAATAAGTTCAGCTTATTTTATTCCACTGGTTTTGGGAATTTTATTGCCTTTTAGAGACTTCATGCCGTCCAAGTTTGCTATCAGGGGTCTCTGACCTGGCATTGGTTTTTGAGGATTTCCCCAATTAGCATGCAGTTAATCAATTAACGTTGTTATGTATTCAATCTGTTTTCCTGAAATTTAGGCTGTCGGCTTCTCCACAAGGAGTAGATTTGGAAGACCTCAAAGATGAGGTCACAGGACCAAAAATGTCTTTATTTGAAATAGAAGAAAAACAGCATGATGGTATTAGATATACTGTCAGTCTCTGATACACGAGGATCTTTCTTTCAAAGGGGTGACTTCAGTAAAAAACAAAAGCTTTTATAGCTTAGTAAATCCTTTTTTTTTTTAGCTGCCTGTGACCCATTGGGCGGTTTTATCTCACATCTGACCCCTGTGACTGCATGAAAAGAAAGTGGAGTGGTTGTTACTGGGAAGACACCCAGACATTAATAATATTCTGACAGAGGATCTTCTGACTCCCGTTTTGCTTGATATCCCTATTGGAGATATTCTTATTTGAGGATGAATTACTTCATAGTGCCTGCGGCTGAAGAGTTCAATAGGGCTTGGTCTGAAGCTTCTTTACTGCTTGGTAATCTTGCATTTCCATAGCTTTGCCACATTTCTACTTTAAAGGGGTTGTAAGCCCTCGTGTTTTTTTAACCTTAATGCATCCTATGCAGTGAGGTGAACAAACTTCTGGCAGTGACCGCCCCCCGTTTTACTTACCTGAGCCCGTACTTCCCTCAGTGGAGACGCGCTGTCCCTCTCTGCACGGGGTCCCGGCTCTTGATTGGATAGATTGATAGCAGCGCAGCCATTGGCTCCCACTGCTGTCAATCAAATTCAATGATGCCGGCGCCAGGGGGCGGGGCCGAGTCCAGCATTCGTGTCTATGGGTGCCGAAAACTGGACTCGGGAGCGCACCCGCAAGGTAACCCCCCCCGGGAGAGCACTTCTCCTAGGCGGTTATCTGATTCGAGGAGGAGCCGCGAGAGACGCTGAGGGACCCCAGAAGAGGAGGATCTGGGCCATTCTGTGCAAAATGAGCTGCAGGTAAGTATGACATGTTTGTTATTTTAAATTAAAAAAAAATGAAGGTTTACAATCACTTTAACCTCTTGTTGCATATGTAATGCATATGTACAGCAGCAGAGAGGGTAGGTTTTAATGCCCACATACTGCAAATATGTGTCCATGGGTGGCAGAGGTTTCTGTGCTGAGAGCCAGAAAAAGTATTCATATATTATTCATATTCATCCCTTGAAATTTTCCACATTTTGTCATGTTACAACCAAAAACGTAAATGTATTTTATTGGGATTGTATTTGATAGACCAACACAAAGTGGCACATAATTGTGAAGTGGAGGGAAAATGATAAATGTTTTTCAAAATTTTTTACAAATAAATATGTGAAAAGTGTGGCATGCATTTGTATGGCGCCCCCCATACAAATGCTTTGTAGAACCAACTTTCTCTGCAATTACAGCTGCAAGTCTTTTTGGAGATGTCTCAGCTTTGCACATCTAGAGAGTGACATTTTTGCCCATTCTTCTTTCTGCAAAATAGCTCAAGCTCTGTCAAATTGACTGGGCCATTCTAACACATGAATATGCTTTGATGTAAACCATTCCATTGTAGCTCTGGCTGTATGTTTAGGGTCGTTGTCCTGCTGGAAGGTGAACCTCCTCCCCAGTCTCAAGTTTTTTTTTCAAGTCTTTTTACTCTAACAGGTTTTCTTCTAAGATCGCCCTGTATTTGGATCCATCCATCTTCCCATCAACTCTGACCAGCTTCCCTGTCCCTGCTGAAGAAAAGCATCCCCACAACATGATGCTGCCACCACCATGTTTCACCCGGGGGTGGTGTGTTCAGGGTGATGTGCAGTGTTACACATAGCTTTTTGCTTTTAGGCCAAAAGTCCAATTTTGGTCTCATCTGACCAGAGCAAACTGGACTTTTTATGGCTTTATTTCAACAATGTCTTTCTTCTTGTCACTCTTCCATAAAGGTCAGATTTGTGGAGGGCACGACTAATAGTTGTGCTGTGGACAGATTCTCCCACCTGAGCTGTGGATCTCTGCAGCTCCTCCAGAGTTACCATGGACCTCTTGGCTGTTTCTCCGATTAATGCTCTCCTTCCGGTCTGTCATTTTAGCTGGACGACCATGTCTTGGTGGGTTTGTAAGGATGGACTCAGGTGTGTTCGCCGCTCCACATGCCCAAGCCCACCAGTAAGCTTACACTGCACAACGCTAATCACAGGCAGTGAGACATCTGTGCAACCGCGGATCAGGAAATGTCTCACTGCCTGTGATTAGCATTGCACAGTGTAAGCTTTCTGGCGGGCTTAGGCATGTGGAGCTGCGAACACACCTGAGCCCCTCCTAATAGGTTTGCAGTTGTGCCATACTTGTTCCATTTTCGGATGATGGATTGAACAGTGCTACTTTAAATGTTCCAAGTTTGGAATATTTTTTATAACCTAACCCTGCTTTAAACGTCCCCACAACTTTATCCCTGACCTGTCTGGTGTGTTCCTTGGCCTTCATGATGCTGTTTGTTCACTAAGGTTCTCTAACAAACCTCTGAGGGCTTCACAGAACAGCTGTATTTATACTGAGATTAAATTACACACAGGTGGACTCTATTTACGAATTAGGTGACTTCTGAAGGCAATTGGTTGCACTAGATTTTAGTTAGGGGTATCAGAGTAAAGAGGGGTGAATACAAATGCACCCCACACTTTTCAGATATTTATTTGTAAAAAAAAAAATTGAAAAACATTTATTATTTTTCTTCCACTTCACAATTATGTGCCACTGTGTGTTGGTCTATCACAAATAAATCCCAAAAAAATAAATTTAAGTTTTTGGTTGTGCCCCAGGGAGGGAGCTGCACCCTGAAGTTGTTTTGCCTAATGCAGAGAATGCAATAAGGTAAAAAAAAAACTTGTACCATTAGAACCACTTTTAAGGGTTGTCTGATGCACCCAACTGTGGTATAGAAATACTCGGTGTAGGAATTTATGTTGTATTATCTTGGTCACAGTTTGTACTACCTTTTCTTATTTAAAGAGGTGGTCCACCCGCACAAAAAATATTAAAAGTCAGCAGCTACAAATACTGCAGCTGCTGACTTTTAATAAATGGACACTTACCTGTTCCAGGTTCCAGCGATGTCGGCAGAAGATGATGAGCGATCGCTCGTCTCTCGGCTGCCCCGCCGCCATCCTCTGTCAGGGAATCAGGAAGTGAAGCCGGTTCCCTACTGCGCATGTGCGAGTCGCGCTGCGCGTTTTTATTGGTCCCCATTGTGTCCTGGGAACTGTGTGTTTCCCAAGACACAACAGGCGGGGGGGGGGGGGGGGGGCGGCATCTTCGGATAGTAGAGGGAATATATAAAAAATATATAAAAATGGGGCGTAGACACTAAAAAAATATCTTATAAAAATAATTATACAAATAATCATGTGGTCATAAATGGCACTAAGAGAGGTAAAAATTAAGTAAAGATGAATATAATAATTACAAAATATATGTGGCGCTTGCTGCTGAGAAGGATAGCAATCCTATGGGAGAGCTCCAAAGGACGGCTTCCAACAAAGCGTCTCAAGATTGATAGCTTCAATGACCATGTATAGCAGCAAGTAATAAACTGTTCTATACCAATAAATAACTACTCAAGAAATTGATATAAACATCCAATGGTGAGAAAGTGTCCTGTGCAAAGTAAAGTGCGTTTTTTTTAAAATTGTGCAATGATCACTTGTAGATCAAATAGTGAACAAAAAAATTAATGAAGTAAACGTATATATTCATGCCAAAAAAGTGAAAAAATATGAAAGTGCAAAAAATATATAAAAAAGTATAAATAATAGTCCAAGCAATAAATATAGAAATATTAAAAAATGGCAATAAATGCTGCATGTGCAAAAATAATGTGCAAAAAAACGCATGTGCAAAAAATGCAAAAAAGGAATATTGTGCAACACAGAATATTGCTAAAGGTGCAGTGATAAAGAAATAATAGTGTTTTTTTAAAAGTCCAGTGTAATTTCTATAGGTGCAGATTTCAATATCTGTTGAATCCTCCTGGTAGCCGTGTATTTTTTAAAAGTGGTTTCCTCCATGCATGATCAAAGTGCCCGATAGAAATGCTTCCCCCAGCCCCTTACCTCAAAGTAAGGGTAAAAACGCCTTACTTAAATCCAGCTGGAAAGAAGTCTTTCTCCTATCAGTCTTCCTATCAGCAAACAAACTGGTCCTTGTGGCTCCTTATCTCTTCTCAGTACATAGCTCAACATGTGGGCAAAAGAGAGGGAAGGAGGGACTCCATTGTGCAGTAAAACAGATATATTTTATTAAAAGCAAAATGAATCACTCACAGTTAAGGAAAACAATGAACAGCGATGTGTAGGGTTGTGTGTGATCTCGGCCGTGACCACACACAGCGTCACCAGACTCTGATTCTCCTGACTAGTTGCGTCACGCCCACGTGACTTCTTCAAAGGAATTTCCTTATTCCTTATATTCCTGGATTATACAGGTTATCTGCACCCCCCTCCCCCTGAAAGGTGCCAATTGTGGCACCGGAGGGGGGGAGGAATCCGATAAGTGGAAGTTCCGCTTTAACCAATTCACTACCAATACAGACTGTGTTTGCTCAATCTGGTGTGGTTCACTTAACAGAGGTTTGGGCGTTTTGCCAGAGTGGTTTGGGCAGAGGCCCACTATCTGAAGAAAGGGACTACCAGTGGCTCCTTAGGGGGTGTGCTAAATATGTTAAATTCTGGGCTGTCAATACACATCCATTGGCAAGTTGCATTGGAATGTATTGCACCACCGTGGCAATCAGCACAATAACGCATATGTTACTGCAAATCAACTGTCTGAATTTTGGCCTTAATGATGTATTAGTGAATACAGGGTTGTATTCATTTGTGTCTTTTATATCTGTCTGGAATTCAGATTTAAGGTCCAATTGTAAATTTATCTGTCTTGGACAGGATTGTATACCAGTGTGCGCTTGTAGAAGATCCAGTATAGTAATAACAATTGGATTATTTGCTATAAAACACAGACTGGAAACTGAAAATATTTCAAAGTTTGTAACTAGATAGTAAAAACGTCCTCACCTGTTGTGGTCTCTTATTTCAATCCAGTTTTTGTCCATTTTTATTATAGAACATTTTCATTCTTGTACCAATCTGCCAAAATGGAGGTTATTATACAATCAGTGCGTACAGGGAACATAAGATTTATAATACCCAGTTTGACGCTCGGTGTCATTCAACAGACAACCCAGAAGATAAAATTGAACTACATCAAAAGAGGTTCTGCATGGTTTGTCGGTAACGATATGCAAAGATTATTTACGCCATCTTGTATGTCATTTTCACAGGTCCATACACCTTCTATCAAAGCTTCTTAAATCATAACTTGTGAAAAGTTTCCCTGGACAGCTGCCTGCTGTTCCACTTTAAATCATAGTCATTCTTCAAGTCTATCAGTAATCGCTGAGCAACCAGAGCGATTAGAGCAAAACAGACATATTCCCGACTAATAAATCCAATATTTAGGTCAACACCAAGACCATCTTTACAGCAAATATTTTAACAGCATGTGCTTTTCATTTTGACTGTGTGTGGTGCAGTTGAAGTTTTGTCATCCACTGTAATTCCTGCCAGAGGGCAGATTGTGCAAAATAATCGGAAAAATATTAAAAGATAAAAAAGAAGGAAATAACTCTTAACCTTTCGAATGCCAATCAAAAATCATGACGCTTTTATATGTAACGGGGTCGTAGAAACTTACAACTTATTGTAACATTCCAGATATATTTGTCACATGAGCTGGTATTAAAAAGCAGTGTTAATGCTAATAAATTGTAAAGTAATAAGTAAATACATGGCAAATTATAAATACTTTTTATAGTCTGATAATAGATGGCATTTGTCTGTCAATCAATTGTAGTGCTACCCCCACAGAAGCTGCTTGGTAATTTGGGTTCTCTGTTCTGCACCTCGACTCCAAGAGCAACCAACCTCAGCCCCTCTGACACACTTGGTTGAATGAAAGTTACTGCAAGAATTTTTAACAAAAGTATAAATACTGTTAACTTGGCTGTGAATTAGTACTAAGAAACGGACACAAGATCATTTAGTGGTAAATTAACTTAATGTATTGGCTGGGCCATCTTTAACCACTTCCCTACTGCCCACTGTCATATGACGCCCACAAGGTGGATCTCCCATCCTGGGTGGGCGTCATATGACGTCCTCCCATTCCCGGCCGCCTAGGGGGCGCGCGCGCGCCCACGGCGTCGCTCGGGACCCGGTGCGAGTGCCCGGCGGCCGCGATGTCTGCCGGGCACCCGCGATTGCCCGTTAAAACAACGGGACCGTGCGGGACCGTGGAGCTGTGTGTGTAAACACACAGCTCCACGTCCTGTCAGTGGAGAGGAGACCGATCATGTGATCCCAGTACGGAGGAACACTGATCGGTCTCCTCCCCTTGTGAGTCCCCTCCCCCCACAGTTAGAATCACTACCTTAGGGAACATTTTAACCACTGCAGCCCCCCCTAGTGTTAACCCCTTCCCTGCCAGTCACATTTACACAGTAATCACTGCAATTTTATAGCAACGATCGCTGTGTAAATGTGAATGGTCCCCAGAATGTGTCAAAAGTGTCCGAAGTGTCCGTCGCAATGTCGCAGTCACGAAAAAAAAAATCGCAGATCGCTGCCATTACTAATAAAAAAAAATGCAATAAATCTATCCCCTATTTTGTAAACGCTATAACTTTTGCGCAAACCGATCTTTATACGCTTATTGCGATTTTTTTTACCAAAAATATGTAGAAGAATACATATTGGCCTAAACTGAGGAAAAAAATTTTTTAAAAAAAAAAATGGGATATTTATTATAGCAAAAAGTAAATTGTCGCTCTTCTTTTGTTTATAGCGCAAAAAATAAAAACCGCAGAGGTGATCAAATACCACCAAAAGAAAGCTCTAGTTGTGGGAAAAAAAGGACGTCAATTTTGTTTGGGTGTAACGTCGCACGACCGCGCAATTGTTAGTTAAAGCGACGCAGTGCCGAATCGCAAAAAGTGCTCTGGTAAGGAAGGGTGTAAAATGGCCTGGTGCTGAAGCGATTAATATTGATTGGACCCTGGGCAAAAACCTTTCTTGCCCCCCCCCCCCATGCAGTTTTTCTCTCCACCTACTCTGAGACATACAATAAATAGCAGCTAGACTCAAAATCAGTTTACTGAATCAGATCAGGCAGCTGTTGCGATTGGTTGCCAGAGGTATCATTACCGCTCACTGACTGGTTGCTAGAGGTTACAGAACACATTACAGCTCACTGGTTAGTTGCTAGAGGTTACAGCACATGATTTCTGCTTGTTGAGATTACTGTGGATTTGACCTCAGGGGGGCATGATATACATATCAATGCATATCAATGCAGTCGGCTGCCCCTATTTGCATATGAATGCCACCACTATTTAAATATGAATGCCGGTAATTTATATGTAAACACAGGAGCTGCAGGTGAGTCATCTGTACAAAACAATAGGGCAGAGCTGCGCAGCATTAGTAACAGCACTTCACACTGAGATATTGGGACACAGCACAGGATTAAAACCTCAAAGGACGAGGGGATTTAAACCAGGATAGTTAGCAAGTATTAGGCAGCTGCTTTGAGCCCCACAACAATGACAGGACCCAGGGCAGCTGCCTTTTTTGCCCTGCCTTAAAAACGGCCCTGTGTATTGGTACTAGTTAGAATAAATGGTGGTTTGAGCATAAATGAACACACAGAAAGTAGGTTCAGACACGGTCCACTAGATACTATAATCACTATACCAATTTAACTTAGAATAGATTTCTGTACCACTAGACTGGTACAGAAGAATCAGCAAAGTCAGCAATAAGCAGTGCATATACAGTGCATCCGGAAAGTACTTCACTTAAAAGACACGTGACAGCCCGCCTGGAGTTTTCCAAAAGGCACCTGAAGGACTCGGACCATGAGAAACAACATTATCTGGTCTGATAAAACAAAGATTGAACTCTTTGGCCTGAATAATAGGCATCATGTCTGGAGGAAACCAGGCATCGCTCATCACCTGGCCAATACCATCCCTACAGTGAAGCATGGTTGGACTGTGGGGATGTTTTTCAGCAGCAGGAACTGGATCCTTAATAAAAACCTGATCTAGAGCAATCTGGACCTCAGACTGAGGTGAAAGTTCATCTTTCAACAGGACAACCACCCTAAGCACACAGCCAAGATAACACCGGAGTGGCAACAGGACAACTTGATGAACCAGATTGAACATCTCTGGAGAGAACTGAAAATGGCTGTGCACCAACACTCACCATCCAACCTGATGGAGCTTGAGAGGAAGAATGGGAAGAGCTGCCCAAAAATAGGTGTGCCATGCTTGTAGCATCCTACTCAATAAGACTTGAGGCTGTAATTGGTGCCAAAGGTGCTTCAACAAAACAAAGGCTGTGAATACTTATGTACATGTGATTTTTTTTTTTATAAATTTGCAAAGATTTCCAAAAACTTCTTTCACTTTGTCATTATGGGGTATTGTTTGTAGGATATTGAGGAAAATAATGAATTGTATCCATTTTGGAATAGGGCTGTAACATAACAAAATTTGGAAAACATGAAGCGCTTTGAATACTTTCTGGATGCACTGTAAGCATTAACTGCATTGTAATTAATATTTCTATAACTAATCTAAAGGGTACTCTAGGAGTATGGGTAGGATATGGTGGAATGTCCCCTGAGAGGTACCTCTTAGCATAAGACATAGGTGAAAATCCCTGTGTAGTAGCTGTAATGGAGCAGTCTTTAGTTCTAACTTGTCAGCTGGGTAGGGTTGGGGCCCATTTGTACAGTTGGTGCACATGAGAATTGTCCCAGCTACTGCAGGCAGCAATAAAGCAATAAGGCTGTATGGTCATTTCAGTCTCTCTAGCAGCAGTAAGTCAATCTCAACAGCAGCAGCTTACCACTCCTAGAGATATTGCAGCTCACCATCCAGTCACACAGAACAGTTAGTCCACTCTCTGCACTGTACACGGGTGTTGCTGGCTGTCAGCACTCCCAAACCCAGTGATCCACATCCTGCTCAGGCCAACTATATGCAGCAGTGCTGGTGCACACTGGACAGCGAAGTGCACTCTGCAGTTGCCCTCATGGCAGGAGTAAGCTGGGTCCTGTACAGCCTGAGAAAATTTAGTTTTTCCCTCCTCCTGGCAATTCTTCTCTGGGAAATGCAGTTCAAAAGCTCTTGATTACAGTAGAGTCTCTCTCCTCTAGAGTCCAGTTCCCACAGTGCAGTGCTGCTTGACTCAGTCTGTTTAACTTTTTCTTATCAGCAGCTTCCTAATTTTTCTGAAATAGTTGTTAACCAGTTCAGCACCTCAGGGCAGCAGCTACAGAGAGCAGCTGCAGCTAATATTTCTCACTCTTCATTCTTAGCTGAGCACCTGGCTACACAATGCGGCTAATGTTGGCAAAAACTGGCAATGAACGAGAAGCTTATGTACGTCTTTAGCTGAGATCCCAGGAACATATTTTTTGCTGAAGAAGAGCTGCTCTGAACCATAGCCTGCAGAGGAATATAGGAAGATAATAAAAAAATGGATTTGGGGTACTTATACTATGTCACGTACCTAGTGGAGGAGAATAAGGTAATGGTGACAGCTACTCTTACACCTGTTGCTCAGGGCCCTGGTAGAGTGAACAGGTGGCACAAGAGTATGGAGTGGCACAAGTGCCTTGCCGTTCTTGCCAGCAGTAGAGATGGGAAGAGCATCTGAGCAGCAGCAGAGTCAGGCCAGGCAGCAGACAACGGCAAGTGAAGACAGGTTAGGTAGCAAGCAGATGATCAGTGAAAGCTGTCTGGACTGGCAGGAAGAAGACTAACTGCTGGAAATCCTCAGCCACTGACCTGGATCTGAAGGGACACCAATAAACAGTACACTAAGCCGATTACCAGGATGGCATGTTTCGGGGCATGCCCCTTTCTCAAATCCCCCTGAAACATGTCTTCCTGGTAATTGACTTAGTGTACTGTTCATTGGTGTCCCTTCAGTTTGATCCGGCCCTAATTCAGACCTGAAACAGTGAACGGGATGCACTAGACCTCCTGCTTTGCCCCAAGCCGCACAAAGTGTGAACCCAGCTTCAGTCTGCTAACTTTATCACTGCCTGGGATTACTGCTTGGCACCATGTAATATCTATATGATTACTTCAATAAACTTGGCATCTTTCTTGGATGTTATTGTTTTTTTGTGGAACTTTCTTTAGCCCAAAACTGTGTGCATATTGAGTCCAGCTATTACATTTCCCATTAATACAGCAGTTTTTAGTTTTTTTTTACACTGGAGTGCCTGTTTGGCCATTCACCTGTTCCACTACCCCAGTAGCCAATAGCTGCCCTAGCGTCGTTGTTTGTCCGTCGCACTAACACACAGACGAGCGGATTTTTCGATAGAAACTGGGTCCAGCGGAGTTCCGGCGGGAAAATTTAAGACATGTTCTATTTCTAAAGTCTGTCGGATTTTTCGACAGCAAAAGTCTGATGGAGCCCACACACGATCGAATTTTCCGACGGATTCGTTCCGTCGGACTTTTGCTGTCGAAAAGTCCTCTCGTGTGTACGCGGCATAAAGTTCTGATTTAATTTTCTTTTTATGGGCATTTACTTTTGAGTTATACTCGCAGACCAAGCACACAGTCAACGAACATCAGAAAAGTTAGAAAACTCTTCAATCTACACTTGCTGGGGGTCAGTGACTCAAAGCATTGAAGTCAAAGCGTCAACACGAAAGCCAGGCAATTAGCATTTTCAAATGGAACGCGTCAGCAATGGCCGCCTGCATATTTATTGACAAGTTTCCTTTAAGGCCTTTGCAACGAGTTAAACTGCCAGCATTTCCTTGACATTGACAAAACTCTTAGGTCTTGTAATTGAATATAAAAATCCTCTTTTTGCCATTTCTCCAAGGTATAAATTTGATTTATAACTTTTCTATCTGTGTAATATCAATATACACGATGCCAATGAGCTGATGCGAGTAAAATCAATAGGTATAATTTTGCTGACATGGTGAGATAATTAAATGTTCTATCCATTTTTAGAGCACTACGAAAGACCCTTTTTGAAAAGATTTTTTTTTTCTAAATAAAAATGTCATGTGCTGATGGTTGAGGATGATCACATTTTTTTTTTCCTCCCGCAATCTTTTTGCATTTCCATAAAAGTTAACTATGTCAAATCACACACGTCCACAGATTTTCTAATTCCTGATTAGGAGGGCTTCGGGGCTGCAGGCTGCATACATCAGCGCTATTTTTTGGAGCCGGGCTAAGGGAAAGATCCTAATGAAAATATTTCTTCTGTGGCTGATGTTGATGAGCTGAGTAGCGCTATTATTTATTAAATAAGCATTCGAGGGCAATGTTAACTAAAGTGTCTGCAGCTTGTGCAAATCATCTATTGGTTACACAATGCCTATTCTACTATAATAAAAGGAATCTGTCCAAATTTAAAAAAAAATGAGTTATGCAGACGATCGGAATTTTCGACAACAAATGTGCGATGTGATCTTGTTGTCCAAAATTACGACCGTGTGTAGGCTCCATCGGACATTTTTTGTCGGAATTCCCTGACCAACAAAGTTTGAGAGCTGGTTCTCAAATTTTCCGACAACAAAATCTGTTGTTGTCGTAAAATTCCGATCATGTGTACACAATTCCGACGCACAAAGTCCAAACATGCTCGGAATCAAGCAGAAGAGCTGCACTGGCTATTGAACTTAATTTTTCTCGGCTTGTTGTACGTCTTGTACATTACCGCGTTCTTGACGTTTGGAATTTCCAACAACATTTGTGTGATCGTGTGCATGCAAGAAAAGTTTCAGCCAACATACGTCGGAAATAAATCCACGGTTTGGTTGTCGGAAATTCCGATCGTCTGTACGCGGCATTACAATCATTAAATTGTTTGTAAACGGTCAAGCTTCCAGGGTTGTCATCTTTATCCCTGTATAGGGGTCATGGACTCAGGGAACGTATGTAGTAAACCTATCCAAAACCAGGGCTTTTTCCAGTGGGAACGCAGTGGCATGCAGGTCCGGTACCCCCAGCACTGAATTATGCACTTTAACCAATTGACCTCCGTAAGATTTACTCCCCTTCATGACCAGGTAATTTTTTTTGCGATACGGCACTGCGTTACTTTAACCCCTTGCCGACAAGCGCACGACGATATACGTCGGCAAAATGGCACGGCTGGGCAAATAGGCATACAGGTACGTCCCCTTTAAGATGCGGCATTGTGGGCGTGCGCCACGTGCTCAGTGACCGCGGGTCCTGCGGACTCTCCGCCGGGTGTCCGCGATCGTGTCACGGAGCGGAGGAATGGGGAGATGCTTTTGTAAACAAGGCATTTTCCCCGTTCTGCCTAGTGACATGACACTGTCATCGGGAGCAGTGATCGCTGTCATGTGAGTAGTTGGTTTCTTTGCAGAAGTGAGCCTGATTTTGCACTCTCCATCTTTAGTAAATAAACCCCTAAGGAACTATTATTGCCTTTTGTGGATCTACTGCCTGTTATGGACACTTGCCTTGAAAGGATTGCTTAATAGACATTGCCATCTGCCTAAGGTACAGTAATTTTTTGGGCCACAAGAGAACTTTGAACTATGAAACTGTGTGAAGATGCCTATGAGAGCTGTTACTGTTATTTGCAAATACCTGAGTAAAGGATCTTTATTTGTTCACCTGTTTTGTCTTGTCTGAAGTCTTTCAAAAGAACAGGGCTTACAACAAGGGGACTAAAGTCAGAGATTATATAGTACAGAGTATAATGTGCAGAATGCTGTCCAGTGGAAGCTAGTTGCTGTTGCTAATGACTGCAGTAATTGTGTCTCATGCCATTGCAGCCAACCAGCCAGGAGACGGGTGACATGGCAAAGATCATGGTTTACTATTTTAGTGAAGGGGGTTATGTGCTTGGCACCTTCACTAGGGGCTGTGTCCCCCACTTTTCTGGGGCAAAATTCACGGTCAAGAGTGCATAGGGACCCAACCTGGAGTCACGGGAGAAATAGAGATGTAGAGAGGCCCGGGAAAGAGAAAGCAAGTATGGAAAATGGAGAAAGTGTGTTTCCTGTTAGATATGTGCATGACGAAAAATTTTGTTTTGTTTTGCTTCTTTTTGATTGGTCAATCTAGTTATTTCGTTAAGTTCAATTCGGTTGATTTGTTCAATTCGTATTCCAAATTTTCTAATTGTCTTTGAATTTACCTAATTTTTCAATTCGAAACGTTCAAATCGATAAACTTTCGAATTGGTCAAAACTAAAATGTTGTATTGTTTTCGATTTGAATGCAGCAAAGTAAACAAACAAAAATAGCATTATTTCGAAATGGTACTCTAATAACACACACAAGTCTTTGATTTCAGCAATATGTGTAGTTAGAATTCAACTGGAGTTCAATGTAAAATTTGATCCGAATTTCAGACCGAATTTCCGAAATTCAGACGAATTTCGTTACGTTATTCGGAGCATTCGGTAAAATGAGTTTATATTGTAATATGGGTATTCGGATATATCCGAATCTCTGAATAATGAAAAATTTGTCCGAATATTAATTCGGAACGAAGCCAACCACACATGTCTATTTCCTGTATCCAGTAACAATGCTGGATTAGTCACTAGTAGGAACTACTAGGAAGTGAAGTGACAGAATTGGTGAGTTGGTGGAGACTGGTGCATGCTCCTTGGCACCGGCTCAGCAATGCTGCACACCAGGAGAGAGAGATGTTCTCTAAAGAAAGGTGGTTGAAGTTCCCAAGCGTCAACAGTATAAATAAGTTCAGCCATGGGTTACAAGGAGTTAACTGTGCAAGTTGCCGCTCGCTTCTAAGTCCGGAGACCTGCTTTAATGTTGGTTTCACATAAACGCAGCTCCCTGCCTGTGATTCAAGCATTAGCATTGCACTAGGTCACCTTAAAGTGCATATAAACTGATTCATGAAATTTGAGCTGGGCACATATATCTGCAGTGTTTTTTTATCTCTTTTTAAAGCCCTATGTCCCGTAGCTTTGTCCTGCTCCATTCCTCTGTAATCAGTATGATAACTTATAGACAGGAGCCTGAAGTGTGTGTCGGGGGAGGTTGCTATATATAAATTAGCACACAGCTAAACTATTCACAGGCAACCTGCATGTGTGGAGAGGGGGTGTGTGTCTTTCCTCCAATCAGCTGTCTCACAGTGTCTAGCAATAATCCCCTCCTACAGGGGAATCAGGAAGGGACAATTCTAACAGGATGTGCATTTTCTAAACAGTATATACAGATGAAGAGAGAAGATATACATGTAAAACTTATGTAGGGAGATTTGTTTCATCCCTGTGTATCATCTGAGGCTGTTCACTTCACTGGGTATATGTGAGGGTTTACATCCACTTTAAGCCTCGCACACATACTGTTGTGGGGGAAGGAGGTTTATGTTTTTGGAGGGGGGGTCTATTATTGCTGGTGGGGATCTACTGTTGCTGGGGGGCTTACGTTGCTGAGGGGAGTCTACTGTTAAGGGTGAGAGTCTATAGTTGGTGGCTACTGGAGGGTCTATTGATGTTGGAGAGGGATTTATTGTTGCTTGCTCCTGGGGGGGGGGGGGGGGTATGGTTGCTAGGGAAGTGTATTTTTGCTGGGGTGGATCTATTGGGGGATCCACTGTTGCTGGGGGGGTTCTTGTTGCTTTGTGGATTTATTGTTGCTGGCTCATGGGGATCCATTTTACAGTACATTTTACTTGTTATCATCAACACATTCCATACAGATTAGTTAGCATTACAAAATGATACATGATTCTTTATTCTCTAAAAGGGGTGGTGTTTGGAGGTAGATAGGGGGTGGAAACATGGGGTGACTTTGGGGAGGAGAAGGGAACCTGCACCTATTCTGCCTAAAACTAATATTTCAGCCTTTCTTAGGTGCTGGAGAGGTAACTATCAAAGCTTTGATCAACATGCCTAACAGGGTAAAAATGTTCTTTCCTAAGGCAGTGCCGTTCCCACCCAAGGGACACATGGCATCATTATTTGCTTTGGTGATGACGGCTGGCTAAAATGCACCATGGCAATGCCAGACTCTGAAACATACAAAAGAACAGGAGGGCGCACGACCTTGTGCATTACCAAAGATAAAATGTATTCATAAAATGTAACAAGAAATATACTCACAAACGAGCTTTAAAACAAGGCTTATCAATACTCCGGCAATTGCGAGCAGTATCTATAAACGCCTACAACCTGGACCAGATATTTGGAGGAACCAGATGGCATCGCAGTCGGCTTAAGCCCCATACACACGGTCGGACTTTTTCATGGATTCTGTCCGATAGGACAATGTTGTTGAAAAATCAGACCGTGTGTATGCACCATCGGACAGTGTTCGTCGGTTTGTCCGACGGACAAAGTCTTATCTCCTGCTGGAAAGATTTGCCGTCAACACGGTCCGATCACACCAAACCCGATCGTGTGTACGGTTTTCCGACCGGACAAAGTGCTACGCATGCTCAGATCACATTACAAGACCAAAGCTATTGGCTACTAGCCTCTACGTTGTCCCGTCGTAGGCAACAAACGTCACCACGTTCAGAATGATCGGATTTTCCGACAACTTTGTCCGACCGTGTGTACGCAAAACCAACATCGGACAAAGTACGACGGACATGATCCGACGGACCTGGTCCGCGGATTGTCCGACCGTGTGTATGGGGCTTTATGCGTTATGAGGGCGAACCCTCTTCCTCAGAGCCATAGTGATGGTAGTTTGACCTCCTCTAGCATCCCCTTAATGTGGGCAAAAAAACGCGCTAACCCAAACATGTACACACAATCATACCAGCTAAAACTAAAACTGAAACTAAAACCGGCTGCAGAATAGTGAGATAAACACACAATGCAATATAGAGATAAAAAACTGCGCCAATGTAAAACTCCCCTTAATGTACCCACAATCCCACATATGGGTAAACTCCCACCAAAGCCTGCCACACCTACATGAGTAAGCTCCACCCACCATGTCCATCCATTTATGAATAAATGTTATCTTTGGTAATGCACAAGGTAGGTGTGCCCTCCTGTTCTTTTTGTATGTTTCACTTCTAAGGATACCCATTATTCTGAGGAGGGCAGCAAGACCTGCGACATTCCATTGACTTTGCTAAGGGGTATCGCTGCGCCACTTACCTAGTTGACCGGGCACCCGAGCGCAGGAGATTGCTTTGTGTGAATGCAAGACTCTGATCCAGGATAGGCAGCATGCATGGCCAACCCCAGGATTCAGAAGAAGGTGGAAGTCTGCCTCCTCCAGACCTCCTCCACCTCCCACCCTGTGCCACACTACTAGAGCCAAAAGATAACGGGCTGATGTGAAGAGGGGACTGTGTGATCAGGGGGCTTTGTGATGGGGGACTCTGATGTGATGGGGAGGCTCTGATATGATTGAGGGTCCTCATGTGATAGGGGCCTCTGATGTATAGGGGAAAAGTTGGTGTGATGAGGGGCTCTTATGTATAGGGAAGCTGATGTATTGGAGGGAATCTAATGTGATGGTGGGCTGACCCTAAAATTGTGAAAGCTACATTAAACATCAAATATGAAACATTAATATTAACTCAAAAATAGATGCACTGAATACATAATTGTTTCCATGTAAATAACTCTTTAAAAAACAAATAAAAATGCCCCCTGCAAACGTTTAATCTCTTCCAATTGCCTGCACCACTTAGTTGTACTGAGGATCTTACGCATCTGACACTCATCCAGGTGTTTTAGAAGCCTGGTCCCCCATCAAGCTCTGTGGTTTGATCCACAAGCCCATAGGTCACAACTGTGACCTGTAGCGATGTAGAGTTCAGCAGGAAGAACCAGAGAGGGTAGTGGGGGCCAGGGATTTGACACCCTCAGAAGTGTCAAATCCTTTAGGCAAGAAGAAGAGGTAAGTAGCTATTTTCTTTGCAGCGGGCTTTTTTCCTAAACCTTTATTCTAGAGACATTGCTGCTTTAAGCAAAAATGATATCCTAGCCTTTTTTTTTTTTCCCCATTAAGATTTTTATGAACTTGATTTAAACTGAAACATTGCGTGAAAAGTGCATTTGTGATACAGTCGCCTCTCCTGAATGGCCGTGCAGACAAAATGGTGTTTGTTTTGTCTGGGAGCTGTCAAACACTCACAGAAGGAATACTGTTTGTGGTATGCTTTACTGGAAGGACACTGGAAAAATGATCCCCGATTAGGACGGGGCTTTAAGTGGACCTTATGCGTTTAGCACTTAAACATGTTAACAGCGTGCCGATTACTCGAATGAAGAGAGACGTGTGACATCTAATCAAATACTTTCAGGCTATGGTGGTATGTCTCAGAAATGCAAGGTCTTACTTAAAGGACAAAGTCGTGAACTTTCGCTTAAAGGCACGCTAAGCTGAAAAAGTTTGCTTGTTTAAAGCAGAGCATACATTTACATTATAGGTTAGAGCTTTTATAGACTCTTTTGGATTGATTTACTAAAACTGGATTGCAAGATCTGGTGCAGCTCTGCATAGAAACCAATCAGGTTTCAGGTTTTATTGTCAAAGCTTAATTGACCACGGTGAAGTTAGAAGCTGATTGGCTACCATGCACAACTGCACCAGATTTTGCACTCTCCAGTTTTAGTAAATCAGCCTCTTTATAGCTCTTCTGCCACAACACCTATTTTCCTTCCTGCTAACATATTTTTTATCACTGTAGACTGGCTGTGGTTCATGTGCAATGCGATGTACAATCTTTACCTATTCTTGGCATTGTAAATGGTGGGAGTCATGGTGTCCATGTGCATATCAATATGATCATACAATGCAATTTCGAAAAAGCCCAAAGCTAAAGAAAAAAATGGCATACGCCAAAAGAGGTGCTTGGCTACCAGCGCTCAACCACTCAAAATCGATTAAAACACAAAACACAAATTAAAACGAAATTAGAAGATTTTGACAAAATTTTGCCATTTTGATTAAATGCATTGGGGTCATTGGGGGCAGTGGGAAAGGGTAGATTTTCCTTTTTCTTTGCTCAGAGATCAGCTTTTTTTTCTTCAGAATTTACATTTTTATTAAAAGTACAATTATATTTCATTTACTGTATTAATTACATTTCAATAAAAGAAAAAAAAAATAGATTTAAAACATCTGTCCTATAACTAAATTGAGGGAAACACATATTACTTTCTTAGCCAAGTGCAGAGTTATATCCGGATTCAATACCTTTTTTTTTACAGTTGCTTTATTATAGTTATGAAAAAAATAGAATAATGAAACAAAAATAAGTAACCCCCATAATCATAATTACAATTTTCTTTCTTTTTTAAAACATTTTTATTAAATTTTACATCAACATTAACACATCATTCACAACATCTTATAAGAGCAAGTCCCTCAATTTTTCGTTTTACAAGCTATAGTTCAACCAGGCATTAATATCATGCAGGAACCACCTTAATACTAATGCCACGTACAAACGGTCAGAATTTCCAATGGAAACAGTCCGATGGGAGCTTTTCATTGGAATTTCCAACCGTGTGTATGCCCATCGGTCTTTTTCTGTCGGAATTTCCGACAGACTTTGGATTGAGAACCTGTTCTTAATTTAAACGATCGGATTTACCGATCGTGTGTATGCAATTCCGACACGCAAAATTCCGACGCATGCTCGGAAGCATTAAACATCCCTTTTATAGTGCCGTCGAACGCGTTGTATGCTGCTGTGTTATTGACCATCTGAATTTGGTGTGACTGCGTGTAGGCAAGACAGTTTGAGCGAAACTCCGTCGGAATCCCGACGGGAAAACCATCAGAGCTTTTTCCGACGAGAATTCCGACCGTGTGTACGCGGCATTAGAGATCAGCTTTAACATTACAAAAAGTTAATAAATCCTGTTTCTGGGGTCCTGATCCTCTTAGTTGTCAGGTACCTGTAAAATAACACAACAGTTAAGCCCCATACACACGGTCGGACTTTTTCATGGATTCTGTCCGATCGGACCATGTTGTCGAAAAATCTGACCGTGTGTATGCACCATCGGACAGTGTACGTCGAATTGTCCGACGGACAAAGTCTTATCTCCTGCTGGATAGATTTGCCGACAACCCGGTCCGATCACACCAAATTCGATCGTGTGTACGGTTGTCCGACCGGACAAAGTGCTACGCATGCTCAGATCACATTACAAGTTCAAAGCTATTGGCTACTAGCCTCTACGTAGTCCCGTCGTAGGCAACAAACGTCACCACGTTCAGAATGATCAGATTTTTCGACAACTTTGTCCGACCGTGTGTACGCAAAACCAACATCGGACAAAGTACGACGGACATGATCCGACGGACCTGGTCCGCGGATTGTCCGACCGTGTGTATGGGGCTTAACAGAAAAAAACGTTGCTGCTAAAAGGCAGTAGAGGTGTCCCCGTCCTGTTTTGCTCTTTATATGCTGTGCCATTAATAATTAGCATTGTGTTCTGAAGACCAGAGACACAGACACCACATTTCATAAATGTTGGATTTTTGCATGTCTACTCCCCTTAATTACTTCGTTAGTAGTATGTTTTTTGTATTTGTTTTTTTTCCTTTTTTGTATGTTTTTGATCTTTTATGATAAATTGATTTTAACCGTCTAATTTTTTTACTTTTCACTATCTGTTTTTTTTTCTGTGAATTTAATGTGAGTAAAAATAATGAAATAGAGGCTAAAATAGAGAGGGGGGGGGGGTTGGAAGGTGGCGAGCATGTGCGGGATAGTTAAAATAGGTTTTCTGAATCCTAATGCCACGTACACACGGTCGGAATTTCCGATTGTAACAGTCCGATGGGAGCTTTTCATCTGATTTTCCGACCGTGTGTATGCCCATCAGTCTTTTTCTGTCGGAATTTCCGACGGACTTTGGATTGAGAACCTGTTCTTAATTTTTCTGACGAAAAACCTTTCTATCGGATTTTCCGATCGTGTGTATGCAGTTCCGACATGCAAAATTCCGACGCATGCTCGGAAACAATTCGACGCATGCTCGGATGTTTTAATCTCCCCTTTTATAGTGACATTGAACGTGTTGTATGCCGCAGTGTTATTGACCGTCGGAATTTGGTGTGACCGTGTGTAGGCAAGACAGTTTGAGCGAAATTCCGTCGGAATTCTGACAGGAAAACCATCAGAGCTTTTTCCGATGAGAATTCCGACCGACATATATATATATATATATAAGTCCCTACTATTGCTAGCAGCCTGCTCCAAATAAATTTTTATTTTTTTTGCTTTTTTTTTCAGTTAGAGAGTGACTATGTTCATTCTCCATAGTCCCATTGGAACACATGGATGTAATCACACTCTCTCGCTTGCGTCTAAGATGGACTATGGACTGCTCATTCCAAACAAATGAAAGTGAGAGGAAAAAGAGAAGTTTGGGAGCTCAAGGAGGACTTTCCAAGGAGGCAGGAAACACGGTAGGAATTCTTGTAAGATAAAGTCAGCAATCAGGTGAGGATGAATACATTTTCTCTTTATTGAATCCGAGGAGCACACATGTTCCAAACGGAGCCAACACCAACACGTTTCAGCCTATCAAGGTCTTACTCATAGTTAGCATGACATAACCATAACAGTAAGAAATAATTTTATAAAGAATGCATTGCAGGGCTAAGTTATAATAAAAATAATAATAATAAACTTTATTTTATATAGCACCTTTAAAGGTGGCTTCTCAAAGCACTTTACAAGGAAAACACAAGAAATACACAGGATAACATAAGGGGAAAAGGGTCAATTAAGTGAAAGCTTGTCTAAAGAAAAATGTTTTTAGATTTGATTGGAATGAGTTTAGAGAAGATGACTCTCTGACGTTCTTAGGAAGTGAATTCCAGAGTTTTGGAGCATAGCAAGAGAAGGCTCTGTCCCCCATTGAGTGTAGGTGAGTAGCAGGGACACACAGTAAACCAGAATTTGAGGAGCGGAGGTTACGAGGGGGGGGGGGGTAAGTTGAAAAAAGTTCAGAGGGATAATGGGGTGCTAAGCCATGAAGAGCCTTGTAGGTGAGCAAGAGGACTCCAGGTTAGGAGTAATATGATCACTTGCACCAGACCTAGTCAGGACTCAGAATTTTGAACTTATTGAAGTTGATTTAAAGTGGATTTAGCTACACCATCAAGTAGAGCTTCGCAGTAGTCAAGTCAGGAGAACACAAGTGTATGGAGAAGCTTTTCAGCTACAGTGTATGATAGCATGGGTTGCAGCTGAGCAAAGTGGAAAAAAGATGTTCTGACAAAGTTTTGTACACGTGGATCAAAGGTTAAACTAGCATCAAATATCACCCCTAGATTTTAGGATTTAGACTGAAGCTCAAGTGTAGTGCCATCTATAGATAATCTATTAGGACTGGCCTTACGTAATTGATGGGGGGGGGGGGGGGGGGGTGCCAATAAGCATGAATTTAGTCTTGTCACAGTTTAATTGAAGAAAATGATGGGCCATCCAGGTTTTATATCACAAATACAGTTAGATAGGAGAGAAGCAGCCAAAGAAGAAACCGGTTTAGTGTGGATGTATATCTCAGTGTCATCAGCATAGAAGTGATAAGAGCCCATGTGATCTAAGCAGTTGGCCAAGTGGAAACATGTAAATGCTAGAAAAAAAAGGACCCAAGATTGAGCCCTGAGGAACACCGTACTTGACTGGACCAACTTCAGACTGGAATCCACCAAGAGAAACGAAGTTACAGCAATCAGTGAGATATGACTTAATCCATTTCAGAAACAATTCTGAGACTCCAAATATGGTTTCAAGTAGAAGATGCTTATGGATTATTTCTGGACAATGAGGATATTGTTTGGTATTACTTTAAAGTCTATTGCACCTTTAAAAACCAACAAATGTGCGTTCATTTCACAATGACTACAGTGCATTTTTTTAAAATGGTGAAAGTCTGCTGAAATGTCCTGGTTTTCACCAAAATTTCAGAAAAAGGAGACATCTTGCACAGCACAGCAGAACATGCGAACAGGCAAAAATTTCCTTTAGAACACGCAAACACCGTTAAAGTCTATAGGACACGAACATGAAAAATCAAAAGTGCTAATTGTAAAGGCTTATATGCAAGTTATTGCCATAAAAAGTGTTTGGGGACCCAGGGGACATGTATCAATGCAAAAAAAAGTTTAAAAAACTGCAGTTTTTTCGGGAGCAGTGATTTTAATAATGCAATAAGTGAAACAATAAAAATGAAATATTCCTTAAAATATCGTGCATGGGGGTGTCCTTAGTATGCCTGTAAAGTAGCGCATCTTTCCCATGTTTATAACAGTGCCAGAGCAAAATTACATTTCTAAAGGAAAAAATGTAATCTAAAACTGCTCACGGTTGTAATGTATTGTTGGATACTGGTAATATAGATAAAAATACCAAGAATACCAAAAAAAATGACGTGGATGTCACCCCCAAAATCCATACCAGGCCCTTCAGGTCTGATATGGATATTAAGGGGAACCCCGCACCGACAATTAAAAAAAAATGGCGTGGGGATCCCCCATGCCCCCCAAGCACTATATACTATTATATTATATTTATATAATAATAATATACTCTGAACAGCAGTATATATACTATACAGCCTGCCCTATATACTCTGCAGAAAATTGGGCCCTGCTGTGAAATATTATATCAAGAATTGTAATTACATGCCCCTGTTAAACAGGGGCAGAAAAATTGGGCCTTAGGCGGTGGTGGTGCCACAACACTGTAACCCCTCACAGATACTCTTGTTGGGCGCAGGTAGGCCCCACTGTGAAATATTATATAAAAAATTGTAATTACATGCTCCTGTTAAACAGGGGCAGAAAAAATGGGCCTTGGGTGGTGGTGGTGGTACCACAACACTGTAACCCCTCACAGATACTCTTGTTGGGCACAGGAACGGGCCCAGCTGTGAAACATTAGACCAAAATATGAAATTACATGCCCCTGTTAAACAGGGACAGAAAATTGGGCTTTGGTTGGTGGTGGTGGTGCCCTAAACCAAAAATATTGTTGGACGCTAGCATCATCAAGATTGAGGAGGAATAGGATAGTCAGCATAGGCAGTCTTCAAGGGATCCCACATCCATAGCAAATTCAATCAGTTACATCAGCATCAGGTGATTGATAGATGCTGATCCAAGACTGATTCATTTTTATTGATGTGAGCCTATCTACGGAGTCTGTGGACAGGCGCACAGTTTGATCCGTTACAAACCCTCCAGCAGCACTGAATGTGCATTCAGAAAGCACGCTGGATGCAGGACAGGCCAGTAGCTCAATTGCATATTAAGCAAGTTCTGGCCAGTGGTCCTCTGTTGGTGGCAGTGAGAGGATTAGTGTTCCATCATTTATTTCAGTGGGAGAAATAGTACCTAACTGTTGGTATCAGTGGAAGGAATAGTGTCCCATCATTGGTGTCAGTGGGAATGATAGTGCATCACATCAGCTGGAGAAATAGTGCCACAAAGGCAGGATAAAGGCGAGCAAAGGGCTGCATCTGCCCACGGGTCACAGTTTGGAGACCATTGCTGTAGAGCACTGAAGCCTTCACAACCTTAGATAAATATATCCAATAAATTCCTTTTTTTCTCAGTCTTTCTTCTAAAAATCTCAAAAATGTTTCTTTTCAAGCTTAATTGCTAGAGGTGAAATAGCGAGCCTCACGAAAGTATGAAAACCGTTGATGCATTATGACAGATAATGGCATCCATGACCAAACTTGTTGATTCTTCAGCAAATGATGAAAAAATTCACTGGCACATAGCACAAATGGGCTTCCATTTTTGCCATGCATTGTTATCAGAAATTCATTTACTCCATTATGTTCGGCAATTATTGTGTAGAATTGTACGTATGATACTGGATAACATTAAATAAACCTTGGAAATCAATAGAAAGTGTAATAGTATGCTAAAGCCTTCAAAATACACATTAGCACTGGCTCTATTTCATTGTATCCTCTGACTGACTCTGTGAACATACAATGGTCCTGTCAACAAAGGTACATGTACTTTTAGAGTGATGTTGTTATACAATTCAATGGAATGAAAAAATACATTATTCTCTAAATATATTAGTGCACTGTGTACTCAGTATACAGATATTCCTTTGAAGAAAGGCCCTTGAAAGTTAGAGTATTTGTTGCAAATGTAGACAAAATGAAAGGTCTTTTTTATTGGTGAAACCTTGGTCTTTTTAAACTTTAGTGATTATCTTCTAAATTGATGCTAGGCATAAAAAGCTATTACACCCAAAAAACTAAAAAAATTATGCATTGCAGCTTTGTTAATAGTGATACCGCCACCTCTATAATTATGTGCAGCTGCTGACCCAACTTATTAGGTGATACAATTTTCTTCAATACATACTCATAGCAATAAAACACTTACTGAGTGATCAGCGCTTGCTAAAAAATAATAGTCTGTGCAAACAAATAATGTGGAATATACAGTATCTCACAAAAGTGAGTACACCCCTCACATTTTTATAAATATTTTGTTCTATCTTTTCATGTGACAACACTGAAGAAATTACACTTTCTCAAGTGTACAGCTTGTATAACAGTGTAAATTTGCTGTCCCCTCAAAATAACTCAACACACATTATTGTCTAAACTGCTGGCAACAAAAGTGAGTACACCCCTAAGTGAAAAAAATGTCAAAATTGTCCCAAAGTGTCAATATTTTGTGTGGCCACCATTATTTTCCAGCACTGCCTTAACCCTCTTGGGCATGGAGTTCACCAGAGCTTCACAGGTTGCCACTGGAGTCCTCTTCCATTACTCTGGAACATCACGGAGCTGGTGGATGTTAGATACCTTGCGCTCCTCCACCTTCCGTTCGAGGATGCCCCACAGATGCTCAATAGGGTTTAGGTCTGGAGACATGCTTGGTCAGTCCATCACCTTTACCCTCAGCTTCTTTAGCAAGGCAGTGGTCGACTTGGAAGTGCGTTTGGGGTTGTTATCATTTATCGAATGTTATTGAATGTCCAGACTTTTTTCTGAACGCTCAGACTAGCTTTATAAATTATGTGACAAATAGGGGTGCCTAAGCCTATGACCATGCCATGCATTCAATATTTGAAATGTATATGAGATGTATTTTTATTTAATTTTGAAATGTAGATCTTATGTTTTTCTTTGTCTTCTCACTCACAACCTCCAATTTTGGCACAGGCCTATATCATTTGCCTGAGGAAGCCAATGCCTTGGCGAAACATGTAGGAATTGATTACCTGTACTATACACCGGCCTTTCAACACCTTGGCCTGTTCTCCCTTCTTTTCCCGATTTAAACCAATGTGTTGTATTTGCTTACACCGCTGCATGTTTATATATTGATGTTTATGTCTCTTTTCTATATATGTAATAAAGTACCGTATATACTCGAGTATAAGCTGACCCGAATATAAGCCAAGGCACCTAATTTTACCACAAAAAAATGGAAAAACTTATTGACTCGAGTATAAGCCTAGGGTGAGAAATGCGCAGCTACTGTAAGTGGAAAAGAGGGTCAACAATGCCCATTTGCAGCCTTACTGTGCCCATTTGCATGCCTCACTGTGCCCATTTGCAGCCATAGGTCCCCCGAACTTCAAACTCGGTAGTTAAGGGTTCCTAGATGCTCCATAGCTGCAGCCAAAATTTGGGGTCTCTGGTTGGTGCTAGGAACCCATAATTTGGTGTGCAAACCCAGTAGAACCAGAACTACAACATATCCAATGAAAAAATTTGGAAAATGTCCTCTGCAATTTTGTCCCTCTAGTATGATCCGTTCAAATGGAGAGGGTGGGGAGAATTGCAGGTGTGGGGCTATAGTTTGGGCAAAGTGTCTAATCTGCAAGTAGCTATAGAACGTCTGTCGTGGCAGGTCGTGCTAGGTTTGGAGATCCGAGAATGTCAACAGCCTACGGGTTCTGGGGTTCACCAGATGACCAAAATGGAAAAAACTCTGTGAGGCCGACGGCCAGGACATCTGGTGGGTAAGGCTAGTCGGTATTTTGGGGTTGCAGCGAAAGGAGTTCATCACTGAACATTCAGATTGAAGCTCTTCTGGACGAGATAATTTGCGCCAAAGCTGCCGGAGCTGAGACATCGGTCCTAACATTCGGTCCGGATCAACCTCCATATTCTTGTTCTAGAGAAGGCTATTCGGGTGCACTGGGGCTAGCCATATTTTTTCTATCTCTGTCCATTTATTATAGGACCTCTATGGAAACCATGAGACTATCGCCCGTAGTTGGGTAGCCTGGTAGTACTTTACAAAATTGGGGAATGCCAGGCCCCCGTCTGTACACGACGCGGTCATGACGGAGCGTGGTATCCTGTGTTTTTTATAGTTCCAGACTAGGGATGAGCCCGGTGTTCAATTCAAACCCATGTTCGAATTGAACATCGTCCGTTCGAGGAAACCAGAACTGTGTGGGCCGTGTGCATCAAATTTGTGTGATACGAATGGCCCACAATGCACTGCGTCAGTCGCAGTGCATTGCTGGCTGATGATTGGCCAAGCACGCACTGTGACCCCACATGCTTGGCCAATCAGCGAGGAGAGCCATAATTTGCCACAGGCAGTATGCCTGTGACCAATTATAGCTCAGGGGGTTTAGTACACGCCCCACACTATATAAGGCCACCAGCGCAGCGGCCTTGTGTAGTGTGTTTCCGGCGTGCAGGGAGAGAGATAGATAGGCAGGGACAGTGTGTTATTGACTCAAGCATCTGCAGGAGTTAGTGTGTGTCGTGTGCCTCCAGCACAACACAGTATACACCTGTATCTACCCATATTTGCTGGTGTTCTCTAATACAGCCATCTGCAGGAGTTAGTGTGTGTTCTGTGCCTCCAGCACAGCACAATATACACCTGTATCTACCCTTATTTGCTGGGTATATAGGGTTTTAGGTATAGGGTTTTATTTTGGGTGCAGGGTTCCCCTTAATATCCATACAAGACTCAAAGGGGCTGGTAATGGGCTGGGGTAGGGGGTGATGGGGTAGCCATGCCATTTTTCTCAAATGGATTGTCATCCATATTGCCTGGACAAGACATGACATTAAAGCCGCAAGCAGTTTTAAATGGCCTATTTTTTTGTGCAGGGACAGTTCTAAACACGAGAAACAAATGCCACTTCACAGGCATACTTTAGACACCCCCAGGTACAATATTTAAAGGAATATTTCACTTTTTTTTTTTTCACTTTATGCATCATTAAAATGTATGCTTCAGAAAAAACGTCCGTTTTTAAAACTTCTTTTTGCATTGATACATGTCCCCTATGGCAGAACCCGGGTCCCCAAACCCTTTTTAGGACAATAACATGCATATTAGTCGTTATAATTAGCACTTTAGATTTCGAACGTTCGCGTCCATTGTAATTAATAGGGTTCTAACGTTCATGCAAACTGTACAACCCGAGGTTGTTCGGTTCATCCCTATTCCAGACATATCACAGCGTATCGCTTTGAAGTCTACGTAGATGGGCATAGGGAATTTTCCATTATGTGCTCCCAAGTCCATAATGTGCCATTTAACGGGGCTATATGTTGATTTCAGTTTATTGATGACCAGTCGGGACATAAAAATTTGGAGTGAAAGAACTGCACCACTCACTGCAACGAAGAAGTTAAAAATAACATTAATTTTTTTCTGAAGACCCTGCAATCCCTGAACAAGAATTACACTTAAAATAGTGTTTAGGGAAGATCAGCAAATGCTGTGAGAAGCTTAGAAAACTATTTTAGTTGTGGTGGAGCATTCTGTGTGAACAGTGTTTATTTAGACAAAGTTTGTTATGTTTTTCAAGAAAGCTTTATTTATACAAATGGTACGACATTGGCATCAACAAGATCTCAGAAAAACATTTACTAATAAATTCAAACACAACTTTCTCAACATTTCACAGTGTTCTTTTTATGTTGATAAATTGAACAAGTTTAAAGTCGCAGTTAATGACATAGTAGGAATTTATTATTTTGCCCCCCTCCCATATCCCCGCTTCCCCCTGCCCAAATTCCTTGTGTTTTAAGACCAGGGACCGAATTTTCTGTTTAGTGCTTAGACCTTTAAACTTTTATGAAACTACTATGTATGTTTAGATAATACATGCCTTTCAGGAGTCGTTGTTTAGTGTACTTGCATCTTCTTTTGTGTGATTGCTATCCCTTGTCTATGGATACCTATTGTTCTGGCAAGATCTAGAAAGGGAGCACAAGGATAACCTTGTCAGTTTACTGCTGTCCCTTCATTATACAATGGCAGGCTGGAGGCAAGTCTTTAGCCGAGCTGTATTGCTTCAAAGTGTTTCTTACCCCAATATTTCATATTCCTGATGTGTGTCTGCTGTACCATGTACTTGTATTTAAAAGTATCCCATTGTATTTCTTCCTTTGTGTGAAATATCTGGTGATCCTGCAAGTCCCCCTGCTTTCCAATTGCAAACTGACCTTGCTAGGCATAGAAGAACATCCATCTCAGCGTGGTCAATTTTTTGACTGTGCTCGGACAGAGCTCAGGGTCATAGATTAGGGGGTACCACCGGTCCTCCTGTACGGCACCCAGATAAGCATGGGTGGCCCAGGCAGCTGGGTGAATCAGATATGGGCAGGGAGGGTAATCAGAACCACTGGGGGGCAAGTACTGGGACTGATCCCCTGTATGATTCTTTCTGCAGCAGCTGAAAGCTGGCTTCTTCTCATCTCCCTCCTTCTGGCTTTCAGCTGTGGCAGATAGCCATACAGGGGGTCAGTTCCAGTAATTGCCCCCCACAACACCGATCACCCTCCCTGTGCACCATATATTTCCTCCTGCTGCCCACACCCCCCTGTGTGCTCCATACCCACACAGCAGCTTTCCTCCTCTCCTTCCCACCAGCAGCTACAAGCACACAATAGGATCCTTCAGGATGGACCATGAGTAAAGCGTCTGGTAAATATATCACATTTACAAGCCCCTTTCTTTCCTGAATGAACACATTCGTATTCTGTACGGATCACTGGCTGTGCTCTAGAGTTGCCACCTGTCAAGGATTCACCCGGACATCCCGGATTTTGAATCATGCGTCCGGGTTTCAGTCTGCCTGAAACCCAGACACATTATTCAGACTGGGCTTTGGCTCCCCAATTATCAGAGGCACACAAATCTGTTGCCATCTGGGAGCTGTGGGTGGCTGTTTGGGGGCAGGTTCGGCATTGCTAGGGAGGTAATGACGACAGCAAGAATAGTTTGGCCACACCCACTGTTCGCTGCAGCACGTATGCTGCATTACTACTCTCCTGGGGGCAACCAAAGGTGTTCCAGGTCTTTTAAAATCTTATAGTGTTTGGGTTTGACTTGAAGAAAAGGTGGCAACCCTAGTGCTCATTCATAACTGCAGCATAGTAAACTATGTGTATTTAGGGTGCCCTGTCAGGTTGGCTGTATGGGGCCCTGTGGTTTTTAACAGCAGCCCTGGCAGAGCCTGCCTGTCCTCCAAAGGCCAAGACTTGTGCCTACATGCCCCCTGCACAGCTCTGCAATGTGTACTGCTCTTCCTCTGCCTCTTGCTGACACACCCTCTGCAGTCCCAGCTCCCTAAGCCCCTTATTAAGCTATGATCAGAGGTCATGTGATCACTTAAAAAAAAAGGGGAAAAAGGTATTTATATATTTTCTATATCTATACACAAATTTTTTGCCTTGCATTTCTATTTTAAAACGGAATGGGTTGTTGAGGGTTTTCATATACTTTAACTGTAGTGGAGAAAGGTGAGGTCAGGGATATGGCTGTGCTATCTAGCAGTGTTGAGTGAATCGAAAGACTAGCTGAACAGGGTTACAAATCCTTTGACAGGTAAAACAGCTCATGTGTATTATTTTCATACTTAGCTGCTTGCCTATAGTTTTCCTTTATGGAACATAAATAATTCTTTATATTCTTATGCAATATATCCACATTTGGCATTTTGCCTAATCCTTTTCTTTCTTTTTTTTGTTTTGTTAAGAGAGCTCAGAGTTCTGCTTTAAAGTGCCATTCAAAATGCTTAAAATTACACTAAACCATATGCTAATTCTCCAAATATATTCCATACACATCTGCTACTTGTATAACCCTAAAAAATGTAAAATTAAAAAAAAAAAAAAATCCTGTTACTTTAAGGCATGATCTATAGCACGCTGCTTGTGCCATGTAATTTATCCCTTCCTATGTTGTAATATACCTAGTTGATCCTGCGTCTCTCCCCATCTCCCCCTCCCTGCCTGTCAGCGTGAGAGCAGTTCTCCTCCCCACCCCTTACACCGCTATTCAGCTACAATATGCAGCAAAAATATTTGTTTCCCCTCTGGATTGTGCAGTTAGTAACTATAGGGTGTGTATTTATTTATTTTTTTAAATGAAAAGACTAAATACCTTTTCCCACAGTTCCGTTATGCGGTCATGTGTCTTCCCTCTGCTGCCCGGCTAACGTTACAGGGGAATCTCAGCTCCTCCAGCTGCTATGCATAGATCGAGAAAGACGTTCAGAGGGGATCCCATGACCACACAGCCGTGATGTTAGAAAACGTATTTAGCCCTTTTATTTAAAAAAACACACTCACTATAGGTAATAACTGCATAATCCAGAGGGGATACCAGTAAAGTCACAGTGTAATTTTACAAACACTTTAATGGTCCTGTAATCTATTTTTCATTATTTTTTTTTTTACTATCTCTTTCTGCCTCTTGGTAAAGACATCTGTGAACTCCTGAACCTCTCCTCTCCCCCTCACTTTCATTTTTGTTTGGAACAAACAGTGCTTGTTAGTTGTGGTCATGTGCACTGCTCTATACACACTACAAATCTCATTGTCCATCTTCCATCTTTGGAGCAAGCAAGAGAGGGTGGCTACCATCCTATATACAGTAGGACAATGGAGAACAAACATAGCCAACCTCTAACCAGACACCTCAACTCTCCCGTGAGTCGCGGGAGTCTCCCCCATGAGTGCCGGGCGATCTCCCGGCTGAGCCTGTCACTCCCGAATGGAGTATGGCCGCTCGGACTGCTCTGTCTGTGACAGGAGGCGCTCCCCTCCCTCCTCCTCCCCCTCCTCCTCCACTACGTCACACACAGCGGAGCTGAGTGTAATAAACTTTGGCCGCGCTGTGACAAAAGTCCCGCCCTCCTCCTAGACCAGCTTGTGTGATAGACAGAACACTGCGTCTATCACACGAGCTGGTCTAGGAGGAGGGCGGGACTTTTGTCACAGCGCGGCCAAAGTTTTCACACTGAATTCCGAGACACAGCCAGGGATGCCTGTGGTGTGTAATCCAGGCACTGACCGTAGTGAGGCTGTGATTATGGGCATGGGGAGGCTGCGATTATGGGCACGGTGACGCTGCGATTATGGGCACTGTAAGGCTGCGGTTATAGGCGCGAGAGGCTGCGATTATAGGCACGGTGAGGCTGCGATTATGGGCATAGTAAGGCTGCGATTAGAGGCACTGTAAGGCTGCAGTTATGGGCACGGTGAGGCTGCAATTATGGGCACGGTGAGGCTGCAATTACGGGCATGGTAAGGCTGAGATTATGGGCACGGTAAAGCTGCAATTATTGGCATGGTGAGGCTGCAATTATGGGCACTGTAAGGCTGCTGTTATGGGCACGGTGAGGCCGCAATTATGGGCATGGTGAGGCTGCAATTATGGGCATGGTGAGGCTGAGATTATGGGCACAGTGAGGCTGCGATTATGCGCACGGTGAGGCTGCGATTATGGGCACGGTGAGGCTGCAATTATGGGCACGGTAAGGCTGCAATTATGGGCACGGTAAGGCTGTGATTATGGGCACTGTAAGGGTGCGATTATGGGCCCTGTAAGGCTGTGATTATGGGCTCGGTAATGCTGCAATTATTGGCACAGTGAGGCTGCAATTTTGGGCATGGTGAGGCTGCAATTATGGGCAATGTAAGGCTGTGATTATGGGCACTGTAAGGCTGCGATTATGGGCACGGTGAGGCTGAAATGATGGGCACGGTGAGGTTGCATTTAATGGGGGGGGGGGGGTTCAGCAGTGGCACAAAACCTCCCTGAAATGAGTTTTTGCAGGTTGGGATGTCTGCTCTAACAGGAAGTCAGATCACAGCAGCAAAAAACATGTTTTAGTGTTGAGAATACAGAATGAAATTGAATCTTTTAAACCTGAGTTTAGTGTGACTTTAAATGAAAAATCAAATAATAAAAAATATCAAAAATACACTTAAAACTGTTTTTATATATCTGAAAATGTCCCACTAGCTCCACCTAACGGAACAACCATCAGTAAACACAACCAAGGTCATAAGAGGTAAAGAGCAACACAAACAAACAACAAACAACTGCAGAAAAAAAAAGCCAATTAATTTCAGTCTTTCTACAGCTTCCTTTCACAACATAATCTAAAAAATGAGTCTGAATAGCCCTATTCATAAACAGTCAGGGAAAAAATAAAGGGCAACAAAGTTCAATGTACATCTGCATGCAGCCGACAGCTAATGTGAACTAAATACAGTTTTGTGTTGCATCAATATTGACTTTAACAGCCCAAAAGGACTGCAATATTTTGCATAGTTTTTGGTAAAAATAACAACGTTGGCTGAAATTAAGACACTGACCTCTTTATATGGTCCTGGATGTAACGGAAGGAAACATTTAAAGTGCAATCCCAGAAAAGAAAAATCAAACGGGTCCATCCAGGAAACCCTGCATCTGTGCTTAAAGTGAACCTGTTACATGAACTGAAGCCAAATACCATGTGACCATTTTTTTTTTTGTCTCTTATGAGGTCAGGTTTTTGTTTCTCGAATCACAAAGTGCGATATATCTACCACACTGTTGCCCTTTACACCATGGAGCGCTTCCTAAAACAATATGGTCCTCCATGTGTACACCTAATTATGTGTTAGGGGAGCATACGCACTCTTTAATCCATTCCTGCCCAGATGTTGAGTGGTTGCCTTGGCCTACCAGGGCATTTCAGACATGGGATCCTCGTCAGGCTACCCCTTGGAACCTGCCAGTATATCTGGCAGGTGCACACCCTGGGCGGGGGGGTCCTGGGGGTAACCACCCCAATCTATAACTGGCCTTCACTGGGTGCACATAAAAGGACGAGACACATCGCAAACAAAGATTTCCCACCACACTTACCAGCCAGGCTGCAAAAAAGAAAACTAATTGGCCCTGTCTAAAGCCCCATACACACGGTCGGACTTTTTCATAGATTCTGTCCGATCGGACAATGTTGTTGAAAAATCAGACCGTGTGTATGCACCATCGGACAGTGTACGTCGGATTGTCCGACGGACAAAGTCTTATCTCCTGCTGGAAAGATTTGCCGACAACACGGTCCGATCACACCAAATCCGATCGTGTGTACGGTTGTCCGACGGACAAAGTGCTACGCATGCTCAGATCACATTATAAGACCAAAGCTAATGGCTACTAGCCTCTACGTAGTCCCGTCGTAGGCAACAAACGTCACCACGTTCAGAATGATCGGATTTTCCGACAACTTTGTCCGACCGTGTGTACGCAAAACCAACATCAGACAAAGTATGACGGACATGGTCTGACGGACCTGGTCCTCGGATAATCCGCGCGTGTGTATGGGGCTTAACAGTTTACGGTAAAACCAGAGGAATTTGTTTGCACATATTTGCATATAAACCATATTGTCAAAAGTATTGCAACACCTGCCTTTACAAGCACATGAACTTTAATGGCATCCCAGTCTTAGTCCGTAGAGTTCAATATTGAGTTGACCCTCCCTTTGCAGCTATAACAGCTTCAACTCTGCTGGGAAGGCCGTCCACAAGGTTTAGGAGTGTGTCTATGGGAATGTTTGACCATTCTTCCAGAAGCACATTTGTAAGGTCAGGCACTGATGTTGGACGAGACGGTGTGGCTCGCAGTCTCCGCTCTAATTCATCCCACTTACTTGCTCTACACACTTATTTTTTAATGTTTTGAAAGTATTTTCAATGGAGCACCAATTTGCAGGATTTGAATGGTACTTGCTGAAACCTTTTGCTCTCTTCAACAATATTGATTGTTCCAACACTCTGAGGTGTATGCATTATGTTGCGCATTAAGGTGGATTGTTTTAAGGCAGACCGTTCATTTGAATGAGTTGCCAATGCACCACAACAGACCTAAAATTGGACCAACCTGCGCTATTTTTTCAAATGCAGTGCACCATGACTCACAGTAATGCATTTGTCAGGACCTGGATCAGCTGTTGGTGGCACTGTGCTTCCCAGAGTAGAAGGATCTAATTTGGTGTCCACCAGCGAGTGTCTCCCAGCAGTATTTAGATCTTCCCCTACTAGTGCCTCCCGCTCCAGTGTTTTGCTGCTGCCAGATTCTGTTTGGCATTGATCCTGATCTTGGTTTTGCTCCTGCCCTGTACCTTGCTGCCTTGTACCTGTTCTCCCTTGTTCCTGATCACAGTTTTCTTTGTTCCCCATTTTTGTATATATTGAATACAGTTAGTTGTTAGTTAGGCTTTTGTCACTCAGTCAGCTTGTTAGTTGGGGATTGGGGAAAATAGACTGTACCTGCCTACATGGTGAGTGACAGTCATGGTTCTTTGTTTAGAGTGGAGGGGGAGAACTGAGCGATCAATGGTGTTGGATCACTCAGTTCTCACTGCAGAGCTGGCGGGGGACAGATGCAGCATCAGATCGATTATAAGTGTTTTTTTTTTTTAACCCCTTGATGCCAACATGCGGCCCCACTAGACTGGGCTTTTTTTCAGTGGGGCCGCATATTTGCATATCTTCCTTTAATAATAAAATTTTTTACTTAAAACATGTTTACTAGTGCTTGATTAACATGATTCGCTAAACTGTTGTATTACTATATATCTCTGACTTTCATAGCGGCTGCGTCCGCATTTGTTAATTTCCTGTTATGTTATGTATGCCAGCAATAAAAACTTTTACAAAAAAAAAGGAATTTAACAAAAAAATACAAAACAATACCTAGGTCAGTGCCAGGGTCAGTGGCGGCTGGTGCTCAAAATTTTTTGGGGGGCGCAAATAAACTGAAAAATTCTGAAAAAAAAGCCAATCAAATGCAGCCACTGTACCAAACGCAGCCACTGTGCCCATTAAAACGCAGCCACTGTGCCCATCAAAACGCAGCCACTGTGCCCATCAAAACGCAGCCACTGTGCCCATCAAAACGCAGCCACTGTGCCCATCAAAACGCAGCCTCTGTGCCCATCAAAACGCAGCCACTGTGCCCATTAAAACGCAGCCACTGTGCCCATCAAAACGCAGCCACTGTGCCCATCAAAACGCAGCCACTGTGCCCATTAAAACGCAGCCACTGTGCCCATCAAAACGCAGCCACTGTGCCCATTAAAACGCAGCCACTGTGCCCATCAAAACGCAGCCACTGTGCCCATCAAAACGCAGCCACTGTGCCCATCAAAACGCAGCCACCGTGCCCATCAAAACGCAGCCACTTTGCCCCTTTAAAACACAGCCACCTTGCCCCTTTAAAACACAGCCACATTGCCCCTTTAAAACACAGCCACATTGCCCCTTTAAAACACAGCCACATTGCCCCTTTAAAACACAGCCACATTGCCCCTTTAAAACACAGCCACATTGCCCATCTAAAACACAGCCACATTGCCCATCTAAAACACAGCCACTTTGCCATCAAAGCTGTCCCTGCAAAGAAGCTGCCACTGTGCCCCCCCCCCTCGCCCTGCACTTACCTTGTGTTGGGTGACGGCGGCATCGTGTCCTCCATTCCCTCTCCTGCCCGCTCCTCCTCTCATCCTCTGCTATGATTTGACGCCTGATAGGCGCCCAATCACAGCGCCTGTCGTTTCAGCCAATCAGGGCACAGGTAACACAGACCTGTGCTCCTGATTGGCTAAGGGGCCGTACAATGTTAGCAAACCGAATTCCTTCGGTTTGTTAACGCTGCTGCTGAGTGACAAGGAACGCACAGCGTTGCGCCCGCTTGTCACCTTTTTGGACGCCTATTAGCGCCTACGGCGCTAATCAGGTGTTTCCAAAAAACACCCCCACCGCTGTTATTCAGGCGCCCGGTGACCGAAAAGGGGCCGGACACCTGAATAGGGGGTGTCAGCAGCGACCATAGATAGATTCATGCAATGCATGAATCTATCTATGGAGTATCGAGAGTGACAGGAGAGGGGGGGCGGCGCTCCTGCGCCCTTTATGGACGCACCGCCCCTGGCCAGGGTTAGTGTTTGGGTCAAGGTCAGGGTCAAAAGTCAGGGTTTTTTTTTTTTCATTTTTTTTTTACAGAATTTTCTTTTCTTTAAATTTGTATCAGTGTCAAATACTGTCAGTGTGTTTTAGGTAGAATAAAAAAAGGAAAACACACACTATTGTTTTTGGAAATCAGGAGATATACATTACCATTACCAAATAAAAAGCCCAATTTGTCCTGAAAAAAAAATGCAGTATAATCCACCTGGATGCACAAAGTAGTTGTGATGGTATGTACAGTTTTACTAACACATGTCAAAGTTGCAAAATTGTGTTTAAATATTTTTTATTGAAAAGATTTTTTCACATATACAAAAAAAACAAGCAAGAAAAAAATAAAAATAAAAATAACATTCCACGTTTTTACAAAGTCCCATATATATCTATATATACGTACACATACATAGGACTTATACATAAATATTTACATAACAAATAAATAGACACACAGCAAAGAAGAGAAAAAAAAAAAAAAAACACAATCAACAAAGCACATGGATCAGTCTCAGTATATTTTTCGTAGAAAAAACTAATAGTAGTAGTCCCCCATCTTCCTGATTTAATTCTTTACTCCGTCTAACTTTATTCAAGCAATATTTTATGTAGTATTCCTTTTTCCTTCCCACCCCCCCTGGGTAGTTAACCACCCCCAATTCCCCCCAGTCCACCCCTCCTCACCACTCCCGTAGTTCCCCAGCGTGTCGTACCTACATATATACACACACCACACCCTATGCCCTTTATGGAGAAGGTATAGATGGGGATAGTATCCCGCTCCTACTGTGGTATTGTGTGGCAATAGGTCCGTATATCTATTTTAGAAATTCTCTAAGTGGTCCTTATTCCAAAAAAAAAAAAAAAAAAAAAAAAATAGTGAAAAGGGTATAGGAGGGGATACTACCCACCTCCTACTTGTGGTATTATGTGGAGGTAAGCCCCTACGTCTATTTTAGTGACTCTCTAGGTGATCCTTATTCCAAAAGTGAAATGGAAAAAGGAGAGAAGAAAAAAAAAAAAAAAAAAAAAAAAAAGTGAAAAAGGTGTGGAAGGGGACTCTGCCTACTTCCTACATGTGATATTATGTGGCCGTAGGCCCCTACATCTATTTTAGTGATTCTAAGTAATCCTTGTTCCAAAGGTTAAGGAAAAAAAAAAAAAAGTATGGAAGGGGATACTACCTGCTTCCTACATGTGGTATTGTGTGGCAATAAGCCCCTACATCAATTTTAGTGACTCCCTAAGTGATCCTTATTCCAAAAGTGAAGAAAGGGGATGGCAATAAGTCCCTACATCTATTTTAGTGACTCCCTAAGTGATCCTTATTCCAAAAGTGAGGAAGGGGAAGGAGATAAAATAAAAAAAAAAAAAAATAAAAAGGCACACCTTTCTCCTCTCCCTTTTTCCCTTAATAATTGGTAAGAACACCATTTATTTTTTGTGTTAGCTCCCTAAGTGCTCAATAAGAAAAAAAGGGGGGGGGGGGGGGACATGGAAAGAGGGGAAGAGGTGGGGACAGGGTGGGAATCCAGAGATAAGTAATAATAAAGCATCTAATTGTTCCCCACATAACTCATATAGGCTTGAGATAGTCTAAATTCCAGCCAGCACTTCCAAGTGTCAAGGTATTTTGTTTCCAAGTTGTTTTGCAGGTGTATTACTTCTTCCATACATCTAATTTTATCTATCTCCCTAAACCAATCCTTTATTGTCGGAGTATTTTTCGTCTTCCATTGTTTCGGAATTAATTTCTTTGCTGCATTCAGCAGGAATGGTATAATAGATTTTTTATATTTCTTCCTCGGTATCCCTGTTGCATGGAACAGGCATTGCCAGGGGTCAAATTCCATTATAGTCCCGCTAATCTTCTTTATCCAATCCACCACTTCCCTCCAATATGATTGGATTAAGGGACACTGCCACCATATATGTGCGTGGGTACCTGTCTCTCCACACTCCCTCCAACATAGAGGTGATTGAGTGGGATTAATTTTATGTAATTTAGTTGGGACATAATACCACTTTGTTAATAATTTATAGTTCATTTCTTTTATCCCTGTGTCCACTGAAGTTGAGTGCGTGTAATCAAAGACTTTACTTCTCATACTTTCAAGCAACGGGTGATTTAGTTCCCTTTCCCAATTCTCCACGAGACACAGGGAGTCCAGTTCTAGAGGGGTTATCAATAGGCTATATACTTTTGAGAGACCCTGTCTATTATTCCCGGCTTTGTCAACTAATCTTTCCCATTTATCCAATCTCCTGTCTGAGCGAAGCGGTTTTGGAAGAGAACCTACAAAGTGTTCGAGTTGCCTATATCTCCATGCGTCCCAGGGCGTTTTACCATATTTTCCTTGCAATTCGAGTAATGTACAGAGAACATTCCCTTTCAGAACGTCCTTTAACCTCAAATGGTCCGATGATGTCCACTTTAGGTATAATTTATTTTCTTTGCCTGGAGGGAAATAATTATTTCCTGTGAGGGGTAACAGAGGGCTATTATATTCCATGGATCTATTTTTAGATATTTTATCCCATATTCTGAGTGTTTCTACAGTAGTTGGGGGCATATCCCTAGGGAGGCCTCTATATTGGGGTGGGATCCAGATAATCTGATTCAGGGCAGAGTTACTCAGTTCTAGTTCAAGAGTTACCCATTTTTTATATGGAGAGCCATGGGCCCAGTCCAGGATTCTCCGCAATACCGCTGCCTCATAATATTTTTCAAAGTCTGGGAGAGATAATCCCCCTCTCTCCTTTGGTCTACTCAGGACTTTATATGAGACACGATTCCCTTTGTTATTCCATATAAATTTTTGTACTATTAGTCTGAGAATTTTGAAATATGTGGCAGGGATACTTATTGGGAGACACTGAAAGATATACAAAGCTTTCGGTAGGGTCATCATTTTGATCACGCTTATTCTGCCGAACCATGACAATCTATGTGCCTGATAACCTTTTAAGTCCTGTTTAATTTTATTTAGTAAGGGTAAGTAGTTATCTTGATATAAGTCAGTTGTTAATGCTGATAAAGACACTCCCAGATACTTCAATCCTCTTTTTCTCCACCTAAATGGGAATAGGATTCTAAGATCCCTAGCTTCTTCTGGGGGGACCGCGATATCAAGTATCTCGGTTTTTTCCATATTGATCTTAAAATTTGAGATGGCCCCATAGCCATTTAGTTCCATCAAAATATCTGGGAGCGTCTGTGCTGGGTTCGTTACGTATAACATAATATCATCAGCAAATGCTGATATCTTATGTTCCTGTCCCGCAACTTCTATTCCTTTAATTTTCTTATTGGCTCTTATAGAGATCAGGAGGGGTTCCAAAGAGATCACGAAAAGTAGTGGCGAGAGGGGGCAACCCTGTCGTGTACCGTTGTTCAACTGAAGAGTATCAGACAAGGTTCCATTAACCTGAATTTTAGCCGTGGGGTTCGAGTAGAGAGCTTCGATCCACCTCAGCATTTTTGGACCTATGCCAATTTTTTGCAGTGTCTGTACCATAAAATCCCAATCTAACCTATCAAAAGCCTTTTCGGCATCTATTGATAGGAAGATGGCAGGTTTCTTTCCCTTTTTTGCGGCATGCATTAACAGGATTGTTCTCAATACATTGTCTCTTGCCTCCCTCCCGGGACAAACCCTGCTTGATCTTTCTCAATACAATCAGGCATAAGGGGTCTCAGTCTCTCGGCCAATATCCGGGCGTATATTTTAACATCCTCATTTATCAGGGAAATTGGCCGGAAGCTTGAGCATATAGTTGGGTCCTTGCCTTCTTTTCCTATAAGTGATATGTATGCCCCCAGGGCTTCTTGACGAATTTTCAGGCCTTCCCCTATGGAATTCATATAGGAATGATAGAATGGGGTCAGGGTGTCAATAAACTTTTTAAAGTACAGGGCAGTGTATCCGTCTGGACCCGGACTTTTGCCCCCCTCACTTTTCCTGATCGCCTGCTTTATTTCATCGCTTGATATGTCTTTTTCTAGGTTATTTAAATCCTCTTCTGATAGTTCTGGCAGCTGAATCTTCTCAAGATACTGTTTTATATTTTGACTTCTATTTTGTCTATCTTCAGGGTCTTCAGTAATATTTATATTATATAATGATTGATAATACTTAAAAAAAACTTTACTTATGTCCTTAGTGGAGTATTTCATTTCTCCCTTTTTATCTTTCATTTTTGCAATATAATTTACATTCCTTCTAGGTTTAATCACCCCCGCCAACACTCTCCCCGGTCTATTTCCATATTCATACTGCCTTTTTTCTATTCTCATAAATGCTCGTTTGGCTTCTAGCTCCATTAATTCCTTTAATGCCTCTCGTCTTATTATCAGTTCTCTCTTTACTTTATCATCATTAAAATTTTTATGGAGTTGTTCTAGATCCTGGATCTCTTGTAGGAGTGACTGTTTCTGGCCTATCCAAATTTTTTTCCTCTTGGCCCCTTCTGCTATTAATCTCCCTCTCATAAATACTTTGTGCGTTTCCCAGAGTATGGTTGGGTCGATGTTCTCAACATTGTTCTCTTTAAAGAAAAGACTCAAATCTCTCTCCAGGTCCTCCATTATATCTTGATCGTACAGTAGTGATTCATCCAGCCTCCAGGATCTATGCCTATCCGGTATATTTTTTAATTCCAAGCTAACTATAACCGGGGCATGATCCGAGAGGGTGATTGATTTCACCTCTGCCTTTGATAATCCTTCTAATAGCTTATGATCCAAGAAGACATAATCGATTCTCGAGTACGAAGAATGTATCTGGGAGAAGTATGTAAAATCCCTTCCCCTAGGGTGCATGATTCTCCAGGCCTCTACAAGCTGTTGCTGATGTAGTTTTTGTTTTACTTCCTTTAGATATTTACCTTCTGAGCGCAGGGAGAAAGGCTGGGTATCCAGGGCTGGATCGAGCACAAAGTTAAAGTCCCCTGCCATAATAACTTTCCCTTCCCTGAAGTTTTCCAACTTATTCAAAACCTTCTTCAGGAACATACACGGGTGGATATTGGGGCAATATATGTTCACAAATGTATAGTCAATGTTAAACATAGACCCCTTGATGAACAGATACCTCCCTTCTGAATCAGATTCCATCCCTTTTAAATTAAATAGTGTATTTTTATCAAAGCCTATTGCTATTCCTTTAGATCTCTTGTCAGGAGAGTATCCATGGAACCAGATAGGGAAATTCTTAGAGTTCAATCCAACCCTGGATGACCATTTAAAATGGGTCTCTTGTAGAAATATTACATTTGCGGAGAAGCTTTTTAATTCCTGTAATATTTGATGCCGCTTACTGGGATTATTTAAGCCTCGGACATTATATGTCACTATCTTCAACGGTGCCATCCTAAATCACATACAGTTGGGGGATGGGGTACTTCTATTATATCTGAGATGATCCATGTCCACTTTACTAACAAACAATTAAACAGTACACAACAGATCCCTACAACTCCCAATCCCTCCCCGATAGGGTTCTTCTTGGGAACCCTCCCTCCCCCCTCCCAGCCTCCCCTCCAAATATTTTGACCTGCCCCGCTCCCATCCATATCGTGAGCGGTCAGCCGGGCAGGACATTCCTTGGGGGTTATACCATGTCCGTCCGGGCCCCCAGACCTCATCCCAAATCAAGGGATGGGAATGGGGGAGCGGACAGGCATTGCCGGACCCCCATGCACCCCGGGCGTGTTTCTTCCCTTACTAAGACTCTATACCCCTAATCCCTCCCATGCTGATCAGTTATATATTTAGTCCTCTATATTCCATTCAGCAAACATTAAGCTTTTTCCCATTGCTGATCTGTTAGTTTCTTCCATTCAGCTGGTTTCTTTTCCCAGTTCTCCAAGTTAATGCATGGCAGATCTAATTTGCTGCAGAACTCTTTCAAATCTTCTGGGAATCGTAGTGTAGCTGATATCCCTTGGTTTTTAGCAATCAAACATGCTGGGAAGCCCCATCTATACGTAATATGTTTTGCCTGTAACTGGTTTATCAGGGGTTTCAGCGCTCTCCTTCTGAATAAGGTCTCTTGTGATAAGTCTGTAAAAATTAATATTTCACTCTCATTAAATTTAATTGGTGCAGCAGTCCTCATGCCTTTTGAGACTTGTTGTTTTATTTCATAATAGGAGAATCTCGCTATTACATCTCTTGCTACATCAGGTGTTGCCGTGGTTTTTTGAATCCGATGAACTCTATCAAAATATATGGGGGATGATATATCTTTATCTAAGATCTTATTAAACACCTCACGAACTGTCTTTTCCAAGTCACTATTCTTTACTGACTCAGGTAGGCCGCGGATCCTCAAATTGTTCCGTCTACTGCGGTTCTCCTGGTCTTCCAGTCTATAGCGTATATTCCTCATTTCCAGCCAATCTGATTCAGCCCTTGCCTGTAGTTCTAAGATTGCATTTTTATGTTCCTCCAATTGTGTTTCGGATTCTTCCACCCTTTGTAGTACATTTTGTATCTCCATTCTGGTGGCATTCAGTTCTCCTTTAATCATACTTTCTAGATGAGACATCATCTCTGCCATGTCCTGCTTGGTGGGGAGAGCTTGTAGGCCATCCATATCGGTACCTCCAACCGTCTTCTGTTGTTGAGCCTTCGGGTCACTTACTCCTTCCCCTGCCCTGGCGTGGAGATTACTTTCCCCAGGCCCTTCCCGTTTATTAATTTGTTCTTCTGGAGAGAGTATTGTTGGCTCCGCCCTTTCAAATTCGGCGGTAGATTCAGTTACGTTTTTATTTATACCCTCCGTTTTTTGCTCGGCTCTATTCTGTACCATATACGTTTTTATAGAGTTGCTGTTTTGGCTATCTTCTTGATTCGTTTTTGCCCCTTTTCTTCCCATTTTATCCTTTCCTGCGTTATTATTCCTTGTATTCATTCAGTGTCACAGCAGGGGATTTTGTTACTGAATCGAATATACAGAGCAATATACTGGAGGTCAGCGAGTGTCTACAGGTTATGTTAATAGATATAACTAGATATTTTTTTTTACAGAATTTTCTTTTCTTTAAATTTGTATCAGTGTCAAATACTGTCAGTGTGTTTTAGGTAGAATAAAAAAAGGAAAACACACACTATTGTTTTTGGAAATCAGGAGATATACATTACCATTACCAAATAAAAAGCCCAATTTGTCCTGAAAAAAAAATGCAGTATAATCCACCTGGATGCACAAAGTAGTTGTGATGGTATGTACAGTTTTACTAACACATGTCAAAGTTGCAAAATTGTGCTCAGGCATTTAGATTTTCCAAAGTCTAAATCTTCGGTTTTAACTGCCCTATCTATTTCTCCACTGCTTCCTCCCGTTACTTGCCTCTTGGTGCACACTGACCTACATTATAACATGCTCAAAATCACGGTGTATAGATGACAAGCGTATAAGAAACTGCAGAGATTTAACAAGTTTGGGAAGCAAAGTACAGATTGCAAGGACAAAAATTACAGACATTAAGCAGGCGTCCTAATTGAAATGCAAGGTATACATATTTGAGTGGAATGTACCTTTAAGGCACAGAAGTCATGGCTATAGCCTGTTTACTTGGCAGTTCTGTTTATTATTTTTATTGCTTATGTATGTTGTGATGTTGAGGCATCCAAGGATTTTCCTTGTGAAATTATTTCCATTCCTTTTTTTAAAAAAGTAAACAGACTTGGTCGACAGTAAAAAAAGAAAAAAAAAAAAAAAAAAAAACCCACAACATTGCTACAAAAACAACCGTGGAACTTTACCTAAATTAGAATCAGAGGACTTGGGAATGTTTATATGGCTGTTCTGTAGTCCTCATATGTTTACATAAAAAGATCTCAACTGAACATACGATGGTTGCTGCTCCGGCAGAAAAAAAAAAATCTATAGCTTAAAAGTCTGGCATTTATATATGTATTTTATTGCTGGTAGAATTAATACCGTGTATCTGCCAAGATCAAATTTTTTTTATGTCCTTTTAAAAAGTAAGTTTATTTCTGTCCTATGTCAGAGACTTGTATAAGAGAAATAGTCTTTACGTTGTTTCTCGCCTCTGAACTAAGCGTTTTTTTTTTTTTATCACCTCTTTTTTTAACGTTTTTTTTTTTTTTGGGGGGGGACGACTGATCCCAAATCCAAATATACAACAAAGGTCAGCCTTATGAAGCTTGATATGCAAGTTTGCAAGTGATATGACCGATTTGAGCATCACATTCAGCGTCTGGGTCATGTAGCGGGTCATTTGTGAGCAATAATGAACACTTACCAGACTCGGCGGTGCTCGTTATCACATGAAGAGCAGTGAAATTTTTACAGTTTCTCGGGGTCAGGGAGGGTTTCCTTATTTTTAGCTGAAAAAAAAGGATGATCTTTTTTCTAAACACACATTGGCCAAATTGGGTAAAGTTTTGATGTGCTAAATGGTTGTACTATTTGTTTGACAGTCTTATTTTATTATTAGTGGATATATAAAAATACTAAATTGAATAAAGAAGTACAAAAGTCAAATGGAAAGCTGGGCTAATATCAGGATTAGGGGCTTGTTCTCATTTGTGGCAACCCTTAAAAGCGATCTGAGACGGATCAATTTTCAGAGGTGTTTGACAGGTGGTGAGGAGGAGACATGTTGCCTCCTTATGCCGCGTACACACACGATCGGAATTTCGGCCAGCAAAAGACCGATGAGAGCTTTTCATCTGAAAATGTGACCGTGTGTAGGCTCCATCTGAATTTTTGGCCGAATTTCCGCCAGCAAAATTTTGAGAGCATGTTCTCAATTTTTCAGACGGAAAAAGTTTCTATGGGAAACTCTGATCGTCTGTAGCGATTCCGACGCGTAAAATTCCTACGCATGCTCGGAAACAATTCGACGCCTGCTCGGAAGCATTAAAATTTAATTTTGCGGCTCATCGTAGTGTTGTACATCACCGCGTTCTTGGCGGTTAAAATTTGGTGTGACTGTGTGTAGGCAACACAAGCTTGAGCGGAATTCTATCGGAACATCCAAGGCTTTTCCAACGAGAATTCCGATCATGTGTATGCAGCATTTCAGCCTGATTTAGGCTTCATTCACACGTGTGTGTGACTTTGGAGTGCAACTTGTGTGCGACTGTGGGTGGGTGCGACTTGAATATGCCTTTGACCAATGAAGATGGACAACTGTTGCACAACAGGTGTGATTTTCATGCAACTTTTGAGGGTTTACATTGCAGTCTAAGGCACTCAAGTTGCATGAAAGGCAGACCAAAGTAGTGCAGGAACCTTTCTATAGTCATTGCGACTTTAACCGCTTGCCAACCAACCGCCGTCATTATACTGCGGCAGGTCGGCATGATCCCACAAACTGTCGTAGCTATACGTTCTCTCGAGGGACGTGTGTGTGTAAACACACTCTTCCCTGTTCTGTTCTGTGAGGAATGACAAATTGTGAGTTCCTAATAGCTAGGAACCATGATCTATCATTTCCTCTAGGTCAGTCCCCTCCCCCTTCAGTTAGAAACACACACAGGGAACACAGTTAACCCCTTGAGCGCCCCCTAGTGTTAACCCCTTCAATGCCAGCGTAATTTTTACGGTCATCAGTGCATTTTTATAGCACTGATCGCTGTATAACTGCCAATGGTCCCAAAAATGTGTCAAAAGTGTCTGATGTGTCTGTCATAATGTCGCAGTCACAATAAAAATCGCAGATCGATGCCATTACTAGTAAAAAAAATAATAGTAGTACAAATGCTATAAATCTATACCCTAGCAAACCAATCAATATACGCTTATTGCTAATTTTTTTATTACCAAGAATATGTAGAAGAATACATATCGGCCTAAACTGAGGAAAAAAATGTGCTTATTTAAAAAAAAAAAGGGGGGATATTTATTATAGCAAAGGGTACAAAATATTGTGTTTTTTAAAATTGTCGCTCTTTTTTTGTTTATAGCGCAAAAAATAAAAACCACGGAGGCGATCAAATACAACCAACAGAAAGCGCTATTTGTAAATGGACAGGCTAGGGCAGAATAGGGGTAGGCTAGGGTAGTAAATAGAGAGGCTAGAGTAGTATATAGATAGGCTAGGGTAGTATATTGACAGACTAGGGCAGTATAGAGGTGGACTATGGTAGTATAATGGCAAGCTAGCGCTAGGGCAGGTTATTCAACATTTGGCCATCCAGCAGATCAGCAGCCACTACTAGAAAAAATGATGGACGCCCTATGTATCCCGTCACACAGAACTAACTATATTATATATATTCCGACGGAAAAAGTCCGATGGAGCCCACACACGGCCGGATTTTCCGACAACATGGTCCGATCGGACATTTTAGAGTCGGCGGGGGACAGATGCAGCATTAGACTAAGGTAAGTATGTTTTCTGAAAACAAACAACCCAAACTTCTCTTTTAACCACTTCCCTACCGCCCACTGTCATATGACGCCCACAAGGTGGATCTCCCATCCTGGGTGGGCGTCATATGACGTCCTCCCATTCCCGGCCGCCTAGGGGGCGCGCGCCGCCGGCGGCGTCGCTCGGGACCCGGTGCGCGTGCCCGGCGGCCGCGATGTCCGCCGGGCACCCGCGATTGCCCGTTAAAACAGCGGGACCGTGCGGGACCGTGGAGCTGTGTGTGCAAACACACAGCTCCACGTCCTGTCAGTGGCGAGGAGACCGATCATGTGTTCCCAGTACGGAGGAACACTTATCGGTCTCCTCCCCTTGTAAGTCCCCTCCCCCACAGTTAGAATCACTACCTTTAGGGAACACATTAACCCCTGCAGCGCCCCTAGTGTTAACCCCTTCCCTGCCAGTCACATTTACACAGTAATCACTGCAATTTTATAGCAACGATCGCTGTGTAAATGTGAATGGTCCCAAAAATGTGTTAAAAGTGTCCGAAGTGTCCGCCGCAATGTCGCAGTCACGAAAAAAAAAATCGCAGATCGCCGCCATTACTAGTAAAAAAAAAAAAAAATGCAATAAATCTATCCCCTATTTTGTAGACGCTATAACTTTTCCGCAAACCGATCTATATACGCTTATTGCGATTTTTTTTACCAAAAATATGTAGAAGAATACGTATCGGCCTAAACTGAGGAAAAAAATATATTTTTTTTAAAAAATGGGCTATTTATTATAGCAAAAAGTAAAAAATATTGTGTTTTTTTTCAAAATTATCGCTCTTCTTTTGTTTATAGCGCAAAAAATAAAAACCGCAGAGGTGATCAAATACCACCAAAAGAAAACTCTATTTGTGGGGAAAAAAGGACGTCAATTTTGTTTGAAAAAAAGGACCGCGCAATTGTAAGTTAAAGCGACGCAGTGCCGAATCGCAAAAAGTGCTCTGGTTCACCTTTACCAAGTGCCTGTAGATAAAAACAATCAGTGCAGTTTTGACTAAAGTTGGATAATGTTCTTGCTATAGGTGTAGGCTATTTCTGTACCTTCTAAAGCCTGGCCAAAAAACTCCCAGAGATGGTATTATCACGTTCTGCCTTGTTGCTAGGATTTCGCTAAGACACTCCCAGCCATTACTGCTCACCACCAACATCAAACGAGTGAGCTCTCAAGCAAGGAAAAGAGGTCACAGGAGCCACACATCACACAAAACCCTGGTGTAAAAAGTAGAAGCCGCCTCAGCCTAGACTCCATGCAGGCCACACCATTGGCATGTTTCGCCCTGCTTAGTCATGGGAAGGATGAGATGATGCTATCTCTGTGATTTTTTTGTCCAGGCTTCAGAAGCTACGTAAATGGCCTATACCTAAGTTAGGGCATTATTTAACTTTGGTCAGAGCTGCACAGTGTGTTTTCATCTACAGGTGCCCCTTACCTGCACAGCCAGCTTTTTGGTAAATGTGAACTAACCCTTTAAACAAGCCCCCTCCTTTCTGTAATTTGTTCTATACCCAGGGAACGGCTGTAGTTATTATGTTGCTGTGTATTTTCCTCTGCCAATGCCTTTGCTTACGACGCATCCTCTAAATATGAATTATAACAGCAATTTCCATGTTTATGCAGCTCTAGGAGCAGTCAGCTACCTCGATCGGGGTCAGGAGTTACAACCTTCGCTGATTGAGAATCGCAGGATTGTAACATGATGTTGATTTGCTTTCATGGATAGTTAACGCTGAACAACGCAACTACAGAGCAGAATGAATTCCCAATATAGAGGAGTTAGATTTCTGGTTCAGGCCCACTGTTTATTTTAAAGACGGACAAATTATTAGGCAGCCTTTGGAATGTGAATAGAGGAGGAAAAAAATAATACTCATAACACGGGCGAGTGCTAGATTCTATTTCATAGATTGAGGGGCTATAAAGCATAGGCATGAAAAGTGATTACATAGGGGGGCTATTTACTAAAAGGCTAACACTCGCTCTTTCTGAAGTGAATCTGTACGGATTTTGAACACTCGCTCATGCACAAGGGATGGGCCTATTTGGCAATACATTTGTCAAAGTAATACATGCAATACATACATTTTACATATATGGTTGAAAAAAGGTTTCTTTTAGCAATGTTGTTTTGAAAAAAAAATGTCTATGGAATCTATAGACAAAAGCATTTTATTCTATACGTTGTCCTATTTAAAATAATAATAAAATTATGTTTCTGGTACGAGCATAGCAAATGGAAAAAAAGAAATTATACATTTTTTTCATTTTTGTAAATTTTCTTGTTATGCGACACAGAAACAAACTTAACGAATGAAAAAAATTGAGTGGAAACAAGCAGCGACCCATCCATAAGGGGCGCCGCTCACCTATTCTCCATGCAGGGCACCGGACGCATAGAGTTCTATGTTTTTTTTTCTAGAAGCACATGATTAGAGCTGGAGGGTTTGGTTTACAAGTGGGTGGGAGAGACAATAGGGAATCAAAATTCACTATTGTCTTCCTGCTTCTCCTCCTTGCCAATCAGGACAGGAAGAGGGTCCTGAGACTGGATGGGCCAGGAGGTGAAGCCGGGGAAGCTGCTGAAGCCACCCGAGACCTGGATGGGGTAAGTGCGGGGCATGCGGGGCGTGCGGGGCGTGCGGGGCATGCGGGCTTGCAAGCGGGGGTGGTAAACAGGGATGGTGAGGGGGTTTGTTTGCACCCCTCCCTAAAAAAATGGAACACCAGCCGCTACTGGTGTAAACCGCACTAAAACCAACAAGCACCCAGAAAACATGCAAACTCCATTCTGGTAATGCTGTGGTTGGGATTCAAACTGATGACCCCGATGCTGAAATGGAAGAAGTGCTAACCACTTATGCCCCGTACATGCAAGCGGAAATTCCGTCAGCAAAAGTCTGATGTGAGCTTTTGGTCGGAAATTCCGACCGTGTGTATGCTCCATCGGACTTTTGCTAGCAGAATTCACGCCAGCAAAAGATTGAGAGCAGGTTATCTATTTTTCGGTCGCAAAAAGTTCAGATCGGAAATTCCAATCGTCTGTACCAATTCCGACGTGCAAAATTCCTACGCATGCTCGGAAACAATTTGACGCATGCTTGGAAGCATTGAACTTCATTTTCTCGGCTCGTCGTAGTGTTGTACGTCACCACGTTCTTGACGGTTGAAAGTTCCAAGAACTTTTGTATGACCGTGTGTATGCAAGCCAAGATTAAGCGGAATTCCGTCGGAAAAAACATCCAAGATTTTTCCAACGGAAATTCCGCTCGTGTGTAAGTCACCGTACTTAGTGTTTAGCTCTTAATATTATTAATTTTCTTCATGAGCAGTAAAGAAATTACTTTTTGTCTTTCTATATTCCCTACTGGTTTGTTGCTGTTTTGCTGATCCTTGTTGGTGTGGTGTGCTTGCCTCTGCTCTGTATGCAACCATTTTTTTTTTTTCCCTTTTTTTCCTGTGAAGGGGATCTTTTGTTATCATAATCCAAAGAAGTCAACATGGTCTTTTGTCTAGACTATTAGCTTATCTCTTTTGGAGAATGTCTCTATTTGTACAAAATATTCTCCGCTTGTTTTCTTGCTTTGCATCATAGGCGATCGTTGCCTTTTATATATTAATGTATTTTATTATTTATTTTATTTGTATTTTTTTTTTTTCGCCGTAAGAAGACAAGAATCAAAGACAAAAGCAATCCCTGGCATCTTTGTTCAGCTTCCATCCTCTGAACCCCTGCTTCTGGGAATAGAATTGTCTTTTGTAGTAGAGCAGACAGCATGCATAATAGATAGCACATTAATAATATGCAAAATAAAAATTAAGATTTTTTCGTATTTTTTCTTATTTGCTTTTAATCCCATCTGATATAAATGTCAATAAAGTAAAAAAAATAAAAAAAATAAATGCTACATACTTTAGGATTTGTTTCTCAGTAAACTACACGTTTTCATCTCTGTGATAAGGTCTCCAATTAAGTTGGGGGTTGAGAAAATCAGGAAGTGAGGCCCTCTCCAACCAGAAGAAGGAGACAGACAAATCCTAATACAACAAAAGCTTAATGCTGACATTTGAGGGCAGTTTGAAGGTTTATGGAACAGAGATGATAGAACAGTACAGATGTGTTTTCTAATAAAGTACAAAGTGTTCCCAGTGACAAACAACACAGAGAAGTGTTCAGAACAAAGCATGGCAAAAGTTCTATTAACATAAACAGCAAAATACTTAGTCTTGAATTAAAGGGCAGGCAATATAACTACCAGGGGCGGACTGACAACTCATGGGGCCCCCAGGCAATAGGAGATTATGGGGCCCCCAGGCAATCAGAGATTATGGGGCCACACAGTATACACACACAGTATACAATCACACAGTATGCACAGACATGTTTCTATTGGCTGAGAAGGTACTTGAGAGGCGGGGCAACTATAATCTCTGGATTTTTAGACCAAAAGGATGTAGGTAAGGGACATTTCAGAGACAGATGTAAAAAAAAACACAGATTTTTACATACTATCCCTAGTTTTACTGAGGCTGGCAACCCTGATGGGGCCCCCTAGTGGCCCGGGGGCCCTCGGGCAGTGTCCGAGTGGCTGAATGGTCAGTCCGCCCCTGATAACTAAATTTTCACTACCAATTATACCTTTGTACTTGTCCCAGCAGTCTCTGAAATACATGCCAATACCATGTGTATTGGCATGTATGGCCATATATTAGTAGAATTTTGTTTGAAAATTTTCCTTTTAGGTACATTGGTTCGATTTTCTAGTCATTAGTGGTGTCAAATCAGTGTTCAGTGATGAGAAAATCGAAGGAACAGTGGAAATTTTTCTCGAATTAAAATATTTAAAACATTTTTTTTTTTATTAAGTTATTGAAATCCAGCTTTACTTTTACTGAATATAATTTCTGTTTCTATTGTCATTCTACAAACTAGACATGTGCAAATCGTTTCAGTCCGAATACAAATTCAGACAAATTTTTGGTTATACATATGTATCCGAATCCCCGAATAGAATAGTAATGACTAGTAACTAATTTAGTTGAAATCCATTAAAATGTATTTTGTTTTCAAATGAATTTCAACTTTTCAGAGTGATTGACCGATTTGAATTCTGTGTGAAGAACTGTTAAGCAGCAGGCCGGGAAGCTGGACATCCACGTCCTTAAAGTGTTACTAAACAAACAACAGTAAAATCCGCTGTATTGTGTAAAAAGACTTGATTAAATCATACCAGCCTTCTTTTTAAAGTCAGCGGGGAGTCAGCAGCACCCTGCACCTGTGGAACTCTGCAGTGTGATGCAATAGAGTGGCTGCCCTTAAGCTGCCTCTAGAGGACATCCTGCCTCGTTGGATTTGTGCCTCCTCCTCCTCCTCTCTTCTCTCAGGCACCCAAGTACAGTCAGTGACATCATTATCCACTCCCTCCTAGTCACTGGAGCAAACTTGGCAGTATGCTGCAGCTGGGGGAACATGACTGCCAGTTTCTTGTCCTTCTGTGGCACCCCCTCTCTCTAGGCTCACATTACTCCCTTTCTCAACCTGGGAACCAGCATCAGAGCCTTCAAATCGCTGTGCATCCTCCAGGAGCATGTACCAGACACTGTGGTTGAATAATTCTGGAGACTCCTCCGTGCATGATGGTGGGGGTACGGAAGAAGTGACTGTGGAAAGGAGCTGGTGGAATAGGCTGCTTGAGCAGCTGCGTTGGAAGGCAAACATCCTCTGTCACCTAGGCTCCTCTGAGCCTGGGTGACAGAGGATGAGGAGGATGAGGACGGCTTTGTTATTCACTCCACCAACTCTTCTGCATGTTCTGGCTCAACAACAAGGCCAGCAGCAGAAAAAAAGGACAAGCGTGCCCCACGGCCAGCTGCAGAGGACGCACCATGTCCATGACCACCACTGTTGACTGTGAACACAGACGCTGCTTGCCCTCATTTAGTGGCCTGTGAGCGTCTGCCTCTCCTTGGTGGCCTTCCGGACATGATGTATTTTTTGTTTTGCAACACCACACTACACTGTATTAGATACTGTGTACACCGCCTGAAGTGTATTAGAAACTGTACACACTGTATTCAATACTGTGTACACTGCCTGCACTATATAAGCAACTGTACAATGCCTGCACTGTATTGTTTACTGTTTACAGCACCAGAAGTGTAGTAGAAACTATACACACTGTATTAGATACTGTGTACACTGCCTGCACTGTATTAGCAACTGTACAACGGCTGCACTGTATTGTATACTGTGTACACCACCAGAAGTGTAGTAGAAACTGTACACACTGTATTAGATACTGTGTACACTACCAGAAAGGTAGTAGAAACTGTACTACGGCTGCACTGTATTGTGTACTGTGTACACCACCAGAAGTGTATTAGAAACTGTACACAATGTATTAGATACTGTGTACAACACCTTCACTGTATTAGAAACTGTACTATGGCTGCACTGTATTGTGTACTGTGTACACCACCAGAAGTGTAGTAGAAACTGTACACACTGTATTAGATACTGTGTACAATGCCTGCACTGTATTAGAAACTGTACTACGGCTGCACTGTATTGTGTACTTTTTTCCAGAAGTGTAGTAGAAACTGTACACACTGTATTAGATACTGTGTACACCGCCTTCACTGTATTAGATACTGTGTACACTGCCTGAAGTGTATTAGAAACAGTACACCATGAATGCACTGTAGATATAGGCTACACTGGATGCAGAATACACATATATATATATATTTATATATACATATACAGTAGCTCACAAAGTACACCCCTCACATTTTGGTAAATATTTTATTATTTATTTTATTATATCTCGCAGTGCATTAAGGGGCGTTCCGCAGCACTCAAATTTTCCGCGAACGCCCCATAATGTTTGCTGTTTGGCGAACGGGTAAACACCCGATGTTCAAGTCGAACTTATGTTTGACCCGAACATTGAGCTCATCCCTAGTCAGCAGGAAAAACAGTTCCCATATATGCACATATACTATACATACTGTACACCTACTGTATGTAGCTGTTTGCCTGGCGTTCCGTTTCAATTAGTGAATTTATTTATACAGATTCTAAAGCCTAAAAAACATACACTTTTAGAGAAAGAAGGAATATGGTCAAAAACAAGGACAGGTCAGCACCATGGCCAAGTGCAATGGAAGAAGGAGTATGGGTCAAAAACAAGGGCAGCTTAAGGCATATGAGTCCAAAACAAGAACAGTCTAGAGCCATGACCAATTACTGAAGATGAAGGGTTATGGGTCCAAAACAAGGACAGCTTAGAACCATATCCAACTGTAGAAGAAGGATTACGGGTCCAAAACAAAAACAGCTTAGGACCATGGCAAGCCAAAGAGCAAGAAAGAATATGGTTCCAAAAAACAAAGACAGCCCAAAATCATGGCCAGTTACAGAGAAAAAAAGGATATGGGACCAAAACAAGAACAGCATAGAACAGTGGCCAATTACAGCAGAAGGGATATGGGTCAAAAACAATGACAGTCTAGAACCATAGCCAATTTCAGAAGAAGAAGGGATATGGGTCTAAATCAAGGACACCTTAGAACCATGGCCAGCTGCAGAGGAAGAATATGGATCCAAAACAAGGACAGCTCCGAACCATGATCAATTATAGAGAAAGAAGGGATATACTGTAGATCCAAAACAAGAGCAGCCTAGGACAGTGGTCAAATGCAGAAGAAGGGATATTGGTCCAAAACAAGGATGACCTAGAGCAGAGATATGCAATTAGCGGACCTCCAGCTGTTGCAGAACTACAAGTCCCATGAAGCATATCATGACTCTGACAGCCACAAGCATGACACCCAGAGGCAGAGGCATGATGGGTCTTGTAGTTTTACAACAGCTGGAGGTAAGCTAATTGCATATCCCTGACCTAGAACTATAGTCAATTGCAGATGAAGAAGAGATAAGGGTCTAAAACAAGGACAGTTTAGAACCATTACAAGCTGCAGAGGTAAGAAAGACTATGGATCCAAAACATGGACAGCTCAGAACCATAGCCAATTGCAGACACAAAAAAGAAAAGGATTATGGCTTCAAAACAAGAAAAACCTAGTACCATAACTAAGTGTGGAAGAATACGGGATTTACGTTCCAAAACAAAGACCGTTTAGAAATATGGGTCTAAGACAGGGACAGCTCAAAACCATGGCTGACGGCAGCTGCTCTAACTCCAGTTTTTTTTTTTTTTCACAGCATCTTTAGCTCTTCAAAGGGTGCCTTTCCTTAGTAATGCAAAATAAATAAAAATGATTAAACATCAGAATTAAGCGCCAAAATCCCCCCAAACACATTAATACTAATTATCTCCTTTGTGACTACAGTTGGATTACAGTAAACAATGACGGACATATTACCAGGAGACACATTTAGCTAAAACTGCTTAGAAAAGTGCTGACAGCCACTGCCAGGCCCCAGGTCTTTCTCCCAGTGCATTTGTCTTCTGCTATTTTTTTGGTGTTTTTTTATCTTTCCTCTCTGTCTTTTAGTCAAATTCCATAAATGGTGATCAAACATAATTGTGCAGTCCTTGAGCCCCGATCCACGTACTTAGTAATGACAGTAATAATACACTGAATTTGCCCTAAAGTAATCATTTCAAATGAAAGTTTAAATTTCACAAGAGAAATAATTTAAACAGAACCGAGCTGGAGGTAGAGTATGTACTTTTCTTTTTTTTTTTTTTTTTGCGTGGGGGTGGGGATCGGAGCTATAATGTTTTATGTATACATTTTTTCTTACAGTCACGTATTAAATGTCCTTGCTTTCAAGAAAAGGTGCCGATTATGAATTAACTGTGGTTTGCAGAATAAATAAGTATCATGCATCATAGTCATGTTGTAGTCATTCTCGAGGGCCAGACTTTAACGAACAAAACTGTGACAATTAATCCACTGAGTCAGAAGTTCCAGGCTCCTGGGAACCCAGTATGGAGGATAGCACTACCCAAGAGCAGGCCAACTGCCAAGAGCTTTAGCTAAAACGAGGCTTGACTCTTTAGGGAGAAGGAAATTTAAAAACAATATTTGTTCATCTACTTTTTTGGTTACTTGGGGAAAAAAAAGCTTTGGTTGGATTAAAACAGTTGTTAAAGCCCAACTCTGTGCATTTTTTTTCCTTTAAAAGTAGTCCCCCCACAGGAGTCTTTAAAACAACTACTGCAATACTGACCTCCTTTTCGCCAAATCAATAATTCCTTTCTGACCCTGTATGTTCTCAACCTTGATAACCAGCCTCATTCAACCAGAAAAACCGATGCCCCGTACACACGAGCAGAATTTCCGTTTGAAAAATCTCGGATGGTTTTTCCGACGGAATTCCGCTCAAGCTTGGCTTGCATACACACGGTCACACAAAAGTTCTCTGAACTTTCGACCGTTAAGAACGCGGTGACGTACAACACTATGATGAGCCAAGAAAATTAAGTTCAATGCTTCCGAGCATGCGTCAAATTGTTTCCGAGCATGCATGTTTTTTTTCGGAATTGCATACAGACGAACGCATTTTCCCAATAGGAACTTTTTCCGACCGAAAAATTGAGAACCCGCTCTCAATCTTTTGCTGGTGGAAATTCCACCAGCAAAAGTCCATACACACGGTCATAATTTCAGACCAAAAGCTCACATAGAGTTTTGTCGGCGGAATTTCCGCTTGTGTGTACAGGGCATGAGGGTACTCTCCAGCTGGGCTTCGCCGGACTTGAAAGCGAACGGACTTGACCACACACGATCACGCTAAAAGTCCGGCGGTTCACGCAATGACGTACAGCACATACGACGGGACTAGAAAAAAATTAAAATACTAGAAAAATACTTGCTACTGAGCATGCGTCCTTTTTGGTCCGCCGGACCATACTACAGACGGCCGTATTGTCCGCCGGACTGCCAAGTCCAGCGGATAATTTTAAAACAAAACTTAAAACCTAGTCCGCCGGACTTTTGGGAAAAAAAGTCAGTCGAAGGCCCACACACGATCGGACTGTCCGGCGGACTCGAGTCCAGCGGACAATCCCGCGGGAAAGTCCCTTTGTGTGTACGCGGCATAAGATTGCCCTGTATTTTGCTCCATCCATCTTCCCATCAACTCTGACCAGCTTTCCTGTCCCTGCTGAAAAAAGATGGTGTGTTCAGGGTGATGTGCAGTGTTAGTTTTCCGCCACAAATACCATTCTGCTTTTAGACCAAAAAGTTACATTTTGATCTCATCTGACCAGAGCCCCTTCTTCCACATGTTTGCTGTGTCCCCACATGGCTTCTCACAAACTGCAAACGGGACTTCTTATGGCTTTCTTTCAGCAATGGCTTTTTTCTTGCCACTCCTCCATAAGCACAGCACAGCAATAGGCAAAAATGCAAAACTAGTGATTATAACAATTGTGCAGCATAGTGAAAAAAATGTCTGCAAGACTACAGAAATCAATAACTAGTGCTCAAAAATCTATTAACAGAAATAATGATTATATATATATATATGGTAATAATGATCGTGAAAAGAGTCCATATAATGCAAAAACTGAAAAGATGTAATCATATGTGATAAAACTGGAACTAATAGGAAAGTTATAGTCCTTTAAGATATGAATACATGTAAAAGATAGCCCAAATGGACCCAAATGAGCATATGCCCAATGAGTCGCCAAAGCTTGTGGTGTAAACACCAGAGGATGGATCATCCGCACGTATGGTTTATGCCAAGATGGGAGATGCTTCCATATGCTTGGTTCACGTATATCTTTATGTTTGCTGTTTTCTGATGTTTCGATGGATTTTGGTCTCACAGTAAATAAATCTTACTTTAACCACTTCAATACAGGGCATTTTCACTCCCTTCCTGTCCAGGCCAATTTTCAGTTTTCAGCGCTGTTGCATTTCGACTGACAACTGCGCGGTCATGCAACACTGTACCCATTTTTACCCCCACAAATAGAGCTTTCTTTTGGTGGTATTTGATCACCTCTGCGGTTTTTATTTTTTGCGCTATAAACAAATAAATTGCGACAAGTTTGAAAAAAAAACCAATGGGGTTGATTTACTAAAGGCAAAAAGACTGTGCACTTTGCAAAGTGCAATTGCACCATGCAAGCGCAGTTGCTCCAGAGCTTAGTAAATGAACAGAAAGTCTGCTGACTTCCATCATCCAATCATGTGCACGCAAAAATGCTGTTTTTTTTATTTTCCTTGCAGGTGATTGGGTATTGTTTGCAAAGTGAAGCCTTACCTAATTTAGGCTGATATGTATTCTTCTACATATTTTTTGTAAAACAAATCGCAATAAGCGTATATTGATTGGTTTGCATAAAAGTTATAGTGTCTACAAAATAGGGGATAGATTCATGGCATTTTTATTCTTTTTTTTTTTACTAGTAATGGCGGCGATCTTTTTATCGTGACTGTGACATTGCGGCGGTCATGGTTTTGACACTATTTTGGGACCATTCACATTTATACAGCGATCGGTGCTATAGAAATGCACTGATTGCTGTATAAATGTCACTGGCAGGGAAGGGGTTAAAACTAGGCGGCGATCAAGGGGTTAAATGTGTTACCTAGGGAGTGATTCTAACTGTAGGGTTAGGGGACTCACAAGGCACAGTGGTGTAGTGGATAGCACTTTCGCCTAGCAGTAAAAAGGGTCGCTGGTTCGAATCCCAACCATGACACTACCTGCCTGGCGTTTGCATGTTCTCCCTGTGCCTGTGTGGGTTCCCTCTGGGTACTCCGGTTTCCTCCCACACTCCAAAAGACAAGCTGGTAGGTTAATTGGATCCTGTCTAAATCGTCCCTAGTATGTATGAATGTGAGTTAGGGACCTTAGCGTTAAGGTTTCCCCTTGAAGAACAAGGTTAGGACTCAGGGATTGGAATAGGGACCTCCTCCAAAGGTCAGAGGTCAGCAGGCATGTCCCTCAAAGGTCAAGAGGCGTGGCTGACCCACCCCCAGCAAAGTGTTCTGCCTACCCCAACTAAGTTGGGGAATGAACAAGTTGGGGTAACCCTAGCCCTAACCCTTACACAGATCCACGTCCCTTCTCTGTTACTGGCAATTACGGGTGCCTGGCGGACATCGCAGCCGCAGTGCATGCACATCAGCTCCTGAGTGATCCCTCTTCATTTGACTATGGGCAGGGAAGGAAGTGCAATTTACGGTGTCCTATGGATGGCGTAAAGTCAATTCCGGTTCTCTGTTTAGCGTTAGCGTCAATTCCGGTGCGACGTTGCATTCTGTATGACGCTCATTGTGTCCTCTCCTCATTTTGGCGCCAAAGGAGGTGGAGAGGGATAAAAGGATCGCTGAGCTCAGTCTCAATGGCTGGTCCACCAGAGAGGGAGTCGTTTTGTTAGCAGGTAATGACAGCGCTTAATATGGTTTACTGCTAAAACTTTTACTGCTAAAACTTTTACTGCTAAAACTTTTTGCCCAATTTTTTTAAATTAATTTTTATTTTAATTTTAGAAGGGGACTTTGGTATTCATATACCTTGAGGTTCCCCTCTTTTGGATTATCTCTGAACTCCCGGATTTAGCATATTCAGGTAATCAATCATAAGTTTTGTTTTATATAGGACTGTTTTTTTATGGTAATTTGGCTTTTGGTCTGTTGTGGCTAAATAGATACTACTCTATTTTTAAGGGCTTCCTGTTAACATCTATACCTTGAAGTGTTTTGAAGTTTTTCTTTATATCTCCTTCCATTTGGAAAGCTGCTAGCTCCGCTCTTTATTTGATAAATTGAGGTATGCATTTTTTCAATGGGTTGTTTATATACTTCTTTATAGATTTATTTGATCACTGCTATATATTATTGCTTTTGACAGATGGACCCCAGTTGGTGTGGTCTTCCTTACTAATCTATCCCTCTCTATGGTATCATCAAAATTGATCCACTTTTATCCACCCACTTTTGGAATATTTTTTCATTGAATACACAGGTCAGCTTTTAGAACCAATCTCTGTCTATACAATATTCTGCATGGCTGTAAATTGTAATATATATACTGTTTTATTTTTTTAGATTTTTTTTGATTTTTGTCTTTTCTCATTTTAGTGACTATATGCATATGCGGTATTAACAGTTCTCCTGAAGAAGCCCTATTATGTATGGCGAAACATGTAGAGCATTGCAATTACTTCTATGCACTTTGTGATGTATTCTATGTATTTATGTTTTCTTTAAATGTATTAAAATTGATATTTTTCTATATTTCGGTGTTTTTGCGCTTTAAAAGTCCCATAAAAACCTTCCAGATATACTATATATATATAAAGGGATGTGGCGCTATAATTTAGTTTCAGTATTTCAGCTCTTTAAACATCTTTTCTCCTCAGGGAAGGAAGTGGTTAAATATATATAGTATGGTCCCAGTTTCCTAAGGATGCCTTGACTGAAAAAATGTTGAGAAACACTATTTTAATGTACCGAATGGAATGGGCAAGATGAGGTCAAGAAGAGGAAAATGGGAAAGACTGTGGTAGGAGTAGAAAAGAATAGGGTGAAATGATGGGTCATATGTGAATAGGGAGCAATCAGGGTTGCAATTAGACATGTGCACAATAGAAAAATTTGTTTAGTTTCGTTTCGTTTCTGTTCGTTTCCGTTGATTCGTAACGATTCGTAATTTCGTAATTCGTCGGTGTTCGTATTCGGACTCGTTCGTATTTTCGTAAGTCGTCGGTGTTCGTATTCGGACTCGTTCGTATTGTCGTAGAGTTATTTTTACGTTGATTTGTTTTTCCATTAGTCTAATTTTCGTTTATTTGAAATTTGTATTTTCGTATTTTCGTTATATTTTGTATTCGGACGCATTCGTATTTTCGTAGATTCAGTTACATTCGTACTTTCGTAAGATTGATTTATTCGTACTTTCGTAACATTATTTTCGTAGATTCGTAATCGGAGCATAATTCATAATTTTATGTAATGTGTATGCTATTATTACATTGTAAGAGACACGGAAAATTACGAATCAAAAAAAAAAAAAAAAGTTACGAATGTACAAATTTTTTCGTTCAATCCATTCGAAGCACGTTAAGCAGCGCCATTGTGAGAGACACGGAAAATTACAAATCGACAAACAAAAAAAAAAAGTTACGAATGTATGAATTTTTTCGTTCAATCCATTCGAAGCACGTTAAGCAGCGCCATTGTATAAGACACGGAAAATTACGAATCAACAAACAAAAAAAAAAGTTACGAATGTACGAATTTTTTCGTTCAATCCATTCGAAGCACGTTAAGCAGCGCCATTGTAAGAGACACGGAAAATTACGAATCAACAAACAAAAAAAAAAAAGTTACGAATGTACGAATTTTTTCGTTCAGTCCATTCGAAGCACGTTAAGCAGCGCCATTGTAAGAGACACGGAAAATTACGAATCAACAAACAAAAAAAAAAGTTACGAATGTACGAATTTTTTCGTTCATTTTGATTTTCATTGTTTCTGTTTTCGTTCTTCGGATTATCATTCTTTCGTAGTTTTGTTGTTTCTAATTTAATTATTTCGTATTTTCGTTGTTTTTCATATTCGTTCGTTTCGATAGTTCGTTATTCGTTAGAATTTTTAGCGAATCATTCGTTCATTCGTACGATAACGAATGAACGAATATAACGAATTTGAACGGAAAACGAATTCGGAACTAAACGAATTGCACATGTCTAGTAGCAATGTAGGAAAGGGAAGGGTGGGGAGAGGCACGGTGATGAACTACTCGGGAAGTGGGCAAGGGAAAGAACTGAGCATTAGGGCCTCACTGCTTGCTTTTTGTGAGCTGTTGGGGCCTGTAGCCACTGTCTCGTTCAAGCCACCAGTCAATGAGCCATGACAAATTAAGACTGATGCATGTGGAATCTTGGTGCATGGGGACTAGGGCTATGGCTTGGGTCACCATCAGTGTTGGTCATCTTACTTTAAAAAAGTAATTAGTTAAGTTACAAATTACTTCTCCCAAAAAGTAATTGCGTTAGTAACTCAGTTACTACATTGGAAAAGTAATTAGTTACGCAGCAAAGTAACTGTGACATTTTTTTTAATATTCTATACGTGGGGTGGGTCTAGTATTACTGTAACCAAGGTGCGCATTTATTATTTTTGTTATATATCGTGTAACCAAGGGGCTGCTCTATTATTACTCTAACCAAGGGGCAGATCTGTTATAGCGTGTAAGCAAGTGGCGGGTCTATTATTATTATATTGTGTAAGCGGCGGATGGCTACAGAAGAGGGCGAATGTTAAATTAATGGGCAGAGCTCGATACATAACAATAATAATAAATGCGCCCCTTGGTTACAGTAATACTAGACCTGCCCCTTAGTTACACGATAGACGCCCCTTGCAGAGTAGCACGAGCATCGGGAGCGTGCGGCATCGCCTCGTACAATTACATGTTAACTGCACCTGCGCCGTGTAGAGTTCACTCAGAGCTGTTTAGGTTCGTCAATTTTCGGAAGCTCCGTAGTCCTTCGTACTGCGCAGTACAGGGGGTCCTTATCCGGCGGGGAAACTTTTTCGGCAGGACACCGGAATTACACTACTGCCATCTAGTGGCGGTAGATGTAATTGGGGTAACTAAGCCAAACTAATGGGAACTGAGTTACCATGAGGGGAAAAGTAATCAGTTAGATTACTCGTTACCCTCTAAAGTAACTGCGTTACGTAACTCAGTTAATTTTAATCTTTAATCTAGTTACTTACATCACTGGTCACGATGTCCTTTGGATGACCTTCATTCACCCCCTGCAGCATTTATATTTGTAGTCACTGATTGAGGATAGAACCTGTCTCTAAAAATAAAGCTTGTCTTGCCGTGGGTGGGCTCCCATTCTCTGGACATACTTTTTCTCCTTGCAAAAAAAAAAAAAAACCTCCTAGTTTAGTCATATAGTTGTAAATAGACGTGTGTGATATTTTCAGTCCTCTTTAAAATATTTTCTCATAAACCTCTGTTCTGTTCGGTGCGGCAAGCTATATATGAACTTCAGTATACATTCCTAGACACAAGCATTTATTCCTCGGCCTACTTTTATCACCAGCACACGGCTCTGTGTATAAACTTGTCAGTGCTCAGCTTCACCCACCTTCAAAGCTTCCTTCCCCAGACATTGTTCACAAATGTGTTTTTTCCATTTACCTCAGCACAATGTTATGTAACAGGATCGGGGCACTCCCTGATGGAGAGGATGCCGGGGGTCAGAACGTCCAACACCTTCAAGGGCATGTTGGCAAATCATCCTGACAATCCATTGTCCCAGAAAGAGATAATATGGTTGTTTTTATTTATTTTAGCAAACCTAACAAAAGACAGATTGCTGATGGAAGTCGTCGAGGGGGAAAGCGTTTTTTTTTTTTTTTTTTTTTTTTTTTTTTCAGTTTGTTGTCAGGAAAAAAAAAAAAATATTAAAGTAGATGTAACCCCAATCACTACATTTTCATATAAGCTTTAACACATTAATGACGCTTTAAAAGTTTTGCTTAAATGTGTAGCATTCTTTACAGTAATCGCTGGTGATCCTCCCATGAAGCATCATTCAAATCACTTCCTGTAGAGGCAGGGTGTCAAGGACATGCCCCCTGGGGGTGTGTCATCAGGTCACTCCTGGGCTTCTGGTAGCACTGCTCTCTGCATCAGTGAGGACCATCCAGCACTGGGGAGGAGGCAAAGGTGTCATTTGACCACCCAGTAGACATCTCAAAAAAGGTATGTATACAGCACATGAACCACTTGCCTATTGAGCATTTATACCCCCTTCCTGAACAGGCCAATTTTCAGCTTTCAGCGCTCTCACACTTTGAATGACAATTGCGTAGTCATGCAACACTGTACCCATATGAAATTCTTATCATTATTTTCACACAAATAGAGCTTTCTTTTGGTAGTATTCAATCACCACTGGGTTTTAAAATTTTTTGCTAAACGAACGAAAAAAGACTGAAAAAAAAACAGGTAATTTTTCTCCTTTGCTGATGTGCGCTGATAAGGCTGCACTGATGAAGTGGCACTGATGAGGTGGCACTGATGAAGCAGCACTGATGAAGCGGCATTGATATGCTGCACTGATGAGGTAGCACTGATGGGCACTGATGAGGTGGCACTGATGAAGCGGCACTAATGGACACTGATAGGTGGCACAGATGGGCACTGATGAGGTGGCACTGATGGGCACTGATGAGGTGGCACTAATGGAGCAGCACAGATGAAGCGGCACTGATATGCTGCACTGATAGGCACTGATGAGGTGGCACTGATAATGCAGCACTGATGGGCACTGATAAAGTGGCATTGATTAAGCAGCACTGATGGGCACTGATAGGTGGCACTGATGGGCACTGATGAGCACTGATTGGCAGCACTGATAGGTGACACTAATGAGGAAGCACTGATGGGCACTGTTTGACAGCACTGATGGGCACTGATAGGTGGCACTGATGAGCACTGATTGGAAGCACTGGTGGGTACTGGTGGGACTGCACTTATAATCAGGACAATGATAATCAGTGCCCTTATGATTATTAGTGCCGATGTCCCTTTAACACAAGTCAGTTATCGGCTTTCTTCTCTCCTCACGCTGTCAGCATGAGGAAAGGAAAGCCGATGACCAGCTTGTTTTCATCCTGTGATCAGCTGTCATTGGACACAGATCACGTGGTAAAGAGCCACTGTGATTGGCCTTTTACCCCGATCTGTGATCAGCTGAGTCCGAAGGACTTGGCGTTTACAGAGTGTGCCGTCTGCTTGACACAGGGTGTGCGCAGGCAATGCGATCACAGGAGGACGTCCATCACGCCCTCCTGGCAAACTAAGCCCACGATGTAGATGTCTTTTGGCTATAGCGCGAGCTGGAGGGGGTTAAAAAAAAATACAAGAGGGGTGGGCTCTCAGGTGGGAGGACATAGAGGGGTGCTGGAGTTGGACTTTAACCACTTAACCTCCAGAAGGTTTACCCCCCCTTCATGACCAGACCATTTTTTGCAATACGGCACTGCGTTACTTTAACTGACAATTGCACGGTCATGCAACTCTGTACCCAAACAAAATTTATATAATTTTTTTCCCATAAATAGGGCTTTCCTCTGGTGGTATTTGCTCACCACTATGTTTTTAATTTTTTTGCGCTATAATCAAAAAAATACACACAAGTTTGAAAAAAAAAAAAAAAACATATCCAATAAAAGAAAATTTAACAAAATCGAATTTCTTCATAAATTTAGGCCAATATGTATTATGCTACATATTTTTGGTAAAACAATATCCCAATAAGCGTATATTGATTGGTTTGCACAAAAGTTATAGTGTCTACAAACTATGGTATATATACTGGGATTTTTCTTTCTTTATTGTTTGTTATACTAGTATTGGTGGCAATTAGCGACTTATAGTGGGACTGAGATATTGCGGCGGACAGTGGGACGCTAATGCCGCGTACACAGGATCTGAATTCTCATCGGAAAAAGCTCTGATGGTTTTCCCGACGAAATTCCGCTCAAACTGTTTTGCCTACACACGGTCACACCAAATTCCAAACGTCAAGAACCCAGTGACGTACAACACTACGACGAGTATGCAGTGCATACTAGCTCATTATGCCCTTTCCCTTACAGGTGTAAAAAAAAAAAAAAGTCAGCGGGTTTACTCACGCTTTAAGGTCTTTGTGCGCACACGCCACACACAGCCCCAACAGTTGGTGGATGTATACATTCCTGAGAAAGGGGTACCCCTGGAGGTGACTTTGAAGTACCTGGCGCCTAATTGTCAATGTTGAACGGATTTTGTTGGGGCCCTTCTGTAAGGTGGTGCATGTGTAGTTGCCCTTTTATGAGTGTGCAACAGATGGCTGATGGGCTGCTAAACAAGAAGCAGTATCTATTGCATTAACTGCTGTATAACACACAGAAGTCTCCGCTTTGTCACTTCTCACAGCGGGAGGGGGGAGAAGTAAGAGAGAGCTGCACACAGCTGACAAAGCACTTGGCTACACCAACAAACAAACAGTGCTGCCATTATTGAGCTCCTTCTGAAACTGATGCAGGTCCCCTGGCCGTCACTGGCTTCAATGCTTTGTGCAAAATTAACTCGATGCCCTAGAAGAAGTCAGAAAGTCAGAACATTTGATCATCACACTTGTTCCAGGTCAATGATACAGAATTTTGCATCCATTGGATTAGCATGACAGCCAGGCAGTTAGCCTTTTCAGAAGGAGAAGACAGAAATGGTATTGTATTTTAACACATATTTGGCAATGCACTTTGTATTGCATGTCAGTGTATGTCATGTGCACATTTTAACACTTACATGGATTTTAATCGGGCCGGGAACCCAAAGACTGGTAAAGAAAACCATCTGACTGAAGAATCGCTTCCACTTGTCCTATCCGTTCAGGTTTTTCTTTTCTTTAACCTCCTGACAACCTTAAGATTTGACAGAGCAGCTAAACTGTACGACGCCGCAATCGTACATTTCCGGTAGAATTTTCCGCTTACAAGCTATAGTAGAATTCTGTTGTATGACACTAGTAATAATTATATTTATTAATTATTATTACTAGTCAACCAACATTAGAATTCTTCTATAGCCTATGGGCGGAGCATTTGACCATAAATGTCCGATCGTGCCGACTGCTTCATCGAATCTTTATGTCAAATCTTTTCTCTCTATGTCGATTAATCTTGGACTAATAGAGTTAGGTTAGGCACATTCGACCTTTTTTGCTATTGTCTCTATAATGTCAAATCTTTTCTCTCTATGTCGAATCTTTTCTCTCTTTTAGGCACATTCGACCACAGGTTCGATGGACACAGGTCACTATTGTCAGCGACATGTCGAATCTCCTATTTATATCGAAGTGTTGCAACGAAAATGAAACTAAAGCATTTGTTTATGTCGGATCTTTCGGTTTTCGGATTCTTCGCGTTCGTTATCGTTTGTTAAAACGAAAAAACCCAAAATTCGGACGAAAATGCATTCGGACGATACCCGCAATCGTCTCACGGGGAGGAAGAACGGGGAGATGCTAAAGTAAGCAAGCATCTCCCCGTTCTGCCTAGCAACAGTGTCACTGATCTCTGCTCCCTGTGATTGGAGCAGAGATCAGTGACGTGTAAAACACAGCCATGCCCCCCCACAGATAGCAACAGGCCCCTAGGGCACACTTAACCCCTACACTGCCACCTAGTGGTTATCCCCTTCACTGCCAGTGTCATTTACACAGGAATCAGTGCATTTGTATAGCATTGATTGCTGTATAAATGACAATGGTCCCAAAAATGTCCGATGTGTCCGCCATAATGTCGCAGTCACAATAAAAATCACTGATCGCCGCCATTAATCGTAAAAAAAATGATTAATAAAAATACCATTAAACGATCCCCTATTTTGTAAACGCTATAACTTTTGCGCAAACCAATCAGTAATCGCTTATTGCGATTTTTTTACCAAAAATATGTAGAAGAATACGTATCTATGGCCTAAACTGAGGTAAAAAATAGTTTTTTTTATACATTTTTGGGGGATATTTATTATAGCAAAAAGTAAAAAATAATGTATTTTTTTTTCAAAATTGTTGCTCTTTTTTTGTTTATAGCGCAAAAAATAAAAACCGCAGGGGTGATCAAATACCACCAAAAGAAAGCTCTATTTATGGGAAAAAAAGGACGTCAATGTTGTTTGGGAGCCACGTCACACGACCACTCAATTGTCAGTTAAATCGACGCAGTGCCGAATCGCAAAAAGTGGTCTGGTCTTTGGCCAGCAAAATGGTCCGGTCTGAAAGTGGTTTAAGTAGCGCAGTGCTGAATAGTAAAAAAATGATCTGGTCATGAAGTGGGCAAAACCTTCCGCAGGTCAAGTGGTTAAATAGGAGGGGATTATAAATATGAAAAATTCCATTTAGTTTAAAAAAAAAAAAAAAAAACGCCCTCTAGTGATAAACCCAAGGAATACAGCAACCTCCGCTCTCTCTGTATACAAAACATCCTGACAAGTTGGCATCTTATTACATTAGCGACGTTGCATTTGTGAATATTTAATGGCAAAAATATGCACGTATGCATTTTTAATGCTGCTAAAATATTCCAAAATAAAATAATGCACATAAAAAATAAATAGCATCTGCAAATATTTGCACGCCGATGCTCCATTAGCCACACTTATTATCTTACACTTTCGTAAATTTACCCCATTATTTGTTATGCTTCAGCAACCTCCCCAACTCTTAAATGAGTACATTACTTGGTGACAGCCAAATAGCCATCTTCCAAGTGTGGATAATGCTCGCAACAAAACAATAGCTGTTGTCAAAAAGGCGCATGCAAATCAGTATACAAATGCAAGGTTATCATGCATACATAATTGTTATTCGTCAGGATGGCAAAATAAAATTACATATATATAAAAAAAAATAAAAAACTGGGTCATCGGCACAGAAAATGCGTGCTTTTCAGACTGGGTTAAATGGATGCTTGTTTGACCTTTTAAAAGCATTTTCAGACGGTGTTGTTTATCGTTTGGAGTCACTTTGCCAGTTTGTCAGTGTTCAGTCAACACGTTGAAAACAATCAACTGAAAAAAACAATTACTAGACCCCAAATTACCCGACAGAGGTCTTAAAAACACCAGCTGCCGCAGTTCTGTCTGCTAACGTAATAGTGTATTATTTTACAAGCGAGTATAGACGTCTGAATTATGTTTGTTGTGATCTTAACTCCTTTTCATATAAAAAAAAAAAAAAAAAAAAAGAAGAAGCAAATTGATCATGTGACATTAAACATAGGCTCTTCTGCCCGTGACCTTTTATCACTCAGCCTGACAACGCGACGCCTTGAAATCCCAGGCAGCGTTACGGAAAACCTGATTTAAATGAAGGCCTTTTGTCTTTCGACTCACTTCTAGGCAGTGGTAGTTATTAGCTAATAATTTTGACATTTGTGATTAAACAAAGCTTTAGGTTTTACGATTTCCATTTTCAAATGCACAATTGATGACATAGATCAAGAACGAAAATGAGGCTTTTTCTCCCCCCCCCCCCAACACCCGCTAATTATATTTATACATTAACGCAGCGGGAAAGAATGGAATGCAATTCCAACGATATTTTAGGCTAATTGTTTTAAAAATTAATCAGGGCTCTTTATTTTATTGCTTGTATTAAATAAACGTTTTGTGTTTTTAATCGCAGAGTGATATTTTTTACCATCACATATGGCCAAAAATATGTGCAAACAAGGTTTCATGTTATTAAAGGGTAACAGCGGTCAAAAAGAAATCAATAAATCATATATTTCCAGGCCGGCAATAATAACAAGGCATCCTATTTTATTTATTACAGGTACTTATGTAGTGCTTTCAATTTACGCAGCTCTTTATATAGATATATTGTACATTAACATCAATCTCTGCCCTCAAGGAGCTTACAATACAAGGTCCCTAACTCACATACTGTGGCCGATTTAGATAAGATCTTAAAGCGGAGTTCTGCTGAAAAAAATTAAAAATTAAAAGTCAGCAGCTACAAATACTGCAGCTGCTGACTTTTAATAATTGGACACTTACCTGTCCCAGGGTCCAGCGCTGCGGGCACACGAAGCCCCGCTCATCTCCCACTCCTCTCTGCGGCGCTGGCATTGTAACTGTGGGCGCCCGGCTGTGGCTTCACAGCCGTGCTCCCACTGCGCATGTGCGAGCCGTGCTGCGCGCCATGACTGGCCGGGCAATCATCTGGGACCTGTGACGTGTCACAGATAATTGCCAAGAGGGAGGGGGGAGAGGTGATCTCCCTTCCGGTGCCACTGTGCACCGGGAGGAAGTGGTAGCTGGGACCCTCTGAAAAGAGGGTACCGCCCCCCCCCCCCCAAAAAAAAAATTACATGCCAAATGTGGCATGTCAGAGGGGTCACCCCCCTTAAAGCAGAAGTTCCATTTTTAATTACCTACAAGCATGTCTTTGGAGTGTGGGAGGAAACCCACAAAGGCACATGGAGCACATTCAAGCTCAAAGCAGGTAGTGTGGCGGTTGGGATTTGAACCGACGACCTTAGTGCTGCTAGGAAGAAGTGATAACCACTTAGCCACTGTTCTGCCTGCCACTAATCATTTAGCTGCTATTTAAAACGAGTGCTTGTGGGGTGGTGATCCTCAAAGGTGTACAAAGAAAGGAGGAAGCCAAAGGGTCCACCAGAAAAATAAGAGAAGACATGGGAGAGCCCTTCGGCTGGTTTCACACAGGGATTGACTGTATTCTGTTTCTGCCTGCTCAGCAGGGGACCTCCCCGCTGAGCAGGCGGATGACATGTCTGTGTTTGCTCTGCTATCCAGAGCAGACATGGACAAAGCCTCGTTGTTCTCTGTGGGGCTGTCAGATGGAAACGGGATCACCTGTCTGTTTCCATCTGACTGTCATCAGATCTGCTGTTTTGGTGGACAGGATCAGATCGGATGCCAGCGGGTGTCCGCTGACAACCACCGCTCCATAGAGAGCTATGGATGGTCCGATAAGGTTCACCTGAAAAACTGACAGGTGTACCTGATTGGACTGCCTGTGTGAAACCAGCCTAAAGCCCCATACACACGGTCAGACTTTTTCATGGATTCTGTCCGATCGGACAATGTTGTTGAAAAATCAGACCGTGTGTATGCACCATCGGACAGTGTACGTCGGTTTGTCCGACGGACAAAGTCTTATCTCCTGCTGGAAAGATTTGCCGTCAACACGGTCCGATCACACCAAATCCGATCGTGTGTACGGTTGTCCGACCGGACAAAGTGCCACGCATGCTCAGATCACATTACAAGACCAAAGCTATTGGCTACTAGCCTCTACGTAGTCCCGTCGTAGGCAACAAACGTCACCACGTTCAGAATGATCGGATTTTCCGACAACTTTGTCCGACCGTGTGTACGCAAAACCAACATCGGACAAAGTATGACGGACATGGTCCGACGGACCTGGTCCGCGGATTGTCCGACCGTGTGTATGGGGCTTTATAGTGTTGTACTGTATGTGGATGGTATTAGTAGGAAATATACAGTACTGTGCAAAAGTTTTAGGCAGGTGTGAAGAAATACTGTAAAGTAGGAATGCTCGCCAAAATGTATATTTGAATTGTTTATTTTTTATTAATTTACAATATGCAAAGTGAGCAAACAAAATAAAAATCTAAATTAAATCAATATTTGGTGTGACTACCCTTTGAATTTGAACCATTTTGTAGGGTTAGAGTCAGGTGTAGGATTAACCAATTAATAAGAGTGGGTGAGGAACAGCCAAACTCTGCTATTAAGATGAGGTTGTAGAAGACAGATTCATGTCACAGGTCATACACCATGTTAAGACTGAGCACAGCAACAAGATAGTTATACTGCATTAGCAAGGTGTCTCCCAGGCAAAGATTTCAATGCAGACTAGGGTTTCAAGATGTGCTGCTCAAGCTCTTTAATTTCTTCTTTCAAGTCCAAATTAATGGGCAACGTTGAGGACCGTAGACGCAGTGGTTGGCCAAGGAAACTTAATGCCGATGACAGACACATCATCCCTACTTCCCTTTGACATCGGAGGATGTTCAGCAGTGCCATCAGCACAGAACTGGCAGAAACCAGTAGGACCCAGGTACACCCATTTACTGTCTGGAGAAGTCTGGCCAGAAGTGGAAGAATTGTGGACAAAAAGCCGTATCTCTGACATGGAACCAAGGCTAAGTGACTCAACTATGCATGAAAACATAGGAATGGGGTGCAGAAAAATGGCTGCAGTATGACAACTACCCCAAACATACAGCCAACTATCTTCAGCATAAAGGAGAACAAGGAGCCCTGGGAGTGATGGTTTGGCCTCCACAGAACCCTAACCTCAACATCATGGAGTCTGTCTGGGATTACATGAAGAGACAGAAGGATTGAGGCAGCCTACATCCACAGAAGATCTGTGGTTAGTTCTCCAAGATGTTTCGAACAACCTACCTGTTGAGTTTCTTAAAAAACTGTGTGCAATATACCTAGAAGAATTGATGCTGTTTTGAAGGCAAATTGTGGTCAAAATTTTGATTTGATTTGGATTTCTCTTCTGTTCGTGTACTTTCCAGTAAGTTAATTAACAAAATTAAAGTATTGACACTTCTATTTCTGAAAGCATTCTTAATTTAAAACATTTTTCACACCTGCCTAAAACCTTTTGCACAGTACTGAATATAGATAAAAGTCAGCAAAAAGGAAAGGTTGGCGAAAATGGTGAGGTTGGAAAAGACCAAGTGAAATTATACGTGCAACCTTGCAACCTTCCAACCTTCCGAGTATGTGTGTGGAGAATATCTCCACACAGGACAAAGCATAGGTGGCCCTTGATGCCTTGGGGAACCCAGTCTAAAGCCCCCTACACACGGTCGGATTTTCCGATGGGAAATGTTGGATGTGAGCTTGTTGGCGGTAAGTCCGACCGTGTGTACGCTCCATCTGACTTTTGTTGTCGGACTTTCCGCCAACAAATGTTGGCTCTCAAATTTTCCGCCAGCAAATGTGTGTTGTCAGACTTTCCGATCGTGTGTACACAAGTCTGTCAGACAAAAGTCCAAAGTACAAACACGCATGCTCAGAAAGCAGAAGCGGTCGGTCTTGTAAACTAGCGTTTGTGATGGAGAATTAACATTCGTGACGTGGCAAATTATAAAATCTCCAAATGCAGCGCACAATTCTCTTCTTCTTTAATGGGATAATGATGAAGCTGCTTTGCTGGTGATACTGATGGAGTTATTGCAAATTAATTTTCAAAGGCTTTTTTTTCTAGTGATATCAATAATATTATTTTTTTTTTTTTTTTTTATTTTGTGCAAGTTACCACAACACCATTATCCCGTAGTTTTTAGGAACAAATATACAACTATGTTGGTGTCCCTTGTCAATTTTGCATTGTATTTTTTTTAATGTAACTGCCTACTCCCAAACTGTCATTTGAAGTAAAACACATAGCCAAGTATTATTCTACACAATTTTTTTATTGTGCATTAAAAAAAAAAAAAAAAAAATTAAATTAGACATGTTATCTGCCAATATAACTTAACCAAAAAGTGCATTCTATGCATCCAAAAATATAGAAAATATACCAAATCAAATCATTATTCAACCAAAAAATGTATGTTAAAGCAATAACTCCAAGGCCAATAAAAAATAACACGTTACCTCCTCCAGTTCCACAACATGGCTGGTTGACGAACGTCCGTTCAGAAACGAACTGAAAAGCACGAATCAACACTCACCAAACTTCTACTAACACGAAATTAGCAGAAGGAGCCCAAAGTGTGGCGCTAAAGAGCTGAAAAACCACGTCCTACGTCTAGTACGTCACTACGTTCATAATTGTTGGCCAACATTTGTGTGACCGTGTATATGCAAGACAAGTTTGAGCCAACGCCCTTCAAACAAAATTCCACGGTTTTGTTGTCAGAAAGTCTGATCATGTGTATGAGGCATAAGTCCTCATGGGGGGACATAAAGAGGGTGATTGTGTGGTTTATAAAGGAAAACAATCGACTGTTTGAATGGCAGAGGTGCCCGTTGTGACGTATGTTGATGTTTTAGGAATGGGTCAAAGTTTTTAATTCAGACATGAAATGTTTTAATTACTTAGGCTAGGTTCACACCTATGCGTTGTATGCCTAGAGGCTCCAGTGAACCGTCTCTGAGTATGCAGATCAGGAAAATCTAACAAAAATCTCAGGAGAGGTCGAGCTGGTAGATTCCATGTTTCTCTCATGGCAAGTTTCCCTTCAAGCTAATATTTAAATATATCAACACAAGCATTAGTGGAAGTATGCCAAAAAGGTTCCGCCTAAAATATCTTTTCAAAGGCAATTTAAATATCAGTCACTTGGAAGTTTAAAGAAAAAAGCTCCCTGAGACTGATACTTAAATTGCCTTTGAATAGATTTTTAATTTGGAACCTTTTTGGGATAGTGCAGACACTTTCGCTGAGATAGATTTTGTAAAGATTTTGTCACAGTGGAGTGTCTGTTGATTTCTTGAATAAAAAGCAGTGCAGCCAGCATAAAAAAATCCTAAAGATTGACACCTAGTTTGCTTAAGCACTGTGTATTGCCACAAAAAAAAAAGAAAAAATGACCTTTTTTTTAAACCATCTCAGTTCTGCTGATTTCCTGAAACCTTTTGTCAGACGCTTTCTATGTACATGCATTCCAGCGATGATTGTCTCTCAGCATGGGCTTACTGATGGTGGCAACAATGGACCATGCCTGTGTAATGTGTGTCCAAAAAAACACTCGTAGCCCCCATATATATATATATATATATATATAATAGTATGTTAATGCAGGCTCACAATTGGGAGACAGGGCGTTGTCACACTATGAATGGGAGTGTCTGAACGAGAACCTTTTTGCAGGATTATCAGGTGATAAAAAACATCTTAAACCTTGTATGATATTTTAGGAATTGGGTTTACATCTATAATCATTTTTATGTATCAGCAACTGAAAAAATTGCAAAGAGCATTAACGCCCTAAGCATACCCAGGCGCAAGAAAAAAAAAGGGGGGGGGGGCATTAGTGCAACTGCCAAAAATGAGAATTAATTTAAAATTATAAAGAACATAAAAAAGAAAGTGTATTGTTAGTCCTTGGGAAAGTTCCATATAACAAAAGTCCATATAAAAATGCTGTGGCATAGAGTGCACATTATGGCAGCATCAGCAGTCTCTCTTCCAAACAGGATCTGGGGAGACTCCCACCAGGAATCCATGTATAAACGAAAGAGAGAAGAGTGCTGCTACCTAAGTGTAGAATTTATTAAAACATTTTAAAAGAAAACAAATTATGCACTTACATGTATTAAAAAGCATATCAATAAGTATCCAGCGGGTGGCGACCTTCCAGATGGTCAAGGGCGAGGGAGCAATGGTGAGCAAATTTGTGGTTACGCGTTTCAGGGCATGGCCCCCTTTGTCAAACCATGTAACCAACACGTAACCAGGCCCATTTATATCACATATGACATCACAACAGCTGTCTGGTTGGCCTGAAACACTTCCTTGCTGGCCACAGCCGTTCTCATCCATGTGATGTACACACAGTCTGCTGCTTCTGTTGACTCTTCTTGGTGTTCTCATGGTTAAGTTCCTGGCTCCAAGCACCTTACATCACATCCACCTGGAGGGGCTTGCTCACCCGTTACCACCTGGAAGGTTGCCTCCTGTTGGAGACTTACTGATATGCTTTTTAATATCTTATATATGTGCACAATTATTGTTTTTTTCTTTTACAATGGTTTGAAATGGTTCTTAAAGTGTTACTAAACCCACAACAGTAAAATCAGTCGGTATATGCAGCATAGCATGCTTGTTATACTCACTGTGGAACTTAAGGGGTTAATCCTCTGCATTGTATAAAAAGGCTGTTTTATCTTGTATGCACAGATCCTCCCCCTCCTGCACTGTCTATCTGGGGAAAGCCAGCTAACACACAGGCAATAGCCAACCCGCACATGCTCAGTTATGTCTTTTATGCTGGAGAGAACAGTTTCCTGTTCTCAGAGATAGCCAGGTCATATGATATTGACATCACACATGTGAGCATGTATACAGGCTGCAGTGAAAATCTCCTCCTACCTGAACTCTCAGCACTGAAGAAACTGTGCAGTTTATGACGTAACTGTGGTATATAGATCATCCAAAAAGGTATACAGTGGCAATATTTTAATGTGAAAAGAAGATTTATAAGCTGTGGGTACTGTGGGGGGGGGGGGGCAGATGAACTATTTTTATATTACTGGGTTTAGTAACACTTTAAGGCTCAAGGTTTACATACAATGCATGAAGGTAAAAACCTTCTCTGTGCAGCAGCCCCCTATTACTTACCTGAGCCCCATCTCGATCCAGCGATGTTCACAACAGCCTCGGCTCTCAGCTCAGCCACTGTGCCATCAAACGCAGCTACTGTACCCATCAATTGCTGCCAGTGGGCCCATCAATTGCTGCCAGTGTGCCCCATCAAATGCTAACAGTGTGCCCATCAATTGCCGCTACTGTGCCCCATCAAATACTGCCAGTGTGTCCATCAATTGCTGCCAGTGTGCCCCATCAAATGCTGCGGGTGCGCATCAATAGCTGATACTGTGCTCTATCAAATGCTGCCAGAGCTTTTCGCCTGGCACTTACCTGTCTCGCAGCGGGTCAGCGCCGGTGCCCTGCATGCTCCTCGATGTCTTCTTCCGTTCTCTGTATCAGGCGTCCAATCACAGCGCCTGACGTTTCAGTCAATCAGGTGACAGGTAACAGACCAAAGCACCTGATTGGCAGAGAGGCGGTTCAGTGTTAGTAAAGCGAATTCCTTACGGTGGCTGCTTTAAGGGGTATAGGGGACGCGTGACGTCGGAGCCTAAGCACGTGGCCGTGATGACCGCCGGTGATCCCAAAAAAGTGTCAAAAGTGTCCAATCAGTCGAAGTCCCACTGAAAATTGCAGATCACCGCCATTACTAGTAAAAAAATAAAGTAAAATAAAAAAATGGCATAAATCTATCCCCTATTTTGTAGATGCTATAACTTTTGCTCAAACCAATCAATATACGCTAATTGCGATTTTTTTTTACCAAAAATATGTAGAAGAATACATATTGGCCTAAACTGATGAAGAAATTTGTTTTTGTTTTTCATTTTTTGGGGGGGGGGGGGGGGGGGGGGGGGGGGGGCGGGGTATTTATTATAGCAAAAAGTTAAAAATATATATTTTTTTTTATAGAGCAAAAAATAAAAAACGCAGAGGTGATCAAATACCACCAAAAGAAAGCTCTATTTATGGGAAAAAAGGACATTTATTTTATTTGGGTACAACGTTGCACGACCGTGCAATTGTCAGTTAAAGCGACACAGTGCCGTATCGCAAAAATTGGCCTGGTCAAGAAGGGGAGGGGGGACTTTCCGGAGCTTAAGTGGTTAAATAGCCCACCTGGCGTTTGTACCACGGACCAAGCTTTTTGGTATCCTGCGTCTGCGCACAGGAATGCGCCTTTACTGACGACTGCACTTAGTAGCAGCACTTTTCTCTCCTTCTTCGTTTTGGTAATATTTACGTATAGCTCTGCTATAAGACTTTCTAGTTGAAGCATCTGTTATTTTCCAACCTGATGGTAAGCAACTAATCAGCAAACTCAGCGTTATTTGTATAAAAGCCACACTTCATTGACATTCGATATATACGGTAGTTTATTTACATATCTGCTATAGCCTAGTGTGAAGTAGATTATCAACACACAAACATGATATCCGCACTCTCTTAATTGGCGCCATGCTAACCACCTCGCTCATCTCTCTTGTTTCAAACTAAGCGAGGAAGAGCTTACGCAGAGTTTATCTGGAACAGGTGGTTAGATTAAAATAAAATATGTTGCATGTGATATCTTGAAAGAATACAGACTTAAATAATATGACTTACATCACAACCCAATTGACCCAACAGTTACTAACAAAAAATTACTGCAAAGAGAGGGAGCTGCTCAGCTTGTAGTTTGAAGCTCTAACTGAGGTTGTTGTGTTAGCTATTCTGGATCCACTTTAAAGTATACCTAGTGTAGCGCTGGCTCCTGACGAGCAGGCGCTATTATTTTTCTCAAATTAAGTTGCCTGAAGCCACAGTTGGATTTCAGGATAATTACTCTAAATGTCTGGTTTTAGTACCAGTCCAGCTGGGTTGCACTGGGTTCAACTTGACCGTAGGTGTCGCTGTCACCACTGGCAAGGGTAGAAACGCAGTCTAGCTGGATACATTGAATGCCACTTATCTCTTGGAACCAGCCCAGTGGGAGTGTTCACCTGCTGTGCTTCTGGGGGGTGGTATTTAAGGTACCGATGCCGTGTTGGCGGGGGATTATTTTCTGTCTGTTTGGTTCTGGTGGTCCTCCTGACCCAGCCTCATGGCCCTCCTGGCCTGGGGTGCGGAACCATGCTGCATCCTGTGTCTCAGGCTGGCTGGCCCGAGGCAACGCAACTGAAGGGATAGGCCAGAGTAACTTTCGGAGCTTACTGATCCAAGGAAGGTCCGGTGCCGTCTCATCTGAATGGAGAGGCCCAGCAACTGAAGTACCCCAGGGGAGGACTCTTCAGGAGAAGGCCGTGCGCATGGCTGGCTTCTCTGAAGGAGCCTGGAGGCTAAGTTGAAGGACGCAACCTGGATCAACACTCATACGGTATCGCCGGCTCGGCTGAGAGAACCTGGTACCGTATGTCAGTTCTTAAAAAGTCATCTATCGCAGTAATGCTCAAGTGTAACTTACAAGTCTGTGGCAAAGACTGTGTCAAAGACTTTGTTAAGCACCCCACTGGCTGCTAGGCCTAGTGAGAGAGGTCTAACCGGGGGTTACAGGAATCCAGTTCTCGGAACAGTCTTAACCTCTGGATTCTGCTAATACTTTAACCCTGCAATTTAAGTACCTGAACTCACCCCTAACCCTCTACCCTTCATTGAGAGACTTTGTGTTTTTCTAAATAAATAACCCAAAAGAGGATTTAGTCTCAAGTTCAATATTCTTTGGGCCACTTTCCATGGGATCCCCTAGACGGAGAAGCAAGCAGGTGAGGTAAAGGTAAGCCCAAATAAAACCAGCAGCTCCTTCGGGGGTCAGTGCTACACTAATATATACAGTGTCTCACAAAGTGAGTACACCCCTTCACAATTATGGGCCACTTTGTGTTCTTCTATCACAAAAAATCCCAGTAAAATACATTTACGTTTTCGGTTGTAACATGACAAAATGTGGAAAATATCAAAGGGTTTGAATACTTTTTCAAGGCACTAGAGGCTGTAATGTTGCTGGGGAGAGGTCTATTGTTGCTGGTGGAGTTCTTATGTTGCTAGGAGGGCATCTTGTTGCGAGGGAGTCTATTGTTGCTGGCTGCTGGAGGATCTATTATTTGAGGTTGCTGGGGCATTTATGGTCGCTGGAGGGAGGCCTATTCTTGCTGGTGGAGATCTATTGTTGCTGGGGAATCTAATGTTGTGTGGGGGTAGTCTATTGTTACTGTTTGCTGGAGAGTCTATTACAGTGTTATTAAACCCACAACAGTAAAATCAGTCTGTATATGCAGTAAAGCATGCTTGTTATACTCACTGTGAAACCTAAAGGGTTAATCCTCCGCATTGTGTAAAAAGGCTGTTTGATCCTGCCTGCTCTGATCCTCCCCTTCTTCCACTGTCCCCAATCAATCTGCTGATAGTACAGAGCCTTGGGAGCACTCCACACATGCTCAGTTTGGTGTGTATTGCTAAAGAGTTTTTTTTGTTAGGAGGGTGCATGTGATCAGCACAGAGCCAATTAGCACTGTCCAGACAGATGGTCAGGGGTCCTGCAGCTTCATGGGACAGTCAGAGGAGAATGAAAACTCCTCCTACAAGATTTAAACAGGCACTGGTTGAAATCACAAGACTGCTCTAAATGCTGATGAGAAAAGGTATTTAGCAGTTTATTTTTACTAAAACAATTGCATTTCCATGTTCTGTGTACTGTGGGAGACCAGTTATAGTGAATGCAGAGTCCTGGGTTTAGTAACACTTTAATGCTGGGTGTTGGTGGATCTATTGCAACTGAGGTCGTTCTATTGTTGGTGGTAAAGAAATTATTTTCACTAGGGTGATCAATTTTTGCTGCCGGGTCTATTGTTGCTGGCTGAAGGGGATCTATTTTCTGCCTTTTTGCTATCATTATGGGCACTTTCAACATGAGGCGTTGGGGGCGTCGGCGGTGGGGGCGTCGTCATTTTAACAGCGGTTTTCGTCCGCTACCAGGGCGCTTTTAACCCCCGCTAGCGGCCAATGAAGGGGTTAATAGAGGTTAATAGTTGCGAAGCAGGCGATTCGGCGGCGCTGCCCATTCATCTCATTCACCACTTCTAAAGTGCCCCAAAGATGCTGCTTGCAGGACTTTTTTTAACTTCCCGCAAGAGCACCGCTCCAGTGTGAAAGCCTGAGTGCGCTTTACAGGCACTATTTTTAACGCTAAAACGCCTGTAAAGCACCTCAGTGTGAAAGTAGCCTAACAAATTATATATGAGTATCTTAGCACCACAAAATGATACTTGGTTTTGTATTCTGTAAAAGGGGTGGTACTGGTGTGTTAAGGAGGCAGTAACAAGAGACAATGCTCAGAGATGGGTAGGGGGCAGGGACAAGGGTAACTGTATTAACTGGTACATACAAGGTTAAATATTTACAACGTTGTGAGCTATGACCACAGATATTTCCATCTATGCAAGACCACCTAGAATTAACCCACTTCCCGACCGCCTCACGCAGTTATACACGTACAGGCAGATTAACGTACCTGTATGTTGCCCTTTAAGAGGCGGCTCGGCGCACCAGGAGCTCTGTGACCCTGATCGTGGGTCACGCAGACTCGATGTCCGTGGGGATACCCGCACACGCCTCATGGTCTGCAAGAACTGCCTAATGACACTGACACTGATCACAGCTCCCTGTGATCGGGAGCGGTGCTCAGTGATGTGTCAGACACAGCCCCCCCCCCCACATTTAGAATCACTCCCTAGGACACACTTAACACCTACAGTGCCACCTAATGGTTAACCGCTTCACTGCCACTGCCAGTGACATTTTTACATTAATCAATGCAATTTTTTAGCATTGATGGCTGTATTAACGACAATGGTCCCAAAAATGTGTCAAAAATTGTCCGATGTGTCCGCCATAATGTCGCAGTCACGATAAAAATCGCTGATCGCCACTATTACTAGTAAAAAAAAAATGATCAATAAAAATGCCATAAATCTATCCCCTATTTTGTAGACGCTATAACTTTTGCGCAAACCAATCAATAAACGCTTATTGTGATTTTTTTTTACCAAAAATATGTAGAAGAATACGTATCGGCCTAAACTGAGGAAAAATTGTTTTTTTATATATTTTTTGGGGATATTTATTATAGCAAAAAGTAAAAAATAATGTGTTTTTTTCAAAATTGTCGCTATTTTTTTGTTTATAGTGCAAAAACTATAAACCGCAGAGGTGATCAAATACCACCTAAAGAAAGCTCTATTTGTGGGAAAAAACGGACGTCAATTTTGTCTGGGAGCCACTTCGCACGACCGCGCAATTGTCAGTTAAAGCGACGCAGTGCCGAATCGCAAAAAAGTGCTCTGGTCAGGAAGGGGGTAAATTCTTCCGGGGCTGAACTGGTTAAGCAGGCCATAGATTATGCAATTTTCTTTCCTTCGACCACGGGTTCAACGGTCAGTGTTGATGGGGGAATCCCTCCCGCAGCCCTATTTGGTTCTGCCACTGGAAGCTTCGCAACCTACAGAATACTCAGTCACTGTTGACTATAGCCACCAACAGTAATTAGGCAAAAATAAAAAAAATGACAGGCTAGTTGTACTAATGTATAGATTGACTTCAGTACAACCAGCCCCCCCCACAGATAGATGGAAAGTTGGATGGTTCCTGCTGAACAGGCCGAATTTCGCTCCGTCAATGACCGGCTTTAGTCCATCCAGAAAAAGAACCGCCTTATCAAGAAGCAAAGATAGGAAAATAGGCTACTGGCACAATGAGCACAAGTGGCTTATTAACATGAAAATGTATGGTTGCCACAGGTCATATGGATATAGCCCATATGTCCCATTGTCAATAAATGTACTAACCATTATCCATGACCTGATTTAAGGATATTTGGAAATTGTACATTTCTTTTTTCAGCAGATCCTAGTCTCACTAGTTTTACTGAACATGGCAAATTGGTTCTTGGACCATAATGCCTAGTATAATGTAATGACCCAGTGAATATATTGAGTAAAGGAACGTGGTTTTGTAAGAATTCTTTACTCCTAAAAAGGTCTTATGTCTTTGCCTCCCTCTGGATTGCCTGACAGTACTCCTTGATTATGGTTTCAACTTGATAAACATGTCTTTTTTTAACTGTAATAACTAAATAACTCTAGATGACGTCCATGTAACCTAGTTTTCACGTCCTCAGGGACGGTTAAGTGACTAGAGTCTACAAGAACAGTGACAGACCCTACACACTTGTGTAATTGGGTAGACAGTGTTGCTTTCCAAAATGGAACACCAAGACCATTAGTGTCACATTGACAGCATTTATTTGTATGTATTTACAGCTAACCAGCTGATGACCAAAGTCCCACATGTTATAGAAGCTTTAGATGTGCTATGGGGGATCAAAGCATAATTCTTCATGCAGTTAAGTATATGTGAACCCTCACCTTGTAAAACAACCTATACAGTTTAAAATAGAAATGTAAGGCCAAAAATTTGTGTATACGTATTAAAAAAAAATTATAAATAAATAATTATATACAATACCCATAGATGAATTACTATGCATTGCATTATGTATAGGTCCAAGACATACAGTACAAAATTTGATATATCAGGTTTGAATTCACATGGGATTCAATATACAGGGGGTCCTCGAGTTACGAACTCGTTAGGGACTGCCCCCCTGTTCTTAAGTCGGAATTGTTCATAAGTCGGCCGCGCATGCGCAGACCGACAATTACGGACAATTACGGACATTTCCGGACATTTCCGATGTTCCGTCTAATGCCGTTCTGCAGATGCGCGGCAAATTACGGACATTTCCGAAGTTTGCCGGCATTTTCCGAGGCTCCGTATGGCCACGCAGGACGGCGGAAAATGGCGGAGGGTCCCCGCAGCGCCCCGTTCGTAAGTAGGGGATGTTCGTAGGTCGAGCGTTCATAAGTCGGGGACCCCCTGTATTAAAAACTCCCTGTAATATAATTAAATATAATACATATACATAAAGTACTTTATATCATATTTGCTTTACAGAACTTCCTGAATGGTCAATTGACCACCGGTGACCTCTTCATGGATACTTTGTTTCCCCTGTCTGGTACTCAACCTGCAACCCAGTGTGCATTGATATGGCCCCCTCTGTGGTGGACACTTTTGGGAGGGCCTGTTGGTTGTCGGCACCTAGTGCTTACGTTGGCAGCCGGTTTTGTGAGTACCGTATATACTCGAGTATGAGCCGACCCAAATATAAGCCGAGGCACCTAATTTTACCACAAAAAACTGGGAAAACGTATTGACTCGAGTATAAGCCTCACTGTGCCCATTTGCAGCCATAGGTCCCCCAAACTTCAAACTTGGTAGTTAAGGGTCTCTGGACCCAAAGGGTTCCGAAATGACATTGCTGCAGATGGACACAGTTGACCGACTTTGGGGCCCCGTATCTCGGGGTCACTTGGTGCTAGGAACCCCAAATTTGGTATGCAAACCCAGTGGAACTAGCACTACCACATATCCATTTGGTGTTCCTATCACCAAGTGGCCCCGAGTGGCCCCAAAGTCGGGTCGGAAAATGTTAAGCACTTTTCTGCAGCAGAGAATGACATTTTCCGACCCGACTTTGGGGCCCCGTATTTTGGGGGCCACTTGGTGCTAGGAACCCCAAATTTGGTATGCAAACCCAGTGGTTCCGAGATATGGGGCCCCAAAGTCGGGTCAGAAAATGTAATTCTCTGTGCTTGACTCAAGCATTTTCAGCACAAAAAAATGTGCTGAAAAACTCGGCTTATACTCGAGTATATACGGTAACTCCAATCAGTCTTTGAGCTTTTCCCTTTATTCAGGCCAAATTCTTGACTTCATGGCTATATTTAATACAGTGGTACTTATGCATACTCATATGTTACTTATAGATGGATGGTTGGCGCTTGCTCCTAATGAGTGATGGTTCACAAAACGCGTCGAGCATGCTGTGCGTCAACCCTATTGATTGACTTGTAATATTCAAATACCATGTACTTCATTATTTCTGCCTTGATTGCTGTATGTTTTATTGCTGTAATTATGCTGAATCAACTGTTACAAAGTAACGCTTTGACCGTTTTGCAACATGGTTACAACTGTGAATAGACGCTCTAATAAAGTGCTCTTCTAAATGTGCATTTACCTTTGGTTTATGGATCAATGTATTCATACTTAGGTCATGTTCACTGCATCAATCTTTGGTAGTGCCCCTCATTTAAAAGTCCCAAACTTTCCCTTATTTTTGGCGACGCCACAGGAATGGAGGCGCATGTCTATGTGCGCCTCATTTAAAGTCCCAAACTTTCTCTTGTTTAAAGTATAAATACCTTTTTACCCCTTTTTTCTAAGTGATCCTATAACCTCTGTTCTCTGCTTACCTCCATGACAAATCTCCGTGGGTGGAGAGAAACATGTCGGGGCATGTCAGGGGCGAAACATGTTGGGGCTTGTGGTGGGATGGAGCTAGGCTGAGGCTGCCATCACCTATTACATACTGGGTACTAGGTACGTGATCCTGCGCAGGAGAGCCACCTTTTCGCCGTATACATACAGTATACGGTCAGCAAGTGGTTAAATCTTCCAATGGGGACTTTTTTTCCAGTGACAGCTGTCTAATGCCACGTACCCAAGAGCGGATTTTACGTCTGAAAAATCTTGGATGTTTTTTCCGACGGAATTTCAATCAAGCTTGGCTTGCATACAGACGGTCACACAAAAGTTCGCTGAACTTTCTTCCGCCAAGAACGCGGTGACGTACAACACGTGTCGGAATTGGTACAGACGATCGGAATTTCCATTCAAAACTTTTTTCAAACGAAAAATTGAGAACCTGCTCTCAATCTTTTGCTGGCGGAATTCCGCCAGCAAAAGTCCGATGGAGCATACACACGGTTGCATTTTCCGACCAAAAGCTCTCATCGAACTTTTGCTGGCGGAATTTACGATCGTGTGTATGCGGCATAAGAGTGGATTTTTCTATATGCACCTCTAGGACAGATATAAAATAAAAAAATAAAGAAAATAAACTGACATTGGTTTTAATCCTTTCCTACTGTCCAAAACTAGAAAAAAAATGTTGGCTTTACATAAACTTTAAATCCATGGACAAACTAGGGAACCATTTTGGATGGAGCTTAAAGTGGTAGAATCCACTTTTTTTGTTTTTTTTTGCGGGGGGGCGTAAAACAACCACCCCCCCCGAATGGTTCCGGAGGTCCAATAGGATCGCCTGTCCTTTAGCCAATCAGGTGACCGGTGTCAAAACCAGCTTCCTGATTGGCCTGGGAGGAGTATTAGTGTTACAACAGCGAATGTTCATTTGCTATTGTAACACACCTGGGTGTGACATGAGCCCACCCTATATTGAAGCTTATTAGAGCCTCTGGCTCTAATCGTTGCCCCCTCGCATTGGAATCCAAGCATCGGTGTCCTTAAAGGGGCTGGATGCATGGATGGGGGGGCGGCAATGTACAGGGGGGCCCGTGCGCCCTTAATGGATGGGCTGCCTATGGTAAAAACTGTTAAAAATAAAAAAGTTTCCACCTGCTAGGACATTATGAAAAACATACTTTAAAACGAAGCCCTCCTGAGGCGCGCTGTCAATGCTGAAGAGGCTTCCATCTTCACCGAGTCATCCTACCAGGTTAAGGGACTCTGGCGTCTGATTGGCCGAACCGTGATGATGTCACTCCTGCGCATGCTCGGCCATGGGCATGCCGTTCCTTCATAGGGCATGCACCGGTGACGTCACTGGCGGCTGCTTGTAAGAATATCTCCTAAATGGTGCACTTTTGGGAGATATTAATTTTACAATAGTGCAATAGTGGAAAGGAACTCTGGACAGCCACACACCGGGAAAAACTTAAAATCCTGTGCTTGTATTAAAACCAAATATCACAAAGAGCACAAAAATAACTGACGCGTTTCGCACCAAAATTAGTGCTTATTCATAGCTAGCTGTGCCCCCCTCATTGCCATGGATTGTTTTGTTTTGTTTTGATGTGATCTTTGGTTTTAATAAAAGCACAGGATTTTAAGTTTTTCCCAGAGTGCGGCTGTCCAGAGTTCCTTTCCACTATTGCCTACTACTGTGATTGTGTTAGCCAGCACCTGGGGCTCCTTGATTGGGAAGACAAGCACTCTCCTTGAAGAATCATCCTAAAGCTGTGGTTCTCGTTTTCTCATTTTGCCTACAGGTAAGCTTTATTATAAGCTTACTGTACCTGTAAGTAAAAATAAAATTCCACGGTTTACTACCACTATAACGGACTGCCTGTCCTTCACCGGAAAAAAAAACGCTCATAGCATATGGTACATAACTGTAGCAACCACAATAACAAATGTCAGCCAATGGCCCCTCCTTTCCTTGAATCTCAGTTCCAGGTGTCAGTAGAATTTCGAGGTTTGTAATGGGGTGTTAGGGACTAGAATTGAAGATATTGAGGACAAGGACAGCTGAACCAGCACGTCTCCTATCTAGAGCCAGATCATCTATACTGCCCTAATGAAAGCTAATATGACATGTAAACCAATTTTCAAAAAAATGCCCATAAAAACTCAAATAAAAAGCAAGCGTAGTCATTCATCGCAGCCCAAGCTGTTAATAATAGCCTGCTATTTAAATGAGGACTTGGGACATTCTGATAATATTTTTCCTTGCACTTCACTGGAGTCATGAAGTAGATTAATCTGTAGCAGCAAGCTGTTCATTCATTGCGGAAGATTGTGTAGACTCTACCGAATGTCTCCCACGGCACTGATAAACTTGGAGAGGCTACAAGTCAAGGTGTTTATGCTCCGATGCCAATATTTGTGCCTGGCTCTGGTGCCAAGCCATACAGCTAAGCACTAAAATCCTAAACGTATCTTTTAAAATACAACACATTCTATCGCGGTTATTGCTTTGGAAGCGGACAAATGCAGCGTTTAATACCAGCGCGCAGAACTGGAGGACCTTGAAGGCCCAGGACAGCGTTAAGTAGGTCCAATAAAGAGCCAGTTATGGATCTCTATGGGTAGCCTTTGTATGTAAGGCTTACAAAATGTGATTAAGTGTAGGATGGGTGTTTTGGGATGTGAAAAAAAAAAACTGAACAAGTGACAAATGAAAAAAAAAAAATTGACACTACCACTTCAATGTCACCGAGGCCTTAACACGTTTTATTTTATTATTTTGGTTACCAAGGGACACCATGAAAACTGCAATATTTTCCTTGTTATCTGTGTATATCTTAGTAGGTAATTATGCGCTAGCCTCTCACTTAGAGGAAGATGGTAATTGATGGAATACTCCGGGGGCATGGCTTAGTCCATGTGGACTAATGAAGTGCCGGGTTTAAGAATTAAAATGGTTTTATCACGGAAATTGTGGTTTTACAGCTTATTTCTGTTATTGTGTATGTTCATGCTGTATGCTAGCTAGAACTTGACAGGTTATGAATATTTAAATATCTGGTGTGAAAAAAAATATATAAAGAGAAATCTAACATTTCTCAGAGTTATATATAGATTACCGGCTAGAGAAGACATTTTTTTCAAGCAGTTAAAAAATGTATTTATCGATATCTGATATCTGGCATTTAAAGCCATCAAAGGATATTGTCAAAAAATGTATACGTTAAAAATGCAATAGAGGATGCAGGTAAAATAACTCATCCCTGTTGGTGAATTATATCTCTATTTCATATATATTATATAAAATAGAGATATAATTCACCAACAGGGATGAGTTATTTTACCTGCATCCTCTACTTTATTCTGTCATAATTCTCTCCTAATAATTTCAGCTAACAAAAAAAAAATATATTGCTTAACAGCTTCAGCCCCGGATGATTTGGCTGCTGAATGACCCTGCCATTTTTTGCAATTCGGCACTGCGTCGATTTAACTGACACTGATAGCTAGACATGTGCAATTCATTTCGTTTTTTTTCCGTTATATTCGTTCATTCGTTATCGTACGAATGAACGAACGATTCGCAAAAAATTTTAACGAATAACGAATCGTTCGAATCTAACGAATACAAAAAACAACGAAAATCCGAAATAACCAATTCAGAAACAACGAAACTACGAAAGAAGAAAATCCGAAAAACGAAAACAGGAACAACGAAAATCAAAATGAACAAAAAAATTCGTACATTCGTAACTTTTTTTTTTTTGATTCGTAATTTTCCGTGTCTCTTACAATGGCGCTGCTTAACGTGCTTCGAATGGATTGAACGAAAAAATTTGTACATTCGTAACTTTATTTTTTTTTTTTCGATTCGTAATTTTCCGTGTCTCTTACAATGGCGCTGCGTAACGTGCTTCGAATGGATTGAACGAAAAAATTCGTACATTCGTAACTTTTTTTTATTTTGCGATTCGTAATTTTCCGTGTCTCTTACAATGGCGCTGCTTAACGTGCTTCGAATAGATTGAACGAAAAAATTCGTACATTCATAACTTTTTTTTTTTCGATTCGTAATTTTCCGTGTCCCTTACAATGGCGCTGCTTAACGTGCTTCGAATGGATTGAACGAAAAAATTCGTACATTCGTAACTTTTTTTTTTTTTTTCGAATCGTAATTTTCCGTGTCCCTTACAATGGCGCTGCTTAACGTGCTTCGAATGGATTGAACGAAAAAATTCGTACATTCGTAACTTTTTTTTTCGATTCGTAATTTTCCGTGTCTCTTAAAATGTAATAATAGCATACACATTACATAAAATTATGAATTATGCTCCGATTTCGAATCGACGAAAACAATGTTACAAAAGTACAAATAAATCAATCTATCGAAAGTACGAATGTAACTAAATCTACGAAAATACGAATGCGTCCGAATTTCGAATAAACGAAAATTAAACTAACAGAGAAACGAATCAACGAAAAAATAACTCTTACGAAAATACGAATCGTTACGAATACGAACACCGACGACTTACGGATTTACGAATCTTTACGAATACGAACACCGACGACTTCCGAATTTACGAATCGTTACGAATACGAACACTGACGACTTACGAATTTACGAATCGTTACGAACACCGACGACTTACGAATTTACGAATCTTTACGAATACGAACACCGACGACTTACGAATTTACGAATCGTTACGAACACCGACGACTTCCGAATTTACGAATCGTTACGAATACGAACACTGACGACTTACGAATTTACGAATCGTTACGAACACCGACGACTTACGAATTTACGAATCGTTACGAATACGAACACCGACGACTTAAGAATTTACGAATCGTTACGAATCAACGGAAACGAAAGAAACGAAACGAAAATAAATACATTTTTCTGTTGTGCACATGTCTACTGATAGCCGCGGCTCTCTGTGTGAGGGACCGATGTCCCTCTGACAGAAGCTGGTGATCGGCTTTTTTCCCCCTCAAGTTGACAGCGTGAGGGAAAAAGAAAAGACGATTACAGATCTTTCGTTTACATCACGTGATCAGCTGTTATTGGCTAACAAATGATCACGTGGTAAGGGGCCCGGAGTGGCCCCTTGCTTGTGTTTAACCGAGTCTCATAGATTCGGTGATCACAGAGCGCTCCACGCATGCCCCCCAGGGGGTGTTCTCATGCACGGGAGGACGTCACATGATGGCCTCCCAGCAATTGGGGCCCACGTTGTAGCCGTCACTCGGCTATAGCATGGTTGGAAGGAGGTTAAGAGTAATGCCACACCGTTATTATTTTTGTAAATAAAACATTTTAGGGGAAAATTCTCATGAGCTAAAATAAGATATGGAGTTAAAATAACTCCTCCATCTTGGTGAATGTTGCCTGTAATCTCACTTCTTTTATGTGGCATTTGAGCTGGCAGAAAAGACACATCATTTGATCAGTAGGTTCAATTCAATTTAATCTTTTTTTTTCTTAACTCAAAACACCATAAGAGACCAGCATGTGTCACGCTCATTCACCTAAGTGCCTCCAGAATGTCGGGAAAATAATAAACCTGATTCTCATTATTATTTTGTAAAAGTTTGCATTAATAATTTTCTGTTATTCTCCAGTAATTTGTGTTTGTAATTGCTGCTCTCGAAGCATTTCATGCTGGGAGATAGGCTGCTTCTTTATAAATAAAATTAAGGAGCAGAAGCAAATGAGTTGATGATTAAATCAACATAGAAAATGCATTTTCGAAGTAGCTGAAAATGTTTGCTCTTAAGAAATAGTGATTGTTTATCAGAAGGGTAGAACAAACAAAACCTTTAATTTCCACCTAATTAAAAATCCCAAACACTTTAAAGATAACATGGTTATTTATGAATAAAGCATTGAAAGCTTGCTGTCTTGGGTATACGCATGATTGCCTCGCGGGAGCACTTGGTATGTGTTTGATGATGCGCTCCCTGGCTCTCATTGACTTGCATCAAAAAGACTGTGGCTAAAGGACTGGGAGCTTTTGGTCTGGGTGGGGTGGGACATAAACAACTAAAATTTTCATGGCAGGGGCAGTTTTCTCTGGATTGAAGAAGTTGCACTACACAAAGGTGTTGATTTACTAAAGGCAAATAGATTGTGCGCTTTGTAAAATGCAGTTGCACTCTCCAACTTCAGCTGCTCCAGAGCTTAGTAAATTAGGTAAAGCTTCACTTATAAATAATATCCAATCACGTGCAAGGAAAATGAAATAAAAAAGGCATTTTTGCTTGCACATGATTGGATGATGGAGGTGAGCAGAGCTTCTAGAATATGAGGCAGCGCTGTGTTATTACATGAATATAATGTCCATCGTGAAGTTCCATATCATGTATAGATAACACCCATGAAAAGAAGACCCAAAATCCTAATGAATATTCCAATGTGTTACAAATCTAAAAAATGGTGTAACACCCTCTGTGGCATGCACACCACTCCCAAGTAGACATGTGCACACTGAAATATTTTGTTTTGGAATTTCGTTTTCATCCAAAAAATAAATGTATTTAGTTACTCCTGAAATTAGTTTTTATTTATTTTGTTTTTTTTCGTTAAAAAATTGCATTCGTCCGAAAATCCAAATTAATTAAGGTCGAATCTGTCATTGAAGGCTTATGGTGTCTGTCGAATGTTCAAAGAAGATTCGACGGAGCAGCTAAACTGTATGACTCTGTATAGTTTAGCTGCAATTCCACCCAATTCCAACAGCAATCTTTCCTCTCTATGTCGAATCTTTCCTCTCTATGTCGAATCTTTCCTCTCTATGTCGAATCTTTCCTCTCTATGTCGAATCTTTCCTCTCTACATCGAATCTTTCCTCTCTACGTCGAATCTTTGCTCTCTGCGTCGAATCTTTTCTCTCTATGTAGAATAATCTTGGACTAATAGAGTTCAGGTTAGGCACATTCGACCACAGGTTCAATGGACACAGATTGTTATTGTCACCGTCGAATCTCCTATCTATATCGAACTGTTGTCACGAACTGTTGTTAAAACGATAACGAAAATACCTGAAATTCGGACGAAAATGCATTCGGACGAAAACGAATGCACATGTCTACTCCCAAGCACTTGGTTCCACTCACCACAAAAACATGCCTCTCAAATCAATAGATAGCATGCATGCTTGTACAATCTACCTTGCTATTTGCCAGTCGCCAAGGTCCCACTCCTCAGCAGTAACAGCCATGCTGTGCAAATATCACTTATGCCGCGTACACACGATCCAAATTCTTGTCGAAAAAGCCTTGGATGGTTTTCCAACGGAATTCCGCTCAAGCTTGTGTTGCTTACACACCAAATTCCGACCGCCAAGAATGCGGTGACGTACAACACGACAATGAGCCACGAAAATGAAGTTCAATGCTTCCGAGCATGCGTCAAATTGTTTCCGAGCATGCGTTGGAATTTTGCGCGTAGGAATTGCCACAGACAATCGGAATTTCTGATAGAAACTTTTTCCATCAGAAAAATTGAGAACATGCTCTCAATCTTTTGCTGGCTGGAATTCCACCAGCAAAAGTCTGATGGAGCCTACACATGGTCGCATTTTCAGACCAAAAGCTCACATCGGTCTTTTGCTGGCGGAATTTCCGATCGTGTGTATGCGGCATTAGAGGTAAGAAAGATATGCTCCAAATAGTGCAACTCTATTAATAAATAAAACACTTTATTCACACTCATTTAAAATCCTACTGTATAAACTATACATTTATAAATTCCAGGCATATCAAACAAAGTGTCTCATACAATAATGCGGCTTACACACGGTCGAAATTTCAGATGGAAACAGTCCGATGGGAGCTTTTCATCGGATTTTCCCACTGTGTGTATGCCCATCAGTCTTTTTCTGTCGGCATTTCCGACGGACTTTGGATTGAGAACCTGTTCTTAATTTTTCAGACGGAAAACCTTTCTATCGGATTTTCTGATCGTGTGTATGCAGTTCCGACACGCAAAATTCTGACGCATGCTCGGAAACAATTCGACGCATGCTCGGAAGCATTAAACTTCCCTTTTATAGTGCAGTCGAACGTGTTGTATGTTGCAGTGTTATTGACCGTCGGAATTTGGTGTGACCGTGTGTAGGCAAGACAGTTTGAGCGAAATTCCCTCGGAATTCCGACGGGAAAACCATCAGAGCTTTTTCCGACGAGAATTCCGACCGTGTGTACGCGGCATGACTGTCAGCACCCTCTGGTCTATAGCCGAGCAATCAGTGTCTCGCCCAGCCCTAGTGCAATGACTTCCGCCACTCCACTTCCAGCAAAGACCCGACGTCACTTCCGGTAAGCATGCTGTGCACCTTAATGCGTTTCGTCTTACAACTTTATCTAAGGGTCCTTAGAAGGGTTCTTAGTTTTGCTTATTGTGGGACCTATTGTTTCATCAGCCACATGTTCATAATGAAACAAGCATGTGTAGCATGTATATTTCTTTACCTCTTGATGACGTTCATTAGAACGAAACACGTCGGTAGGAGCTACAGCAGAGACATCATCACGCCCTCCATGGTATTTGATTGTACTATATGCAAACTTACTCCTGCCTGTTGTAAGTAGTTTCAACCTTCATTAAAAGCTTTAACCTTTATTACTACACTATGAGTTCCTACTTTGTTTTCCCTCCTCACTGAGTTTATTGTGGATCATCCTGGTTGTATGGAAAGCCATCCTGGAATCCCAAGTCTTGACATCCATCCATCCCAGGGGGTTACTGTGATAAGGTGCAGTCAGACCTCTGTCTTGGGGTCTTATTAGCTGGTAAGCGCCTTGTGAGTGGGGTGTGAAGAATTCCTTTACCCACATTGAAGCATGGGATCTTGATAACACATAAGTGTTTATATTAACTTTATGCTTTCTTTTTTCTTATGGATTGTATTCTACTATTTATGAACTTTTTCCAATACATTTTCATCTGCACATACTGTATGTTTTTTGTTTTATATAGAGCTTTTTTTTCTTGACTAGATAATTGTTATTATGATTTTTCTGCACTTAATATTGATAGCGCAACACAATTTTAGATTTATTGGTTTGTGTATTGTTTATGTGGATTTACTGTGAGTGCAGCTATCACAGAGGTAATTCATTTAGACATTAATTTTATTTGGCTGTTGACACTTTTGTGCAAATATTTTTTGTATATATTTTAATATCATGTGTAGGAGGCATCTAGTGCCTTCCTATGGTTGTTATAAGAAGAGTAATAAAGAAGTAATAATAATAAAATTATTGTTATTATTAATAATAATAATAATAATAATTGAGCAAAGAAATAGCCTAGTATATATTTTAAAAAGCTTGTAAAAACTGCAAGAATGTTTTCTGTACTTTATGTAGCTTTAGGTTATGATTAATAAAAGAATATTTTATTATCTGGGAAACATGTTGACTTTGTATGAAACACTAGAGGTCAAATTCCACAAAGACGCTGTTTGTATGAAGGTCCTGTGTTCTCCTTTTGTTTGGATAAGTTTCCCCAGGTTCTGAAATTACCTCCAGCAATCAGAAAAAATGGATGGTTAATTGTTATTTTCTTAATTTCATCCTAAAGTGTGTGAAAGTCTTCATAACTGTGCCATGCCTTTGACAATGTGAATTTCTCAAGGGTGGGAATAGGATGTGAACTGTGAAAAATACACTTTTCCAAGTGCTTCATAATGTGTTAATATGGTATATAATAAATGCTTACAGTTGACCCTAGTCAGGGCCGGGACAAGGGGTGGGCAGGAGGGGCGGCTGCCCCTGGCGCAATGGTTTATTGCAGGGGTGGGGGGGCACCCTGACCCTAACCCTAAGGGAAAGGGGGCGCAGTTTGGCATCTTTGCCCTGGGCACTGGATGACCTTGTCCCGGCACTGGGCCCCTAGTACAGACACTGAGCTGCAACACAACAATTAAATATTTTTTAACATTGTAGCACTCGCCCCGGGAAGGGCACACTGAAAACATACCCAGGTCTTCCTTGCTAGTGTCAATGTTTTCTTGCCATAGGCACAGTTCCAAGCACACCAACAACGCAGGCTCAGTCTAGAGCAGGGGTGTCCAAACTTTTTTCAAAGAGGGCCAGATTTGGTGAAGTGAACATGTGAGGGCCGACAATTTTGCCTGAAATTCTTTAAACCATTAAAATTCGGTCTAAGTATGTTCGTCCGAGCACTAATACACTGCCCATCAAGAACTCTCTTGCCTTTGTGCTGTGTGTGGTGAATAGATGACCTTGGGCATGTTATTTGGATATACCGTATTTATCGGCTTATAACACGCACCTTAACTTTGAAAAGGAAGTTTCAGGAAAAAATCTTACATTTTAAATAAAGAACTGTGAAGCAAAATAAGGGTCAGTGCCCATGAATGCAGCCTAATCAGTGCCCATCTGCAGCCTCACAAGTGCCTTGAATGCAGCTCCCACTCCATTGCCATGAATGCAGCTCCCACTCCATTGCCATGAATGCAGCACCCACCGTATTGCAGCATCCACTCCATTGCCATGAATGCAGCCCCCACTACATTGCCATGAATGCAGTACCCACCATTGCCATGAATGCAGCACCCCCACTGTATTGCCATGAATGCAGTACCCACCGTATTGCCATGAATGCAGCACCCACTGTATTGCCATGAATGCAGCACCCACTCCATTGCCACTAATTCAGCACCCACATTGACATGAATGCAGACTCACCATTGCCGTCAGTGCAGCCTGATTCATGTCAATTTGCAGCCTTGGAGGAGCCAGGGAGGGGGCGGGATGAGCGCCAACAGACATACAGGAGAAACTCCTGTTTTTATTGCCGGCCTCTTTAATTGAAATTCCTGCCTCCTATGATGGACAAAACAGTTGGCCAATGGCAGCGCAGGAGACGGGACTTCCTTTTACACAGGACGCCGTGTAAACAGGAAATACTCCTCTCCTGTATGCATGGCACTCGTCTCGCCCCATCCAAGGCAGCCAGCATATCTAACTTCGTGGCCCCCGGCGCTCGGGGATACGTTGAGGTCCACAAAAGATATATATGTCAAAATTAGCGAAACTGGAACACGGGCCGCCATTGGCCCGCGGGCCAGACTTTGGACGTGCCTGGTCTAGAGAATGTCTTTTGTGGATTTTATTTGCAGAAACTGGGGCAGGAGAGGATTTAAGGGTTCAGGATACTCAATAGGATAGGATAGGATAACAATATCAGAAATCAACAGAAGGACAGCCTTGACTGGAGGTGATAGGGAATGGTCAGTAACTCTAGGTCACTATAAGAGCAGACCCAGACCATAACTCTAGCCGCAGGCACACTAAGAGAGTCCCAAAAAACAGGTCTTACTCACAATGTTCTATGAGCTGTCTGCCAACCCAGCTTTCACATGAGACTTATCAGTGAAGGAGACAAAGATCCTTCTCCAGACCAGACTCCAGATCAATGCCCTCCAGCAAAAATCCTTAAGCAATCTTCTCCAGGCCCCCAGCCCAAGGACCTACTGAGGCCCAGGCTACAACTCTTGTCTTATACTAACTGTCTCCCAGGGCAGCAGCCCCAAGAGAAAATAAACTCTCCTAGCAGAGGAAGAACACTCTGCCCAGGCCTCCCCAAACCTTTATCATCTCTCTCAGTCACCTGCCGGATGCCCTCTTCCCGGGGATTGTCTGGGGTCTGACAAATATTCATAAATCAGTGTTTGATTCTCATATTCTACTTCCTGGAAGCTTCCTCCAGAAGCAGACATGAGAAAGGCACTACTGACCTTAGGGAAAACCTGACCACATCAAAAACAGATAATTTCACTACTAAAAAAAAAAAAAAGTTAGCCTAACGTTTGGCAGGGCACCTAAACATTTTTTCTGGTCCTCTTCAAAATATGACCCATAAGTTTAGGAATCTAAATAGTTTTAAATATTTATTGTTTAATGCCTAAAGTGCTACTAAACCCAGGAGCCTGCTCTCACTATATCTGGTCTCCCACAGTACACAGGAAATGCAATTATTTTTTTAAATATAAACTGCCTTTTCTCATCAGCATTTGTGACTTCTATTAGTATCTGGTTAAAGCTTATAGGAGGAGGTTTCATTCTCCCCTGATTGTCCTATGAGGCTGCAAGACCCCCGACCTTCTCTCTGGACAGTGTTAATTGGCCATGTGCTGATCAAATGCACTCTCCCAAGAAAAACAGAACTCTCTAGCAATACACACCAAACTGAGCATGTGCAGAGTGCCCCCAAGGCTTCGCTCTATCAGCAGATAAATTGGGGACTGTGGAAGAAGGGGAGAATCAGAGAAGAGATGATCAAACAGCCTTTTTACACAATGCAGAGCATTACCCCTTTCCACTGTGAGTATAACAAGCACGCTTTACTGTATATACAGACTGATTTTATTGTTGTGGCTATAGTAGCACTTTAAGGTTCTTTGATTGCCCATTTATTAAAAATAAATAAACATAAAAGTAAGACACAGCAGACCATATTGGTACATCCACAAAAGGTTTTTCATTTTTTATTATATCCATTCCTTTCAAGTTTATGCATGTGAACTCGTCAAATTATTTTTTTACTTAACGTTCCCAACTGTAGGTGGTCTTTTTCAATTACTTAAAATCGGCAAATTTATTGAAAGTAATTGAAGTTTATTTAAAAAAAGTAAAACAGCAAAACTATTTATTTGCGAAATGCATAATTTGTGCCTGCTGTCTAAATTTCTTTTTTTCGGAATAGAAAAATGAAACCAATACAAACATGCAGTGATTTAAAATATCTGTCAGCTGTGATAGATTTTAATAAGCCATGGCATATAATGGCAAAGGCCCCCATTATCATTAGAGAACAGCTCTCCCGCTGATTCATATTACATTGATGAAAGAAGAGACGACTAATTTTAATCCCCCTGTTTATCGGCAAAGAATCATTTGTGGATCACTCGACATGTTTTAATACTTAGCAGAAAAATGCAGTTTCTAGATTCCATGTGTGACATTTGTGGACGGTTCCTTGGAACATAACAGAGGTCATTTGTAACAAGCAGATGATCGACCTTTCTAGGAGTTTATGAAACATGAAAGGTCAACAAAAAGATTGTTCAAAAAATAGTTGGCAGGTGACCAACTTCGAAGGGACTACATTATATGTTGATCATATATATATATATATATATTGTTTTGTTTGAAGGTCTTAAAAACACGTTTCAAGAAAATATACATTTAGTTTATTTTAACATCTTGGCTTTGCATATTTTTCTGCTCTATTCTTAATTTTATTTCTTTCTGATGGTCAGGAGAAAAAAAATGGTAAAACATAGATTTCCATGTGCAGTGATGATTTGGAGTTCCAGATTCGTTTTTTAGGTTATCCTTAACTCCTCTGTAAAAAAAAAAGCCTATTGATTACAGAGGTCAATAGCTCAATCTGAAATTTACCTACACTAGTGAATTAGTGACTACTCCCCCTTTGTTCGGTGCTCCCGTTCGGTCGGTTGGTCAAACCCCCTGTTGCTCGGTTGATCGTCGAACAACCCCCCCCCCTCGTTGCTCGCTCTTCTGCCCACCAGCCCCGCACTTACCCCAAACAGGTCACGGGCAGCTTCGGCAGCTTCTCCCTGCATCTCCTCCTTGGTGGCTTCCACCCTGCTTCTGCTCCCGGCCAATACGATTGCTTCTCCTCTTGACCAATCGTGTCTTAAGACCCGCTTCCTGATTGGCCAGGAGGAGAAGCAGGAAGACAAAAGCGAATATTAATTTGCTATTGCCACACAACTGTGTGGGTTCAGGGCACAGTGCTCTGCGGCTCGAGCCCACCCTTTTTGAAGCCAATTAAAGCCTCAGGCTCTAATCATGTGCTTCAAAAGAAAAAACCCAATGAAATCCATGCGTTCATGTAGATTAGGGGCCGGGGCATGGATTAGGGAGGCGGTGCCCCTGCGCCCCAATGGAACAGCCGCCACTGCTGTGTAGCACTCTATCTTTTTCTGCCACCAGGTTTCTATGTTTTTCTGTTTTTGAGCAATCTGCCCTCAACTTCTGTCCAATTAACTCTCTCATCCCAGAGCAGCCATTTTATCATATTAATGCTTTGTATTGCTTTGTATATGCTTTGTATATGCTTTGTATATGCTTTGCATTATCAACAGTAAAGTGTTTAGTAACCTAAACTCTTAAAAATGAAGACATGAGACAGCTGATCTCCTTGAGTTGCCCACCCACCAGAATGCAGGAATATTGTAATTGCAGGGGGTACAGCTACGGAGAAGTTACAGAATAAAGAGACACAGAGTATAGAATCTCCTCTGTCTGCTCTCTAAAAAAGCTTCTAGCTCCCTGAAAGTGAAGAGGTAGTATACTACACCCACATACCTCCCAACATTTTGAGATGGGGATGAGGGACACCTACTAACAAACGTATGTAGGCATAGGACACGCCCCTGCCACACCCCCTTAAAGGAGAATTGACACATAAAAGGTTAATTAAATTCACAAGTGCTTTTTTTACCACTACTATTTCTTTATATTGGCTTTTAAAAATTACAAATGGGAAACACTATTTGAAAGATAAAAAGTGCATTTTATATACAACTATATAGATCAGACCAAAATGAGGGACAAATGAGGAGGAAAGAGGGACAGAGGGACATTGCTCCAAATCAGGGACAGTCCCTCAAAATCAGGGACAGTTGGGAGCTATGCACCTCTTCAATGGCCCATGTCTCCTCTCTCCCCTTCATTGTAGTGCAGCATCCTCAGTCATTCATTTTGGCATTTGACACTTTCGGAATTGTCTCTGATTGTAGGGCATGGCTTCATCCTCCAAACCCTATGTCACCACAGCAACGAATCCAAAAAACAATATTCCCCACGCACACTTTCCTGAAGATGGCTATTTGTTAATGATGGGTGCTCCAATGACCACAGGTTGGGAACCATAAACTATCCAAGAGAAGAACTGTCATCAGCACACCAAGGATTCCTCAAAGAGGGTCCAAAGCTTTAATATTGTGGTCACATAGTACACAGAAGGCAATGTTTTAAAGCCACGTAGCGCCCCTTCGTCAAGCACTTGTCTGACGAAAGGGCCCTGCTTTTCTCCAAAACATTGCCTTCTGTGTACTACCCTGTTTCTCTGAAAATAAGACCTAGCGTGATTGTCGGGGATGGCAGCAATATAAGCCCTACCCCCCAAATAAGCCCTAGTTAAAGGTCTTATTTTCAGGGTAGGGCTTATTTTCAGGGAAACAGGGTAGGGCTTATTTGGGGGGTGGGGCTTATATTGCAGCCATCACCGACAATCAAGCTAGGTCTTAATTTTGGGGAAACAGGGTATGCGACCACGATAATAAAGCTTTGGACCCTCCTTGAAGAATCCTTGGGTTGCTGATGACAGTTCTTCTCTATGTCACCACAGGTCACAGCAAGGACATAGTGGTCAGAGAATAAAACCAGGTTGAGGAGGACAAAGACATATGTAGCACCATAACCCCTGAGGGGCGGCTATGTATTTTCTGGGCTTACCGATTACCTCCTCCTTGTAGCTCGTTGTTCGTTGTCTAGGGGTTCTTAGGGGTAGTACCCAGTAATTTCAGAGATTGTTGCAGAAAGTAAACGTTCAAACACAACACAGTCTCTCAGTTGGGGATAGAGGGCATGGGTGATAAAGCTCAGGCACTTCAGAACTGCTGACATCAAACAAATGTCTCCTCAGATAGCCCAGAGAGTAGCCACTTGCAACTGGGCTCTTCACTGTTGGATAAACCGTTGCCTGTAGATTTAGCAGCCAACAATGATTCAGAATTAGCAAAAGTCTCTGCCACAGACTATGTTGTAACCAAACTTTTCCTATGGTACCTGAATCTTCCAGGTGATACCGTAGGAAATGCGGATTCACCCGTGTCCATACAATCTCAGCTCCCAGGCTCCTACCGAGCAGGCAGCTTTTTGGCCCTCCTCCGAAGAGTCCTCCCCTGGTCACTTATACAAATTGCCGTGCCTCTCCAATCCTGAGAAGACACCGGGACACTTCAGAATCCTCCTTCAGTTACTGGGCCTCGAACTAGCCATTTCCGAGGCTCGGGAATGGATGGATCCCCATCCCAGACCATGAGGGTCTCTGGGGCTGGTCAGGGTGACCAGGCTTACGGGGGCAGCAGACACTCCTGGGTCCGGGAACCTTCGCGGGGGTTGGTCCGTACCGGAACCAGGAATCAGACAGCAAGCCGAACCCTGAACACGTGACTTTAGCCTATTAAATACCCCTTCCCGGAGTACATAGCGGGGCCAGACGCGCCCACTAATTGGTACCTAACACGTCCAACCAGGCTGTGTTCTCAGCCTGTCACAAGTGGTCACATTACCTATGATCAGGCAGAACTCCAGTACAGCCCAGCCAAACTGATGCCAATGTAAAAAACCCAAAACAATTAACCCCAAGAACTCTGTTACAGTTCTGGAAAAACTAAATTTACAAAATAGCGCACACTTTAGAAAAGTATCGGCGCTACACATATAACACTACTAGAAGTGTCAAGAACCAGGAATGGAGGGGACATACAAGACATGGAGTGCCAGATATGGGGGGTACACTACCCCTTCATTTCCAGGCTGCTGTCAAATGGGGACTGAATGCACCTCCAAGGAAATCGAAAACCCCCTTTTAAGGGTGAAAGTCCTTATCAGTAAGAGAGAGATTGAAATAAAAAAGAAAATCAAAGCAATAACATATGTACCAAGCTCTCGCTGTCAAATGTAAACTATTCCTATGATAAACCTCCAGCTGTAAGATGAACAAGCTTAGTGTCTCTCATACCAGGTTATGAAACGGGTGTTTATCCTCTGATTAGAAGATTGTTGCCATAGCAACTGATGCCATAATTAGCCTAGAACAATTCCACTCTCAAGCCACAGTTTATTAACTTTGCAGGACTTTGTTGACAATGTAGGAAATATTTGATATCTGGCTGAGATGGAAATGCTCACCTGTTATGCTTTGCAAATAACAAATTACAAGGCCTGATGAAAAGTGTAATTAGGCCTGAGTAATAAGAAAAGCTACTGAGTTCTGTAAGCCTTTCTAATATCTTCTTAAATGACCTCATTGCTCTGTCGTGCTTGCCTCTTTTTTTTCTCTTTACTAATAGAGAGAGCCCAGATTATAAAGATGTGATTTAGCCATGGTGTATGTTAAAGTGCAGCTGCTGTTTACACGCTGTGGCAGTGGTCAGTTTAAGAAAGTTGCCCATCCATTCAATAGGAATGTCTGTGAAAATAAATGAAAAGGTCTCCCCATCCAAACTTAGGTTTACAGTTATGGGTGGAAAATGGTGCACTGAATCTCGATGCTTCATCATCACGCAGGCATGCTCACTGGCGGGAGAGTCCGGTCCATCCTGCTGCTTTTTGGGCAGTGGCGGCCCGTCCAATAGGGGCACACGGGCGCCTCCCCCTATCCATGCGTCCGGCCCCCAGATCAACATTCAGGTCACCGAAGTATGGATTCCAATGGGGAGGGGGGTTTGAAGCCTGTGAATAGAGCCAAATGCTCTAATAGGCTTCAAAAAAGGGGTGGGGTTAGGCTTCAAAAAAGGGGTGGGGGTGGGTGGGGTGGGTAGGGTACCCCCCACCCACCCTACCTAGTTGGGGGACAATAACAAATAAATATTTGCTATTTTCACACTAAATCTCCCCCCCGCCAATCAGAAAGTGGGTCGTGAGACCCATTTCCCGGTTGGCCAAAAGGTCAGGCGATCCGATTGGACTCCTAACGCCTAGGAGGAGGAGTGAAAGCCGCCGTGCTGGAGATGTGGACACCGGAGCCGTAGCCCCTAGATCGGGTCCGCTGTGCTGGAGCAGAGGACAACAGAGCCTTAGCCCACCACCCGCCACCTAGATGGGGTAAGTGTCGGACTGTCCAGCAGACAGCGGGTGTGGGGGGTAGTGCCGCGGCCAGCTGCCTGGGGGGGCAGTTGTATGCCACCCCCCCCAAAAAAACACCAGCCGCCACTGTTTTTGGGAGAGCAATTGTATCTGTTTTTATTGCTATATGCAAGTTTAAACCTATTGGCCAAGGATTTGCTTAGTGTGATTACCTTTGCAAGTTTCACTTGTTATTTTTTGAACAAATGTTTTTTTATGGGTTACACTATGGGCGTATATGCTTTTTATTTTTCATCCTGCTGATGAATCAACCCTGACTGGATCACGTTTGGCGCTTTGGCGCTTCCCTTCATAAGAGATGTAACTTGCGCATTTGACCATACTATATGATGGTCCACATTATTCAGTAAGAGGGCGAGGCTTTATTACTTGGTGTCACCTGGTGGTGGAAGTACCACTGGTGGAGCAAGTGAATCGTTGATGATTTGTTTGCTTGTTTCACATATATTTTTTCTTTTTACCCCTTTCGAATGGTATCTTATGGACACTTATTTACATATTTGGTGTGATTTCTTAATACACAGTTTTCACCTAATAAATTGGATGTCATTATACTGATTTATTTTTGTGTATTCACAATACTGAGCTAAATTTTTTAGTGCTGTTTCATATATTTATCAGAATAAATTGGACTTGTATCAATTCTTTAAAATAAATAGCATCCTATAGAAGTTATGCACCACAAGTTAGAAGAGTTTATGACAGTGGTGTATTTAGGGTTTGTGCTGCCCTAGGCCTGACTAAACCTAATTTAAATATGACCCACCCCTTCCTGTCAAGGCTACATCCCCTGTTGTTTAAGACCCGACCTGACATTTTCGAGTAGGGGCTGGATGGATTCCCTTAATTTGCATAGATTTCCAGATTTCCTCTCACTTCCTGTTTGGCTATGGGGCAGGAAGTGAAGGATAATCTCAGCAATGGGACAGGGATGGTAAAAAATAAACTGACAGGGGCTATAACTCTTCCTTATTCTATCCAAAATGAAAAAAAAGTGTTGCCTATAGTTCTACTTTAAGCACAAATTTCTGATAATTTTATGGAGAGGACTAAGAAGATATAACCATGCCAATGGTGCAGAAGAAAACACATAGCACCCCATAAGACTGGTGCTACACTAACAGTGTAGCGCAAGCCGGAGGGGACTCTGTCCGTGCTGCCCCCCTGCAAAGTGCTGCCTCGGGCCTGGGCCTTGTCGGCTTAGGCCAGGATACAGCGTTGGTTTATGCAGAAATGTATTCAGATTCACAGCACCACTTTGGCACTTACAGAATTTGTCCACAGCAACAGCTACAAAATACTGGTGCTGTAAGGTAAGGGAGGAAATGTGATCTCCTCCCATGATGCAGCGCTCAGGACTACCAGCCAATTGCTAGGCCCATAGACTGTCACATGACAGAGGGGGGTTTCTAGTAATGTATTGTGAAAGATGAGATTTTTTCAGGCACAGCTATTATTAAATATACTTTCTTTATTCAATAAGTATAAAAACATACTAATATACCATACAATATTCCATAAAATAGATCCATGATTCAATCTTATTCATTGATTTCGCCAAAACATCTTGTAAAAATTAGATACATATATGCTGGTCTTTTGTGTCCCAACGCGTTTCATAGAATACTCCACTTCTTCAGGAGCCCCCAGTCTGGTATTACACCAAAATTGATCTGAGTAAAAAACAAATTGTGAGAATCCATCAATTGCTAGTGTGGAAGGGATCTCTGTTCATAGCATTATGCAAAATCCTCCAGTTTATACTAGAGCAGGGATATGCAATTAGTGGACCTCCAGCTGTTGCAGAACTACAAGTCCCATAAGGCATAGCAAGACTCTGACAGCCACAGCATGACACCCAGAGGCAGAGCATGATGGAACTTGTAGTTTTGCAACAGGTGGAGGTCTTCTAATTGCATATCCCTGTACTAGAGTATATTTTTTTAATAGTTGTGCCTCAAATATCCCATCTTTCACAATACGTTAATAGAAATTTACAATACAAGGGTGTGACACTTTACAATTAATTTAGGATTATGACAGAGGGGGTGGTGTCATGGCTGCTGTAAGTTCTGACACCATTTGACCCCTGGTATTTTGCAGTGGACATGGAAGGGACAAAGGGAGGGGGGGGGGATTACTGTAAATGGACTTTAAAAAGACCTCTCCACGTTTGCTAAGGTGACAGGGTCTCTTAAAACCAGCAAACCCCTTTACCATGAAACAGTATGCTGCATCGAAAGACACCAGTAAAATATGAAGCGATCTCTTCAAATGTAACACTACTTAAAAGATGAGTCAGTGATTGTCTTCTTCCAAAGACAAGAAAATGCTTGGTGGTCTTATGCCACACTGGGTAAACAAAGCTCCAAGGCACGGAAGCATATAATAAATCCCATTTATTGAAGAATAGACTACAGATTAGGGCATGTGTTTTGTTGTTGGGGAAGCTTAGCGTGTGGAGGAAAATTAAGTTTGAATCCGTGCCAGAATAAAAGGGAACATGTGTTGCGACTTGTGCTAGTTGCTCAAGCTTATCATTCCTCGTGAGCTGAAATTAAAGCAATCTTCACGCAGTTCATAAAAACCGAGCCCCGGTTTGAAGTGCCGTTCCTTGCAGAAGTACTCAAAACGCAGTGTGCTCCACTTGACACACTTTTCATCAGACCATTAAAATCAGCTGCAGTGATATCTCTCACGCGGCTACTGTCGCTGGAAGGTTGAAGATCATTCGATAGGAAGAACAAGCTTCTTTTTGACGTGTCACTAAGTAAAGACAAAAAAGAGAAGAACAATATAAAATTGGGGATTTCTCTTGTGTAGAAAATGAGGGGCAGGGTCAGATCCATGGCTGGGTCTTCACTATTGTCTAACCCCAACCCTCCAACCCTGGATATTTGCATGACAGGTTGAGGTCATCATTTTAGATGAGCCACTGTTGTGTTAGGCTTTGGTCCAAAATTCACCAGAGGTCACGGGAATTTTCAACCTTTCATAGTCAGTAGTAGTAAAGATCCAGCAGGTTTTCTCCTCCACTCAAAACTCTGATATTCCATTTATTCTTTCAAATTAAAAATTTCTTCTTACGTTCTGCCCAGGTGACAGTAAGAGAAGAGAATTCTCCTCTATGGTTACACAGACATCAACAAAAGCATGACAGGCATCTAGCCTTTCTGTGATCAAACCAAAACCCCCCAAAAAAAAAAAAATATATATAGCAAATTTTCTAATGCAGCACACCACAGTGCACAGTAGTGCATTACCACACTGTCATAAACTGCTTGTGTGTTGGAACTGAGTAGCCATAGTGCATTGGGGTGCCATTCAAAATGAAGAGCACCACAACATGTTAATGTGCATTCTGGCAATGTGTGTTAACGCATGCATTTACTGCAACACACCGCACTAAAAAGACTCAAAACTCCTTTGATATGGTGGGACTTTAAAGGCACAACAAAGCTTATAGTTAAAATTACAAAAAGTTTTATTTATACACCAAAAATGTTCTTAAAAACAATTCCCATTTACATATGAGATAAAATCTTATTAGAATAGAATGTTGCTTTAACATTTATCCCTGCATTACATTAAAGTGGATGTAAACCCAATGTCATCCTTTCTAAACTACTGCCATAGGGGTTATCTATAAGGATATACATGCCTCCTGCATGTATCTTTACCTGTCAAATGTCTCCCCTCTGTCTGTTATGAGACCCGAAAAACTGCAGATTCTGTGGGTGGGTCTGTTGTCTGGAGCTCGGTGGGCGGAGTCGTGATGTCAGTAGACTCCACGCCCACCTCTACACTCCCCTTGTCGAAATGCATTTTCTCCTGTGTATTTCTTACACTGAACTTCTGCTATGATATGTAACATCCAGTGAAAAGAAAGTAACCACATGACTTCAGCATGCACAATTATGCTGAGGTGTGGAACATCCAATCCTGGCAGAGCAGCAGAAGAAAGGAGTGGGAGGGAATTAAAAAAAGAATGCATGTCTCTTAGGGTAGTGCACGAGATATGTAAATCACCTGTCACTCACAGCAAGGGGGAGGATTTGACAAACTTTTTCTCTGTTTGTCAAGATTTATCTCACTGAACAAGAAAAGAGGATTGCTCAGAGCTGGATTAAATCTTTGTGGCAAGACTGGGCTCAAATGATTGGAAATCTTATACTCTACATTATGACAAAAAAAAAAAAAATTCTGGTTTACGTCCACTTTAAATATTCTTGGTTGAATCCTATACTGTATATACACAGCCTGTCATTTTCAGATATTGTTTCTCAAAGCTCGACACGTTTCCTGGAATATATCTACTTCTTCAGGAGCTATAAATGAAATAGATGAACAACTCTGGATATTGAAATGACATAGAATTACAGCATGCTCATAAAATACATAATTTATGCTGATATTTTTGTGCATGTCATATAACACTCATGATTACCTGAACTGTGTCAAACAGGGGGAAGGATAGCCTGAAGCTTAAGCAGGGGGAATGAATCAGGAGGCGGGAACCCACCCCTGGCACCAAATGTAAAGGACGGGCCCAATCAATAGATCATATCTGGATCACATTGAAGGGTTTTTAAAGATTAATTTTTATAATGCAAAAAGATAAAACTTTTGCTCTTGAGCAAAATAAACACATTGAGCATTACAAATCTACAAAAAAAAGTAAATAAATATATTAAAAAAAAAAAACACTATAAAAGAAGCCTCAAAACAGGGCTGGTAAATTGATCCTATTACAAGTATTCCATCAGAGGGTTACGTTCCAATGAGGCAGCCATGATGTCTGGCTCTTATACTGGTTAAAAAAATCTATAATGACAAAAAAAGTTTTTTTATATATGGGGGATCCGTAAACATTTCTATAAATATAAACTTTCTTATTCTATCTAAACCTCCTCTTAAAGTGCCTACAAAGGTGCGAATGAGGTCATTAACTCCCTAACATCTACCAACAACTAAAGGCCCGATCACGTTTCAAGAATAGGGCGTCAAGGTAACAGGTGCATTACCGTAACTCACCTTAACACACTGTCAGAAACGATAAAATCAGACCAAGACAGAAGTACAGTTAAATCACACTTGTTTAATAATAAACGTAAATAGAACAAATGTAGTCAAAACATAGCCAGAGTTCAGGAACCGGAACGGATAGTCAGACAAGTCAAACGTCAGGGAGTCGGAGATGAGCGTAGTAAAACAGCAAGCAGGATCTTGAGCCAGAAGGGATGTCAGCCAAGCAAGTCTTTTAACAGGAATGCAGGAGAGTGTCTCTGTGATGTTGACTAAGGCAAAGGCAGAGATCTTCTGGGCTGGACGGCTTAAAGCGGGACTGTACTGAAAAAAAAAAAAAAATTAAAAGCCAGCAGCTACAAATACTGCAGCTGCTGACTTTTAAAAAATGGACACTTACCTGTTCCAGGGTCCAGCGGTGTCGGCAGCAGAGGCCGATCGATCGCTCGGCTCCCTGCTGTAGCCGGCGCCATTCTCGGTGAGGGAATCAGGAAGTGGCTTCACTTCCCGATTCCCTACTGCGCATGCGCGAGTCGCGCGGCGCAAAGAGAATCTTCAGCGCTGTCTGCTGGGACACGTGTGTGTCCCGGCAGACAGCGCGCCGGGACAGGAAGTGATGTAAACTCCCCTAGTTTATTCCCTGGAAGTGGGTGCAGATACCTGTCTTAGACAGGTATCTGCACCCCCCTCCCCCCTGAAAGGTGCCAAATGTGACACCGGAGGGGGGGAGGGTTCCGAAAAGCGGGAGTTCCACTTTAGGGTGGAATCCCCCTTTAAGTAGGCAGGACTGACGAGCAGGATATCATCAACAGCTGAGTAACTGTGGAGAGATAGGAGCTGGCAATTAGCCGACAGCTGAGCGGCCAGCTCTGAGAAGGAAGGGCTGATCCCAGCTCCGACACACACATTTTTTGCATCAACACAATATGGTGCCATTAATTTTGAATGGCACCCCAATTCACTAAGGCAATGCAGCTCCAAAGTACATACATTGTAGTGCACCACAACCCAAAGCAGCACACTATCATGCGTTGTGGTGCACTGTGTTCCCAAAAACAGCATTGCCTTCTTATGGGTGAAATCATGATGTGGCACAATGCCTATTTCCATGGATTGATGAAGTGTTTGCAACAACACATTCTTGTTTGCCTTTTATAGACTTTAAATTAGGTGAATTGTAAAATACAGAAACAGGTAAGTAGAAAATCATGTGCCAAGTGGTTTAATTTACAGATGAAGGGTTATTGAAAATGTAAGCTTTTCATTTTGTGTGTTAGTAAATTTAACATGTTACTTCCTTCTCACGCATGGTTGTCTGTTGATTTAAAAGGTAGACAGATGGTTCACAAAGCAATGGGTGAGAAACTAAATGACCACCAACCAAAACATTTGCAATGGTGTACCCAGAGTATTTGATACCCAGAGCAGACCCCTCGTTCTATACTACAAAATAATTTTTAGAAATAATTAGGAAAAAAAGAAAATAACAATAATGATAATAAAAGAAATGCAGACAGTAAAAATTATAGTGTCCACTTCACATTGCTGGTCAGTAAAGTGTCCCCTTTTAATTATGGTGATGTGACCCCTTAAATTGGAGTAGGGAATAGAAGTCCTAAAAGTTGCACATCACAGGAAAATTACGTGAAGAGATGTATGATGGCCTTAGCCTGAGCTCCAACCAGGCTTATGCCCCGTACACACGGTCGGGAATTCCAACCACAAAATCCGTCTGACTTTTTCCGACGGATTTTGTCCGACACTGGTGTTGCATACACACGGTCGGAAAATCCGATCATTCTGAACATGGTGACGTTCGTTGCGTACGATGGAACTATGTAGAGGCTATTAGCCAATAGGTTTGGTCTCCTAATTTGATCTGAGCATGCGTGGCACTTTGTCCGTCGGAATTCTCTACACACGATTGGAAAAAGTCTGATCCGATTTTGTTGTCGGAAAATTTGAGAGCAGGATCTCAGATTTGTCCAATTGAGCCCACACGCGGTCGGATTTTCCGACAACATGGTCCGATCGGACATTTTCCGTCGGAATTTCCGACCGTGTGTACGGGGCATAAGCCCGAGCTCCAACTCCAATGCGTTTCATTCTGCCCCAGAGCTTAATGGAGGTGTGGCCAGATTGGGGCCTGGGCTGAAGCTGTCATACATCTTCTCGTAGGGGTTTACTGTGATGTTTGACTTCTAGGACTTCATTTTCCTACTGGATGTTTTAAGCTGGGACCGTCGGGCCTTTCTTGTCCCAGTCTAACTGTCTGGACAGAGCTGTGTGGTGTTTACTGTATCGTTGCAATATTTCCTGTCATTTATCACCTAATTTTTGTTATATATGCATTCGATTTTTTATTCTCATCGTGTTTTAACCTATTCTAATAAAACTATTTTGATATAACATTACTGTTTTAAGACTCTCTGCCTCCCAAAGTCCCACAGAGGAAAAAATTCCTGATTGTGTATCCAAATTCCTGGCACCACCACAAATTTTTTTTTTTTTTTTAAGCTGGGATGACCTCTGTCCTTGTCGTCACTCCTAGTGGTTTGCCATGCAAAAGGACCTGGTGATACCTTGAGCGGCACATTTGCTTTTGTTGTGGGTCACCCTTAGATTGGAGGTCAGTGGGGAAGTGCCATGTTACATTGGTGACCAGTGGAGTAGGGCCCACTTATACTGGTGGTTAGTGGAGAAATTCCCTCTTCTATTGGTAAGTAAATAAAGGACCCCTTACAAAGGTGGTCAGTGGGGAAGTGACCCTTTACATTCAAGATTGGTGGAGAAGTGACCCCTTACATTGGTGGCAAATAGAGATAAGTCAACCTGTCCATGTTTGGCAGACCCAGCAATAAGCAAGAACCCCAAACTTAGTGCTGAGGTATATAGTAGGCGAAACTAGCTATTTTACAGCCTTTTTTAACTACATAGTTTAGCTATTGTTGAAAACAATGAGTAACATGTTTAAATGCAAAATATAAATAAATAAATAAAAAATTACATGTATGGGGAATGCCTTAAAGGTGCATGTAATGTCACAGAACAGTATGATGTAGTTCTTTAAATGTGACAGTACACATTAAAAACAGGGGGGGGGGGGAATAGTGTGGGGTTCCTCATAAAATTCCAACCAGACACTGTCTCTAAATGACAGTAAAAATATCCTTTAATAAAAAAATGTATATTTGGTCAATGACGTAATCCTGGATCTGCCATTTACATATTGCAAGTGGACAACATGACTGACACTATATTTACATTGAGGGACATTACATCTACATAGAGGGACATAACATCTTTTAATTGTGTTTTTATTGTTATTAAAGGTTTTTTTTCTTGGTATCTGTTTATTTACTTTTACCAGTTTGTGCGAATGAGTAGGGGTATTAATGTAATGCTGTGCTCATTCCCCGGGGAGGGGATAGATATCTGGGGACCCCCTTATATTTTGCTACAAGTCACTTCATATTACCCCCCCACATCCTTATTGAGGGACCAGATGTGGGGAAAAGGCCCTTGATCCTCAACAGTGGGACAAGGTCCCTTTCAAGGGGGCTTTGCCACCCCCCCCTTTCAAGTTACCACCCCATTTTGAAAAGGCATAGGGCCTGGTCTGGTATGCTTGCTGCCCTTTCTAGGTGACCCAGTCTGAATGCCTGAATATGGGTCTGGTTGGAATTTTAAGGTCTACTGTCCCTTTAAAAAAAGGCATGGAGTTCTCCCTAAAGTTTTGAGCAGACCCTTTATTAGGCAAGCAGCCAGAGTGGCCAGGAAAGGGAGGGAATTGAGCAAGTTGCCTCCCCTTCCTGTACCACTCCAAACCACATGCTTTTGAATGATGGTTAATCCATCGTCAATCACAGCGTCCAGCAATGTAAATCCTTGTCAATCACAAAATATGGTCAATGACATCACCCAATATCTAAATTTTTTTTACTTCATTAACCACTTCCCACCCGGCCAATGTACATAAACGGCCGCGTGGGCGCTCTCTCCTTCTGAGTGGACGTTCAGGAACGTCCCTCAGAAGGAGGGGGATCGCCCGGACACGGCGCATCTCCGATTGCCAGTGCTAGGCAATCGGCTCTCCTCTCCTCACACAGAAGTTGTTGGTGAGGAGAGGAGAGGGGATTACTGCAGCCGGCTGGTGATCAGTGAGTATGAGCTGTTTTTTACAGCTTTTTACTCACTGATCACCAACCTAGTGTCACCACACAATGTAAAACACATGTCCCCAAATAATAAAAACACATGTCCCCCACATATGTTCCACTAAAATCACATGTCCCAATGATTATCTGCACACATATGTCCGTGATCACCTGCGCACATCTGTACATGATCATTTGCGTACATATGTCCGTGATCACATAAACCAATTATTATACACTTAACAGAATTTTTTTACCAAAAACATGTAGCAGAATACATTTTGGCTTAAATTTATGACAAAATTTGATTTTATTGGATTTCTTTTAAATTCCAAAAAGAAAATATTGTTTTTTTTTTTCCAAATTTCTACTCTTTTTTCGCTTATATCGCAAAAACTAAAAAAACAGAGTCGTGAATAAATATCACCAAAAGAAAGCTCTCTTTGTGCGAACAAAATGATAAAAATTGCATTTGGGTACAGCGTAGCATAACCGCGCAATTGTAATTCAAAATGCGAGAATTTGTCTGGGAAGGAAGGGGGCGAAAGTGCCCAGTATTGTAGTGGTTAAAACAGCGTGGGGTTTGATTGGGCAAACTGCCCAATTTGTTCAGCTGGTCCACAAACTGCGAACAAACTGGGTTCTCCTCATACTCACGTTGGATCCGAACTTGAATCCTGTTTCTAGTGGCAAGCAGGGAAGTGCCCCCTTAGATTGTTAGTCAGTGGTGAAGTCACCACTTACTGTGCTGAGTACAGTAGCGCTCCTTTACATGACAGAGTAAAGGCATGGCTTGGCGGCTATACATGGCTGACAGAGAAGAAGTGATCCTTTTGAATATCAGTGGTAAAGTGCTCCCCTGCATTGGTGGTAAGCGGAGACGTGCCTCCTTATATTCATGGTCAGTATTGTTACCCTTTTATTGGGGTTAGTGGAAAAGTGCTTCTCTATATTCTTAGTCAGTGTAGTGCCCCCTTTCATTGAAGGTCAGAGTGGAAGTGGTTCATTTATTGGTGTAAAGAGCCTCTTGTGTTCATGGTCAGAGGTGAACACCCCCAGTATATTGGAAGGAGTGTGGCAACGGAGTCCTAAAGTAGATAAGGCACCTCATCCCAAAGGTTTAAACAAGAAAAAACAAATATGGGACAGAAGGGATTATCGCGGTGCCAACTATAAGTCACAAAAAATGTATTTTATACGACAAAATTATTTTATATAAAGTTTATTAGTACAAGACAATATAGAGAAAAGGAAAAAACAATAACAATATATAAAGATAAAAATTGGTCCCTTGAACGTTTGTGAAAATATTGTTATTTATAGGGCACATAAAATATCGGTGTAGGCCTAGATGTGCTCACGGGTCAATTCATCCTGACATGTTTCGCCATAAAAATGGCTTTCTCAGGGGAGATAGAGTTTGACCAATAGTAAGAAACAGCAATTCTATAAAAAGAAAAAGAACCATAATAATAAACAAATATTGATAATTATATAATTGGTGGGTATAAAACAAATGCTGCATAACTCTAAAAGCCTGCATTCATATCGAGAGCACAATCACTAAAACCCCAGCCATGCTGATGTACAATTTTGCCGAACCCCCAAATGACCATATACATACCCCCAAGCAACCCTGCACAGGAGCCAGCGCGGCACAAAATACGAGAGATGTACCCCAGAAATTCCAGCCCAAGTGCAACTACAGGGGGTGATGGACAATCGTTGAGACTTAGTACTAATAAACTTTATATAAAATAATTTTGTTGTATAAAATACATTTTTTGTGACTTATACTTGGCACCACGATAATCCCTTCTGTCCCATATATTTTTTCATGTTTACCCCCAGTATATTGTTGGTCTTTGTAGTGCCCCCTTACCTTGTTGGTGTGTATAGTTCCTCTCAGTGATCTTATAGAAGGGCACTGACACCAAATATTTCTGTCTGTCAGCTAAAATCAGCTAGTTAGGATATTATAAGCTGTCCCAACTTGAAAAACTGAGATAAAAGCGTTGAAAGGTCATAAATAGAGATCTAAATGGTTTTGCCGTTAGACACTACAGTAACATTTTTGTTTTCTTTCTGTGACAATGATCTCTGCCCAAATTGTCCCAAAAAATGTCATTCTTTTCTCTATGCCCCATACCTACAAGTGCATCAGTGTTTGAAAGTTAAAGGGACATCAAACATTTGAGGAAGCATTACACATGAAATCATTTCATCAGTCAGTTGCCCTAGAGCTGGGAGTTCTATGACCCTTGTTTGCAGAGATGAGATGCACTCCCTCCTCTTTTTAAAGTAATTGCTAAACCAATTTCAGAAGCTCATTGCACTCTCTCCTTGATTACTTCCCATGTAACTGTTTACACCAGATTAACTTTAACTCTCATTGCCTGACAATGGGAAAACCATAGGTCTACGTTATTTTTAGGTAGGCCGGTGCAGAGCTGCTGAACAGAGGAAAACATCTAACTATTGAGATGGCACAATGTAACAATAGGCTGAGCATGTTAAACGAAAGAATTTCGGCGGCTAGATGAAAACACAATAAGCCATCAGTGGGCTCACCGATTACACATGTGCAGACAAGCAGACAGAATGAGAAAGCCTCCACGGGATATCCAAAAACTTGGCAAGCTGGCCCAGGTGGGACGTGACACTTTGACTTCTGCACAACAAAAGGAGACAGGCTGCGAGAAGGGCTTGGCCCTAATAACAGTTCGATGTTGCGCTCTTTATAAAACATCATTATTTTGCTCATAAAATATCTCCTTGTAGACATAAAACAAGCACAGCTAGAGAAACAAATCATAAAGAAAAATAACTTGGCAGCCGACAACCTTTTATAGTAGCTATGAGACTATTTCCATTTATTTTCAATGAAAACTGCGTTTTCTTATTTTTTAACCTTTCCGCTGCCTGCCCGTGTAATTTCCACAGCAAACACCACAATATACAAATGGGGCATGGGCCTATGTTGATAGGATTGTGTCAGATTGATTTTGCATTACCATACAAGTCTATGGGAAACCCATTATAAGTCAATAGCAAAATCCAGCCTGCTGTAGGTCAGAAGGAGGTCAACTGCAGTTGAATTGTGAATTATCCAAGAAGCATCTCTACTGATGTCAAATTGGTGGCTGAAGTCTGACCACACAGGCTTCAAGAGAAGCCGCACTATATCCCACTTTAAAATACTTTATTACATACACATGCAGACATTTTTTTCACAACGGAATTGTGTTTCAGGATGTAAGCAGGTGCACTCTATTTGCTCCATTGTAGGTAGCACTCAATGGTCGGCACTGCAGTTGAAGGGAGAGTTGAGAGGAACATGGTTCCTTTATGGTTTCCTGGGTCATTAGGGAAGCTATCCAATTGTATGCTGCCACCCCATGTGACTCTGGCAGCCATCTTGGACCTAGCAGAGCCTATTTAAGGTCCTGGCTTCCAGGCTTGGCGTGCGTTTCGCATGTGGGTAGTGTAGGGATAGGTCACCTGTCTGACAGGGACAGTGATTAGAAGATGAGTGGGGAAAGAATAGGGTCACTCCAACCTTCCTGGAGGCCTCCCGATTTGGGCATGGACTGGCCAGGCCACATTCCGCCCCATCAAGATAGACGTTGTCAGCACATCCGAGACTTGCTCTGCTACACATAGCTATGGCATTCTGTGAGTGTTTCTGGTTGGGTGCCTTCCCGCCAGGCTTGTTGTGAATTGCCGAACTCTAACTTTAATACAAGTTCTATTTTCTGTAACTAGACTCTGAGTAGTTACTGCCATCGCACCACGCTGCACCTCCCCTCAAGGGGGCAGATTTAGTTTCATTGCTTGTTGTATGTCTTGGTATCGTATGTGGTGCTGGAAGAGGTAGAGGCCAAACATTTTCACAATGCTTTACTTATTGTATGTTCACATTAGTCCATGCCCTAAGGTCCAATGTAAGGTCCCGACCTCATATACAGTATCTCACAAACGTGAGTACACCCCTCACATTTTTGTAAATATTTTATTATATCTTTTCATGTGACAACACTGAAGAAATTACACTTTGCTACAATGTAAAGTAGTGAGTATACAGTTTGTATACCAGTGTAAATTTGCTGTCCCCTCAAAATAACTCAACACACAGCCATTAATGTCTAAACCGCTGGCAAAAAAAGTGAGTACACCCTTAAGTGAAAATGTCCAAATTTTATTTTAATTTTGATGATTTTTTTATGATAATTAACGATGAAAGGTTTTTTCTTTCTTTGGGTCCAGGACTCTACCAATACACTATTATTAAGTAGAGACACCCATGTTTCGAATCTCTCCATTGGTCAAGTTGTAAAATACAATTGGGGAGGCTCATGATATACTGATATCTCCCCTCCTGGTGCTTTTTCTGAATCACCAGCTTGCCTCTAGACATCATTTAGTAGTAGTTACACCGTGGCTCAATATGCTCCCATGGGCCAGAAGTAATGATGGTCTTATTTGCTATTGCCACTGTTCAGAAAATGCAAGTCACGATAGTATTTAAACTTTAATTAACATCGTTTAATGGTCAGGGCACAGTATATTCTGTAACTGAAGTGTTAATTAAAACAGATTTATTTTCAGCATGCTGAAATGTAGTCTTCTTTACAAGGGGAATGAGAAATGTTTTTTTGCAGTCGCATGGGACATAGGAAATAATTTAATCCCTTTAAGAATTATTTACAGCATTTAGGCAACAATTAAAATAACATTCATTTGTGTCTTCTGTTACAATTACATCAAGGACTAATATGTTCACCTTGATGCAGTTTAAAGGATCAAACCACCCAAAAAGAATGCTTCTGGTTGTGGTTAAAACATTGGTTTCTTTTATTTTTGAGGAATTCTTTTGTTGAGGTCTCTGCACTGGATCTGCAGTGAAGGGTTCCCACTCTCCCTACTATATCCCTACTAGTATGATCAAAATATAAAAACAAGAAAATCAGTGCAGTAAAACCCCTTGAATGAAAAAGCTGCTGGACACCAAGGGTCAATAATCAAATCCCCAAAGATGAAATATACAATAAAGACATATGCCATATTTTTCTTAATGTGGTTGCCTCTTGCCTATGGGGATGTGTCTCTGTATTTTAGCCGAGCGCCACGTTAATTGATTCATGCTATTGGATTCTGTGGTGCCGCGCGTGCCAGCGTAAGGTGACACGTCGTTGCCATGGTATTTTTTGTAAACATTATGGGGCGGTTATCAGCGTCACTTCCATCTTCCGCGGAGTCACGTCATGCCGAGCGGTATGATAGGACGCGCTGTAACTATGGCAACCATTCACATCTTATTTATATAGCGGGTGTCACGTCATTTCTGTGTCTGCTGATGAAGTCCCGCCTCTAGGGACGTAACGTATGGACGGAGATCACATGACGTCACCCGCGGCCACTGTTGATTTTATTCAATGCTCATACGAAGCTTCGATATTGTAAGTGTTAATTTTTATGTTTCTCATTAAATCATTTTCTACGGAGAGCACTATGGTTTATTCTTTTGTATACATGATACGGACATGTGATTATTGCCACATACTGTCCATTGTGAGTGTTTACCGTGGATTTGCCAGCCATTAGACCCTGAATAGGAGGAGGCATGGTCATCTCTTGTGAATTTAGAAAGATCTATGCTGTGAGGAGAAATCCATTAATTGGCCAGCTGATAAGCATCTTGGGCAGCAATGCGTGTTTGACCCCCTGTAATTAAAGGGTCCATGCTGTGAGGTGAGCAGCCATTCTTACCATTGGTGGAGGTTGTATTCAGCACTAAGTCACTTTCTGCATGGTCTGATTGTTCACCATTGAAGATTCACACGGATCACGTTGTATACATGTTATTTGGACATTTATTTTATTATTGTAATTGTTTTATTAATAGCGCTGCACTGTCTTTTTTGTATATCCCTACTAGACTGTGATGCCGCGTACACACGGTCAAACGGGATAAAAAAAAAAATTTAGAACATGTTCTCTATCTAAATCCGTCGGAAATTCCGACAGAAAAAGTCTGATGGGGCATACACATGGTCGGAATATCCGACCAAAAGCTCCCATCGGACTTTTTCTGTCGGAAATTCCAACCGTGTGTACGCGGCAGTACAAGTGAAGTTTAAAAACACCAAGGTGGGTGGGAACCTCCAAAATGACTAAATGGAACATCTAGTACACATAGGAAGCCAGGAAACCATTCAACCCATCAGGATCTAATTGAAAGTAAAATATCACTTTTAGGTGAACTAACCCTTTGAGTTTATAAGAAACTATTCACACCTCTTATCTCACACCTTTATGTCTTTATAGTCCTGTATCCCTTATGTTATTGTGTTTGCGACTGATATTTGATAAAGTCTGGTACACACAATATGATTATCGGATGAACGATCGTCTCTTTTTTTGGCATGCTAGTCTGAGATTCCATATCAAAAACAAGAGGTTACTAAATAACGAAAAATTCTCGTACAGCAGAATAAAAATTCGGAAGTGATGTAATGTGTTGTATTGCATTTGTATTGTATTTATGGACAAAAACTGTACTGATGAAATACAAATTGTAGGATCTGGTATCGTAGGGGAAAAAAAATGTTGTTTGTCTCTTTTGATAAAAAGAGAAAGCTGTGTACTAATTATCAGATTATCGTACGATCGCTTAGAAAGCTGTATTTTTCGCTCAATTTTCTGATCGTATGTAGGGGCCTTATGAGATGCTTTAAAATAGAAGTATGGATTTTTTTTTTTTGATACATACTTACTAATCAGAGCGCTGCTGCATCTGTCCCCCGCCGTGCACTGAGAACCGAGCCACCGAACATCGCTGATGGCTCGGTTCTCACAGATTCCCGAGGGGAGATCTGCTGACTGTCAGTCAGCGTCTCTCCTCTCTGCTTCTCCACGCTCACTGGAGTGCTGAGCTGTGGAGGCTCGCTGCGACGCTGAGACTGCCATCTATCAAGCCAGCTGGTGGATCCAGACTTGGGAAGTCGGGATGATGCGCTGCCTCGACTGATGGCAGTGACGTCAGCGAAGAGCGGACTTCAGACTGCTCTCCGCTGAAAACAGGTCACAGGAGTGCAAAACGAATTGCACTCCTGTGACCCAGATTTTGACAGGCACAGCACCCTTTATCTTCTCTATACTCCTACCCCCCATGCCTTCCCTCCCCTGCCCTCCCTCATATTATTTGCCTCACCTAGGCTGGATTTGTTTGTACTTTATTTACAGGTGTTTTTTGCGATGTTGCAGAAATTTCAGCAATTTTCATTGTTTCTCCCAAAGGAGTGCTGCGGCCGGAGCGGTACTCTTGCACCTCCTCCTGCCCTCGGAGATGCTGATTTTCCCCTCTCCTGGTTAGGATTTCCCCTCTGGCTAGAGGGGAAAATTTCTTATATTTAAGGGTATAGTGGATTTATCCTGCCTATGCCCTTTGTGTTGTGTTTTGTTCCTCCTATTTTTTCTCTTCCTTCTAGATCTCTTCTACTGTACTAACCTTTCCTTCTTCCTAGTGACCTGGGTGACCTTGCTTCCCTTCCGGACTCCTAACAACAACAGAGTGAATGTGCTCCTTATATTCCTCTTCGGACCTTGCACCAGGTTGGGGGTAAATGACTGGTACTTGCTGGCATTCTATACCAGGCTGTTCCATGGCTGATACATCCACACCAAACCCTTCCTTACGCATTGCCTCACGCAATGTTCAAGGAATTCATTCACCAGTTAAACGCCAGAAAATTTTCCAGTATTACTATACCCAGAAATTGATATACCTTTTCTACAGAAAACACATGTTCCCCACTCCTACTCCCCCTCATATATTCACCCCAGTTTGACCAAATTCCACCTCGCTAATGCGGAAACCAAAAATTAAAGGGGTGGCAATATTTTTTTCCTCTCTCATTTCTGAATACAAGGTCCTGGAAGGTAGATTCCTACTTGTCAAGGGCCTCATAGACGGCCAACTCTATTCTCTTGTCTCCTATTATGCCCCAAACAAGGGTCAGTCTCAGTTCTTAATTTCCCTATTTCGCACCCTAAACCCATTGACAGAAAGCACTGTAATTTTTGGAGGAGACTCCAATGTTGCCTTCGATACAGGGCTAGACAAAACCCGCCCCCCAGGTAGGGACCTCATACAGCCCACCAGACAGAGCCTTAAGGTAGCTAGACAGATCTTTCAACAGGGATTAGTTGACATCTGGAGAGAGGTCAACCCGACATTGCGGGATTATACTCACTTCTCTAGCCCCTTTGCAAGAATTGAACACTTCTTCCTTTCGTCTCCTCTTTTGCACATAAAACACATTAAATCACTCTGCTGGATCTTGTAATCAGTGGTGCATAAAGTCATCATTACTTTCATGCACCTGAATAATCCCATATAACCTTACTACAGCTCAGGCCCAAATGGCAGCTGACCCAGCCAGAGGGAGGATGACCCGCAGCAATGAAGAAAAAAAAAGAGCTAGAAAACCGACACTTCCAGAAGTGTCAAATTCCCTGGTGATTTTAAGAGTTTGAATCTCCACCAATCCAGACCATTTCAGAAAACAAAGCAGCAGCAGGGCTTTACATTTGAAATTTTACCAAATTCAGCAGTACTTTCAATTTTAGTTTAGTGACAAGGCCATTTTAATGCTATAATGAATACTCCCTTGTAGATTCTCCTATAGAACTGAGTAAAAATGTGTGTGACTATTTGGTTTCTAAGAAACAGGTTAGACAGGTCCTCTTTTCTAGCTTGTTGAGCTGAGTGATAAAAAAGGTCACAAATATGTTTCAACTCTGCCTGGCATGAGTTCTGCTTTATGTACAGAGGGGTTGTGTAGAGTCGAAGCCGAGCGAGAAGGAAATGTAAAGATCGGAAATAAGAAGCAAAACAAACATCTCAAGATGACGAAAGGTTGCTGCCATGAACAAGTTGTCCTCTGTAAGCCATAATCAAGGAATTTTACAATGAGAAAAATGCGGTGTTTATCCCAACCTTGTAATTTGCTAAATTATTATATCACAACCATTGCAGTCATCCAGACATGTTCGTGCCTCATGTGTTCTTTCTGTTTCACAAGGGCTTGTGGGTAATTGGACACACCACAGTACCGCTGTCGCTCTTGTTTATCTATTTATTGCAGCTGTTCCATTTTAACGGATGAGTCCAAGATAGCAGGTTAACACTGCTGAAACAAGCATATTAAAAAATCTCTCTCTTGCCACAAACACACTGGATTTGATTAGTGAGAAATCTGAGACAGCGATGTTACTGTACGTAGGGTTGCGGTTTTATTATGCCATTAAAGAAAGTAAACTAAATCTCATGAATCACTTTCAATGTATAATCATGTGCGGAATCCCCTTTTGCAGTCTATCAAAAGCCCCGGCAGCTGGTGTCTGCGAAGAAATGGAGAAAAGGAAAAGTGTCTGAGAAAATAAGCGGCTTTGGGCATTTAGAGCGTGCATGCTGGGAATGGTTTCTAAATGGGGTTTTCTTTGGAGGTGAGCATATCAGTCCACCCAAACTTACATCCATTATAGTTTGGACTCGAGCTGTAGAAGCGTGAAGACCCAATTTGCCCAACCTAGTCCACCAGTGGTTTTCCTTCTTGTTTAGGTGATATTTTGAAACAGCTGTGTTTTTTATTGAATGAAAAGTAATAAAAACATGCCTGACCACAAGACCACGTTTGCAAAAAAAGGCCACCTGTAAAAGAAGGATTTATTTACTTATCTTTCCAACAGCCCATGTAAGGAAAAGCCATCACCCCAGGAAGTATGAGTGAACCACTGTGGCAGACAGGGGGCTGGGGGGGAGATCAAGCAATCTGATGGTCCAATGTTTGAGCTGTTAGGGAATGGAGAAGTAGCAACCCTATTCCCTATATGTGCTGCTGGAGAGGTAAGCAAAAAAAAAAAACCTTCTTTTACAGGTGGACTTTTTGTAAAAGTTGCTCTGAGGTGACAGGGTAATTAAAAAAAAAAATTAGGGAGGCTGCTACCAGGTATTAACTGCAAGAATTTAAAGGGTGCTTGCAAATAACAGGCAGCATCTCTAATTACCCCTTTTCTGCCAGAATGGCGGACTTCCTTAGAGGTGCTTGTAGATATCTACAGCAGCTTTCATAGCCCTTTTTTGCCAGAGTGGTGGGTCCACTTGCAGGGGGATGCAGATATCTACAGCATTTCTCATTGTCCCTCTTCTGTCAGAATGGTGGACTTTCCTGAAGGGGCATAGCTCTAGTGCTATCTGGTAGTGAGTTGGTTTGCTTATCCCCTCCCGCCCTACACACATTCCTATTAGCCAGTGAGGCAGCCTATCAAAGTGAAGGGCCAATTGGAATATGTGGGGGTGGAAGGAAGTAGGAAAGCTTTAACACTACCTGGAACTGTCAAAGCTTTGCCTGTTTAGAAAAGACCAGTATGTAGGTGGGGGGCAGCATGGTGCAGTGGCAATAATTCACACAGTCAGGTACAATAATAACTTGTATTGAAGCAATGCAGCAACAGTTCACAACAATCCCGGTGGGAAGACTGCCCAACCAGGTGCAGTCACAGTTACAGCAACGTGAACAGAGCAGGTTTCAGCGTGAATGACAGCATCTGTAGAGAGGGGCAGAATGGGGTCTGGCCATTTCTTGCTCAAATGGAAAGATATCCAGAGGAGATGCAAACCCATGCTTTCCCTCCTCATTAGGAACCTTCCTTTCCCTACCGCTAGTACTGTCTCTAACCAGGTTCCTCCTGACTTCCTCTCCAGCTGTAGAGCTGAGGTTGAACACCACATGCAGTGGAGAAAATAAACTGCACCTGCCTACAAGTATTCCAGCATAGAGAGGGCAAAGAGAGCTGTCAAATTAAAAAAGGCCAAATGAGGAACATAAAACATTGGGCACAAAGCAGGAGTCATAGGAAAGTTAGAAGCTTAGGTTGCTCATTTACCAATGTGAGGATCTGAGTCAGGGGTAGGCAACCTCGGCCCTCCAGCTGTTTTGAAACTACAAGTCCCATGAGACATTGCAAGACCCTGACAATCACAGGCATGACTCCTAGAGGCAGAGGCATGATGGGATTTGTAGTTTCACCACAGCTGGAGGGCCGAGGTTGCCTACCCCTGATCTAGGTTAACCAAAAAGTAAGAGAAATGGTATTCCACTCAGTGAAAGAGAGCAACATCTACCTTTGATCGAGTATAGACAGATGTGATAATGATAGTTGTGATAGGTTTAATTTTAATCTTGCTTCAAAACAAGATGCTGTCTATCTTTCATTCAGTAGAGCACTCGTTATACTCCTTTGCTTACATTCCTTCTGAATGGAATGGAAACCTGATGGCTGTCTGGCCAGGGTAGCATACATCTGCTTTTAGACCTGATGCCTGATTGCTTTTACTCTAAGAATAATAAGAGCCATGGAAGGGGAGGCGGCTCTATAATGTCGATACCAAACTTGTACTTATCATTGAAGAACGACATCATGAAAACTGGAGCATGGGAATTTCCCAGAATCACGCACTTAGGCCATTCTGAGGCCAGAAGAGTAAAGGCAAAGAGGAACTTTTGCTTTTCCCAGTTTAACCCTAGAGGGTTTCTTTTGGGTGAATAGAAGGATTAGATTTAGGATTATGAAGAAATAAGACCCTTTAGGATGTGTTCTTAAAAAAAGAAAATTCAAAACAGGCTTCTGTGTATGAATTTCTTTTCTATGGATGAACAAGCAGAGGGTCCAAAGGATCCCTTTTTCAGTTCACCAGGTGGAGGTAGCAATGTGGTTGGTTGGTAAGGGTAGGTGAGTTGGTAGATCAGACAATTTAACCCTGGTAAACTTTATAAGTGTCTTTTTATATGTATTCATATTTTCATAGTCATATTGGTGTAGCACCCACTAGTGTGTGCTACTAGAACATTAGTGTAGGTTAAAGCATTTGCCTGGCTCTAGGATTAAGATCTGAGTCACTGAATCTGGGTCAGGGTCACTAGAGGCCAGGGCTGGATGACTCATCCTGACAGCTCTCTAGTGCCTCCCCCTGGAGTCTGGAATATTGGAGAATGTTCTAGAACTAGTGGGAAGAGGTGATGAGGAGCTGTCATGAATGAATGAATGAATGATTTGTATAGCACTGCAACTGCGAACTGAATGGCCTCAAGGCGCTTGATCCGACCTGCGTTGATTCCTTCTTAGAAGAGGTGGGTCTTGAGTTTTTTCCTGAAGGCCCGATGGTCTTTTTCCAAGTGGATGTTCGTAGGTAGAGCGTTCCATAGCCGTGGTCCTTGGACTGCAAATCTTCGTTCTCCCCTTGATTTGTACCGGGACTTGGGGACGACATGAATATTTATGAAACCTCAGTCATTCCCCAGAAATAGTCTGGCAGGGGGACTGAGAAAACCCGATAAATATACATTGGCCATGCCAGCAGGGTAGTTAGGTGGAAGAAGGAGTGCTGAGGAGAGGTGGCTCTTGAGGGATGCCTGCCGGGGAGGGGTTTTAATTTGGACTGGAGCTAGAGAAAGCTGGAGGGATTTATGCCGGAAGAGGCAGCGGGAAAGAGCAAGCAAAGAAAGTGAGTAATATCAGCGCAGTGCAGGGACGACACAAGGGGAGAGATTGTCAGATGTAGCAGTGCTCTCTGAAGACAGTGTTGTGCTCAAGTCTTCGTCTTTTCCCTGGGGAATCTCCATGGAAGTGGGCCAGTCAGGGAGGACTAGGGAAGTGTGCCAGTCAGGAAGGACTGGGGAAGTGTGTTATCTTCTACAGCAGTAGAATTGGGCTCAGGGTCTAAAAGAAGGCTGAAGGATAGGCTGTTCACTCCATATAGTGCTACTTTATCCACAAAGGGACAGGATGTTCCCAGCCTGTATTGGGCAGTTGCTAAATTAACACTGGATTAAAGACTGTTAGTTGTACATGTGAACCAAGTTTGTGCAGGAGGAAGGAAAAAGAGGGCTTTGTGTAAATAAGGAGGGAGTTGTCCCCTTTTGTTTATAGTTCTGGACATTTTTCAAGTTGGGCATCCCATAAATTTCCTACCCCATCCAAGTTATCAACCCCTAATAAAACAACAACAAAAAAAACAAGGCAAGAACTGTTTTCTGTGTTGGAATGCATGAAGGAAATGCTGTGTGCCTGGCTATGTAGCAGTGGGGAATGCTAACTCTGCAGCTCCTACGTGGAGTGTGCTACATTACATTTACACACATCTATGATCATCCTCTTACATGTATCTTCAGACAGATAGAGCAATCAGCATCCTTGATGATTGACTACTACGAGGGAGTCAATAACAGGAAAGGTCACACAGCGTGAGCATTGCAATGACTACACTAGCAAATCTCAGACTAAAGATTGGCATTGAGGTAAAGAGAATAGTTAAGGAAAATGACTGTGAAGAGCTGCTTAAAAGGAAGATTGAGTGCTCTGACATTGGAGGTAGAGCTTGAAAGAAAATAGGAACCTTTGGAAGGCTTTAAAATGGTAGATTAGAGTCATGAGGGAGCCGGGACAAATTAAAATCAGGTACTTTATGGTGTCTGTTGAGACTATAATGAGGTCTGATGAACCCCAAACTGAGTGGAGAGAAGGGGGATTATCACTGAACATAGTGCCACCCTCATTTCTCCAAAATTCCCAAGTTAGCAACAAAACGAGATTTAGATTTAGAACTTGCATGTGGAGACAGGCAAGGTGTGAAACCCATAGTGTATAACCCCCTTTAAAACACAGCTCAGCTTAAAGGGGTTGTAAACCTTAAGGTGAAAAAACTTCTGACACTGACCGGCCCCCCCCCCCCCCAGGCTACTGGTGGTGTAATGGTGTGGGGGATATTTTCTTGGCACACTTTGGGCCCCTTAGTACCAATTGAGCATTTGCTGACCATGTGCTGACATGTTACTGACCATGTCCATCCCTTTATGACTGCAGTGTACCCATCTTCTGATGGCTCCTTCCAGCAGGACAATGCACCATGTCACAAAGCTCCAATCATCTCACCACTGGTTTCTGAAACATGACAATGAGGTCACTGTACTCCAATGGCCTCCACAGTCACCAGATCTCATCCAATAGAACATCTTTGGGATGTGGTGGAAGGGGAGGTCATGGATGTGCAGCTGACAAATCTGCAGCAACTACGTGATGCTATCATGTCACTATGTACCAAAATCTCTCAGGAATGTTTCCAACACCTTGTTGAATCTATGCCATGAAGAATTAAGGCAGTTCGGAAGGCAAAAGAGGGTCCAACTCGGTACTAGCAAGGTGTACCTCATAAAGTGGCCAGTGGGTGTATATTGTCTACTCCAGTTGGTGACTTTGCCTAGGTTTAGATGACGTCATTAGTCTTCTGCAGACAAGCATTTCCTCAGTCTTCCCTTTCCCAGTAATCACTGCAACATTGTGACTTTTTCAGCATGTCACAATTTCGAAAGGCTGTAGCATGGGGTCAGACATTTGTGAAAAATGATTGTATCATCTCTGAGCCACCTTCCCAGTCCAGGAAGCAGATGCTAACCCTTGATGATGTTTCGACAAAGATAAAGATGGTGCCGTCCTCCCTATAGGAACAGTAGATGAAGTCATTACCACTGAGATTATTGCGATCTCTGAAAGATAATAAACACCTGAAAGCGTTATATTGTGTACACACGATCGGACTTTCCGCCAACAAAACCGTGGATTTTTGTTCGAAGCGGTTGTTGGCTCAAACTTGTCTTGCATACACATAGTCACACAAATGTTGGCCAACATATCCGAACGTGAGAACGACAAGCCGAGAAAAAGGAAGTTCAATAACCAGTGCGGCTCCTTCTGCTTGAGCATGCGTGAACTTTTGTGCGACGGACTTGTGTACACACGATCGGACTTTCCGACAACAAAGTTTTGTTGGCGGAAAATTTGAGAACCTGCTAGCAAACATTTGTTGGTGGAAAGTCCGACAGCAAATGTTCGATTGTGCATACACACGGTCAGACTTTCCGACAACAAGCTCACATCCAACATTTCCCGTCGGAAAATCCGACCGTGTGTACGCGCCATAATGCCCCGTACACACGGTTGGACTTTCTGACGGAAAATGTGCGATCGGAGCTTGTTGACGGAAATTCCGCCCGTGTGTAGGCTCAATCAGACAGTTTCCATCGGAATTTCTCAAAATTTGAGATCTGGTTCTCAAATTTTCCGACAACAAAATCTGTTCACGCAAATTCTGATCGTATGTACACAATTCCGATGCACAAAGTGCCACACATGCTCGGAATCAAGCAGAAGAGCCACACTGGCTATTGAACTTCATTTTTCTCGGCTCGTCATACGTGTTGAACATCACCGCGTTCTTGAGGTTCGGAATTTCCGACCAACTTTGTGTGACCGTGTGTATGCAAGACAAGTTTGAGCCAACATCCATCGGGTAAAAAAACATGGGAATTAGTTGTCTGAAGGTCCGATCCTGTGTACAGGGCATCACACTTATGCCGCGTACACACGATCGCACATTCCGACAACAAAATCCATGTTTTTTTTTTCCAACGGATGTTGGCTCAAACTTGTCTTGCATACACACGGTCACACAAAGTTGGTCGGAAATTCTGAATGTCAAGAACGCGGTGACGTACAACACATACGACGAGCCAAGAAAAGATCAATAGCCAGTGCGGCTCTTCTGCTTGATTCCAAACATGCGTGGCACTTTTTCATCGGAATTGTGTACACATGATCGGAATTTGCGACAACGGATTTTGTTGTCGGAAAATTTGAGATCCAGATCTCAAATTTTGTGCAACGGAAATTCCGATGGAAACTGTCGGACGGAGCTTACATAAGGTCGGAATTCCGCCAACAAGATCCGATCTCAAATTTTGTGCGACAGAAATTCCGATGGAAACTGTCCGATGGAGCCAATGATAATGGATAGTGATTTTGCGCTAAAGTGCACCAGAATAATAGTGATGTGAGAAATGTAAGTGTGTATCATAAATTGGTGGTCACTGTCCCGTGACTCATATAGAAATCAACCTACACTCAGCCTGGTCAAATAAATAAATCACATAAATAAATCAGTGTAGGTTGATTTCTATATGAGTCACGGGACAGTGACCACCAATTTATGATACACACTTACATTTCTCACATCACTATTATTCTGGTGCACTTTAGCACAGAATCACTATCCATTATCATTTGTTCTCACGGGTTTGTGTTCACCCTTAGATTTTGCTGCTTGTTTTAGGAATTTTTTCCACATACAGCACTAGTGCTGGCACCATTTGAGATTTTTTGATTTTCTGTTCACTTATTCATCTATTCACTTCAACATAGTTTCTAGTTCGTAAATAGCGCGAAGGACACCCACACTACAATGTCCGATGGAGCCTACACACAGTTGGAATTTCTGACAAAAAGCTCCCATCGAACATTTTCAGTCGGACGGTGTGTATGGGGCATACTTCATTCCTTAGCTTGCATGCACTTATAATCACCAAATATATCAGATGTTAGGTCCACTTTAACGTTAAAAAATATTTGGCAGGTAAAAGATTTCCTGTATGAGCATTCCAAATCAGTATTTAACTGTTCGGCTGGAGTTAGCCTCAAACGGCTATGAAGATTATTTTTAGAACGTTAACATAAATGTTGATAAAATTAGCTGCTCACGTTCACATACGTATATAAAAAAAAAGGAAAAGACGAGTATTGATTCTCTTTAATCTACAATAACCAAAGAAATTTACTTTGAAAGATCTTACACAATGCTTTCAGCCAAGGCAGTAGAGACAACGTATTGAAATCATCTTGGGGGCTTAAGTGCTTTTGCATAAGGAATCAATCCTAATAATATTTAGGGATTTTATTTTCCGTCAGTTGGTTTCAAGTTTTACCAACTGCAAAAAATGCTTTCTCCAAAAATCAGGACGTTTTTTTTTTTTTTTTTTTTACTTTTATTTTTGCCACATTAAATGCATTATACTAAAGCCTCTTCACTTGGAGTTTACCTTATTATTACCGTAATCAGAACAACACCTACACAGAATAATGAGTAGTCATTATAAACAAAGTCAAACGTACGTGGGTGATAAGTTTTCCTGTCTTTCACCAACCCTCTCATGATATTTACTTGTTACTTGGTTTTTCTTGTAATATAAGCACAATTTTATGGCATGTCTAATACAATGACATGAGTCTGTATCTAGGGATCAGGAAAAGGGCTTTATAATCACATCATCAGTGCTTGTCATAGGTCCAAAAATATGGCAGGATGATGCTGTTGCAATATTTATCTGTAGGGCACCCCGAAAACTGAGCTGCTTTAACCACTTGCTTACTGGGCACTTAAACCCCCCCTCCTATCCAGACCAATTTTCAGCTTTTAGCGCTGTCGCATTTTGAATGACAATTGCGCGGTCATACAACACTGTATTTTTTAAAAAGACCGAATTAAAAAAAATAAAAAAATGTTTTTTTTTTTTTTATTTTGTTATACAAATTTAAAATGGGTAATTTTTGTCCGTCATTGATGTACGCTGATGAGGCGGCAGTGACGGGCACCGATAGGTGGCAGTGATGGGCACTGATGGGTGGCAGTGATGGGCACTGATGGGTTACACTGATAGGCAGCACTTTTAGGTGGCACTGATTGGCAGCACTGGTGGGCATTGATAGGTGGCACTTGTGGGCATTGACAGGTGGCACTTATGGGCATTGACAGGTGGCACTTATGGGCATTGACAGGTGGCCCTTGTGGGCATTCACAATTGGCATACATGAGGCATAATTGCCTCTGACTTTTAGGGACCGATGTCCTATTAAGATGAGCCGGTGTTCGGCTTTTTTTTTCTCCTCCTCTGTCAGCGTGAGGAGAAAAAAAAAACAATCACCAAGCTTTTGTTTTGATCATGTGATCAGCTGTGATTGGCTGACAGCTGATCACATGGTAAGGGTCCGGGACCCGCCCCTTACTCGGATCGCTGATCACCCGAGTCTCAGTGACTCTGTGATCCCAGCGCGCTCCGCGTGCACCCTATAGGGCACGCGCAGGGAGCGTGCACAGGGGAGGATGTCATATTCCCGGGAATTGAGATCCCGGGAATTGAGATCCGCGCTGTGGCCGTCATTCGGCCATAGCGCGGATGGCAAGTGGTTCATTCGAATGGTTCCTTCCCAATATTAGTGCAGAGGTAGCCAGGCACACAGCATTTTCTCTCTCACTCTGGCTGAATAATTACTCTGGGGAATGTATTTTTATTAGGGCTGTTACTGATTAAAATTTTCGTGTTCGATTAATCAATTTTTTTTTTAAATAATTTTGATTAATTATAACGCACATACAGATCCAACTACTTTTAGATGATCTCCTTGCATTGCAACTCTGCATTAGTCAGTGGTAAATGTGGTATACACTATATACAATCACCCGACACTAGTTAGTTTCCACAATCCATGACTTAACTTCACAGTTCACACAAATACGTTTTAAATTCAAACTGTAGCACTGACGCAAGTCATTTTTTTTCCCACAGTAGCGTGACAATCCCTCCACCCCTGGTCTAACTAATCACTCTCACCTTATGGCATGGACCCCTGTGCAAACATGTGGTCATGCAAGCGGGTATCAAAAGGGTTGACACGGACCATAAACTTCTCTCACGTCTCCTTAGATCTCAGCAAGGATGCCAGGTCATGGGTAGAAAGAAAAGATCTAAGTGCTCACTGCTTAAGATTGAATTTTTGTGTTCAAACACAAACTACTGACATAAAGATGATAAAAACACAGCATGTAAAGCCGACAAGCGTGTTAGTTCCGTAGGGCAGCAGCGGGTGATGTCATGCGTAGCTCCTCCCCATACGCGTTATGTTCAGTCAGAACTTCAAAGTCACCAGACTCCTCCCCTTCCCTTTGTTAGCAGACGGAGGCACTTGGGTAAGGAGGGGAGGAGTCCGGTGACGTCGATGTACGTCACCTGATCTCCGACGGAACTTCCTAAAGACCCGGAAGCCGGCGGAGAGGTGAGTACCGATCAAAAGAATTTTGATCGATCAAAAAAAAATAATGATTAAACGAGGAATTAATCTTTAATTTCCACAGCCCTAATTTTTATGGCTTGTAGCATTTTGGATGGGTTGTGGGATTTGTGGGATACCCCAAAAACACAAAATAATCTAAACCTTGCTTTGTGCACTGGTGAAAATCATTTGGTGGAAAAGGGATTATGGTGTGAGGTTGTTTTTCTGGGGTTTAGGGTTGGCCCCTTAGTTCCAGTGAAGGGAATTCTTAAGGTGTCAGTATACTCAGACATTTTGGACAAGTTCATGCTCCCAAATTTGTGGGAGGAGTTTGGGGATGGCCCCTTCCTGTTCCAACATGAATGCACACCAGTGCACAAAGCAAGATCCATAAAGACAAGAATGAGTGGGTTTGGGGTAAAATAACTTGACTGGCCTGTATAGAGTCCTGCCTCAACCCAATAGAACACCTTTGGGATAAATTTAGAGTGGAGACTGCAAGCTAGGCCTTCTCATCCAACTTCATGCCTGACCTCACAAATGCACTTCTGGAAGAATGATCAAACATTCCCATAGACACACTCCTAAACCTTGTGGACAGCCTTTCCACAAGAGTTGAAGTTGTTATAGCTGCACAGGGTGGGCCAACTCAATATTGAACCCTACGAACTAAGACTAGGATGCCATTAAAGTTTATGTGCGTGTAAAGGCAGGTGCCCCAATACTTTCGGTAATATAGTGTTAGTTCTCAGGCTGAACAAATACTAGAGCCCTCTGAAGAAAAGAGAACCATCACGCAGTGACTAGGGCTCAGCATTTAGGTCAGTACTTACCAGAGCTTTTTTTCTCGAAGAATAAGTGCAAGTACTCCTCCCTTCTGAGTCACCCCTTGCCCCTGCCCCCCTACCCACCTACGAGCACCGTCCCTTGGTTTCACCCCCTACCGAACCAAGTATCACTTTGTGTTGCTAAGTAATTTGTATGGACTTTGGTAATGATAACAAGAAAAGCAATACAATTGATCCCCTCCAGATACAAATACCACCCCCCCCCAGCAATAATAGATACCCTCAGCAACAATAGAACCCCTGCAACAAAATACCCCTCAACAACAACAGATCCCCACCAGCAACAATACAGTAGATCTCCAGTAGACAGCATCAATAGACCCCCCAGCAGCCAGCAACAATAGACCTCTCCCTCAAAAGTAGATCCCTATCAGCAACAGTTGATCCCCTAGCCGCATACGACCCCTCCAGCAACAATAGATCCACAACCAGCAACAACAGACTTTCCCAGCAACAGTTGGTCCCTGCAACAATGAACCCCCAGCGCCAATAGATCCCGGGAGCCAGCTTCAATAGACCCTTTAGCACACCCAGCATCCCATTCAGTGCTGGAGGTGCTGGAGGTGCTAGAACTGTGTTCCCCCATGTTCCTGCAGAAAAAAAAGCCCGGGTACTCACAATGCCACAGGATCATTGGTTGTCTTCTTCCAACATCCACCGGGAATTTTTTAGTAAGGGAAAAACAATGCTCACAATATTACAGGATAGCTGGGCACCCTCCCTTAACTTTCACCAGGCATTCTTCAGTGAGCTCTCCAGACCAAAATCTCTGACTAGATCCTTTGAAGTTGGCCCCCCAGCTATGCTACAGCTGGGACCTTGTGCATTCCAGTGAACTGCCCTAGCGGTAGGGGCCCCTTAGGCCAAGGGCTCCTCCTGCAACACTGGACCAACTCAACTCTGCTTCAGGCCTCAGACTACTTATGGGCTGTTCATCCACCTCCTGGGCAGACCTTCCCAGAGATTGACTGGGTTTCCATAAATATTCAGACTGCCCTTCTGCCTTACCTCCCACTGTGATTCCAGAACCCTCTAGAATGCAGGGGGAAATCATCAGACCAGCAGCCTGTAAAAACACTCAGCAGGCCAATGCAATCGACAACTGCTCCACTGGCTACACAAGAGCCAAACTAAATGCTACCATTTAAGAATACTGATGGAATCCTTAACTCACAGGAAGTAATGTGTAGGAATCGCTCTCATTCTTTGCCAGGAACTGGAGCGTGTAATGCAATTTTCTCCCCCACCCAAACCCTACATTTCTGCTGCTCATTTATTAGCCACTTGTTGCATGCATATGTCCATTTATTTGTATCGGACTCTTGGTGATTCTAAGCCCAGGAAGTAGATCCGAACCCCTTAAAGGCTTTTCTATTGAATTTTTTAGGCACATTTTTAACAGGTAGGTCCTAGGTCTTTCCTGAACTCTTCCAAAATGCTCAGCTCGGGACAATCATCCAGAACATGATAACACATGCACAGAAATAACTTGTACATGCACACAAAGACCAGTTTTAGAAAGGAGCCAATTAACCTACCTCCTGATGAGTCGACACACCGACGAAACGCGTCGAGATATTGAGGATGTAACCCCTCATAATTTCCATCAATTTTACTACACTTCTATGAATTTTATTGTATATTAGTACTGTATTGTTCCTATGTAATCTGCATGAATTTTATTCATTTATCTTTCTTTCCCTGCTATGACAATTAAGTTATATATTATGTTTACTAATATGTCATGTTTGTACATGCATTTGAATACTCAGCTGTCACATACAGATGATAATAGACATTTTCTGTATAATTGTTAATAAAATTTCTACTCTTACATTGCTTTTGAACCTGCCTCATTTAAAGTCCCACACTCATTTTGTCCTTTGAATTTATTATAGGGATGGAAGCGCACTACCCCCCCTTCCTTGTGCGCTTCATTTAAAGTCCCAGTATATCGAGATATACATTCCCCCCCCCTCTTTGCAATTAACCTACCAGGAGCGCAGGAGGAAACCTAAACAATCACAGGGAAAGCATGGAACCTCCATGCAGTGGCGTCCTCGGAATTCAAAAGAAGGACCCCAAAACTTCAAGGCGGAAGGCGGAAGTGCTAACAACTAAAGCCTCCTTGCTGCCCAACCAATTGTTACTTTAAAAAAGAAATGCATCTGTCATATCAAATGATGTTCTGGGCAGTGATGCCCCCCTTATGCAAATATACTACAATATGACATAAAAACTAAAAAAATAAAAATAAAACCCCCCCCCCAAAAACAAAAAAAGTGGCACTATACACTGCATTAAATAATGAATCACCCCAATAAGCCCTATGTAGGTGAATGTGTTACACTGTACACTTTTGATGTAAAAAAGAGATTACAGATGGTGTATACAGTACATGTGACAAAAACAATTAGTAAAGCACTTAAATCAAACCATAAAATAATTGTGAACAATATGTTATAATGTAACTAAAAATGAATAGTGATGAGAGAGTCCGTACATATACAAGATTTCACTTAGCTCTTCATTGGTGCATTAAACACGAACCATCATGTGTCCATATGGAAGTATTTAATCTTCATGCTTGTCCACCATTGTGACACCTCTTTTAACCCAGTGCATACATAGAGAAATGCTCACTCAGCAGAGCAATATTACCCCCTAATAAAAGGCTGGTCAATATGCACTTAGTTAGACTATGAAAGCCTTTTTCCTCCACTTGCTCCAAGGAATTGATTTTCCGGCATTCGGTTAGGAAACCATATCTCTCCCTCTCTTCGCCATGCCATCAAAGTGCCCACAAAAAACAACAATAACATCTCTCATAGTATAGTTTTTATTAATAAACCCACATTAAACAAAATAGATATATCACACTCGCAATTTACCGTTTTACCAAAACAATCAGCAGGCTATGTATTTTTGGAAGCGTTCCCACTCTACTCTCACCTAGAGCTGACGTGCTGTGCTCCAAATACAGGAAATCGCATCACTGGATGTGCCGAAACCTGAGCCGGAAGTGGCGACCAGAAGTAACCCGCCTCCACGCATTTCGTCTATAGTGACCTCTTCAGGAGGATTATGACATAGTAAGCAGAAGGTGTGAAAAGCCTATGCCCTCTGAGCTGTGCTGCTAGCAGAGCTGAAGCCAGAAGTCATAGAGAACCCAGGTCCTGCTGTTATGCCTGCCTGTTTAGCAAGACACAAGTCACAGAGTTTTGCAAGTAAGCATGCATGCATCATTTTTTTGTTTGGGTGCAACGTCGCATGGCCGCGTGATTGTCAGTTAAAGCAACGCAGTGCCGAATCGCAAAAAGTGCTCTGGACAGGAAGGGGGTAAAATCTTCCGGGGCTGAAGCGGTAAACTGTAGAGTTGGGCTTTTATACAACCTTGTGCTTTGCTCATACTTCTACTGTCCATAAATTCCAAGAATTGTCAGCCCTGCCTGCGTTCTCCTCTGCTTGACTACAGAGCCCCTCCCCCTTATATCATGGAACCGATGAGAGGGATCGGTGATCTAAAGTGCAGCAACGGGGAACTCGGGCAGAACTCACAACACTTTTAAGTGCAGCAGAGGCAGCATTGTCAGCTCACTACAGGAATGTAATAGCTCACTGTATTTCTGGCAGGATTAACAGCTATTTTCTATAACTGCAACATTTTTAAAGAGATAAAACATGGGGAAATGCGCATTTAATGCAGAGATGTACTGATTTTTTTTTTTTTTGCCTAGACATACAATTTAAGGCTTAGTCATCAGAAGGTTAAAAAAAGAATTCTTTATAAAAAGAAAATAAGTGTGGGCTTTATCACACATCGGAAAATGCTGGGTTAATGAGGGCTGTGTGTTTTTGAGGTGGTTTAATGTGGTGATCTGTTTTTAAGTACTCCGCTTATCTGACTCAAATAGAAAATGCAGAGAAAACAATGCTGTGAGATAATAGAAATAGGGGAACCATTACTGCTGACTTGTTTTTTAAGAGTACACTTCAGTGAAAACTAAAATGAAAATTTGAAATGCATACCGGGAGCTCAGCCTACCTGCTCAATATCATGGATTGCTGTAGTGAACTGGTTCATCTACCCATAGCTCCCAACTGTCCCTGATTTCGAGGGACTGTCCCTGATTTTGTCCCTCTGTCCCTCTTTCCCCCTCATTTGTCCCTCATTTTGGTCTGATCCATATAGTTGTGTATAAAATGCACAATTTATCTTTCAAAAAGTGTTTCCCAGTGCTAAACCTTTCATCCAAATTCTAAATTGCTGCATTTGTACATTTTAACCACTTCAGCCCCGGACCATTTGGCAGCCAAAGGACCAGAGGTCTTTTTTCAATTTCGCACTGCACTACTTTAACTGGTAATTGCGCGGTCATGCAATTTTGTAACCAAACGAAATTTGCGTCCTTTTCTTCCCACAAATAGAGCTTTCTTTTGATGGTATTTGATTGCCTCTGTGATTTTTATTTTTTGCGATATAAACGGAAAAAGAGCGAAAATTTTGAAAAAAAATGAGATTTTCTACTTTTTGTTATAAAAAAAATCTAATAAACTCAATTTTAGTCAAACATTTGGGCCAAAATGAATTCAGCCACATGTCTTTAGTAAAAAAAATGCCAATAAGCGTATATTTATTGATTTGCGCAAAAGTTATAGCGTCTACAAACTAGAGTACATTTTCTAGAATTTACACCGCTTTTAATTTATGACTGCCTATTTCATTTCTTGAGGTGCTAAAATGGCAGAGAAGTACAAAACCCCCCCAAATGACCCCATTTTGGAAAGTAGACACCCCAAGCTATTTGCTGAGAGGCATGTTGAGCCCATTGAATATTTTTTTTTTTTTTTAGTCCCAAGTGATTGAATAAAGACAAAAATAAAAAAGATTTTTTTTTTTTTTAAAAAAGTTGTCACTAAATGATATATTGCTCACACATGCCATGGTTATATGTGGAGATGCACCCCAAAATACATTTTGCTGCTTCTCCCGAGTATGGGGATACCACATGTGTGGGACTTTTTGGGAGCCTAGCCGCGCACGGGGCCACGAAACCCAATCAACGCCTTCAGGGTTTCTAAGGGTGCAAATCTTTGATTTCACTCCTCACTACCTATCACAGTTTTGAAGGCCATAAAATGCCAAAATAGCACAAAACCCCCAAATGACCCCATTTTGGAAAGTAGACACCCCAAGCTATTTGCTGAGAGGCATGTTGAGTACATGGAATATTTTATATTTTGCCACAAGTTGCGGGAATATTACAAACTTTTTTTTTTTTGCCCAAAGTTGTCACTAAATGATATATTGCCCACACATGCCATGGGCATATGTGGAATTACACCCCAAAATACATTCTGCTGCTTCTCCTGAGTACGGGGATACCACATGTGTGGGACTTTTTGGGAGCCTATCCGCATACGGGACCCCGAAAACCAAGCACCGCCTTCAGGATTTCTAAGGGCATAAATTTTTGATTTCACTCCTCACTACCTATCACTACCTATCACAGTTTTGAAGGCCATAAAATGCCAAGATGGCACAAAACCCCCCCAAATGACCCCATTTTGGAAAGTAGACACCCCAAGCTATTTGCTGAGAGGCATGTTGAGCCCATTGAATATTTTTTTTTTTAGTCCCAAGTGATTGAATAAAGACAAAAAAAAAAAAAAATGTATTCAAAAAGTTGTCACTAAATGATATATTGCTCACACATGCCATGGTTATATGTATAATTGCACCCCAAAATACATTTTGCCACTTCTCCTGAGTACGGGGATACCACATGTGTGGGACTTTTTGGGAGCCTAGCCGCGCACGGGGCCACGAAACCCAATCAACGCCTTCAGGGTTTCTAAGGGTGCAAATCTTTGATTTCACTCCTCACTACCTATCACAGTTTCGAAGGCCATAAAATGCCAAAATTGCACAAAACCCCCCAAAATGACCCCATTTTGGAAAGTAGACACCCCAAGCTATTTGCTGAGAGGCATGTTGAGTACATGGAATATTTTATATTTTGCCACAAGTTGCGGGAATATTACAAACTTTTTTTTTTTTTGCCCAAAGTTGTCACTAAATGATATATTGCCCACACATGCCATGGGCATATGTGGAATTACACCCCAAAATACATTCTGCTGCTTCTCCTGAGTACGGGGATACCACATGTGTGGGACTTTTTGGGAGCCTATCTGCATACGGGACCCCGAAAACCAAGCAACGCTTTCAGGATTTCTAAGGGCATAAATTTTTGATTTCACTCCTCACTACCTATCACTACCTATCACAGTTTTGAAGACCATAAAATGCCAAGATGGCACAAAACCCCCCCAAATGACCCCATTTTGGAAAGTAGACACCCCAAGCTATTTGCTGAGAGGCATGTTGAGCCCGTTGAATATTTTTTTTTTTAGTCCCAAGTGATTGAATAAAGACAAAAAAAATAAATAAAAAAAATGTATTCAAAAAGTTGTCACTAAATGATATATTGCTCACACATGCCATAGTTATATGTGGAATTGCACCCCAAAATACATTTTGCTGCTTCTCCTGAGTATGGGGATACCACATGTGTGGGACTTTTTGGGAGCCTAGCCGCGTACGGGGCCCCGAAACCCAAGCACCGCCTTCAGGATTTCTAAGGGTGCAAATTTTTGATTTCACTCCTCACTACCTATCACAGTTTCGAAGGCCATAAAATGCCAAAGTAGCACAAAACCCCCCCAAATGACCCCATTTTGGAAAGTAGACACCCCAAGCTATTTGTTGAGAGGCATGGTGAGTATTTTACAGCTCTCATGTGTTTTTGAAAATGAAGAAAGTAAAGAAAAAAATTTTTTTTTTTTTTCTTTTTTCAATTTTCAAAACATTGTGACAAAAAGCGAGATCTGCAAAATACTCACCATACCTCTCAGCAAATAGCTTGGGGTGTCTACTTTCCAAAATGGGGTCATTTGGGGGTGGTTTGTGCCATCTGGGCATTCCATGGCCTCCGAAACTGTGATTGGCAGTGAGGAGTGAAATAAAAAAATTACACCCTTAGAAAGCCTGAAGGCGGTGCTTGGATTTTGGGGTCCCGTACGCGGCTAGGCTCCCAAAAAGTCCCACACATGTGGTATCCCCGTACTCAGGAGAAGCAACAGAATGTATTTTGGGGTGTATCTCCACATATGCCCATGGCATGTTTGAGCAATATATCATTTAGTGACAACTTTTTGTAAAAAAAAATATATATTTTTTTTTTTTTTTCATTATTCAATCTCTTGGGACCAAAAAAAAAAATTTTTAATGGGCTCAACATTGCTCTCAGCAAATAGCTTGGGGTGTCTACTTTCCAAAATGGGGTCATTTGGGGGGGGGTTTGAACTGTCCTGGCATTTTATGCACAACATTTAGAAGCCTATGTCACACGTCACCCACTCTTCTAACCACTTGAAGATAAAGCCCTTTCTGACACAGAAAATTGCAAGAAAATTACGTTGAACCCCCAAACACTATATATATTGTTAAAGCAAAGGCCCTACAGATTAAAATGGTGGGTGTTGCATTTTTTTTTCCACACAGTATTTGCGCAGCGATTTTTCAAACGCATTTTTTGTGGAAAAAATACACTTTTTTTTATTTTAATGCACTTAAACACACTATATTGCTCAAATTTTTGATGAAATAAAAAATATGATCTTAGGCCGAGTACATGGATACCAAACACGACATGCTTTAAAATTGCGCACAAACACACAGTGGCGACAAACTACATACATTTTTAAAAGCCTTTAAAAGCCTTTACAGGTTACCACATTAGATTCACGGAGGAGGTCTACTGCTAAAATTACTGCCCTCGATCTGACCTTCGCGGTGATACCTCACATGCATGGTGCAATTGCTGTTTACATATGACGCCAGACCGACGCTTGTGTTCGCCTTTGCGCAAGAAAAGGGGGGGCAGGGGTGCTTTTTTTTTTTTTTTTTTAGTTTTTCTTTTTATTTAGCTTTTTTATTTTATTTTTAAACTGTTCCTTCCATTTTTTTTTCTTAGTTGTCATTTTTATTGTTATCGCAGGGAATGTAAATATCCCCTATGATAGCAATAGGCAGTGACAGGTACTCTTTTTTTGAAAAAATTGGGGTCTATTAGACCCTAGATCTTTCCTCTGCCCTCAAAGCATCTGACCACACCAAGATCGGTGTGATAAAATGCTTTCCCAATTTCCCAATGGCGCGGTGGGTATGCCCACCATTAGAATACCTCCCTTCATCCACCCACTTCTAATGATGGGCATACATGCACCATTTATATATGCCGAAGCATGGGGGCATCCTCCCGCAAAAAAAGTTATGCCACGTACACATGGTCGCACTTTTTTCGACCGTATGTACGTGGCATTAGGAGCAAAATCGCTCCTCCGCCCTCTGCTGCCCCCATGCTTCGGCATATATGCTCTTTTTTTTAACTGTGGTGGTGAAATCACCTCCTACAGCGTTGGAGTCGCGGCTTTATGTATCGTGGGAGCAAACGCTGTTGCTGTCAAGATAAATAAATCCACGCTGCAACTGAATGGCGTACCTGCTAAGCAAATAATGGTTAACATTAAAACTAAGTAACATTACAGTATAACAGTAAGACCTTACCATACCATACCTGCAAAGCAAATACCAAAAAAAAAAACATAGTAAAAAAATAAAACATTTTGTTAACGCAACCGGTGCCTAAAATATATATATGCCGAAGCATGGGGGCATCCTCCCGCAAAAAAGTTATGCCACGTACACATGGTCGCACTTTTTTCGACCGTATGTATGTGGCATTAGGAGCAAAATCGCTCCTCCGCCCTCTGCTGCCCCCATGCTTCGGCATATATGCTCTTTTTTTTAACTGTGGTGGTGAAATCACCTCCTACAGTGTTGGAGTCGCGGCTTTATGTATCGTGGGAGCAAACGCTGTTGCTGTCAAGATAAATAAATCCGCGCTGCAACTGAATGGCGCACCTGAAAACAAAAAAATGGTTAACAATAAAACATACCTGAAAAGCAAGCATGATAAAACATAATAAAACATTGCAGAATAGAGTAAAAAAGAGCAACAATAGAGAGAGAGAGAGAGAGAGTAACAATAAAACGACAACTATTTTTGGTTTTTTATTTTATATTTTTTTTTTCTTTTTTTTTTTTTTTTTTTTTTTTTTTAAACTTTTTTTTTTTTTAACTATAACTATAATTTTAACTGTAACGGTCGGGTCTCAAAATGCGGTGGCATTCTTGAGACCCTGCAACTATAATTTTAACTGCAACGGTCGGGTCTCAAAATGCGATGGCATTCTTGAGACCCTGTGAAAGTGTATCCTAGCCTGTGAAATGCTGTACCCTACGCTAAAACCTCACTAGTTCGTGGTAGCGTTCAAAACATTCACCAACGCAGAGACCAGGATTGTCAGGACAGCGTGGACAATAATAACGGCTGTCACGCCTACATCCGTGCTTGCTGCAGACACGACATCTTTTTTGGGGGGCTCGTTGGGTAGGGGTACTCGGGAGGACATAAGGGTAATGCCTCTCATGCAGCCGGCTTACTGCATTTGGTAGGGGATGGTGAGGTGTGGAATCGCCTGGATACAGGAGTTCCATGACAACCGCTCCCTGGAATTCAAGGAAGGGTAACGTCCCGCCTGAAGCTCCGTATAGCACATGAGCATTCAGCAAAGCCAATTGGAATAAATAAATAGACACTTTTTTGTACCAGCGTCTAGCCTTACGGGCAACTAGGTACGGCGCCAACAACTGGTCGTTGAGGTCCACCCCCCCCATATTAAGGTTGTATTCGTGGACACAGAGGGGTTTCGTCACAACACCAGCCGCCGTACGAATTTGGACTGTCGTGTCTGCATGAAGGGAGGTAAGAAGGAAAACATTCTTATTATCCCTCCACTTCACAGCGAGCAAGTTATTACACTTCAAGCAGGCTCTCTCCCCCAGCCTAAGACGGGAATCTACAAGCCGCTGGGGAAAGCCCCGGCGATTAGGTCGCACGGTGCCACATGCTCCAATCTGCTGATCAAACAAGTGACTAAACAGTGGCACGCTCGTGTAATAATTGTCCACGTACAAGTGGTACCCCTTTCCGAATAAGGGTGACGCCAAGTTCCACACTATCTTGCCAGCGCTCCCTATGTAATCTGGACAGTTCTCCGGCTCTACGTAACTATCTTTTCCCTCATAAACCGAAAAGCTCCACGTATAGCCTGTTGCCCTGTCACAGAGCTTGTAGAGCTTGACCCCGTATCTGGCACGCTTGCTGGGAAGGAACTGTTTGAAAGACAAGCGGCCAGAAAACTTAATCAGGGACTCGTCAACGCAGACAACTTGATTGGGCGTAAACAAGGCTGCAAAACATTGGTTGAAGTGGTTTATGAGGGGCCGAATTTTGTAGAGCCGATCAAATTCAGGGTCTCCACGAGGACGACAAAGTTCATTGTCACTGAAGTGCATGAACCGCAAAATCATCTCGTATCGTGCCCTGGACATGGAGCAAGAGAACACGGGCATTTGGTGGTGCGGTGAGGTGGACCAATAAGACCTCAGAGTCGGGAATTTGTGTATGCCCATGTTGAGGGAAAGGCCCAGAAAGGTCTTAAATTCGGAAACCGTAATTGGTTTCCAATCTCTGGCAAGGGAAGGCACTTGGGGATTAGCGGCGATGTATTGACCAGCGTATATATTACTTTGGTCCACAATAGATCTATAGAGATCTTCCGTGAAAAACAGCGAATAAAAATCGGATGGCTTAAAATCAGCTGTTTCCACCTGAATACCGGGTTGGCCAGTGAATGGGGGAAGTACGGGTCCTGCAGAAGTGGTGGGCACCCAATCAGGATTGGCGAATTCTGCAGGAAGGACACTATGGGATCGACGGACCTGCCTTTGTCTTCTTCTTGGTGGCAGCGGGACACTACTTGTGCTTGCCACCTCGCCAGCTTCAACTGCACTTATGGGACTCGCCACGTCACCAAGTGTTACTGCAGTGCTGGTTTGACTACGTCCAGGGTGTACTAGGCCGCTGGTGCTTGCCAGTTCACCAGAAGGAATAGCGGCGCTAGTACTTCTCTGCTCCATACGAGAGACCTGCGGTTCCTGCACCTCAACAACATCAGAAGATCGGGATCGGGTACGCCTGACCTTAGCAGGGACCTCACCTTCGTCGCCAGAGCTATCTGTCATGGAGCCGCTGTCGTCTACTGGATCGTATTCTGAGCCTGATTCTGACAGATGAGTGACCTCCTCTTCACTATCTGACATACTCAGAAACAAGTAGGCCTGTTCACTAGTGTACTTGCGATTTGCCATTTTGGGCTCTAAATTTAGTAGTACACTAGTGAGATTCACAGGAAAAAAAGCTCCTAGGCTGCTGGCAACTGAATCAAAACGCTACCAAAAAAAACTGTTAGCGATCGCAGGGATCAGGCCTGACTCTGCGAATGCTGCAGTTATGTGTGCTTAAGCCCCATACACACGGTCGGACTTTTTCATCAATTTGGTCCGATCGGACAAGGTTGTTGAAAAATCAGACCGTGTGTATGCACCATCGGACAGTGTTCGTCGGATTGTCCGTCGGACAAAGTCTTATCTCCTGCTGGAAAGATTTCCCGTCAACCTGGTCCGATCACACCAAATCCGATCGTGTGTACGCTTGTCCGACCGGACAAAGTGCTACGCATGCTCAGATCACATTACAAGACCAAAGCTATTGGCTACTAGCCTCTACGTAGTCCCGTCGTAGGCAACAAACGTCACCACGTTCAGAATGATCGGATTTTCCGACAACTTTGTCCGATCGTGTGTACGCAAAACCAACATCAGACAAAGTATGACGGACATGGTCCGACGGACCTGGTCCACGGATTGTCCGCGCGTGTGTATGGGGCTTTAGTGTTTTGGAAGTGACAGTGATCGATCGATACTGCACTTGGGTGGGCTGGGCTGGGCTGGGCGGAGGGGGAAAACGCAGGTGCTAGCAGGTATCTGGGCTGATCCCGCTAACAATGCGTTTTTTGGAACCCTAAACTGCTGGGACGCTAGTATAGATCTGATCAGATCAGATATTGATCTGTTCAGATACTATACCACTAAGGGAGGTGTATGCTTTGCGCGTGGGTGTTTGCGGTACTGGCACTAACCTGGGGCGACGCAGACCTTATTTGACCCTAACACCTAATTGATATCACCCGCCAGGCAATCAGGGGGTTAAACCGATAGTTGGGTAATAAATGGCGGGTGCCCTGACAGTATAAAAAAACAAGCTAACTAACCAGCGTCACCCGTAACAGTTATACGGTGATCACTGGTGAAAGGGTTAACTAGGGGCAATCAGGGGGTTAAAACCTTTATTAGGTAATATATGGGGGTACCTGACACTATATAAAAACCTGACGGGGGACCTAAATAACTAACCAGTGACACTTATACTGTGATCACTGGTGAAAGAGTTAACTCTAGGGGCAATCAAGGGGTTAAAACCTTTATTTAGGTTGTAATATGGGGGTACCTGACCTATAAACCTATTTATAATCCTATATAAACCTGGCGGTTACCTAAAAAAAAAACTGGCTACCTAGCGGCACCAGTGACACTAATAGAGCGATCAAAAAAACGATTGCTTAGTGACACTGGCAAAAGGGGGTGAAAGGGTTACCTAGGGGGCAATCAAGGGGTTAAACCTTTATTGGGGGGGGGTAGGGGGCTACCTTGGACCTAAAGGGGCCTAAAACTAACTGCCCTGACAGTTATTGCAGTCACACTGACACTAAATGCAGTGATCAGTAAAATAAATGATCACTGCAATCAGTGACACTGTGACTGGGGGGGCAGGGGGTGATCTGGGGGGTGATCAGGGGGTGACAGGGGGGTGAAATATGTGCCTATGTGTGCCTGGTGTCAGTGTAGTGTTGGTGCACTAACCTGATGTCTTCTCCGCTCGGCGTCCCGGTCAGAAAGACCGACACGAGGAGCGTGACATCACTTCCCCTTGCCTGTGTTTACAATTACACAGGAAGGGGAAGGAAGCGGAAGAATCTCATTGGCCAGAGCGATCGGGAGGGGGTGGCCAGAAACGACTGGCCGTTACCTCGTCCCGCATCGCTTCTGAAGCCATCCCGACCGTCCCCGCCGGCGGAGGGGGGTCCGATCGGACCCCCCAACCGCCGGAAGAATGTCACGTACAGGTACGTGATTCTGCCTGTACGTGCCATTCTGTTGACGTATATATACATGGGGCGGTCGGGAAGTGGTTAAAAGCCAATATAAAGGAATAGTAGTGGTAAAATAAAGCCCTTGTGGATTTTTTTTTAGGTTAATTCTCCTTTAAGGGGGTGTGGCAGGGGGAGTGTCTTATGCATACCTCCCAACTGTTTTAGATGGGAATGAGGGACACCTATCAGCAAAAGTTTGCAGGTATAGGACACACCCCTTGTCACGCCCCCTTAAAGGAGAATTGTACAAAAAAACAAGATTGGTTAAACCCACAAGTGCTTTTTTTTAACACTACTATTCCTTTATATTGTTTTTTGGAATTTACAAATGCAGCAATTTAGAAATCAGATGAAAGGTTTAGCACCGGGAAACACTTTTTGATAGACAAAAAGTGCATTTTATATATACAACTATATGGATCAGGCAGAGGACAGATGGACATTGCTCCAAATCAGGGACAGTCCCTTCAAATCAGGGACAGTTGGGAGGTATGTCTTATGCCTACATACATTTGATAGTAGGTGTCCTCATTCCCATCTCAAAATGTTGGGAGTTATGCTACTACTAATAGAGAAGACCATTCCCCAAACACACTCACTGCAGGCTTTTTGCAGTCCTCCATGATGTCCTGCACTCACAGGATGTCCTCAAACTTCTGAGTTACACAGTTACATAGTACCCCCTGATGAAGTCACGTGACTGTGACGAACACGCTTCGGGAATACTAGGATACCGGAAGTGATGTGGACGAGCTCGCTGCTCGTTTTGTATTGCCAGTCTGTTACTATTTAATGTGAGTACCTGCTTTTATTGTTATCACCAAATAAACATTTTATACAAAATACTACACTATCGAAGCATTCCTCTTGTTCCCATATCCATCCATGCCATGATTGCAAGGTTCACCCGCCCCAGTGAGGTAAAAGGGAACGCTGACTGTGAATAGGACATATACACCAGCAGAGCCGGAGAGGATATTTTGGGAAGAGTACCAGGGGACACACAACGGTTCCACCACAAAAGATACATTTACATGCTGTTACCTTACAGCAGTAAGGTAAGGGGACACCCATATATTTAGCTTCACAAGAAGATAAGAAGCCATCTGTCACCAGCACCTCACCGCAGAAAGTGACCACCAGCACTTCATATTTGTTTTATTGATATACAGTCACCATCTATGCTGCACCATACCATAATTTTGGGAAAAAGGAACTTTTCACAGACACACTTATTTTGTTCACCTATGATATACTATTTATTGTATTGGACAACTTCATCACATTATTTTATGGTCACTGCGATCAAATTTCATTGGTTTACTAAGGGTTATAGTAATGACCAATGTGTGACATATGCACTTTATTTTGTGTTCAAGTTTACATGTGTCAATTCATATGCACTTTACTTTGTGTTGAATTTTACATGTGTTGCCTTTTATTAGTGCGTTGTTAGTGTCCTTATCACAGAGCACTTTTGCACTTTATTCTCATATAATTTATACAGCGCAGCACTATTTTTACTATATTTGTTTACCTGGGTTCTGACATTTCCCTCAGTGTTCGCAGCAGTATCCGCTTTATTCATTTGGATGGCGCAGGGATATCTTTTATCTCTTTGTTACATAGTAGGTGAGGTTGAAAAAAGACACAAGTCCATCAAGTCCAACCTATGTGTGTAATTTTATGTCAGTATTACCGTATATACTCAAGCATAAGCCGAGTTTTTCAGCACATTTTTTTTGTGCTGAAATTGCCCCCCTCGGCTTATACTCGAGTCAAGCATTTTTCTGCTGCAAAAAATTAAATTTTCCAAACCAAATTTGGGGCCCTGTATCTCGGGACTACTTAGTGCTAGGAACCTCAAAGCTGGTGTGCAAACCCAGTGGAACTAGCACTACAACATATCCAAATCCAAGTGTTCCTAGCACTAAGTGGCCCCGAGATACAGGGCCCCAAAGTCGGTTCGGAAAATGTCATTCTCTGCGGCAGAAAAGTGCTTGACATTTTCCGAACCGACTTTGGGGCCCCGTATCTCGGGGTCACTTAGTGCTAGGAACCCCAACTTTGGATATGTTGAAGTGCTATGTTGCACACCAAATTTAGGGTTCCTAGCACTAAGTGGCCCGAAATGCGGTCAACTGTGTCCATCTACAGCAATGCAATTTTGGGACCCTTCGGGTCCAGAAACCCCAAATTTTGGCTGCAGCTAGGGGGCATCTAGGAACCCTTAACTACCAAGTTTGAAGTTTGAAGCAAATGGGCACAGTGAAGCATGCAAATGGACACAGTGAGGCATTGTTGACCGTCTTTTCCACTTACAGTAGCTGCGCATTTCTCACCCTAGGCTTGTACTTGAGTCAATACGTTTTCCCAGTTTTTTGTGGCAAAATTAGGTGCCTCGGCTTATACTCGAGTATATACGGTACATTGTATATCCCTGTATGTTGCGGTCGTTCAGGTTCAACTTGGAAAACTGAGTACATCTAGTGGCAGAGAGGAATTACTGCAGAGGACCATGCTGGAGATGAGGTCAGTATTGCCGCCAATAGCAGTTGTTTTTTTTTTATTCTCAGACCTCTTGCTGATCATTTTAAGAAAAAAAGCTTAGAGTTTGGCTTTAAGGCCCTTTAATGCAGGACCTCTTTGTTCCAGTTGTATTTTTTTTTTCTTTGAGGCAAATTACTATCAATTGTTTCTATTTAATGAAAAAAACATGCAAGCCCCCCCTCTTCCTATCCATTGAGTTATTTTTGAACGTCAAATGAATCCAACACATCAATCAGAGAGTCAGGTAACCTTTTAAAATAAGAAATCTAAATATAATAAAAAGTAATGACCATACAAAATGTGGTTATGTGTAAGTGTAATGAAACCCAGGTGATCATGTTCACACATAATGCACCAGTGCCAAATCATTATTTTTTAGCAGATTTTCCTATATGACGTGATCCATTCTTGCCATTTCAAATACATTAGCCCGATACCTAAAAACTGAAAGAAAGAAACATCTGTGCTGTTCGTGCCAACCAATCAGATTCTAGCTAACATTTTTTTCAACCACCAAATTAAAACTGATTAACTTCAATGGGCAGAACATTTAATTTAATAAAAATCAAATAAATTGGCTGCCAATGTACCAGACCATTCAAAATAAATTTGCTTGCAGCGCACGGGGGCCTTGGTACTATACATTGAAGTCCGGGGTAGGTATTAAGTTAGGTGGGGAAATAGATGAGCAATTTTGTTAAACGCCTATTTATATGATACATCAATAAATCAATAAATGATGTACTTACCTTTGTGGAAAGTTTGATAAAACTGCTGTATATTATATAAATACCCACTCCGCACTGGAAATAACCAACCCAAAAAAATGTGAAAATGATGAATGTTATTAAATATACAGTGCCACGCTGCTGCATTCAACTGCCCCCAAATGTAACAAAAAAAGAGACTGAATAAAACATCCAGATCCTCAGTGCAGCGCTATGTGTAATAATCAGTTTCCTAAAATAACATAAATAACATCATTAAACCTAATATTAATAGAGTGATTTTGAGCAAAGTCTTGATGACGAAACGCGGAGGGGTGGGTCTAGAAGTGTTGGTTACTCTCTGAACCGGACTATTGATGGGAGATGAGCAAATGCAGAGCCGCTGCCTTTTAACTCTACAAGTGAATGGTGGAGGTCTTACACAGCGGTTTAGTGGAACTCAGTAAGATGCATTTATTTATTGATTTATTCTTGGTGGGTGCATTTTAAAGAAATTTTGTGTGTCTTGATGCTAATATACTTGTACTTACTGTACATTTGAGTTATTTTGTATTATGTCATGTCTGGTAGATTTGCGGAGGAGAGAGGATGAAAGATCTATTACCCCCTGAGAAGGAGTCTACAGGAGTGAATAACCATTTAATCTCAAGCCTAACATGCCGATCTTTAATTAGAGAGGCATGTTTTTTTGGTGAGTGTCTGGCTGGAGGTTGGTTAAGGCACTATTACTATTTTATTACAGTACTATTTTGCATATTTTGCATGAAGATTTTTTCTGCACATGTAGCACCCCCCCAGTGTGCTACTAGAGCCAGAGCAGGCAAAACATAGTTTGGCTCATGGTTAAGTCTGAGTCATGGAATCTGAGTCTGGGTTTATTTGAGTTCAGGGCTAAATGACTCATACAGGCAGGTCTCTGGTGCCTCCCCCTGATTTTGGAAATTCGGAGGATAGTTGGGCCAGCCCTTAAAGTGATCCTAAAGTCTTGTTTTTTTGTGTTTAAAAATAACAAACATGTTATACTTACCTACTCTGTGTAGTGGTTTTGTACAGAGCAGCCCAGATCCTCCTCTTCTCGGGTCCCTCCTTGGAGCTCGTGGCCCCTTCCTCCTGTTGAGTGCCCCCACAGAAAGCAGCTTGCTATGGGGGCACCTGAGCCACATTTCAGCGTGTCCATTCAGACACAAAGCCGCTTCTAGGCCCCGCCCCCCTCTTCTCTTCATTGGCTCACTGACTTTGATTGACAGCAGCAGGAGCCAATGGTGTTCCGCTGCTGTTTCAGCCAATAAGGAGGGAGAGTCCCAGCAGCCAAGTCTCTCCTGCAACATCGCTGGATAGAGATGGCCTCAGGTAAGAATTAGGGGGCTGAGGGGGCTGCTGTATGCATTAGGATGAAAGACATTCTGTCTTTAGAACCACTTTAAGTATGGGTGAGTCATGCTGGCAGGGGGAGTTGGGTGGAAGATGGCGATGGAGTGCTGAGGAGTCTGTCGGTGGCCTAGAGGGGCCCTCTAGGTCTAGGGGGGCCCCACAGGCTGGAGGCTCAGGCTGGTCCATCTGCAGTGCAGTGTGATTGGAACCACCACCTGGGAGCAGTGGGAGCAAGAAGAGGAAAGTGAGTACATCAGCGCACTCAGGGATACTACAAGGGGAAAGTCTGCCAAACGCATTCTTGCCAACAGTCCTGATTTTCTCCGTACAATACAGATTTTTGGACCCTCGTCCCGATCGGAGCTCGTTCTGATTAAAATCCTGGGATTTTTCTTTTGTCCCAGGAATCAGGACTGTTTTTGGAAGAGAAGTCACGGTGGGCTACAAAAAGATAGTCTCCGCCGCGGCGAGGGCTCTTTCCTCGTGTGTTCAGTGGAGAGGAGAGGGGCCTCCAATCCGTGCAGCCAATCAGCTTCTCTCTTCAGTGTACAAGTACAATTCTCTTGTACACTGAGGCCGATTGGCTGCACGGATCTGAGGGCCCTCTCCTCTCCACTGAATAGACAGGGGAAAACAGGAAATCATGGAGCTGCCGCCAACCCTCTTCCCCATGTGTGAGAGGGGACACTGATGTAAGGAGGGGCTCTGCTGCCGGCGACACTGAGGTAAGGAGGGGCTCTGCTGCTGGGGACACTGAGGTAAGGAGGGGATCTGCTGATGGGGACAATGATGTAAAGGGGGCTCTGCTACCGGGGACACTGATGAAAGGAGGGGCTCTGCTGCTGGGGACACTGAGGTAAGGAGGGGCTCTGCTGATGGGGACAATGATGTAAGGGGGGCTCTGCTGCCGGGGACACTGATGTAACGAGGGGCTCTGCTGCTGGGGACACTGAGGTAAGGAGGGTTTCTGCTGTCAGGGACACCAGATGTAAGGAGGGACTTCGCTACCAGGGACACCAGATGTAAGGAGTGGCACCATTTCTGGGGAAAGTGCACTTTCAAGTGCAGTTGCTGTAGATCTGAGGGGGACATGCAAGGAGAATAAAAAACAACTTCCCCTCATTTCAGAGCTTCCCCTCAGATTTACAGTGATCTACAGCGACTGAACTTACAAGTGCACTTTCAGTGCACTTGTAGTGCAAAGTGGATTTGCCCTTGGTAAATCAACCCCTTAGTGTCTGATTTGTCCGCCGCAATGTCCAGCAATAAGTCACTGATCGCCACCATTACTAGTAAAAAAAATAAAAAACCTAAACATTCCATAAAAACATCCCGTATTTTGTAGACGCTATAACTTTGCACAAACCAATCAAAATACACTTACTGGGATTTTTTTTTTTTTACCAAAAATATGTGGCAGAATACATATTGGCCTAAACTGATGAAGAAATTCAACTTTTTTTTAAAAATGTATTGCATGCGTTTTATAGCAGAAAGTAAAACATTTTTTATTTTATTTTTTTAAATTGATTGTCCTTTTTGTTTATAGCGCAAAAAATAAAAACCGCAGAGGCGATCAAATACCACCAAAAAAAAACTCTATTTGAAAAAAAAAAAATAGTTTGGGTACAGCGACGCACAACCACGCAATTGTCAGTTAAATTAACACAGTGCCGTATCGCAAAAAAATGGCCTGGTCGGTACGGGAGGTAAAACTTTCAGAGCTGAAGTGGTTAAATATATGTCTCTGTACCCTAAAAGACCCAGTTCTGTATTTTTTTGGTGTGAATTTAAAGACACATATAAATGTAGGGATGTTGGTACCAATCATAGCTGCTGGGGTAGGGTATCTATTGTTTTGTACAATGATGGAATGTTGCAGTAACACACATATTAATGGAATAATATTATTTAACCTTTACATATAACAACACGTTACATAAAAGTTGCCAAGTTATTTTCTTTTTAAACTTCAGAAATCTTCCTTTTCCATGAAACCTTGGCAGAGTACGCAGAACAAGGACATTTACATAAAGAATCGTTTTTCTTTCTTCTTTAAATATTGTGTATTATATAGATGTATTTATCGGAGAACAATAAAACATTTTCTAGAATCAACAATTATGTATTAAGATAATTCAGCGCCTTTGTTTTCTCCATCCTAAATAGGATGGATTTACAAAGAAAATCACACAGTACTTTCTCCTTGCCGGTAATGACAATTCCTTGGTTCATCTGATATAATGGAAGGAATATAAAAAAAAAAACAAAAAAAAAACAAAGAGTACAATTAAACGCTTTTATCGTCCAATGGGCGGCAGTCAGCGCTGGCTCCTAATAACAAAAACGCTGGAAAATAAAGCCTCTGAAATAAAAACCCATCACTTACATTTAAATTGCGTGTAACAAGTCATCATAAACAAGGAAATTATACATTTTGTTTTGCTGAATTAAAGAGCTTGTGTTATGTCTTAGTCACTGGCTGGCGGAGCAGTAATTACAGCACGGCTCAGTTTGTTCCCCGGTGCTCCGCTGGCTCTCCTGGGCAGATCATACTGACAGTGTTTATGAGCTGTAAGCACACACAAATTATCTTCGCATCCACAAATATTGTTCTGGCATTGGCTGCCCCACCTGAATCACACAGTCAGGCTGAAAGGTACAATTAATTGTCAGCTCATATGGTGAGGAGTACATTAACTTTAATCCCTGGCAAGGAAAAGATAACATATACAATAAAATAATTTACTAAAACATAAAGGCATTATTCTCCAAATTGGTAAGGTTGTTTTTTTTTTTTTGCAGTGGCAGCTGGTGCGCAAAATATTTTTTTTTTGGGGGGGGGGGGGGGGGGGGGGAACGCAAACAAACTGAAAAATTCTGAAAAAACCCCCATCAATTGCAGCCTCACTGGGCCCATCAATCGCAGCCACTGTGCCATCAATCACAGCCACTGTGCCCATCAATTGCCGCCACTTTCCTATCAAATGCAGCCACTGTGCCCATCAAAAGCAGCCACTGTGCCCATCAATTGCCACAACTGTGCCATCAAACACAGCCACTGTGCCATCAAACGCAGCCACTATGCCCATCAAACGCAGCTACTGTGCCATATCAAATGCTGCCACTGTGGCATCATATGCTGCCACTGTGCCATCAAATACAGCTACTGTGCCCATCTTATGCAGCCACTGTGCCCATCTTGTGCAGCCACTGTGCCCCATCAAATGCAGCCACTGTGCCCCATCAAATGCAGCCACTGTGCAGCATCGAATGCAGCCATTGTGCCCATCATATGCAGCCTCACTGTGCTCCATCATATGCAGCCTCACTGTGTCCCATCATATGCAGCCTCACTGTGTCCCATCATATGCAGCCTCACTGTGTCCCATCATATGCAGCCTCACTGTGCTCCATCAAATGCACCCTAACGTACCTTACAGGCAGCTGCGCTTGGGCTGTGCATTCCACGGAGCTGCCAACGTCACCGCTTAACTAGAAGAGCAAAGCTCCCGCCCATAGTAATACTACGGGTGGAAGCTGCTCTGCGCTTTGGATTGCGTCACAAAGCAGGTCAAAAGCCTGCAAATGAAGCGACTCGTCTGCAATCTCATGATTGCATTGACATGGTGCTTCCCATAGTGCACTGTGTCCAGCGCCCGAACACAGTGCACTTAAAGAACATTTTTTTTTTTTTAAAAGGGGCCTTTTTTTTCTGACTGCTTGGGCGGTGCCCGTGTGCCCCCTATGGACGGGCTGCCACTGTTTTTTTTACATATAAATTATGCCATCCTACACTGGGGCCAAGCCAATATACATTATTATGTCAATGCAAGCCACCAAGCAAACATGCAAATAATCTTCATATCTACAGTACGTAGCACCCTCCTAGTTTGGTGCAAGGCTGTCAGGTAAATTTTGTTCTTTTTTGTACTTCTCTGTAAACAGTGGAGCAGTGGCTGATTGGTTTTGGCAGATCAGGGTCCCACAGGCTGCACACTTAATTTCTCCTCCCTGCTTTCTGGAAAACTCCAGAACATAGGAGTGGAGCAGGCTAAGTGAGCCTGTCCAGAATTTATGAGATCCCAGCCAATCCCTGGGGAGGCTTGGCCAGAAGGTGGTTGGGGAGAACATAAATAACATGGAGCAGTCAGGGTTCCTGTTCCAGGAGAAGAGGCACCCAGCCTGGAGGGCTATTACCCTCCCAGGCCACTTAGCTGACACCTGCCAAGAAGATCAATGAGGTCCCAGCAGACACAGGCGTTGGGGGGCCTATCCATTCAAAGAGGCTAAAGAAGAAGGGGGAATTTCAATCAGGGACCAGTCTGAAGAATCCACTTTACAAATGTCTGCCTGATGCAGGAGGGAGGCATCCAACGACTTTGTGGGTTTGTGAGTACTGACCTAAAAGCAGGACCTGGGTGACTTTGCTACTGTTAACCACTTGGTGCATTATTGTTAAGGCTAGCCTGGCCTGGGGCATTGTCTACGATGCTGTCCATTCCCTGAGAAATGATTGAGGGGACTTTTCTAAGAAGTAGCTGCAGAGAGAAAGGTGTCCTGCTATTAATGTTTAGCATTCTGAAGTATCCTATGCCTCCCTAACCTATCCAGGTTACTCAGTAATAAATACAAAAAAGGCAACCCTTAGAATAGTCATTGAGCCAGAGGGGTGAATGCTGCTCTGTGCCTGGCTATCGCTGCACTACCGAGAGGGAGGAACCTGGGATAAATCAGCGGCCCTTGCAGGGGTAAGAGCGACATCTGCAAATATTGTTCTGGCATCGGCTGCTCTACCTGAATCACACATGCACTCTAAAGGGTATATTTAATTATATGGCAAGGTGTACATCAACTCCAATTCTGGCAAGGAAAAGATTCCATATAATATAAAATTGTATACCAAAAAATAAAGACCTTATGCTGCATATTGGTAGGGTTCCCAATGCATGCCACCTATAAAACAAACAATTTATCTTCACACCCACAAATATTCTTCTGGCATTGGCTGCGCTACCTGACACATGCGGTCTAAAAGATACAATTAATTGTGAGCTCATATGGTAAGGAGTTCCTTAACGTTAACCCCTGGCAAGAAAAATATTTCATACAAAATAAAATTGTATATTAAGACCTTACCCTGCATATTGGTAGAGTTAGTTTTTCCATATAAAGGATACCAACCTGCATTGGTGTCATTATACATTGCTATGTCAATGCAAGCAATTAATCAAATAATGGGCCTGTAGTTCACTTGAAGAATGAAGAGAGAGTTTGGCTTGTTGACTTGAGCAATGGAGGCTGTCTAAAGGTACCCATAAATAAAGTATTCAATGCTCTGTTTTGTCCATTTTAGGCAACAATGGGCTATAGGTACCACTTCACTGTGTTGCAAATCATGTCTGCAGGAAGGCTTGTTAAAGCTCAGTTGAAGGCGCCATTTTTCTTACTGGTCAAGCTTCAAAAACAGACGGGGCAGACTTTTTTATGGTCTGCTACAACTTAGGTAAAAGTGGAACTCCAAGAAAAAAATCTATTTTGTTTTGGAGAGTATGAAGAAGGGTTGAGGACATACGTTGCATTGCTGCCTTCGCATTTCACTAGATTGAGTCTCCATAAACAGAATGCAGTCGCTCACTGAATGATTTCTATATCAGCTGCATTTTTCATTGCTGAGTCCATTACTCTCTAACACATCCAATACCAGAAGAAGGGGAAGTCTGTTTGTAGGCAGGTGCAGTCTGTAGTCCCCACTGCAGGTGGCGCTCAACCCAAGTGGCAATGTAAAAAGGGGAAAGAAGTTTTTCCATTATGACTTTCTGTGGTCACATGCACAAGGAGACAGCTGTCCGATTGGATGCTGGTACCCCATGTGACTACAGCGGCCATCTTGGGTCAGGCCGTGTCTATTTAAGACTCTGGCTATTGGGTTTGGCGCTTTATGTGAGTGGCTGGTGTAGGGGCAGTTTCCCAATCTTGAACAGTGTTTAGAGAGGAAAAGGTTCAAGAGGTATAGGGACAGTGCAGGAACTACATCTACAATGCTTCAGGAAGCCTTCCTTTTTGGGTGTGGACTGGCCAGGCCACATTCCGCTTCTCGTTGCATATGCTGTCGGCATCTTCCAAGTCTACAGACCACTGTTAAGCCCCATACACACGGTCGGACTTTTTCATGGATTCTGTCCGATCGGACAAGGTTGTTGAAAAATCAGACCGTGTGTATGCACCATCGGACAATGTTCGTCGGTTTGACCGACGGACAAAGTCTTATCTCCTGCTGGAAATCTTTGCCGTCAACACGGTCCGATCACACCAAATCCGATCGTGTGTACGGTTGTCCGACCGGACAAAGTGCCACGCATGCTCAGATCACATTACAAGACCAAAGCTATTGGCTACTAGCCTCTACGTAGTCCCGTCGTAGGCAACAAACGTCACCACGTTCAGAATGATCGGATTTTCCGACAACTTTGTCCGACCGTGTGTACGCAAAACCAACATCGGACAAAGTATGACGGACATGGTCCGACGGACCTGGTCCGCGGATTGTCCGACCGTGTGTATGGGGCTTTACAGTTTGTCAGTGTCTTCGGATGGGCGTGCCTACCTGGCCTAGTTGAGTTGTGTTGGGCCTTTCTACAATATATTGCTGTTGTCTAATTTGGACTCTGTGTGTTTACTGCCCGCCACACCACGCTGCACCTTGCTCTCACTTTACTCCTGAAACGTGTTGGCTTTCCACTGATGTTAAAAGACAATCAATTGCACCTAAACCTAAATTGATTCGTCCTTTTTGGCTCTCTTTTACTTCGGTTGTCTGTGTCCCACTTGGGAAGATGTCACACAACTTCTTGTCAGGAAAGGACGAGATTGTAAGTCTCTTGCAGCCGTATGATGAAACACGTGGAAAAATGTGATACTGCTTCAGGCACACAGGGCCCATTAAAAATGAATAGAAATGAATAGAACTGCAAGCGCAACTCATGTTCACAGTGCGTTTGCAGTAGATTTCTGAAATGTGCAACAAAACGTGTGTTTTCCGTGACTTTGTTGAATGGTCCAGAAATGTCCAAGTGTGAATTCAGCCTAAATGTACATTTTTTTTTTTGTTTTGTTTTTCTTCCCCCGTCATTGATGGTAGGCTTCATGCACATTTTTGGAATGTAATGCACTTATAATAGAAACATGATTGCACATAAGTTAGGAAGGGATTACGTTCTCTTTTACAGGGGTCTTAAAAAATGTTTTTTTTTATTGTTTTACCTGTACCTTTTTGTATTGAATTGTACTGTAATTGTGTTGTCCCCCTATACATTGTAAACCGCTGCGTAAACTGTTGGAGCTATATAAATCGTGTATAATAATAATAATAATTGTTTTGTTTTTCTTCCCCCTGTCATTGGTTGTAGGTTCTATGCACATTTCTGGCAAGGTAGTATTAATTCTTTTTTTTGGATCGTGCCCCTCTTTTGCTTCCGCTTCCTCCCCTTCCCTCTCCCCTCCCCCCCTTTTTTTTTTTTTCTTGGGGAGTCTTAGGTTGGTTGGGTGTTTTGGGGGTTTTTTTTGTTGTTGTTTGGATGAGGTGGGGATGGTGGGTTCTTAATATTGTATAGAAGGGTTTATTAGATAAATTATAGAATTCAGAAAAGTGATTTAAGGTAGAAGAGCAAAGATAAAAGTGTATATAAACAGTCCACGCTTTAATTTTTTCTTTGTTTTTACATATCTTTTTGTACAGTATTGTATGGTTTGTCTTAAACATAAAAAAATTTTTTTATATGTAGCGCTACCCCCAGTTAAGAGAGCCGCTGGTTTGTTTTGGGTCCCTGAGTACAGCTCCACCAACCCCCGGCAATTTGGCTCTACCCGCTCTGGCACAGTTAGTAAAGGGGTACGTCCCTATGCACATAAAACTTAGCTTATACTCTAAGTGTAATTGGTATGAACTCACAAGCAGACTGCTGAAATAAGAATAACTGGCTTTACTTTTGTCAGTAAGGAAAAGAAATAGCAACATGCGTTTGAACATATGACTTACAATACTTTAGCAGGTCCCTGCAATATGCACTTTAACATGTACACACATATGTAACAACTGGTAATGGGGAAACGGAGCGCCCAGTGTGGCGACCGTCTGCTATGCACCCCTGAGGTGCAATAAATCTATCTGCGCCTACCTAATGGACCAGGCCTGATCCCTAGCAATAGAGCTCAGTCCTTGTACTAGTACAGTGTTCTTCACCGGCAATGAATCTGTAGAGGTGGTGCACATGTAGCTTTAAATGGTGTCTTTGTAATCCACAAAAAGTAACATTGCTGCTCTGAGGTAAATTGCGCCTAGGCAGTTCAATAGGCATAAAACTTGTGTGTCAATGTAGGATGAGCCTCTCGGCTCTCTCACCAATCCTTGGGTACCGTCCTCAGCTCCGGTCCCTCCAATGGTGGCTCTGGTCTCTTCAATGGCGGCGTCCGGTCTCCTCAGTCACAGCCCTGAACTCCGGTCATCAGCTCCGTCCGACCGACAGTAAGGGGAAGTCTCCGCTCCGCTGCTGTGGACTCTGAGGGGTGAGAGTCTCACTCCATCGGCTGCAAGGCCCAGGCTTCAGGCCTTCAGCTCCGGTCCGCACAGGTGTCTCTGCTGGCTGCAGTCTCCGCGTCACACGCTCTGTCAGCAGAGGCAGGCCAGTCCTGTCAGGCCTCTGAAGAGGAAGTGTCCCAAGAGGAAGAGGCGGTCTCCGCTCTTCCTTTTTATAACCTCCCCCAGCAGCCTCCCGGGCGGAAGTCAGCAGCCCGGGGGCCTGGGGAATCATGGGAAATGTAGTCTCTTCCCCTAAAAGGGGTAGAACCCCGCTACACACTCCCCCCACTTTGAATCTTTGGTCCCCAAAGACAGTGTTCAAACTACAAACTTTCTCGGGAACAACATTTTCACATAATTGGGACAGAGGAGCTTCCCACCAATTGGCATAAGATGGGGAGCTGTCCTGTCTACAGGTCACTTCAGTGTGGGCGACCTGCTTAACTGTGCCAGAGAGTGAGCTGGGGTTGCCCTCCACTAAATGAACAGCGGAAGGGTCAGGGCTTTCAGCACTTCTCCTTGCTGTAGTAACAGAGTCCTCTGAACTTTCTCCCATCTTGGGGTAAGTTAACTTCTTGGGAGGCTTCACACTCCTGCGAGCTCTCTGTTCTCTTGGAACTTCTTCAGGAACACATTCTGGCAACATCTCTGGTTCTGGAACATCTACTTCTTCTTCTGGGTAGAGACCAGGGATATCTTCCCAGCACTCAGGCACAACACTGAATGGAACAAACTCTGTGGCTTCTGGGTTCAATGTGTTATCTTCCACATCTTCAGTAGGTGGAAGATCTATGGCAGAATTTCCTGAGGTTGAGGAAGGCCATAGCCATTCAAGTTCTCCTCTTTCTTCCTCAGGTTGGGGGTCCTGTCCACCCCTAACTTGGGATGTCTGAGACCTAGTATTAGGCCTGGGGGTATCCAGAATGGAAACAGATTCAGGTACATCTCTTACTGGAGGCATTCTGACTGCTTCAGTGAGTGGGAGCAAGTGATTCCTATGCCAGGTCTTCAAAGGCCCCACTCTTCCTTCTGGCTTTAACTTGTAGACAGGCAATCCTGGAAGTTTTCTACAGACGATATATGGCTCTGATCTCCATCTATCAGCAATCTTGTGTTTTCCAGGGATCCCTAGATTGCGTAACAGTACACGGTCCCCAGGCTGTAGGTCCTGTACTCTGACTTTCAAATCAAAGTTCCTCTTATTTCGGGCCCCCCTCTGGTTAGAGGCCGCTTGAGCTTTCTCATAAGCTATCTTCAAACTGTGCCTCAGTCTGTCCACATATCCTTTGTGGGAGGCAGCAGAGGCATGGTCCAAAGAAATGCCGAAGGCCAAATCCACTGGCAATCTTGCTTCTCTCCCAAACATAAGCCGGTAAGGGGAAAAACCTGTCACATCACTTGTGGTGCAATTGTAGGCATGCACCAGAGCTGATATGTGTTGACTCCAGTGTTGCTTCTTCTCTGTTTCCAAAGTTCCCAACATGTTCAATAGGGTCCTGTTGAACCTTTCAGGCTGGGCATCACCTTGAGGGTGATATGGTGTAGTTCTAGTCTTCTCTACTCCCAGAGAATCTAATAGCTTCCTGATCAGGCGACTCTCAAAGTCCCTTCCTTGGTCTGAATGGATTCTCTGTGGCAGTCCATAGTGAACAAAGTACTTCTCCAATAGTACCTTGGCTACTGTAGAGGCCTTCTGGTCCTTGGTTGGGAAAGCCTGAGCATAACGAGTGAAATGGTCGGTTACCACCAGAACATTTCCCAATCCACTCAAATCGGGTTCAAGGCAGAGAAAATCAATGCATACCAGATCCATTGGGCCTTGACTCTGTAGGTGGCCCATTGGGGCAGCTTGATGGGGTAAAGTCTTTCTCTGAATGCATCTTGCACAGGAATGGCAATACTCCTCTACTTCGGCCCTCATGCAGGGCCAATAAAACCGGTCTCTGACAAGTTGGAAGGTTCTCTCTGCTCCCAAGTGACCATGCTGGTCATGTAAGGCAATCAGCACAGTCTCTCGATGCTTTTCTGGGAGAAACAACTGCCACTTGTCTTCTGGGCCATCAGAGGGGCCCCTTCGGTAGACTACCCCCTGATGCACCTGTAACTTGTCCAACTCTCTCCTCAGTAGGCGAGCTTCTTTAGAAGGGTGAAGGCGAAGTCCCTCTGGACTCTTGTCTTCCAGGGCTTCCAGGACCAATCTCCCCATGGGATCTTCCAATTGGTCACACCTCAGCTCCTTCTTGGACAGCTTCGGTAGGCACTCTTCTGCTAGTTGAGTTACCCCACAGTAACACTTCGGGACTCCCACTGTGGTAACTCCTATCTCTTCAGCTCTGGATCCTCCTCTGGCTTGGAGTTCAGCCCCCTGACAAAGGGCTCGCACTCCATCTGGTGCCACTTGGGTCCAGTCTTCCCAGTCATCGACCATGACATGGGATCTTCGGGACAGGGCATCTGCATCCCTATTTCCAGCCCCTGGCCTGTACTTGAGACTGAAATTGAATCCAGACAACGCCGCCAACCATCTGTGTCCAGTTGCATCCAGCTTGGCGGTGGTGAATAGATAGGTCAAGGGGTTGTTATCTGTCTTTACAGTAAACTCGGCCCCATACAAATAGTCTCTCAATTTGTCAACTACTACCCACTTGAGGGCTAAGAACTCCAACTTGTGGGTGGGATAGTTCTTCTCGGAGGGGGTCAGGCTCCGGCTCACATAAGCCACTGGTCGTAGCTGGTCTTCATACTCCTGGTAGAGTACTCCACCTAGGCCCTCATGGCTGGCATCAACATGTAGCTCATATGGTCTAGTGGGATCAGCGTAGGCCAAAACTGGGGCTGTGGTGAGACTTCTCTTCAAGGTTCTGAAAGCCTCTTCACACCTTGAATTCCACTGGTCTTGGACCGACTCACTGGACCTCCTAGGCCCCATTCCATCTTCCTCTCTTTCTGTCTTCAGCAGCTCGTTGAGGGGTTTGGCAATGCGGGCAAATCCATCCACAAACCTGCGGTAGTAGGAGCAGAACCCCAAGAAAGACCGAAGTTCTGTAACTGTTGTGGGCCTTGGCCACGAAGTAACTGCCTCCAGCTTCTCAGGGTCTGTAGACACTCCTTTTTCAGACACTATGTGTCCCAGATAGTTCACAGAAGACTGATAGAACCGACACTTCTCTGGAGAAAGTTTGAGTCCCTCTTCACTGAGCCTCTTCAGTACTTTCTCCAACCTGGCTTCATGTTCTTCCAAAGTCTTTCCAAAGACAATGACATCGTCCAGATACACAAGGACTTCTATGAGGTTCATGTCTCCAACAGTCCTTTCCATTAGGCGTTGAAACGTAGCAGGAGCTCCAGATAGGCCCTGGGGCATCCTGTTGAACTCAAAGAATCCCACTGGGGTTATGAAGGCAGTCTTTTCTCTATCTTCCGGATGCATGGGGATTTGGTAATACCCACTCTTGAGGTCCATCACACTGAACCACTTAGCTCCAGATAAACTCTGCAAGGCATCCTCTATCCTTGGCGTGGTGTACTGGTCAGGAATGGTCCTCCTGTTGAGAGTTCTGTAGTCAATGCAGAGCCTCAATGACCCATTCTTCTTCCTGACTACCACAATTGGGGAGGCGTAGGGGCTTCTGGACTCCCTAATCACTCCCGTCTTCTTCAGTTCCGCAAGCTGCTCCCTCAGATCCTCCAGATCTGCTAGCGGGACTCGCCTCACTCTCTCTCTGAATGGCTTGTCCTCTTGCATGCGGATTCGATGGGTGGCACTCCTCGCACACCCCACATCAAACTCATCTTTGGAGAAAATCTTCTCCCATCTGGTCAGCTGGACCTTGGCTCTCTCTTTCCAAGCTCCAGGTAGGTTTGGGTTTTCCATGGAGAGTTTCTTCCAAACATCTTCTCCTTCACCCGTCCCCTTCACTTCTGACCAGCCAACTGGGACAGCAGGACTCACCTGTCCCAGAAGCATCCTGGCAGGGATCTCCACGGGCCGCTCCGTGGGGTTCCTCACACTGACAGGGACTCTTCCTCTAGCCTTCTTCAGGTCCTTCAGTGAAATTACTTCTGGTATCACTTCCAGACCTGAGTGACCCTCCATTGGGTCGGGTTCCAACATTACAAAGGGGCCAGGCTGCTCCCAAGTAAGTTTCACCGTGGCTCTCATGCAGGTCACCTCTCCAGGCTGTAACACTGCTCCTTCCTTTCCAAGCCTCCATACCCTTCCTATCCCCTCACTTGGGGTCCTCTGCTCTAGGACCAACCGCTGGTAGGCTGCCTTCAGCATGGGATGGATCTTGGGAGTTGAAAGACTCTCTTTCTTCACCAGGGGAGTCAGAAGCCTTCTGACTAGGTCCGTGTTCGTCCCTATGATCAGGGAAGTCTTGCTGGTTCCTGGTGGGCGGGGACACACCACTGCTAAGGTGTCGAACACTTCAGACTTCCCAGCTACGGATGGGTCAAACGTCAATCTGATGGGTAAGTATCCATCATAGGGGAAACTCTGGGTTCCCAATCCCCTTATCTCCAACTCTTCTATCTTCTGTATGGGCAGATGACTCAGGTATCTGTCATAGAAGTCCCTGTACAACAGGGTCACTTGTGCTCCAGTGTCTAGGAGGGCCTTCGTGTACACTCCTTCCACCTGGATGGGTACAGTAGGGGATGGACCAACTAGCTCCTCTGGGTAGGGCCGAGTTGATGCTGTCCTCTTCTTTGGACTTGATCTGCACTTGCTCCTTTCTTGAGCCTGGTATGCATTAATTTTCTCCCTCTTAGTGGGAGTGTGGACCCGTTGAGGGATATTGATATCTCTCACTTTGAAGAGTTCACGTTTGGGGGTGCCGTGTCTCTCCGGAGGGGTCTTGCCCCCTTTCTCTGGAGTGCACCTTGGTTGAGGATCCCTGGACCCCTTCTGAGGGGTTTGGTCTCCTCGCTTTCTCTTCCTGTTGTGCTTCTTGGAGCTCACTGAAGGTGATGGGCACCCGGTTGACTCCTTCACCGGGGCCCTTTGGCGTTTCCCGCCGGCTGGCGGCTTTCTGCCTTCTTCTTCTTGGGACTGGAACATACAGCTGCAATATGACCAATTCCTCCACAATTAAAGCAAATCATCTCACCGTAGTCAGGTGGGGATGCTGGTGCTGGAACAGCTGGAAACAATTCCCTCCTGCTTGTTTCCTTCTTGGGACTGGGCGTCTCTTTTGCCACTAGAGACGTCAGTATCTCCATCATCTGGGACATCTGCAACTTCAGGGCATCTACCTCTGTGTCTCTTTCAGGGGTTAAGGCCGACCTGACCGTGGCCACTGGAAGTTTGGTAGACCCCATCACTTGCTTCTCCCTTTTCTCTTCCAACATGGCCTCTTCTTCTCTGACCATTCGGATGAGGTCAGGGTAGTCCAGGCTCTTCCCATCCTGCCGGGTACGTAGAATTAGTGCGACAGGGTCCAAGGGTTGGGCTCCCCTCATCACCTGCTGGGCACGGGCTTCATCTACCTTCCCTGGATCTATCCCCTTCTTCAGGATAATCCTATGCAGGATCTTGTCTATGCGTCCCATGTACTCTGACAGCTTCTCCCCTGTCTTCTGGTAACAGTGTTCCAGTTGATAGGTAAGTTCTGTGACCTTTTCTGTCCCACCAAACACACCTTCCAGGATGTCTATGTAGTCCTGGGCAGTGCAATCCTTTTTACTCGTCTTCAGATTGCGTATGGCCTCTAAGGCAGGTCCTTTTAGGCTTTCAACAATCCTTTGTTTCTTTCTGCCTTCTGAGACCTCCCATTCTTCTAGGGCCTGCGTGGCACCATCTAACCACTCTTCAAATCCCTCTTCTCCCGAGGGTACAGGTGTCCTCCCTGAAAACATCCGGAGTTTCCTGTATCCCGACATTGGGTAATCCCCGGGGTCTCTTCTGCACTGGGTCACAATCTCCCCTAGGACAGCACACAGTTCTGCACTAAGAGTAGTGTGTGCGGGTGCGGGACTTTCCGCGCCCTTCTGCTCTTCCTTCTTTGGGGATAGAATGGCTTTCATAGGAGAACCTTCTCCCTTGCGCGGCAGCGCATGCAGCAATTGGTAGGCCTGACCATTTGGTGCCTGTATGCTTTGGCTCCTGAACTGCTCTGGAGTCTCTTCCTTCCATTCTATTAAGGCGTATGTGTACCCAGCATCATTTCTCATGTCCATTATCCATGACTTCTGGCATGGGGATAATGACATTATGAGCTGCTTGACCGCCTCTCTCTGCCACATCCCTGGCAATTCAATGACTGCTGCTGCGGCTGGGTCAGCGGCCCATGTTGCGGACCACCGTCCCACTTCTATTGGGTCCATGCCGGTACCTTCTGGCGGCTTTTCCCGCTGACTCAGGATCCCGGATTACGAGCCCCCACGTGTAGCGCTACCCCCAGTTAAGAGAGCCGCTGGTTTGTTTTGGGTCCCTGAGTACAGCTCCACCAACCCCCGGCAATTTGGCTCTACCCGCTCTGGCACAGTTAGTAAAGGGGTACGTCCCTATGCACATAAAACTTAGCTTATACTCTAAGTGTAATTGGTATGAACTCACAAGCAGACTGCTGAAATAAGAATAACTGGCTTTACTTTTGTCAGTAAGGAAAAGAAATAGCAACATGCGTTTGAACATATGACTTACAATACTTTAGCAGGTCCCTGCAATATGCACTTTAACATGTACACACATATGTAACAACTGGTAATGGGGAAACGGAGCGCCCAGTGTGGCGACCGTCTGCTATGCACCCCTGAGGTGCAATAAATCTATCTGCGCCTACCTAATGGACCAGGCCTGATCCCTAGCAATAGAGCTCAGTCCTTGTACTAGTACAGTGTTCTTCACCGGCAATGAATCTGTAGAGGTGGTGCACATGTAGCTTTAAATGGTGTCTTTGTAATCCACAAAAAGTAACATTGCTGCTCTGAGGTAAATTGCGCCTAGGCAGTTCAATAGGCATAAAACTTGTGTGTCAATGTAGGATGAGCCTCTCGGCTCTCTCACCAATCCTTGGGTACCGTCCTCAGCTCCGGTCCCTCCAATGGTGGCTCTGGTCTCTTCAATGGCGGCGTCCGGTCTCCTCAGTCACAGCCCTGAACTCCGGTCATCAGCTCCGTCCGACCGACAGTAAGGGGAAGTCTCCGCTCCGCTGCTGTGGACTCTGAGGGGTGAGAGTCTCACTCCATCGGCTGCAAGGCCCAGGCTTCAGGCCTTCAGCTCCGGTCCGCACAGGTGTCTCTGCTGGCTGCAGTCTCCGCGTCACACGCTCTGTCAGCAGAGGCAGGCCAGTCCTGTCAGGCCTCTGAAGAGGAAGTGTCCCAAGAGGAAGAGGCGGTCTCCGCTCTTCCTTTTTATAACCTCCCCCAGCAGCCTCCCGGGCGGAAGTCAGCAGCCCGGGGGCCTGGGGAATCATGGGAAATGTAGTCTCTTCCCCTAAAAGGGGTAGAACCCCGCTACATATAAAAATGTAATTATAATTTTTTTTTTTACATGTGGCACTTGATAGTAATATGGTATTTAATACACACCTGTACTGGGAAAAACACAAAGGATGACCTTGCTAATCTGAAAATGCTAGTTGCTTGGCTGTCATGTTTATCCAATGGGTTCAATACTTTATAAGATAACAAACTGGAACAAGTATGCAGAACACACATTTTCGGCGATGTGGTCCTTTTAAATATAACTCGTATAACTGAATATGAATCATAAAGTGCATGTTCCAAGTTTCTCATACAAACCTTCTGTACATCAGTTGACTCGGATGCAGACTGGCGTCAAATCCTTTGGCAAGAGATTCCACAAGACGCTTGAAGTCATTTGAAAATGCTATAAACCAAGGTGAAAATTATGACTAATCACAAAGTAAATCATAAAGTATAAATGTGACACAGCCAACAAACACATTTATTTTTTATTGGTGAAATAACCCTATGCAGCTTTTTATCTCATCAACAGTATACTGGTAATTACTGCAAACACCCAATAAGGAGCAAAGCTAAATTGTAATAGATTTAAGAAAAAAAAGGATATTGTATTTTTTAATTTCTGTAATTAAAGGGAGAACTTAATATTCTTTGATTTGCCAAATACAGCATCACAATTTGACCTTGCCGAGATGCTTGGTGTATCCTGATTCTGAATACCATTTTGCTCCAGTGCTCCTGGAGACTATATATGAGTTGCTGGAGCATTCACTCGGGTCTATTACCTCCTTGCCAAAAGGTCAGAAAGTGGAGAGGTAGTGATTTTAGAGAGTGGAGAGTTACTGGGGTCAGAAAGGGGGAGTTGGTGAGGTCAGAGAGTGGGGAATCAGTTGGAAGTCAGTGAGGTCAGAGAATGAGGAGTCGGTGAGGTAAGAGAGTAGTAAGTCAGTGAGGCCAGACAGTGGGGCGTCAGTGAGGTCAGAGAGTAGGGAGTCCATGAGGTCAGAAAGTGGGTAATCAGTGGGGTCAGAGGGCGGGGAGTTATTTAGGTCAGAGAGTGGGGAATTAGTGGGAAGTCAGTGAGGTCAGAGAGTGAGGAGTCGGTGAGGTCAGAGAGTAGGGAGTCCGTGGGGCCAGAAAGTGGGGAGTCAGTGAGGTCAGAGAGTAGGGAGTCCACGAGGTCAGAAAGTGGGAAATCAGTGGGGTCAGAGGGCGGGGAGTTATTGAGGTCAGAGAGTGGGGAGGGAGCTAGTGAGGCCAGAGATTGGGGAATCAGTGGGGTCAGAGGGTGAGGAGTCACTGAGGTCAGAGAGTAGGGAGTCTGTGAGGCCAGAAATTGGGGAGTCAGTGAGGTCAGAGAGTAGGGAGTCCATGAGGTCAGAAAATGGGAAATCAGTGGGGTCAGAGGGCGGGGAGTTATTGAGGTCAGGGTGTGGGGAGGGAGCTAGTGAGGCCAGAGAGTGGGGAATCAGTGGGGTCAGAGGGTGAGGAGTCGCTGTGGTCAGAGAGTAGGGAGTCTGTGAGGCCAGAAAGTGGGGAATCAGTGGGGTCAAAAGGTGGGGTAGGGTGGGGTGTTATTGAGGTCAGAGAGTGTAGTCAGATAGTGGGGTCAGAGAATGGGAAGTTTGTGAGGTCAGAGGGTAAAGAGTCAGTGGGGCCAGAAAGTGGGGTATCAGTGGGGTCAGAGAGTGGGAAGTCAGTTAGATAGGGGAGTGGAGAGTTGTTGAGGTCGGAGAGCAGGGAGTAAGTGTGGTCAGAGCATGGGGAATATGTGAGGTAATAGAGTGGGAAGTTAGTGCGGTCAGAGAGTGGGAAGTCAGTTAGATAGGGGAGTGGAGAGTTGTTGAGGTCGGAGAGCAGGGAGTAAGTGTGGTCAGAGCATAGGGAATATGTGAGGTTATGGAGTGGGAAGTCAGTGCGGTCAGAGAGTGGGAAGTCATTTAGATTGGGGAGTGGAGAGTTGTTGAGGTCGGAGAGCAGGGAGTAAGTGTGGTCAGAGCATGGGGAATATGTGAGGTCATAGAGTGGGAAGTCAGTGCGGTCAGAGAGTGGGAAGTCAGTTAGATTAGGGAGTGGAGAGTTGTTGAGGTCGGAGAGCAGGGAGTAAGTGCAATGCGGTCAGAGAGTGGGAGGTCAGTAAAATCAGAGAGTAGGGCGTTAGTGAGGTCAGAGAGTGGGGAGTCATTGAGGTCATATAATGGGGCATCAGTGAGGTAAGACAGTGGGGAATTAGTGAGGTCAGTGAGGTCAAATAATGTGGGAAGTAAGTGGGGTTCTAATGAAAAATTGTTGGCAGCTAGGCTTTATGCAAAAGAGACTATCAAAGTCTCTTCTGCCTTACAGCAATTCTCTTAACCACTGGACCTCCGGAAGATTTAGCCCCCTTCATGACCAGGCTATTTTTTTGCGATACGGCCCTGCGTTACTTTAACTGACAATTGCGCGGTCGTGCAACGCTGTACCAAAATAAAATGTATGTACTTTTTATCCCACAAATAGAGCTTTCTTTTGGTGGTATTTGATCACCTCTGTGATTTAAATGTTTTGTGCGATAAACAAAAAGAGAATGACAATTAAAAAAAATTAAAAAAAAAAAATATTATTTACTTTCTGCTATAAAACATATCCCATAAAAAAATTAAAATAAAGTTTCTTCATCAATTTAGGCCAAAATGTATTCTGCTACATATCTTTGGTAAAAAAAAACAAAAAAACCCAATAAGCGTATATTGATTGTTTTGTGCATCAGTTATAGTGTCTAGTGCATTTTTTAAAATGATTATTTATTCATTTTTTATCAGTGACTTATAGCGGGACTGGGATATTGCAGCAGACTAACGGACACTTTTTGGGGACCAGTGACACCAATACAGTGATCAGTGCTAAAAATATGCACTGTTACTGTACTAATGACACTGGCTGGGAGGGGGGCGATCAAAGGGTTAACTGTGTGCCTAGCCTGTGATTCAGTGAAGTGAGGGAGCTGAGGGTGAGGGTGCTTTTACTAGTGGAAGGTGTGGACTAGTGTTTCTGCTTTACAGGAACCTAGAATTCATGCCTTTTGTACTGACAGAATACAAAACTATTAAAGGAGTGTGGGACTTTAAATGAGGCGGACTCGAACACAAATATAGAAGTAGGAAATAGTAGTTTTAATGTACATAAATGTCAAATTACACAACGTTATGTGTGTCAAACAATCACTCAATGCATGTACAAACGTCTTAAAGAATACATAGTATACATATCAATGGGGTATGAAAAACATCATTGCCATAATAGGGGAACAATTTTGCATAATTAGTGAATGCAACTAATAATGTACAGTAAAATTCATGAAGGTAAGGATGGAAGTATGAGGGAGAGTGTCCTCACAAGCTCGATGCGTTTCGTCGGTTAACCGACTCATCAGGAGCAAATAAAGAATGTCTGTAAATAATGATAAAAAATGATCAAAAAAAGGGGGGGTATGGGAAATAACCCATAATGTAGAAAATATATATAAAAATATATGTATAAAAGAACAAAAAGACAAAAATTGGTAGAGTCCACAAACTTACATCCCATTGGAACACTGGACTTCAACAATCCCAATATGCAGGGGTCGCCACATCAAGCCTCACCCGGAGCTGAGGTATGTAAGTCCACCCATAGACAACAGGTCCACATCGGAGAGTCCCCAACCAAACATCAAAATAGTGTATTGAGTATTATGCCTGTATTGGCAAAAATCTGTAAAGTATTTAAGAAGTATTTAAGAAATCTTATTATAATGATACATCCGGCAGTAATGTCAGGCTCAAGAAAGTAAATAGTGAAGATGCATAGAAAGGAGAACTAGTGAAGGTGAGTGAAGAAGTATCAGATAGGAGAAAGGTGTGGAAAAAGCCAGTTTGTACTGACAGAACGGCAATCTTCCTTGTTTACATAGGCGACTGCCTTTCTGCCTGTGTACCAAAGCATCAGTGAATGCCAGCGGACATTGAGTCCGCCATACCCACCGTCAGCTCCCGCTGTGTATAATCACTGTGGGAGCGTGCCCCCAGCAGGGCATGTCCGCGCCCCAGACTCGGAAGTGTCAGATCACGCACTTTTTTTCCCTTGTTATCCAGAACCCAGAGAAACTGAGACAGGTCAAAGATAGTACAAAACTTTTTATTTTAAGTGAAATATCTAAAAATAAAAAAGCAGATCCGGTGACTGTAAACAGGTATCCACTTTACACACTTATTGAACTGAGGATTTTTTTTCCCCCAGAGTTCTCCCCTTATCACAAATCTTTTCCACCTGCATACAATAAAGTCCTATTTCATGTCAATGAACTTAGAAAATAAATCATGACAGTGGAAATGATGAATGTTAGGCAACAGAAGAACAGTTCTGTGTATGAGATGACATCAGGTTGTAATAGGTAATAATGCCTCTGAATGAGGGATGGATGTGCGAGTTGCAGAGCAAAATGACTGTCAGATCCCTGTCATCGGCAGACACATCATGACTTGTTTTCTGGTAGCTGATGTGAAAAGTCTCTCATATAAACAAATGTAACTGGTTATCAAATCATTAAGGCTGAGTACACAAGGTTGCTGTATATAATCCATATCAATGTCCCATGGAATGTTGTGGCAGGTACTCCCAAGTAATGCTGTAGGCTTCAGGGGGATGCTGGGGTGAACAATACAAGTTAAAGTGGTTGTAAACCCTTACAAATACCCAGTGAAGTGGCTGATCTCAGGTGATACACAGAGATGAAACACATCCTCTTCATAAGTTGTACCTGTTTATCTGCAGCAGGGTGTTCTCCAGAGTTGTTCAAAGTAAACAGCATACACAGCATTTCTGAGCTGCAGAAGGCAGGGGGCGGGGATCTGATGACACACACTGCACAGCATAGAGCAGGGAGCTGAGTGTAATCGGAAACTTCAGTGGAGGAAATGGACACACCCACTTCTATACAGTCTCATAGGGAAACATGCAGAGGCTGCCAGTCATCTGCTATGTGCTGGGGGAGGGGCTTAGCAATTTCATGGGATTGTCCGTTGTCCGCATAGACTCTTAGCCCCCATACACACGGTCATAAATTCCGACGACCAAACCCGTTGGATCATTTCCGTCGGATTTTGGCCGAAGCTGGTGTTGCGTACACACGGTCGGACAACGTTGTCGGAAAATCCGATCATTCTGAACATGGTGACGTTCGTTGCGTACGACGGAACTACGTAGAGGCTATTAGCCAATAGCTTTGGTCTCATAATTTGATCTGAGCATGCGTGGCACTTTGTCCGATTGGATTTTGTTGTCGGAAAATTTGAGAGCAGGATCCGACGGAAAAAGTCCGATGGAGCCCACACACGGCCGGATTTTCAGACAACATGGTCCGATCGGACATTTTCCGGGGCATTAAAAGTAACTCATGCAGCCAGAATCACGGAATTATACATCATGTTCAATAACTAGACATTTGCGCCGTCAGTAAATTTGTTTTGTTTCGTTCCATTTCGTATTAGCCGTTAATTCGTATTTTGTAATTCGTGTCCAAAATTCAATTTAGATTCGTACGAAATACGAATTTTCGTTAGGTTCGTAAACTTTTTATAACAATTACAAACCTTCGTTATGATGAATTTATCATTATGAGGGGCTCCCGCCATGCCTGCGCTGTGCTGACTTCCTGGGTTTTTACCTTCATCATAACGAATAATCGTAATTAACAAACATTCTTATTTTGTCCGATTCAGTCTCCCACTCCCATATTAAAAAAGGTAATTTTCCCAACCCTTACTCAGCAGCAGAAGAAAACCTCTGATTGGTCAACAAAACACCAGTCACGTTTCTGTTTGTAATGGAATTTGTATCCGAAATTCGTAAACGAAATTTCGTAATTTCAAATAAAATTCGGAAGCATAGCAATTCGTATTGCGGATCCTCCCGAATGTACGAATTTACGGAAATTCGCCTGTAATGGGCTGTTACTAAATTTGATTGGGAGCCTGTCAGATCATTTCAGAATGATTCAGCTGGAGCAAGCAAGTGTGTGTGCGGGAGGGAAGTAAAGGAGACTGTATATAGATGTATATAGGAAGTTGTCCCTGAAGATTGCCAAAGTCAAGTGAGCATCCCATAACTTCCCATCCCTATCCAAGTTATTAACCCCCTAATAAATATCAAAAACAAAGCCATGAACTGTTCTCTGACTCTGTCTGCTTGTGAAGATTTGGTGTGCCTGGCTGTACAGGATTTGGGAATCCCGTTCATCTGCAGCCCCTATGTGGGGAGTGCTACACCCCATAACCCAAAAACATAGTTATTAGCTTATTTACCAAGCTACTTTGAAATTCTTTGCAGGAAAAAAGCCATTACTTCTCTAAAGGTAAGTTGCGCCAATATTATATCTGATGAGAATTTTGGGCAATGCCATACTTTTCTTTTTTCATTTTTCATTGTATGAATAGTTGGATAGTCAGAGGTCCATTGGTTGCATGTATGCCTATCAGAGTGAATTTCAGCTAACCACCCACTCTCCTCTCTTTTCTTTATTTGCACCTATTTTTAAACCTGTTAATCGTTTCCAAGAATAGCTACAAATCTTAACGAATGTTCCTGTGCTGCCTGGTTATTAGCTCTGAATAGTTATGCCATTAAAGTAATTTTTTTTCCTGGTAAATTAAATCTATTTCATAAATGAATGTACTCTTTAATCATGCGAATTCCTGCTTTTAAACACTTAGGGGTTGATTTACTAAAGGCAAGTAGACTGTGCACTTCGCAGGTGCAGTTGTTCCAGAGCTTAGTAAATGATCTAAAGCTTTACTTTGTAAAAAATACCCAATCGCATGCAAGGAAAATAAAAAAGAACACCATCTTTGCTTGCACATGATTGGATGATAATCTTACAGCTTACAGTACTGTATAAAAAAATGACACATCCCCTTTGTCCCTAGTGGTCTGCCCAGTGCCCTGCATGTAGTTTTATATAATAAATACAGTTTTTTTTCTGCCTGGAACCTGGAGATTGTCCATAGCAATCAAAAAGTGTCCCTTTATGTCAAAAGTGGTTTTAGACCAGCTAGAAAACAGCGATAATAAATTAGAATCACAATTCATCATCAAACACTAAATCTAATGACAGCGACAATTCTGCAACTGAGCATATTTCAGTGTTTTTGATTTGATTACATTATTGAATAATTTTTATAGTTATTTATTATATTATAATTTATGATTTTGTGTTTCAAACTTTATCATACCCGGGATGTCTACTAGACTCTGGTTTGGACAGATTTAAGTGAGTTATTCATAAGAATCGCAGGCCTACAATATAAAACGCCAAATTTCCATGCAAAATAATTGTACCGCTTTTGGTACAAAATTCCTGACATAATCATACCGCCAGGGAGGTTAAATCAGAGGTCTAGGTCACCATGATGGGAAGCACTACAAAATGGTTAAATACACATTTAAATAAAGCGTAAAGGGAGTGCTTCTCTGTAGGATCCCTTAGAGGAGGGTTACCAGGCAAATGTAACTAGGCTCACCCAGATATCATCAACTGCTATCTTGAAAACAGCTCCTGTCCTATATCAAAAATTGATTGGGGACAAACTGAGGTACAATGGTACTGAAAACAAAGATGTAGTTAACCGCTTCATCACCGGACGATTTTACCCCCTTCCTTACCAGAGCACTTTTTGCGATTCGGCACTGCGTCGCTTTAACTAACAATTGCGCGGTCGTGCGACGTTACACCCAAACAAAATTGACGTCCTTTTTTCCCACAAATAGAGCTGGTGGTATTTGATCACCTCTGCGGTTTTTATTTTTTGCGCTATAAACAAAAGAAGAGCGACAATTTAAAAAAAAAAACACAATATTTTTTACTTTTTGCTATAATAAATATCCCATTTTTAAAAAAGAAAAAAATTTTTTACTCCGTTTTGGCCGATACGTATTCTACTACATATTTTTGGTAAAAAAAATCGCAATAAGCGTATATTGATCAGTTTGCGCAAAAGTTATAGCGTCTACAAAATAGGGGATAGTTTTATTGCATTTTTTATTTTACTAGTAATGGTGGCGATCTGCGATTTTTTTTTCGTGACTGCGACATTGCGGCGGACACTTCGGACACTTTTGACACATTTTTGGACCATTCACATTTACACAGCGATCGTTGCTATAAAATTGCATTGATTACTTTGTAAATGTGACTGGCAGGGAAGGGGTTAACACTAGGGGGCGCTGCAGGGGTTAATATGTTCCCTAAGGTAGTGATTCTAACTGTGGGGGGAGGGAACTCACAAGGGGAGGAGACCGATCAGTGTTCCTCCGTACTGGGAACACATGATCGGTCTCCTCGCCACTGACAGGACGTGGAGCTGTGTGTTAACACACACAGCTCCACGGTCCCGCACGGCTCCGCTGTTTTAACGGGCAATCGCGGGTGTCCGCCGGGCACGCGCACCGGGTCCCGAGCGACGCCGCGGGCGCGCGCCCCCTAGGCGGTCGGGAATGGGAGGACGTCATATGACGCCCACCCAGCCAAGTTTGTGGCCACCAGCATTAATGTTCTTTCCATTTACCAGCGCAGAGAGCATCAAGTTCCCCCCCGGGCCTGAGGGTTTGGGTATAGCCTACACCAATAAGAATGGCTTTGTTCACCTTTGCAGAGATGAATGCATTATAATCCAGCTGATATTTGGTAGCAATGCCAAAGCGGGTGCTATTGTTGCCAGCTATCCCGGGCAGGTTAACAGCTGTCTCCAATTTGTCACTGTCTTTCTGGTAGATAGAACTAGCAAATTCTGATCCGTCATTGACATTAGTATAGAGCTGGAAGTCTCCTGTCTTGTAACCAACTGCAAAGTTATTCCTGGTCAGCTTGGATTTGGCACTGTCAAAGGTCATCTGATAACCGGCTAGCTAACCTCCATAACCTACCACCGCCGAGCCATGAAGGGCAGGACCAGCAAAATCAAAGTCCACATCACAACTCAGGCACTATGCTGTTTCAATGGGCTACTATTCATGTCGATGTTTAATTCTTACACAAATACATTTTGAGATTTTATCTACTCAATTTACTCCATTTACTGGTTTTGACCATTATGATCACCTCATTCAAATTCCCATGGGCAAAGTTTTGTTTTATTGTATGTAACAGTAGTGGCAGCAACGTTCTACAATGAAAGGAAACCTTTGCTTTAATAAGCATTTTTCCTATTTAACCCCTAATTATTTCCTCATTAACTTTAATTGAAATAATTTATGAATTGTTGAAATCAAATTTATGTTTATTCAGCATATTATGCATTTTGTTTTACATTTTTGTTTATTTTACTACTTATTGTAGTATTTGTTTAAAGAAATAAATTACAGAATTACAATATTTTTTAATTTAAAATACCTTTATTTTTTAAATCATTCCTCTATGCATTATACCAGCAACACAGTCTTCATATTGTAATTATCAAATCACAGAATACCGTAGATACATTGAGGGGGACTTTGTCAAAACTGGAGTAGAGTGAATCCGGAGCAGCTGTGCATGGCAACCAATGAGCTGCTAGATTCAGCTCGGTCAGTTAAGCCTTGAAAATGCAAGATAGAAGCTGATTGGTATTGCATATAATGTATCTACAGTATTGATTGTTTCACCATATAACAGAAGTAACACTGAAGGAAACAAAGAAGCCAATAGGGATGAGATTCAGGTTCAGGATGGATGTCAGTTTTAGATTACCCAGTCTTTGTCAATCACAGGCTCATTGAACCATCGCAGCTGTATGTCCCCCTGTTTGTGCATTTCAGGTGTGAACATCAGGTGTGAACTAGCCTACAGCACGATCACACGCGGGACGCGGAGGGAAGCTGCATAGTCAAAAAGACCATGAGGTTTCCCTGCGGCCGTGTTTTAAAAATGGTTCATGCACCTTTTTATGGGGTTCACACAGTGTAGCAGTACATTCGAATGGGCTGCCATACCCGAGCAAATGCAGCCCACACTAGTGTGCAACCGAGCCTAAAGGAAGGGACGCTGTATGCTTGCTGTCCTCCCAATCCTGGTCACCCAGGCTGCATGCCTGGGGAAGGGTCTGGGTGGAATTTAAGTGGAAATTGCGCAGATTCGCTCATTTCTAGAAACCAACAACCTATAGAAATAGCTTTTTTTTGTCACCTGTTTTGGATGTATGTACCTATAGGTAATTAATAAAGCTGAACTCCAGGCAGAAACGTATTTTCCCTGTTGTTTCTGTTGCTTTCCTACCTTGAGCAGATATGTAGTGCATTTCTTTTCTTAGTCTTTAATTTTGGAGAAAATAAATGTGCATTTTTTAAAATCACAAGCTTCATTCCTTGTGATTTCCGCTTTGGAAGACCGGTGGCCGCTATGTCCTCTATTGCCCCGGCCACCGGTCTTGTAACTTCCCTGCAATAGTTCTGTTTCAGCAAGCAGGGACGTAACTACGGCCATGCTTACTATAGTGGCTGGACCCGGAAGTTTCAGACTCCCAGTCTGGACTGCCAAGGTCTGCTCAGCCCAAGCTCAACCCACACACCGCCATTTCAATAGGCATTGTGGGAAATGTAGTGTGGTTTCCCTGCATGGATGTGACGTGTAGACATCAGAAAGTCCTCCTTGCACCCGAAAGTAGCTAATTATTTTGAGGGATGTGGTGACATCACTGAGGCAGAAAATCGGCTAATACATGAAAAGTAAATCATTTTCGTTACCACTTTCTCAGCGATCTAGTAGAGCCTGGGGAGAGGGATCTGGAAATGCAAAGCTAGCAGGATCCTGGAGTCTTCTTTTAAATTGCTCTGGTTGTCAGTTTGGTAACTGTCACATATGTATTAAAGCGGAAGGAAAAAATCTACCTATCATTTTCAGCCAAGGAAGCTGCCATCTTGACCCCAGTTTGATCTTCAACTGCCATGATTCTGCGCATGTGATCAGTTATGACACCAGCCATTCGATGGTTTGACAGTTTAGTTGAGAGCACAACCAATGTGACAGTTACATTCCCAGCACTTGCAGGGAATGCAACTGTTTTTTGAAACCGTTAAATCGATGTGTTTAGTTCTGCTTTAAGATTGTACCCTGGAAGTTATAAAGGCTAGTGAAGACAGATTTTGGGAAAGTGTCTCGAGTGCATTCTAAAAGTGGAGTAGCATGCACAAAATTCATGTACCTGTCTAGAACATATACTTGAACTTGGCGCACACTGCGTCACTTTTAGAATGCATGCGAGACACTTTTGCAAAACCTATCTGCGCCAGAGTTTCTCTCTGTATGCCAAAAGAGAATTGCTCCTAATTAGCTTCACTTTCGTAAGATACAAAGTATTGGTATTTTATTTAGAATTTGGTGAAGGCATTGTGCCACAAGGTAAACATTTTCTTTATTGTACACATAGAGTAGACTGTGTTTGGTGAGAACCACTGGTTAAAATCCCTTTATTTGAAGTACGCTAGTGAAGACCATATATTGATGTACTGCCTTTCCCACAATATTAGGTGGGTGTCCTCTCCTGCCATTATACAACTCATTAACCTTTTCCATTACATGTACTTACTATACTTTTATCAGATCCTGGTGCCTGCACTTCTAAAGTGCGCCCTCGTACCTGCCTCTTATGACCTGTGTGGGCCCCTGGTGCGAGCTGCAATCACTGTGGCCTTTCTACCCCACTGACAAAAAGCTATTACCATTCTGTAAGTGTACTGTTCATTAGCTGTTGTACTTTTATTGTACTGGATAGATCTTTTTTGTACTTTCTACATGTATAAGGATATCATTTTTGCTTTCTCTTTGCATCTTTATTAGATACATTTAGCTTCAGAGGAAGCGTTTCGGCACGAAACTGGTCGAGCACAGTTTGAATATATTTTAACAAAGAACTGACATACCATGAGTTGGTTCATGTTAACCCCTCATTAATACTTTCGTCAGGACTTCCCCTGTTCAGGTTATTGTTCTTGTTATTATATTGGGGCAACTATCCAACCTAGGGATGTCCTGTGGCTTACAAACTTGTTACATGTAGTAATAATTAGCTACACTTTCATAAGATACAAAGTATAGGTATTTTATTTTGAATTTGGTGAAGGCATTGTGCCACAAGGTAAAAGTGGATCATTTTAGAACTGCCTGAATTTGGCACACAAGCCACTATCAGAACAAAAAAGTTTTGGAGATGCTTCATGAATTTGGTGAAACACATTAACAAGAGGGATTAAAGGGGTTGTAAAGGTTTGTGTGTTTTCACCTTAATGCATCCTATGCATTAAGGTGAAAAAACACCCGTCAGTGTCCAGCCTCCCAGCCCCCCCGTTTTACTTACCTGAACCCTCTAACTTGTCCCACGGGGACGTGCTCTCTCACTGCTCTGGGTTCTCAGCTCTTGATTGGATAGATCGATAGCAGCGCAGCCATTGGCTGCTGTCAATCAAATCCAATGACGCGGGTGCCAGGGGGCGGGACCGAGTCCTGCATTCGGCCTCTATGGACACCAAATGCTGGACTCGGGAGCGCGCCCGCAAGCTAACCCCCCGGGAGAGCACTTCTCTCAAGGGGTTATCTGATGTGGGGAGGAGCCGAGAGAGTCGCTTTAGTGTCACTTTAACATCAGAAACGTGTGGCAGCAGTTTTAATGAATTCCCTCTGCAGCATTTTTAAACGGAATAAAACCATGCAGAAGCTGTGTTCAATTTTCAGAGAAATCAGCAGTGGCACTCTCTATTAAAAAAATAAAAAAATTTAAATAAAAAAAAAATAAAATATGTTAGGAGGCTCCTGCAAATTACTATTCAAAATGGCAGCTTTCTTAGTATCAAATTTATAACATGACTTTTACTTTTATTTACTTTTTCTCTTACATAACTTTTACTTTTTATTTAGTTCAAGTGCTCCTTTCTGATGGGTGACCTTCCTTAAACTTTTTTTTTTTTTTGGAAAACTCACGAATGCTCAGGAGCCATCAAAAACTTTTCTTGTCACAGCCCCAAATGGTTAAATGATAACAATAAAACCAGACAAATTAAAGCTTTATGGAATCACTGCTTTCCAAGCACAGAGAATTATCAGACGTATTTATAACTATTAACAGAAAAATGTTAATGCAGAGCAGTCTTCAATAAAATATATGACACCCTTAATGTATTATGTATTTTAAAGAGAATGTCTGAGCCACCGAAAGGCTTCAGCGATGGAGCTGATCATGTCAGATGTTATACTGCCGCCTAGTGGAGCTTTGTACTGGTCGAGGCGTTCCGGCATGGAGGCAGCATTACAGCAAACTGCTTTCTTTATTAGGAAACAAATGAGAAAGACTGATGAGTTGAATTCAAATGGTATTAATGGCGATCGCCCAAATTATAAGAATGAACACATTTAATCAGCATGTATCAAATTGTAAAAGTTGTAAATAACCTGCTTGCAGTGTATAAGAACATTGACACCAATGAATTTATATATACTTTGTGAAATAGTGTCCACTAATAAACAGGCTGCCTGAATAAGATCATCTTAATAATTTAGGTTCCATCTTCGATAATTTTAATGGAACCTGGAGGGTTGGGTTATTATCAATAGACGCTGTCATTTTTTTCCCTGGATGAGCAAAGTGACAGCATCTATTTAAAGGAAAAAATATGGCGGCCACCGTTAACCTCCTCTTGTCTTGAAAATGCTAGATTATCTGTGATATTCATAATCACTCGCCCACAAAAGAAAACATGGGGAAGAAAGGAAGACGACACTTCTGTATATTTGTTACAGTTTAGTGATTTGTAAACCTCTGGGCCACCACCTCAACCAGACAGAGTTCAGCAATGGTAACCTACTGTACATATTGTTACAGCTTTCCTAAATAACAAAAAAAAAAAGAAAACACATTATAAATCAGATTTTTAAAGATCTGTGATTTCCTTTTACCATAAAAATCACCTGATAAACAAGATAGAAAAATAAATTAGTTAATAAGTAATAATAATAAAAAATCTATCTATCTATCTATCTATCTATCTATCTATCTATCTATCTATCTATCTATCTATCTATCTATCTATCTATCTATCTATCTATCTATCTATCTATCTATCTATCTGTCTGTCTGTCTGTCTATCTGTCTGTCTGTCTCTGTCTGTCTGTCTGTCTCTGTCTGTCTGTATATGTATAGGTCTATATATAGATGTATATATACTCTTATGTCTTGTACACACGGTCGGACATTCCGACCACAAAATCCATCGGATTTTTTTCCGACGGATTTTGTCCAAAACTGGTGTTGCATACACACGGTCAGACAAAGTTGTCGGAAAAAATCCGATCATTCATAAAGTTCGTTGCGTACGACGGAACTACGTAGAGGCTCGTAGCCAATAGATTTGGTTTCGTAATGTGATCTGAGCATGCGTGGCACTTTGTCCGTCGGAATTCTCTACAAACGATCGGAAAAAGTCAAATCGGAATTTTTTTGTCAGAAAATTTAAGAGCCTGCTCTCAAATTTTTTCCATCGGAATTTCCGATAGAGCCCACACACGATCAGATTTTCCGACAACATAATCCGATCGGACTTTTCCCATCAGAATTTCCGACCGCGTGTACGGGGCATTAGATTGTAAGTGCTAAAGAGCAGGGCCCTCTGATTGCTACTGTATTAAAGTGTATTGTATTTGTACTGTCTACCCTCAAGTTGTAAAGCGCTACGTAAACTGTTGGCACTAAATAAATCTTGTATAATAATAAATATAAATGATATATATATATTATATATTATACTTATTATTATACAAGATTTAAATACATTTTATATATATATATATATATATCTTTATCTATATGTACACCCCATTGTGTACTTAAAAGTGGGGTATGCCTGTATATATATATATATATATATATATATATATATATATATACACATTTATATATATGGGGTATATATATATATATGGTATCTCACAAAAACATTTTTGTAAATATTTTATCCTATCTTTTCATGTGACATCACTGAAGAAATGACACTTTTCTACAATGTAAAGTAGTGAGTGTACAGCTTGTATAACAGTGTATATTTGCTGTCCCCTCAAAATAACTCAACACACAGCCATTAATGTCTAAACTGCTGGCAACCAAAGTGAGTACACCCCTAAGTGAAAATGTCCAAATTGGGCCCAATTAGCCATTTTTCCTACCCGATGTCATGTGACTGGTTAGTGTTACAAGGTCTCAGGTGTGAATGGGGAGCAGGTGTGTTAAATTTGGTGTTATCGCTCTCACTCTCTCACACTGGTCACTGGAAGTTCAACATGGCACCTTGTGGCAAAGAACTCTCTGAGGATCTGAAAAAACGGATTGTTGCTCTACATAAAGATGGCATAGGCCATGGGTCTTCAAACTATGGCCCTCCAGTTGTTCAAGAACTACAATTCCCATCATGCCTAGTCATGTCTGTGAATGTCAGAGTTTTACAATGCCTCATGGGATGTGTAGTTTCGCAACAGCTGGAGGGCCGTAGTTTGAGGATCCCTGGCATAGGCTATAAGAAGATTGCCAAGACCCTGAAACTGAGCTACAGCATGGTGGTCGAGACCATCCAGCGGTTTAACAGGTCAGGTTCCACTCAGAACAGGCCTTGTCATGGTCGACCAAAGAAGTTGAGTGCACATGCTCAGCGTCATATCCAGAGGTTGTCTTTGTGAAAGACTGTCAGTGCTCAGACCATACGCCGCACACTGCATTAAATTGGTCTACATGCCTGCTGTCCCCGAAAAAAGCCTCTTCTAAAGATGATGCACAAGAAAGCCCTCAAACATTTTACTGAAAACAAGTAGACTAAGGACATGGATTACTGGAACCATGTCCTGTGGTCTGATGAGACCAAGATAACCTTATTTGGTTCTGATGGTGTCAAGCGTGTGTCACGGCAACCAGGTGAGGAGTACAAAGACAAGTGTGTCTTGCCTACAGTCAATCATGGTGGTGGGGGTGTCATGGTCTGGGGCTGCATGAGTGCTGCCAGCACTGGGGAGCTACAGTTTATTGAGGAACATGAATGCCAACATGTACTGTGACATACTGAAGCAGAGCATGATCCCCTCCCTTCAGAGACTGGGCCGCAGGGCAGTATTCCAACATGATAACGACCCCAAACACACCTCCAAGACGACCACTGCCTTGCTAAAGAAGCTGAGGGTAAAGGTGATGGACTGGCCAAGCATGTCTCCAGCCCTAAACCCTATTGAGCATCTGTAGGGCATCCTCAAATAGAAGGTAGAGGAGCGCAAGGTCTTTAACATCCACCAGCTCCGTGATGTCGTCATGGAGGAGTGGAAGAGGAGTCACTTTGGGCCCAATTTGGACATTTTCACTTAGGGGTGTACTCACTTTTGTTGCCAGCGGTTTAGACATTAATAGCTGTGTGTTGAGTTATTTTGAGGAGACATCAAATTTACACTGTTATACAAGCTGTACACTCACTACTTTTACATTGTAGCAAAGTGTCATTACTTCAGTGTTGTCACATGAAAAGATATAAAAAATATTTACTCAAATGTGAGGGGTGTACTCACTTTTGTGAGATACTGTATATATACATATATATATATATATATATAGAGATAGATAGATAGATAAGTGAATGAATAAAATACTTGTATAGCGCTGCAACTGCAAACTGAATCGCCTCAAGGCGCTTGATTTGTCCTGTGCTTCCTGCTTGTTAGAAGAGGTAGGCAGTGATGTAAGTAACTGAGTTAAAATAAACTGATTTACTTAACGCAGTTACTTTAGAGGGTAACGAGTAATCTAACTGATTACTTTTCCCCTCATGGTAACTCAGTTCCCATTACTTTGGCTTAGTTACCCCAATTACATCTACCGCCACTAGATGGCAGTAGTGTAATTCCGGTGTCCTGCGGAAAAAGTTCCCCCGCCGGATAAGGACCCCCTGTACTGCGCAGGCGCAACGCTTGCGCAGTACGAAGGACTACGGAGCTTCCGAAAATTTCCGAACCTAAACAGCTCTGAGTGAACTCTACACTGCGCAAGTGCAGTTAACATGTAATTGTACGAGGCGATGCCACACGCTCCTGATGCTCGTGCTACTCTGCAAGGGGCGTCTATCGTGTAACTAAGGGGCGGGTCTAGTATTACTGTAACCAAGGGGCGCATTTATTATTATCGAGCTCTGCCCATTAATTTAACATTCACCCTCTTCTGTAGCCATCCGCCCCTTACACGATATAATAATAATAGACCCACCTCTTGCTTACACGCTATAACAGATCTGCCCCTTGGTTAGAGTAATAATAGAGCAGCCCCTTGGTTACACGATATATAACAATAATAATAAATGCGCCCCTTGGTTACAGTAATACTAGACCCGCCCCTTAGTTACACGTATAGAATATTAAAAAAAAATGTCACAGTTACTTTGCTGCGTAACTAATTACTTTTCCAATGTAGTAACTGAGTTACTAACGCAATTACTTTTTGGGAGAAGTAATTTGTAACTTAACTAATTACTTTTTTAAAGTAAGATGACCAACACTGGAGGTGGGTCTTGAGTTTTTTTCTGAAGGCCCGATGGTTTTCTTCCATGCGGATGTCAGTGGGTAGAGCGTTCCATAGCCGAGGTCCTTGGACTGCGAATCTTCGATCTCCCTTGGATTTGAGGAGGAGGTTTTGGCTAGTTGATCGAAGTCTGCGGATGGGTGTGTAGTGATTTATTTTCTCACATAGGTATTGAGGAGCGTTTTCTTGTGTACATTTGTGGGCGAGGCAGAGGGTCTTGAAAGTGATCCGATCTTTAACGGTTAGCCAATGAAGGGTCCTTAGGGCTGGGTAGATGGATTCCCAGGTTTTTTTCCCAGTGACTAGTCTTGCTGCCGTGTTTTGGATGAATTGTAGGCGTGCAATCTGGTATTTGGGTAGTCCTATGTAGAGGGAGTTTGCGTAGTCGAGTTGGGAATTGATGATTGTTCCAACTACTACTGCTTTCTCTTTTTCTGGAATGAAGGGGATGAGTCTATGTAGCAGACGGAGAAGATGGTGCGAGCCGCTGACTACTGATCCTACTTGAGCATCCATAGTCATCTCTGAGTCGAAGATGACTCCGAGACTTTTGACTTTGGTGCTTGGGGAGATGGTCTGTCCAAGGATGGTGGGTGGTGTCCAAGGGGTCTTTGTTTTAATATTTCTGTTTGCGTTGAGGAGAAGAAGCTCTGTTTTGGATCCATTGAGTTTGAGGGAGCTCGTGGTCATCCAGTTCTCTATCAATGTGAGGCATTTTCTAGTTCTTGGTATTGATCATTCATTCATTCTCTATATAGATATATCTATATACTGTATATATAAGACATTTCTAGACAGAATTCCAAGTAAAGGTCCATTCACACCATCACATTAAAAGAAATGTACACGCATTTTCTTCAAAGTCTTTTTGGCATGTCTTTAATGTGTCAGCTAAAATGTAACTCAATACAAAATACATTTGACATGTGTTTTATATGCATTTTACATTTTATTTCTTTACATTTTTGTCATCTCCTGTCTATATTTTGTGAGCTATACCTGTGTTTGTTGAAAAAATGGATAAAACACACATATATTATTATTAATAAATATATATATATTTATAATATAATACAGGATGTATATAGCGCCAAAAGTTTGTGCGGCACTTTACAAAATGTAGGAAGACAGTACAGTTATAATTCAATACAAGAGGGTTATGAAGGCCCTATTTGCAAGAGTTTACAATCTAAAGGAGATGTGTTACAAATTTGGACAATTTCCTGCTCCCAACTTTGTGGGAACAGTTTGGGGATGGCCCCTTCCTGTTCCAACATGACTGAGCACCAGTACACAAAGCAAGATCCATAAAGACATGGATGAGTGAGTTTGGGGTGGAGAAACTTGACTGCCCTGCACAGAGTCCTGACCTCAACCCGATAGAACACCTTTGGGATGAATTAGAGCGGAGACTGCAAGCCAGGCCTTCTTGTCCACATCAGTGCCTGATCTCACAAATGCACTTCTGGAAGAATGGGCAAACATTCCCATAGACACACTCCTAAAAAATTGTGGACAGCCTTCCCAGAAGAGTTGAAGCCTGATATAGCCGCAAAGGGTGGGCCAACTCAATATTGAACCCACGGACTAAGACCGGGATGCCATTAAAGCTTGTGTGCGTGTAAAGGCAGGTGTCCCAATACTTTTGGTAATATAGTGTATATATATACTTTTATAGACAGAATTCCAGCACAAAGCAAAGGTTCATTCACAACATCACAGTAAAAAAAATGTACATACATTTTCTTCAAAGTCTTTTTGGCATGTCTTTAATGTGTCAGTTATAATGTAACTCAAAACAAAATGCATTTGACACGTGTTTTATGTGCATTTTACATTTTATTTCTTTACATTTTTGTCATCTCCTGTCTATATGTGGTGGGTTTTGTTTGTTGAAACACACACATATATTAATAATAATAATAATAATAATTATTATTATTATTATTATTATTATTATTATTATTATTATAATACAGGATGTATAAGTTTTAATTTCTAATGTGTATATTTTGTAACCCAGCTTTTATTAATACGTAGTAACTTTTATATGCATTAATCTATTTTGTATATGAATAAATTGTATTATCTTGATCCAATCGTTAGATCACGCGCCTTCCATCTCTTTTTTTCACTTGGTCTTCTTCGGACCACCCCTGGCCAACAGTTTGTGCAGCACTTTACAAAATGTAGGAAGACGGTACAGTTACAATACAATTCAATACAAGAGGGTTATGAAGGCCCTATTTGTAAGAGCTTACAATCTAAAGGAGAGGGGTACAAAAAAATAAAAATAAAAATTGGTAAGGGGATGAGCCAATTGTTAGGTAGATGTAGGATAAGGCTATATCAGGGGAAAGACACAACCCGAAGGCAAAGAGAGTGCTGCTCACCCCTAAGGGTAACAAAAAGGAGACAAATCCCCCACGTTGGGGTTTTTAGGCAGCGTGCAAAGAAGGTCAAGGGTATGGTATAAAAAGTTTGAATTTTATTAAATGAAAAATTATATATGAGAACCAAGTTACAACATGAGCTCCAGTAGGAAATACAATAACAACATGGATATGCACTTAGCAGACTATTATTCTCATATTGACATGTTAATGCAGTGTCTATCATGTAGATGAGAAGAGATCCCTGACGCGTTTCGGCCACAGGGGGTCTTCCTCAGAGGGACAGGTCTGCTAAAGAGAGCATAGTATCAGAATCATGAACATAATATAATTGTAAAAAGGAGAAAGGTTCTCCTGAAGAAACATGTAATACAGTAGTTCCATAGATGTAGGATAAGGCTTCTCTGAACAGGTGTGTTTTCAGGGATCACCTAAAGGTGGACACAGTAGGAGATAGCTGGAGCGATTGTGGTAGGGAGTTCCAGGGGATGGAAGAGGCTCTGGATAAGTCCTGGAGGCGAGCCTAGGAGGAGATGACGAGGGACCTAAAAAGAGAAGGTCTGGGGAAGAGCAAAGAGGATGGTTTGGGTGATATTTTGAGACTAGGTTGGCATCTTTTGCTGAACATTTTAAGAATGTTGCGCCTTTAGGCCCCTTTCACACTTATACGACTTGTCCCACGATTTGGGACTGCAAAGTAGCATGACAAGTCGTTCCCCATGATTTCCAATGACAGCCATTCATGTTAGTAGGACTTCAAGTCGTTCCGACTTCAAAGTAGTCCCTGCACTACTTTGGTCCGATTTTGATGCCACTTACACAGGCATTCCATATTTTTTTTTTGTTGAATTGGTAATTTTCCGTGTCTCTCTTACAATGGCGCTGCAAAATCACAGCAAAAATCGCAGTAAAATGACGTGACTTTAAAGTCGCACAAGTGTGAAAGGGGCCTAAGTGTGTTTTCCATACATTACAGTTGACTATATTGCAACACGAGTTTTTACAAAAATGTACAAAACATGCAGCAAGTAGGTCTTTTAAATACACCATGTATTGCCCTCTAACCTAACCCTGTGATGTGAAAAGCTTCATAAAACATAACAAACAGGGTAACTGTTTTGTCAACGGCTAGTGAGCGGTGGTGCCAGGACATACATATATGCATGTTTGCACACGTGCACTCTACCTGTAACTATGCTTAGTGAACTCACCTCAGCAAGTAGTAATGTTCTTCACACGTTCTAAACAATACTTTAACCACTTTGGCCCCGGACCATTTGGCTGGCCAAAGACCAGAGCACCTTTTGCGATTTGGAAATGCGTCAATTTAACTGACAATTGCGCGGTCGTGCCCCGTGGCTTTCTTTTGGTGGTATTTGATCACCTCTGCGGTTTTTATCTTTTGCGCTATAAACAAAAAAAAGAGCGACAATTTCGAAAAAAAAGCTATATTTTTTACTTCTTGCTATAATAAATATCCCCCAAAAAATATATAAAAAAAAATTAGTTTCCCTCAGTTTAGGCCGATATGTATTCTTCTAGAAATTTTTGGTTAAAAAAATCGCAATAAGCGCCTATTGCTTGGTTGGCGAAAAAGTTTTAGTGTCTACAAAATAGGGGATAGTTTTATGCCATTTTTATTTTTTTTTTTTACTAGTAATGGCGGCGATTTTTATTGTGACTGTGACATTATAGCGGACACATCGGACACTTTTGGCGCTATTTTGGGACCATTGTCATTTATACAGTGATCAGTGCGATTAAAAATGCATTGATTACTGTGTAAATGTGACTGGCAGTGAAAGGGTTTACCAGTAGGGGGTGCTGCAGGGGTTAAGTGTGTCCTGGGGAGTGATTCTAACGGTGGGGGGGTGGGCTATGTGTGACACGACACTGATCACCGCTCCCGATTACAGGGAGCAGAGATCAGTGTCCTGTCACTAGGCAGAACAGGGAGATGCTTGTTTACATTAGCATCACCCCGTTCTTCCTCATCGTGAGGCGATCGTGGGTATCCCCGCAGACATTGAGTCAGCGGGACCCGTGATCACGCTCACGGAGCTGCCAGTGGGCGCGCGCACCCGCAAGCCGCCTCTTAAAGGGCAACGTACAGGTACATTAATCTGCCTGTACAAGCCCTTCTGCCGCAGTATATGTGCGTGAGGGGGTCGGGAAGCAGTTAAAGCGGTTAAACAATACCATAAGGTAAAAAACTATTTTTAAAGGCTTTGTAATGTTTTAATGTTTTAATACTTTTATTATTATTCCAAAACAATGTTTACATTTCATGTATCTTAACATATTAATTCTAATTTCAATTACACGTCTCTGGTCTGTATTGTGTAGTATACAATTCCAACATTTGTGCTCTGTACTATACACATATTTGATATCTATTCCATCTAGAGAGCTGGGATGTGGACAGGAGAACCAATCACTTACCATGTTATACACCTCCCAACTAGCCTTTTTATGTTGGTCTACCGTATTGTACAGAGTTTCTTCCTTTTTTCTTTTTTGTTTACAAACTATTTTATTGGGTGCAAAAGGTGGTACAAAAAGAGTACAAAAATATGTCGAAACATTGACAGTAATAATAGGTTTAACATATGTAACATTGTAAGATACAAATAATTAGTTAAGTATTCTTAGTTGTGGTACAAAAGTTTTGATTATGGTCTATAGTACATGTTTCTTCCTTTTTTCAAGGCTCTGATGAAGAGGAAACCCCTCGAAACACGTCAGCCCACCTTTGAGCACTTGCCCTTGCATAGGCATGTTTAACTTTTAATTTCTAATGTGTATATTTTGTAACCCGGCTTTTATGAATACGTAGTAACTTTTATATGCATTTATCTATTTTGTATATGAATAAATTGGATTATCTTGTTCCAAGCGTTAGATCACGCGCCTTCCACCTCTTTTTTTCACTTGGTCTTCTTCGGACCACCCCTGGTCAGTTTAGGCAGCGGGACACACATGATCATCTTTTTTAAGTACTACCATTCTATACCAACAACGCCTTCACGAGCGCAGGAGAAATTCTTTCTCTGTTTATATTTTCAGTGGGCAAGCAGGGGCGCTCTGGTATCATGTGAGTTGGGGGGGCACACAAGGAGATGGGGGAGGGATTTGTGTTGAGAAGGGGAATTTGGGGAATGGCAGGGGGTAAGAATTGTTCTAGGAGGGCAAATTGGGGGAGGTATAGAGTAGGGGGAGAGGATTTGTTCTTGTTGGGGAAATTTGTGAGGTAGAGGATTTGTGCTAGGAGGGGGACTTTTTTTGGGGAGGGAGCAAAGATTTGGGAGGGGGGATTTAAGCAGGGAGCAGATTTATACAGGGAGGAGGGGGGGATTTATGCATAGGGGGTGAGCATTATGTTTAGTGCTCAATTTTTTTTTTTTTGGGAGAGGGGATTTTCGCTGACACATAAGGCTAATACATCTTGGGGGGCTCACAATTTGGCATGTTTGCTCTGGGCTCTAGATGACCTTGTTACGGCATTGGTGAGCAGTGATCCTCCATTGTAGAGCACATAAAATGTGATGATGTGAACAAACCCTCAAAGTTCTTGCAACTGCCAGAGGCAGAAATGGTACCCTGGGCCTTGCTTTCATAGGGACATGGACAGACTGACCCTTTAAGGGCTTATTCACACCAGGAGCAAGGCATAGCGAAAATCCAGTTCACAACAATGCATTGCAGAATTGCGCCCTGAAAAAAAGAACAGTGTGCCAACACACTCCCTGCTGAGTTAAACATATAATATTTTAATCAGCAAAGCTCATGCTTCCTGGTAATTAGAGAAATCTAGCTCTGACTCTGCAAGGGGGCCTCTGCAGAGAGACCACTGCTTCCACACAGAGAGCAAGAGACATTTTCTACAGCATGCTGGCAGGTAACAGGCTATTCTACTACTGCTTTCCAAAGGAAAAGGCTTTGCACACCTTTTGTTTTAGGCTTAAAGTGGGGTGCCGCCTAAAAAAAAAAAAAAAAATGTAAAAGTCAGCAGCTACAAATACTGCAGCTGCTGACTTTTAATAATCGTACACTTACCTGTCCCAGGGTCCAGCGATGCGGGGGATCGAAGCCCCTTCCCCTGCTCCGCTCGGCGGCTCCGGCATTCTTATGCCCCGTACACACGGTCGGAAATTCCGACCACAAAATCCGTCGGATTTTTTCTGACGGATTTTGTCTGACACTGGTGTTGCACACACACGGTCGGACAAAGTTGTCAGAAAATCCGATCATCCTGAACGTGGTGACGTTCGTTGCGTACGACGGGACTACATAGAGGCTAGTAGCCAATAGCTTTGGTCTTGTAATGTGATCTGAGCATGCGTGGCACTTTGTCTGTCGGAATTCGCTACACACGATCGGAAAAAGTCCGATAGGACTTTGTTGTCGGAAAATTTGAGAGCAGGAGATAAAACTTTGTCCGTCGGAAAATCAGACGGAAAAAGTCCGATGGAGCCCACACGCGGTCGGAATTTCCGACAACATGGTCCGATAGGACATTTTCCATCTGAAAATCCGACCGTGTGTACGGGGCATTACTGTGGGCACCCGGCTGTGGCTTCACAGTCGGGCAACCACTGCGCATGCACGAGCGGCGCCGCGCGCCGTGATACGCCGCACAGTCATCTGGGACCTGTCACGTGTCCCAGATGACTGACTGCACCGAGGGGAAGTGATGTCAGTGCCCGGGCACTGAAGGAGGCAGACTACGAGGGACCCCCTAGCAACAGGCATTTAGGGGTGAGTAAAAAAAAAAAATTTCCCAATTATTTTTATTTTTTTATGAATTTTAAGCAATTTTTTTTTTTGGTGGAAACACCACTTTAACCTGTAGCTGACCGCCCACTGTCAAATGACGGCGGGATGGTGCAGCTCTTGTGGCGGGCCGCCGTCATATGACGGCGCTCGCTTTTTGGCCACTAGGGGGCGCGCGCGCGCCGGCGGGAGCCGTGCACGTGTGCCTGCCGCGTAGCTGGGGACCCGATGAGCGTGCCCGGCGGCCGCGATGTCCGCCAGGCACCCGTGATTGCCCGGTAACTGAGCAGGACGTGGGTCTGTGTGTGTAAACACACAGATCCACGTCCTGTCAGAGGAGAGGAGACCGATGGTGTGTCCCCAGTCAGTCCCCTCCCCCCACAGTTAGAATCACTCATATAGGGAACATATTAACCCCTGCAGTGCCCCCTAGTGTTAACCCCTTCCCTGCCAGTCACATTTATACAGTAATCAATGCATTTTTTTTAGCACGGATCGCTGTATAAATGTGAATGGTCCCAAAAATGTGTCAAAAGTGTCCGATATGTCCGCCGCAATGTCGCAGTCATGATAAAAATCACAAATCGCGCCATTACTAGTAAAAAAAAAAAATAATAATAAAAATGCTATAAATCTATCCCCTATTTGGAGACGCTATAACTTTTGCGCAAACCAATCAATAGACGCTTATTGCGATTTTTTTTAACCAAAAATATGTAGAAGAATACGTATCGGTCTAAACTGAGGAAAAAATTTGTTTAAAAAAAAAAAAAATTGGATATTTATTATAATAAAAAGTAAAAAATATTGCGTTTTTTTTCAAACTTGTCCCTCTTAATTTGTTTATAGCGCAAGAAATAAAAACCGCAGAGGTGATCAAATACCACCAAAATAAAGCTCTATTTGTGGGGAAAAAATTATAAAAATGTTATTTGGGTACAGCGTTGCATGACCGCGCAATTGTCATTCAAAATGCGACAGCGCTGAAAGCTGAAAAATGGCTTGGTCAGGAAGGGGGTGTTCGTACCTGGTAGGCAAGTGGTTAATGTACACGGGACGTTTTAAAACTTCTCTTGAACTTGACAAATAGTAAGCGACGTTAAAAAATGTCTGTTTTGCCACGTTTACATGTCGCGTTTAGACATGTTTGCGTTTAGAAGCGTTTTTTGTTATTTTTTTAAAGTCAAAAACGTATCTCCATTAAAAATGCCTGTAAACGAACCATGGCTAAAAACGAGTTACATGCTTTTACAAGCTGTTACAGGCGTTTGCTGTTTCAAATGCCTCTGAACAACAAAAATGCTTCTAAACTCAACTGCCTAGAAACGACTATAAGGCCCCTTTCACACGCACACGGTCAAAAAAGTCCTGCTAGCAGCATCTTTGGAGCGGTATAGGAGCGTTGTATTCACCGCTCCTATACCGCTCCTTCCCATTGATTTGAATGGGACACCGCGGTAATACCGCGGCAATACCGCGGCATTACCGCCGCAAAGTGCGGCTACGGCGGCTCTCTGTGGGGATTTTAACCCTTTTTCGGCCGCTCGCGGGGGGTAAAGCCGCACCGCGAGCGGCCGAATACCACGGCTAAAACTACGGTAAAGCAGCGCTAAATATAGCGCTGCTTTACCGTCACCGCGGCTCCCCCCCCAGTGTGAAAGGGGCCTAAATGACCCTGTGTACATGTACTGATAAGATAACAGAGGAGGGTTCAACGGCAGCTGAAAGAAACGCCCAACTGCTCCTAAACGTCCGTTTACCAGCAGCCGTGTACATGAGGCCTTAATGTACCTGGAATCTATTTAGCTGATTTAACCACTTGCCGACCACCACACGCCGATTTACATCGGCAGAATGACAGGAGTGCGAAAAAAGGGCGTACCCGTATGTCCTTTCGTTATACCCGCCTAGCATGTGCGCGCACGCTGCGCGTCGCTTGTCCTGCATCCTCGATGTTAGCCGGCAGCCCGCGATTGCAAGGAGGAGAGGCAGAACGGGGAGATGCATATGTAAACAGGGCATTTCCCTGTTCTGCCTAGCAACATGACAGGGATCTACTGCTCCCAGTAATCGGAAACAGTGATCTCTGTCATGTTCTAGTGAGCCGACCCCCCCTACAGTTAGAACACACTGAGGGAAAACCCTTGATCGCCCCCTAGTGTTTAACCCCTTCCCTGCCAGTGTCATTTATACAGTAATCAGTGGCTATTTTTAGCTCTGGTCGCTGTATAAATGTCACTGGTCCCAAAATAGTGTTAAAAGTGTCCGATCTGTCCGCCTGCAATGTCGCAGTCACGATAAAAATCGCAGCTCGCTGCCATTACTAGTAAAAAATAAAAATTATAATTAAAAATGCTATAAATCTATCCCCTATTTTATAGACGCTATAACTTTTGCACAAACCAATCAATATACACTTTACCAGAAAAACGTAGAGGAATACATATCGGCCTAAACTGTGGAAGAAATGTGTTTTTTTATATATTTTTGGGGGGTATTTATTATAGCAAAAATAAAAAATATTGCCTTTTTTTCAAAATTGTCGCTCTTTTTTTGTTTACAGTGCAAAAAATAAAAAACGCAGAGGTGATCACATACCACCAAAAGAAAGCTCTATTTGTGGGGAAAAAAGGACGTCAATTTTGTTTGGGTGCAACGTCGCACAACTGCGCAATTGTGAGTCATAGCGAAGCAGTGCCGAATCGCAAAAAATGCTCTGGTCAGGAAGGGGGGTAAATCATTCCGGGGCTGAAGTGGTTAAAGGGGTTGTAAAGGTTATTTTTTTATTTTCTAAATAGGTTCCTTTAAAGCGGAAGTAAACCCATTGATTTAATAGTCTAAAAAAAAAAAGGCATGCCGTGAATACTAACTGCACATTGGCTGTGCTCTCAACCAAACAGTCAAACCATCCAATGGCTGGTGTCATAACGGATCACATGTGCAGCACTGTGGCAGTTGAAGATTAAACAGAGGCAAAGATGGCAGCTTCCTTGGCTGAAAACGATAGGGGGGTTTACTTCCACTTTAAGCTAGTGCATTGTTGGTTCACTTACCTTTTCCTTCGATTTCCCTTCTAAATGTTTTTTTTTTGCTTTGTCTGAATTTTTCACTTCCTGTTTCTCCTCTGTAAACTTCACACCATCATCCGAGCGGTGTTTAGTCAGCCAGAACAGCTTACTGAGGAGGAACAGGAAGTGAGAAATTCAGACAAAAAAAAAACAAAGAAAAAAAAAACATTTAGAAGGGAAATCAAAGGAAAAGGTAAGTGAACCAACACTGCACTAGCTTAAAGGAACCTATTTAGAAAATAAAAGAACAAACCTTTACAACCCCTTTAAGCTGAACAATCAGTTGGGCTTTAAGTAGAAACAAAAATGTATAAGAAATAATATGCCGTAAAGTTCAACTTTGATTTTTTTATTTATTTTTTTACACTTTTTTGGTAAAAGAAGCTTATATCTCATTCAAATTCACGAAATTATAAAAAGAACTTTAGCGATGGAGAATTTGAAGTATTAATAATTTAATCATCATAAAACATACACAGAATTTATTTCACCTTGCCAATTTAATCTTTCTGGATTTAACGTACATTTGTTGAATATGAGGATTTGTTAAATGTTTAAAGAGGCACTATGCCCATGAAAATAATGTAGACTTAAAGGGACATTATATTGAAAAATTACCTTTCCTTCTTTTTGTTAATGAAGTTTTTTTTTTTTCCTTATGGATTTCTAGCCAAGTAAAAGTGAATTGGGGTCAATAACAAAGTTGTCTCGCAGCTCAAAAGGCTTTCAACTACTAACCGTAACTAGAGAGAAATTTAGTGTTTCTGCAGATACTATCAGTAAATATTCAGTAGCTAAAGGACCAACTATGAAAAAGGCAATATGAAAAGTGGCAACACAATAATTTAAGTCAAAAGAATCTCAATTGACCTTAATCTGAATAAAAAAGAAATACATGCAGGCAGATCTAACAAGTTAATTACAAAGCTTCTGAATGGGTTTGCAGCCTTGTTAGGCAATTCTTTGCTGTACAATAGGTTGCAACCTTATGTACTAAGCTTCAGCAGTCTCAAATGAAAGGTGGGGCTTGAATCCTTGAACACATTGGGGTTGGTTTACTGAAACTGGAGCAGCTCTGCATTGTGGCAAATCAACTTCTAACTTCAGCCCGTTCAATTAGGGCCCTTTCACACTGATGCGTTTTTTCCTGCCTTTTTACCTTGCAAGAAAAACGCAAGGAAAATGTTTCCCTTTGAATCCTATGGGACTCTTTACACCACTGCGCTAGAGGTGCGGTGCGGTTTGAAAAGTCCTGCATGCTGCATCTTTGAAAACTGCACCAAAGACGCAGCTCCCCTTTGAAATTAATGGAAAATGTGGCAAAAAAAAAGCACCAATAACGCACCGCGTTTTGCATTTTTGGTGCATTTTTGACAGCTGTCCATTTTTTGCAGCTTCAGGCAACCAGAAAACACACTAGAAATGCATCTAAAATGCTGCAAAAATGCAAATACGTCTTTACTATGATTTTGGGAGCAGTGTGAACGCAGCCTTAACCGGTTCCTGACTGGCTCATGGTCTTTTTAAGGGGGCAGAATGGTGCCACTGGCCCCCCCCCCCCCATAGGAAGACAGCAGAAGACCAGACAGACCAGACAGACAGACAGACAGACACAGAATCAGCAGCCAGGAACCAAGAACAGATCAGACCAGGACCCAGAACCAGACAGACAGCAGATGACAGCCAGAACAAGAAGAACAGACAGACAGAAGCAACAGAATGCCCCAGACCCCAGAAGACAGCAGTGTCAGACCACCACGAATCAGACCAAAGCCCCCGCCAGTCACCAGAAAGACCCAGACCAGCAGAGACAGAAAAACCAGACCAGGACCAGCCAGACAGACAGAGCAGAATGGTGCCACCCCGATGCAGACCAAGAAAGACCCCAAGAAGAAATCAGCACACCGACCCAGCAGCAGATAGAGAATAGTAGCCGAAAGAGACCAGACAGAAACAGCAGACAGCCAAGCCCCCAGACAGCAGCCAGAAAGCCACAGAAAGGCAGCAAGAAAAAGGCCAGCCAGAATCAGAACAGAGAAAGCCAGATATCCAGGACCAGCAGCACAGACAGACAGGAATCAGGAGAAGGAATGGTACCAAAGTCAGACAGCCAGGAAAGACCAGAACCCAGCCCAGCAGAAGACAGAACCAGAACAGAACACAGGAAACAGCAGAAGAATCCAGAACAGAACAGAACAGCAGAACAGCAGAAGAACCAGACAGACAGCAGACAGTCAGAACAGAAGCAGACAGAAGCCCACACCACCCCAGACCAGAAGAATCAGAACAGACAGAAAGCAGACCAGACAAGACAGAAACAGATCAGCCAGAACCAAGCCAGACAGAACAGACAGCAGAACAGCCCCAGACCAGACGAACTGTGCAGAACAGACAGCCAGACCAGAATGGTGCCACAGAAGCCAGCAGACCCAGACAGGACCAGAATCAGAACAGACAGACAGTCAGCAGAACCCGCAAGACACAGACCAGGGACAGACATAGAAGACAGAGAGAATCAGAGACAGAACCCAGACCAGATGGCCAAGACAGAACAGAAGCCAGAAACCGCAGCAGAAAGGAGCAGACAGGAACAGGACCCCAGAACAGAGACTGAAAGGTGGCCAAGCAGAAAGGGCCTGCCAGAACAGGGGGGGGGGAAAAACCAGAACAGACCAGAAAGAACAGCAGATAATGCAGCAGACAGAGGACAAGAAGGCAGAAGAAGCAGAAAGATGCCAGACCCCCAGCAGAATCAGACCAGAGACAGCAAGACAGAAAGACCAAGAAGACCCAGCAGACCAGACAGACAGACAGAAGAATAGAAAGCAGGACAGCACACAGACAGACAGCAGAAAAACAAAACAGCCGAGAAGAACAGCAGATCCAGCTAAAGCCGACAGAGAAAGAACAGAACGCAGAAAAAGCAGACAGGACCAGAACCAGACCACAGGCACAGACAGACCAGAGAGCAGAATGAGACAGACCATGAACCGACAGCAGAGCAGAATGGATCCCAGACATCAGAACCCAGAAGCTGTATCCCCGGTTCCTGACCTAACCGGTTCCTGACTGGCTCATGGTCTTTTTAAGGGGGCAGAATGGTGCCACTGGGGTTACCTTTAAGAGACGCCAAAGGGCGCGTGCCACCGGAGGTACGTGCACGTGCCCGCTGCACGGCGTGGAACCCGATGAGTGAGGCCGGCAGACGCAATCGCCGCCGGCCACGCGTGATCGCGTGCACGAGAGCCAGCGCGGGGTTTTGTGTGTGTAAACACACAAATCCCTGTTCTTTTAGGGGAGAGGAGACATAGTTACATAGTTACATAGTTATCTAGGCTGAAAAAAGACACAAGTCCATCCAGTTCAACCCTAAAAAAAATAAATAAAATAATAAATAAAATAAAAAAATATCGTACAATCCAATATACCCAATTCTATACCCACAGCTACAGCAGGGGGAAAAAATCCCTTCCTGATCCCCCAAGAGGCAATCGGATTTTCCCTGGATCAACTTTATCTATAGGCTGACTGACTAGGGGAGGAGACATATTGTTGTTCCTACTAAGTAGGAACAACGATATGTCTCCTCCCCTAGTCAGTCCTATCTCCCCACAGTTAGAACACACCTAGTGAACACACATTTAACCCCTTTATGCACGAGAGCCAGCACAGGGTTTTGTGTGTGTAAACACACAAATCCCTGTTCTTTCAGGGGAGAGGAAACATATTGTTTGTTCCTACTAAGTAGGAACAACGATATGTCTCCTCCCCCAGTCAGTCCCCTCCCCCCACAATTAGAACACACCTAGGGAACACACATTTAACCCCTTTATCGCCCCTTAGTGTTAACCCCTTCCCTGCCAGTGACATTTATACAGTAATCAGTGCATATTTATAGCACTGATCGCAGTATGAATGTCAATGGTCCCAAAAATGTGTCCGATCTGTCCGTCGCAATGTAGTAGTACTGCTGAAAACTATTTCCATTACTAGTAAAAAGTTAAAAGTAAAAAAAAAAATGCCATAAATCTTTCCCATAGTTTGTAGATGAATGAATGATTTGTATAGCGCTGCAAATGCGGACTGAATCGCCTCAAGATACTATAACTTTTGCGCAAGCCAATCAATATACACTTATTGTGATTTTTTTTTTAACCAAAAATATGTAGAAGGGGGGGGGGGGATATATAGCAAAAAGTTAAAAATATTGTTTTTTTTTTCAAAATTTTTGCTCTTTTTTTGTTTATAGCACAAAAACGAAAAACCGCAGAGGTGATCAAATACCACCAAAATAAAGCTCTATTTGTGGGGAAAAAAAGGACATTTTGTTTGGTTATATATCATTTCTGGACTTGCTTCACCTTCTCTTTTCTGTCCCTAGGTGGTATTATGCTGGTGACATTAGATAGACAACAGCTTAGCAAGGTCAGGTTATGAATGGATCAGGTGTCTTAGCCAATGGGCAGGGGTTTCTTTAAGCCCCTTGGCCTACTGGCAGAGCCTATTTATTTGGGTGGAGTCAGGTGATCGGGGTTCTGTGCCACCTGGACGGCTGTCTGGGTGGATGTGTGTTATACTGCCCTTTCACTCCCAAATACGTAAGGGAAGAAACCCATCTTCATGGAAGATTAGGGTCAGCTACACTCTTGGCACCCTCATCCAATGGCAATATGACTTGTTCCAATTTACCTTTAGGCCCGAGTATAATGTAAACTCGTTCAGAATGTTCAATGCAGCTCGCCGGGAGCCTCCTGGGTCTTTAAGGAACAAAATCAAAATCAAGTAATTTGCATACAGTGCAAGACATTCTCTAATATTGCCTACCCTAAGCCCCCGTACACACGGTCGGAAATTCCGACCACAAAATCCGTCGGATTTTTTCCAACGGATTTTGTCCGACACTGGTGTTGCATACACACGGTCGGACAAAGTTGTCGGAAAATCCGCTCATTCTGAACGTGGTGACGTTTGTTGCGTACGACGGAACTACGTAGAGGCCAATAGCTTTGGTCTCATAATTTGATCTGAGCATGCGTGGCACTTTGTCCGTCAGAATTCTCTACACATGATTGGAAAAAGTCCGATTGGATTTTGTTGTCGGAAAATTTGAGAGCAGAATCGGAAAAAGTCAGATGGAGCCCACACACAGCGGATTTTCCGACAACATGGTCCGATCGGACATTTTCCCTCGGAATTTCCAACCGCGTGTACGGGGCTTAAAGCCTCAACCTCCTGTAAATGACCTAAGGGCAACCGCCAGGGCCTCCATGGTTAAGGCAAAAAGGAAGGGGGATAAGGGACACCCCTGTCTGGTGCCCCTTCAGACCCCGAAAAAGGGGGAGGTGTAGAGCCTCAGACGTATTGCCACATGGGGACATCTTTACAACTTGGTTATCCATTTCCTAAACACTGGCCAAAACCCCTTAGGCCTCTTTCACACGAACGATCTGTTCAGGTCTGCCTGTCAGTTTTTTAGGCGGACCTGAACGGATGGTCCATAGACCTCTATGGAGTGTCAGATGTCAGCGGTGACATGTCCGCTGACATCCGACTCGCTCCGATCCGAAAAAGTGTGACTCGTTAACCGCGTTACTCGCAATCCGAGGTTCCACTGTACTGTATTTTCTAATTCCTATTTTAAAACATATCCTATATACTCAAATTTCTTCATAAATTCAGGCAAAAATGGATTCTGCTACATGTCTTTGGCAAAAAATAAATGTATATTAATTGGTTTGTTTAAAAGTTAAAAGCAGAGAGTTGCAATTAAATCATTGGGAAGAAGGCTGCTCCATCCCTGATACACTAGACAAAAAATATCTCCAATGGGACATTGCAGCAATAGAAATCACACAATTACAAATTGGTGTATAAAAAGTAAAAAATAACTTGTATTGAACAAAAGGTTTAACCACTTGCCGACAAGCCGTCGTCATTATACATCGGCAGGTCGGTACGATCCAGCGAACCGTCGTAGCTATACTTCGGTCCCTTTAAGAGAGATAGCAGGCGCGCGTGGGGGTGCCGATGCTCGTGACCAGCGGTCGTGATGACCACTAGCCACAAGCGTTTGTGGGCATGAGAGGCAGAACAGGGACGTGTGTGAGGAGAGGAGAGAGAGATCATGAGATCCTACGAGCTGGGAACCACGATCTCTCTCCTATAGTCAGTGTGAAAGCAGCCGTAACCGGTTCCTGACCGGCTCATGTTTTTTTACGGGTTAGAATGGCACTGCTGCGCAAAACCCCTTATGGGTACGGGAGTTACCTTTAGGAGCCGCCGGTGGCACAGTTGCACGGCAGAGGTCCCGATGCGTGAGGCCGGCTGTCGCAACCGCGTGCACGAGAGCCACCATGGGGATTTGAACACACAAATCCCTGTTTTATTAGGGGAGAGGAGACATATTGTTTGCTCCTACTAAGTAGGAACAACAATATGTCTCCTCCCCTAGTCAGTCCTATCCCCCCACAGTTAGAACACACATTTAGGAAACACAGTTAACCCCTTGATGGCCCCCTAGTGTTAAACCCTTCCCTGCCAGTGACATATATACAGTAATCAGTGCATTTTTATAGCACTGATCGCTGTATAATTGTCAATCGACAATAAGACAAGAGTGACAGCGATGAAAGCTGAAAATTGGCCTGGGCAGGAAGGGGGTATACAGCATGTGCCCAGTAAGCAAGTGGTTAAAGAGCAGTTTTACTTACCTTGTTTCTCGGTTTCCTGGCAGCTGGCACTCTCAAAATCTGATTTTATTTCTATTTTATCTTTTAATGGGCTATTATTTTTGATCTTGCTATTTTTGGCTGAAGATCTGTTTTAAGAAATATGGTATTTCCTTATTAGAGCTTTGATGTCCAACAGTAGATGCCCCTCACTGGCGCATCCATAAGGGCAGCCTTTAAAGCCTACCTCTGGAGCTTCTATCCTAACATTCGTTCTTTTGTTACCACAGCCCTAATTAAATGTTACTTGCTAAAATCTGTCAGGAGTGCTTCTCTAACGGTTTAAAAGTATGAAGAAAAGGAAAAAAAAATAAAAATGCTTGAAACATTTAAAAACCTGGCTTTAACAAACGTCTTTCTTTCAGCGTTCATTAATTAATAACAGTATTTGGGATGCTTGGCTTCAGCAAATTACAGCACTTAAAATATCTACCCTTTCAGTGTGAAAAATGAAAATACCCATCTACCTTGTCTTTCCACTAATGAAGATATTATTAATTAGTTTTGCAAAAACATAGATCTAACCATAATATGCAACAGTTATTAGAGATAATTAACTACGGATCATTGGTTTGAAACATCTAGTCCAAAATAATTTCTGAAGGGCACATTATTCTAAGAGATAAAATAATTACGTTTCTGAACCAAGCGTGTGTTCTGTCTTCACGTCTTTTGTTCTCCTTTTGTTTCTGTTAATTTCTGTATTTTGAAAAGCCACCTGTATTTCCAGGGGACATTTAACTGAGAAGGAAACTAAATAGTATGGAAGTATATGGGAAAATTGGGGGGGGGGGGGGGGGGGGGGGGATTAGACACATCAAGTTCTTCCTCGAACCACCCAAAATTCACCAGTAAGTGGAATATAAATGAGTAAACCATGTTCCTGTAATCTCTAAAGTGGCTATAAACCTCTTTACTGAAAAATGAGAAGAGTATATATCCCCAGGGCCGTTTTTAAGGCAGGGCAAAAGGGGCAGCTGCCCTGGGCCCTGTCATTGTTGTGGGGACTACGTAGAGGCCAGTAGCCAATATCGTTCGTCTCCAAATTTCTTCTGAGCATGCGTGGCACTTTGTGCGTCGGAATTCTCTACACACGATCGGATAAAGTCTGATCGGATTTTGTTGTCGGAAAATTTTAGATCCTGCTTTCAAATTTTTTCCGTTGGAAATTCCGACGGAAAAAGCCTGCTAGAGCCCACACACGATTGGATTTTCCGACAACATAATCCGATCGGACTTTTTCCATCGGAATATCCAACCGTGTGTACGGGGCAAAAGGCTAAAACTAAATTTAAATTTGACTTCAAAATTAACACTGGTCTGTAGTGCATGTTCATACCTCAATACCATAAATAATAACATATTAGATTTTTCACTCCAACAGTATATAATGAGTTTGGAAATTGTAGAGAAATATTTAACTAATGTACAGGTATTACAATGTAATTACACCCATTTGATTTTAGACAACTAAAATGTACGGGAGATTTAGTCGACTAAATACGACTAAAACTAAAACAATTGCAGAAGACTAAAATGGGACTAATACTAAAATGCCATTTTAGTCCTAAGACTAAAACTAAATCGCAATTTACTGCCAAAATTAACACTGATCTACAGGAGTTTTGTGTTCTGTAGAAGCAACCGAATGGGGGTTATTTACGAAAGGCAAATCCACTTTGCACTACGAGTGCAAAGTGCACTTAAAATTGCACTGAAAGTGCACTTGGAAGTGCAGTCACTGTAAATCTGAGGGGAAGCTCTAAAATGAGGGGAAGCTCTGCTGATTTTATTATCCAATCATGTGCAAGCTAAAATGCTGTTTTTTTATTTTCCTTGCATGTCCCACTCAGATCTACAGCGACTGTACTTCCAAGTGCACTTTTAGTGCAAAGTGGATTTGCCTTTAGTAAATAACCTCCAATGCTATCCTTCGTGTCATGCACATTAGGGCGTTTACAGGCATATTTTGAGATCAACGTTTAGAGGCAGAAAAAAAAAACTTTTTATTCGCGTTTCTGATTGGAGCTTACTGGCAGAAAAAAATCTGAAAACAAAAAATGCTCTATATGAGCGTTTTTTACTCCAAAGAGAACAGACGTTTTTTTTTTTTTTAAGCCCAGTGTGCATGGAGCCTCACTGCTCATTTAGTCTGTGAGGACAGTAAAAGTTTTCAGTATAGTTTCACTTACCCTATCTTGCCTCTGCAAATCCCATGCTCCAGCGGTGGACTATCCTTATTCAATATTAACCACTTCAGCGTTGGAAGATTTACACCCCTTCATGAACAGGCAAATTTTTTGGCACTGAGTTACTTTAACTGACAATTGGCGGTCATGCGATGCTGTACCCAAATAAAATTGACATTCCTTTTTCTCACATATAGAGCTTTCTTTTGTTGGTATTTGAGCACCTCTGCGTTTTTTTTTTTTTTAGTTTTTTTTTGCTCTATAAACAAAAAAAGTCAGACAATTTTGAAAAAAAAAAAAATAATAATATTTTTTACTTTCTGCTATAAAACACATCCAATACATTTTTTTTATTGTAGATTGTAGCCAGACCTAGACCACTTTAACACTGAGGTCCTTTTCAGGTGCTTTCGCGTTAAGGCCCCTTTCACACTGGGGCGCTTTGCAGGCGCTACAGTGCTAAAAATAACGCTTGCAAAGCGCCCTGAATCAGCCGCTGCTGTGTCTCCAGTGTGAAAGCTCGAGGGCTTTCACACTGGAGCGGTGCTCTTGCAGGAGGTTAAAAAAACTCCTGCAAGCCGCATCTTTGGAGCGGTGAAGGAGCGGTGTAAACACCCCTCTTTCACCACACCTGCCCATTGAAATCAATGTGGCAGCGCGGCTATACTGACTATACTGCTGGCAAAGCGCCGCTGCAAGGGGTTTTAACCCTTTTTCGGCCGAATAGCGCCGCTAAATCGAAGGTAAAGCGGAGCTAAAATAGCGCCATTTTACCACCAACGCCGCTCCCGACCCAGTGTGAAAGGGGCCTAAGAAAAGCGCCTGAAAAGCTCCCGAAAACATATATCCATTAAAATCAATGAATGCTTTCACACTGGGGCAGTGCGCTGGCAGGGCGATGAAAAAACACCCCTCTCCATTAAAATGAATGGAAAGCTCTTCAAAAGCGCCTGAAAAGCTTTTCAAAAGCGCTCAGTGTTTTACTGGCAGTTTAGGAGCGCCTCAGTGTGAAAGGGGCCTTAGTGGAGGAAGATTTCTGCAGCATATTTGGCAAGTACAGAATCACAGTATATATAAAAAGGGGTTTGGAAAGAAGCTTCAGAATGGCAACGATGTTTTTATTACAAATGATGTGAGCAGACTGCAGTTCCTCTTGAAGGGAAAGCAAGCAAACACAATGGAAAAAAAAAAAACAATTTCTATTACCCAATGCCAGAGTTATCTCAATAAAGCAGACAACAAGCAATGATAGCGGTAAACTCAATGTATTATTCTCTCAGAAAGTTGATAACACAACTATAGTTGCTGCACAGTCCAGCACACAGGATGGTTAACAAAAAAAATAAAAACTAGGCATAAGAAGCATAGGACAACTGAGTCAGAAGGAACAATAGCAGTGCCACCAAGATGTATTAACAGGCAGTAAAAAAACACAGCCTGCTGGTATGCACTAATGGTGGCTGTGCTAGGTCTTGACCAACTGGTTAAACATAGTCAGAAATCAAGCAATATAAACAGTGTAGGGAGAGTATAGAGTATGAGGGAAACTTGTAAGATGGTGGATGATGAGGGAGTCTCTAAGATTGATCTTCTGCCGGCTAATGCTGGGGCCATTTTTGAACTTGTGCACTTATGATAGTTCTTAAACCTGCATGTAGGTAAACGGCAGGGGGTGCAATGTAGACTGTGGCATGAGGAACAAACTGTGCAAGGGGTGGTGACGATGCACTACGGCCAAAGTTCATAGTCAGCAATGGCGCGGCAGAGCTATTGAAGGGGATAAAATAAAGAATGGAGGGGTGAAAATTAACTAAAGATATTCTATTTCCAGTAACTTGAATACTGCTGAAAGTACAAAGCAGGCCAGAGGCCCTCTCACTGTTTCCCAGTGGATGGACTTTTAGCGATGGAAGGGGCCACTTCAGTCTGGTCCCAGTGCGGCTTCAGCTCACTCGACAAGAGGAAGGAAGTTGGCAAACTTCCCAGTCTCAGTGATAATCTTGCCTGGTCAGGGAGGCTGTAGATGCGACTGGCTCCTTGGCGATATCACCCCCCCCCCCCCAAGCTCTGTAGGGCTTGCTCAATCTCCTGCTCCCTCCGACAGGTCTGTACCTGTAAACTCCTGCGGGACCAAGAGAGTGGGCTTTTCCCAGGCAAAATAATATAAAGGCTGTTAGGCTCCTTCTAGGTCCCATAGCCTGTTGGGACCTGTAGTTTAGAAGGTTGTTGTGTCATTACCCGCCCTCCACCTTGAACTACACCTCCCATAATTCCAGATGCCTTACATAGAAGTCCATGGGTTGGCATTTACTTAACTCCTTCCCTGCTGGCCGGAGGAGAACTATACAGCTCAGTATAAAAAACTCAAACAATGTCTTTGTCTCCATTTTGTCTTAGCCCAGTACCTGGCTACATAGACCTGCATTCATTTCTGTCTTATATGTCTGCCTGGAGTTCATCTTTAACCGCTTAAGGACCGCCTCCTGCACATTTACGTCAGCAGAATGGCACGGCTGGGCAGATCAACGTACAGGTTTAAGAGCCCAGCCGTGGGTTGCGCATGCCGCCGCAGGCGGCGCGCTCGCGACCCGGTCCTGAGCTCCGTGACTGCGGCCATGGGACCAGCGGACCCGATCGCCGCTGGTGTCCCGCGATCGGGTCACAGAGCTGAAGAACGGGGAGAGGTCTGTGTAAACAAACCTCTCCCCGTGCTTCCTACACTGCCTGTCACTGATCGGCTGTTCCCTGTCACCGGGAAAGCCGATCAGTGGCTTCAGACATAAAGCCACGCCCCCCTAGTGTAAAAAAAAACACACACACACACTCACGTAACCCCTCCCCGACCCCTAGTGGTTAACTCCTTCACTGCCATTGTCATTTACATAGGAATCAGTGCATTTAAATAGCACTGATTTCTGTATAAATGACAATGGTCCCAAAAATGTCCGATGTGTCTGCCATAATGTCGCAGTCACAATAAAAATCGCTGATCGCCACCATTACTAGTAAAAAAAAAAATATTAATAAAAATGCTATAAAACTATCCCCTATTTTGTAAATGCTATAACTTTTGCGCAAACCAATCAATAATCGTTAATTGCGATTTTTTTTTACCAAAATATGTAATAAAATACATATCGGCCTTAACTGAGGAAAACATTTTTTTTATATATTTTTTGGGGATATTTATTATAGCAAAAAGTAAAAAATATTGCATTTTTTTCAAAATTGTCGCTCTATCTTTGTTTATAGCGCAAAAAATAAAAAACGCATAGGCGATCAAATACCACCAAAAGAAAGCTTTATTTGTGGGAAAAAAAGGACGCCAATTTTGTTTGGGAGCCACGTCGAACGACCGCGCAATTGTCAGTTAAAGCGACGCAGTGCCGAATCGCAAAAAGGGGCCTGGTCCTTTGGCTGCAAATTGGTCCGGGGCTTAAGTGGTTAAAGCAAGTATTGTCAGAGAACATTTGTCCCCCTTGCCTGCCTTCTTCTTGTGAAAAATGACTCAAAGGGAAAGTTGCTTCCTAAATCATTTTTTAAGAAAAAATAATATAATTTATTTGATTTATTCATACTTTAATATTAGGAAAAAAATCAATAATGTATTTAATTGAAACAAAAAGAAAAAAAAAACATGCAGTAGGTGAGATGGTAAATTGACTCAAAAGCAAAGATATAAAAATACTTAATTCTTGTTGTCACAGATCTTGCCAAAACCTTGATAACTTCTCTAAGAACAAGGAAATAAGGAAGTAAAACTTTAATAACACGGGTTAAACAACGCGTAATATTTTCTCACAATCCTATCTGCTTGCTGTGACATACACGCAAAATAAATCAGGACTGTTTAAATTTAATTGCTCTTAATAAATTGCAAAATTTTAGTGGCACTTCCCTGAGAAAATTGAAATTATATAATTGAAAATATAGTTTCTAGGTAATGTCTTTTTTTTTTCTTTTAATAAAGGAGTTGCAGATAGATACAGTGAATGATAAGGTGTGCTTAAGCAGGATGAGGCTATATAATCATTCATTACACTTGGTAAAAGTTCACATAATATAGCTATATTTTATTGCACACAGTATCTTGGAGCTCTTATTAGATGAACTAAGTGCTGTGACATGCACAAGAACACAAAGTTCAAATTTGCTTGATATTTTAATGAAACAATACTTTAGTATTAAGCATTACAGATATACATATATAGATATAGATTTTTTTTTTTAGATTAGGTCACATATATCTTCCTTTGCTTGTTAGTTGAACTATACTATATATATATTAGTAGACAATTAATAAACTTGTTTTTTTAATGAAACTCCAAAAATGTAAGATAAATAAAAAGAATTAATATAAAAAAATATAAAACGTACAATATTATATTGAAAAAATAGGAACATGAAATCTTATATAATTGTAGCGCTACCCCCAGTTAAGAGAGCCGCTGGTTTGTTTTGGGTCCCTGAGTACAGCTCCACCAACCCCCGGCAATTTGGCTCTACCCGCTCTGGCACAGTTAGTAAAGGGGTACGTCCCTATGCACATAAAACTTAGCTTATACTCTAAGTGTAATTGGTATGAACTCACAAGCAGACTGCTGAAATAAGAATAACTGGCTTTACTTTGGTCAGTAAGGGAAAAGAATAGCAACATGCATTTGAACATATATCTTACAATACTTTAACAGGTCCCTGCAATATGCACTTTAACATGTACACAGGTATATCAATCTAACAATGGGGAAACGGAGCGCCCAGTGTGGCGACCGTCTGCTATACACCCCTGAGGTGCAATAAATCTATCTGCGCCTACCTAATGGACCAGGCCTGATCCCTAGCAATAGAGCTCAGTCCTTGTACTAGTACAGTGTTCTTCACCGGCAATAAATCTGTAGAGGTGGTGCACATGTAGCTTTAAATGGTGTCATTTGTAATCCACAAAAAGTAACATTGCTGCTCTGAGGTAAATTGCGCCTAGGCAGTTCAGTAGGCATGAAACGTGTGTGTCAATGCAGGATTGAGCCTACAGGCTCTCTCACCAATCCTTGGGGTACCGTCCTCCGATCCGGTCCCTCTAATGGCGGCTCTGGTCTCTTCAATGGCGGCGTCCGGTCTCCTCAGTCACAGCCCTGCACTCCGGTCATCAGCTCCGTCCGACCGACAGTAAGGGGAAGTCTCCGCTCCGCTGCTGTGGACTCTGAGGGGTGAGAGTCTCACTCCATCGGCTGCAAGGCCCAGGCTTCAGGCCTTCAGCTCCGGTCCGCACAGGTGTCTCTGCTGGCTGCAGTCTCCGCGTCACACGCTCTGTCAGCAGAGGCAGGCCAGTCCTGTCAGGCCTCAGAAGAGGAAGTGTCCCAAGAGAAAGAGGCGGTCTCCGCTCTTCCCTTTTATAATCTCCCCCAGCAGCCTCCCGGGCGGAAGTCAGCAGCCCGGGGGCCTGGGGAATTATGGGAGATGTAGTCTCTAAGCCTAAAAGGGGTAGAACCCCGCTACACACTCCCCCCACTTTGAATCTTTGGTCCCCAAAGACAGTGTTCAAACTACAAACTTTCTCGGGAACAACATTTTCACATAATTTGGACAGAGGAGCTTCCCACCAATTGGCATGAGATGGGGAGCTGTCCTGTCTACAGGTCACTTCAATGTGGGCGACCTGTTTAACTGTGCCAGAGAGTGAGCTAGGGTTGCCCTCCACTAAATGAACAGCGGAAGGGTCAGGGCGTTCAGCACTTCTCCTTGCTGTAGTAACAGAGTCCTCTGAACTTTCTCCCATCTTGGGGTAAGTTAACTTCTTGGGAGGCTTCACACTCCTGCGAGCTCTCTGTTCTCTTGGAACTTCTTCAGGAACACATTCTGGCGACATCTCTGGTTCTGGAACATCTTCTTCTTGTTCTGGGTAGAGACCAGGGATGTCTTCCCAGCACTCAGGCACATCACTGAATGGCACAAACTCTGTGGCTTCTGGGTTCAATGTGTTATCTTCCACATCTTCAGTGGGTGGAAGATCTATGGCAGAATTTCCTGGAGTTGAGGAAGGCCATAGCCATTCAGGTTCTCCTCTTTCTTCCTCTGGTTGGGGGTCCTGTCCACCCCTAACTTGGGAGGTCTGGGACCTAGTTATAGGCCTGGGGGTATCCAGAATGGAAACAGATTCAGGTACATCTCTTGCTGGAGGCATTCTGACTGCTTCAGTGAGTGGGAGCAAATGATTCCTATGCCAGGTCTTCAAAGGCCCCAATCTTCCTTCTGGCTTCAACTTGTAGACAGGCAATCCTGGAAGTTTTCTACAGATGATATATGGCTCTGATCTCCATCTATCAGCAATCTTGTGTTTCCCAGGGATCCCTAGGTTGCGTAACAGTACACGGTCCCCAGGCTGTAGGTCCTGTACTCTAACTTTCAAATCAAAGTTCCTCTTGTTTCGGGCCCCTCTCTGGTTAGAGGCCGCTTGAGCTTTCTCATAAGCTATCTTCAAACTGCGCCTCAGTCTGTCCACATATCCTTTGTGGGAGGCAGCAGAGGCATGGTCTAAGGAAATGCCGAAGGCCAAATCCACTGGCAATCTTGCTTCTCTCCCAAACATAAGCCGGTAAGGGGAAAAACCTGTCACATCACTTGTGGTGCAGTTGTAGGCATGCACTAGAGCTGAAATGTGTTGACTCCAATGTTGCTTCTTCTCTGTTTCTAGAGTTCCCAACATGTTCAATAGTGTCCTGTTGAACCTTTCAGGCTGGGCATCACCTTGGGGGTGATATGGTGTAGTCCTAGTCTTCTCTACTCCCAGAGAATCTAGTAGCTTCCTGATCAGGCGACTCTCAAAGTCCCTTCCTTGGTCTGAATGGATTCTCTGTGGCAGTCCATAGTGAACAAAGTACTTCTCCAAAAGTACCTTGGCTACTGTAGAGGCCTTCTGGTCCTTGGTTGGGAAAGCCTGAGCATAACGAGTGAAATGGTCGGTTACCACCAGAACATTTCCCAATCCGCTCAAATCGGGTTCAAGGCAGAGAAAATCAATGCATACCAGATCCATTGGGCCTTCACTCTGTAGGTGGCCCATTGGGGCAGCTTGATGGGGTAATGTCTTCCTCTGAATGCATCTTGCACAGGAATGGCAATACTCCTCCACTTCGGTCCTCATGCAGGGCCAATAAAACCGGTCTCTGACAAGTTGGAAGGTTCTCTCTGCTCCCAAGTGACCATGCTGGTCATGTAAGGCAATCAGCACAGTCTCTCGATGCTTCTCGGGGAGAAACAACTGCCACTTGTCTTCTGGTCCATCAGAGGGGCCCCTTCGGTAGACTACCCCCTGATGCACCTGGAGCTTGTCCAATTCTCTCCTCAGTAGGCGAGCTTCTTTAGAAGGGTGAAGGCGAAGTCTCTCTGGACTCTTGTCTTCCAGGGCTTCCAGGACCAATTTCCCCATGGGATCTTCCAATTGGTCACACCTTAGCTCCTTCTTGGACAGCTTCGGCAGACACTCTTCTGCCAGTTGAGTTACCCCACAGTAACACTTTGGGACTCCCACTGTGGTAACTCCTATTTCTTCAGCCCTGGATCCTCCTCTGGCTTGGAGTTCAGCCCCTGACAAAGGGCTCGCACTCCATCTGGTGCCACTTGGGTCCAGTCTTCCCAATCGTCGACCACGACATGGGATCTTCGGGACAGGGCATCTGCATCCCTATTTCCAGCCCCTGGTCTGTACTTGAGACTGAAATTGAATCCAGACAACGCCGCCAACCATCTGTGTCCAGTTGCATCCAGCTTGGCGGTGGTGAATAGATAAGTCAAGGGGTTGTTATCTGTCTTTACAGTAAACTCGGCCCCATACAAGTAGTCTCTCAACTTGTCAACAACTGCCCATTTGAGGGCTAAGAACTCCAACTTGTGGGTGGGATAGTTCTTCTCGGAGGGGGTCAGGCTCCGGCTCACATAAGCCACTGGTCGTAGCTGGTCTTCATGCTCCTGGTAGAGTACTCCACCTAGGCCCTCATGGCTGGCATCAACGTGTAGCTCATATGGTCTAGTGGGATCAGCGTAGGCCAAAACTGGGGCTGTGGTGAGACTTCTCTTCAAGGTCCTGAAAGCCTCTTCACACCTTGAATTCCACTGGTCTTGGACCGACTCACTGGACCTCCTAGGCCCCATTCCATCCTCCTCTCCTTCTGTCTTCAGCAGCTCGTTGAGGGGTTTGGCAATGCGGGCAAATCCATCCACAAACCTGCGGTAGTAGGAGCAGAACCCCAAGAAAGACCGGAGTTCTGTAACTGTTGTGGGCCTTGGCCACGAAGTAACTGCCTCCAGCTTCTCAGGGTCTGTAGCCACTCCTTTTTCAGACACTATGTGTCCCAGATAGTTCACAGAAGACTGATAGAACCGACACTTCTCTGGAGAAAGTTTAAGTCCCTCTTCACTGAGCCTCTTCAGTACTTTCTCCAATCTGGCTTCATGTTCTTCCAAAGTCTTTCCAAAGACAATGACATCGTCCAGATACACAAGGACTTCTATGAGGTTCATGTCTCCAACTGTCCTTTCCATTAGGCGTTGAAACGTAGCAGGAGCTCCAGATAGGCCCTGAGGCATCCTGTTGAACTCAAAGAATCCTACTGGGGTTATGAAGGCAGTCTTTTCTCTATCTTCTGGATGCATGGGGATCTGGTAATACCCACTCTTGAGGTCCATCACACTGAACCACTTAGCTCCAGATAAACTCTGCAAGGCATCTTCTATCCTTGGCGTGGTGTACTGGTCAGGAATGGTCCTCCTGTTGAGAGTTCTGTAGTCAATGCAGAGTCTCAATGACCCATTCTTCTTCCTGACTACCACAATTGGGGAGGCGTAGGGGCTTCTGGACTCCCTAATCACTCCCGTCTTCTTCAGTTCCGCAAGCTGCTCCCTCAGATCCTCCAGATCTGCTAGCGGGACTCGCCTCACTCTCTCTCTGAATGGCTTGTCCTCTTGCATGCGGATTCGATGGGTGGCACTCTTCGCACACCCCACATCAAACTCATCTTTTGAGAAAATCTTCTCCCATCTGGTCAGCTGGGCCTTGGCTCTCTCTTTCCAAGCTCCAGGTAGGTTTGGGTTTTCCATGGAGAGTTTCTTCCAAACATCTTCACTTTCACCCGTCCCCTTCACTTCTGACCAGCCAACTGGGACAGCAGGACTCACCTGTCCCAGAAGCATCCTGGCAGGGATCTCCACGGGCTGCTCCGTGGGGTTCCTCACACTGACAGGGACTCTTCCTCTTGCCTTCTTCAGGTCCTTCAATGAGATTACTTCTGGTATCACTTCCAGACCTGAGTGACCCTCCATTGGGTCAGGTTCCAACATCACAAAGGGGCCAGGCTGCTCCCAAGTAAGTTTTACCGTGGCTCTCATGCAGGTCACCTCTCCAGGCTGTAACACTGCTCCTTCTTTTCCAAGCCTCCATACCCTTCCTATCCCCTCACTTGGGGTCTTCTGCTCTAGGACCAACCGCTGGTAGGCTGCCTTCAGCATGGGATGGATCTTGGGAGGTGAAAGATTCTCTTTCTTCACCAGGGGGGTCAGAAGCCTTCTGACTAGGTCCGTGTTCGTCCCTATGATCAGGGACGTCTTGCTGGTTCCTGGTGGGCGGGGACACACCACTGCTAAGGTGTCGAACACTTCAGACTTCCCAGCTACGGATGGGTCAAACGTCAATCTGATGGGTAAGTATCCATCATAGGGGAAGCTCTGAGTTCCCAATCCCCTTATCTCCAACTCTTCTATCTTCTGTATAGGCAGATGACTCAGGTATCTGTCATAGAAGTCCCTGTACAACAGGGTCACTTGTGCTCCAGTGTCTAGAAGGGCCTTCGTGTACACTCCTTCCACTTGGATGGGTACAGTAGGGGATGGACCAACTAGCTCCTCTAGGTAGGGCCTAGTTGATGCTGTCCTCTTCTTTGGACTCTTCGCTTTACCAGCACTTGATTTGCACTTGCTCCTTTCTTGAGCCTGGTATGCATTGATTTTCTCCCTCTTAGTGGGAGTGTGAACCCGTTGAGGGACATTGTTATCTCTCACCTTGAAGAGTTCACGCTTGGGGGTGCTGTGTCTCTCCGGAGGGGTCTTGCCCCCTTTCTCTGGAGTGCACCTTGGTTGAGGATCCCTGGGCCCCTTCTGAGGGGTTTGGTCTCCTCGCTTTCTCTTCCTGTTGTGCTTCTTGGAGCTCCCTGAAGGTGATGGGCACCCGGTTGACTCCTTCACCGGGGCCCTTTGGCGTTTCCCGCCGGCTGGCGGCTTTCTGCCTTCTTCTTCTTGGGACTGGAACATACAGCTGCAATATGACCAATTCCTCCACAATTAAAGCAAATCATCTCACCGTAGTCAGGTGGGGATGCTGGTGCTGGGACAGCTGGAAACAATTCCCTCCTGCTTGTTTCCTTCTTGGGACTGGGCGTCTCTTTCGCCACTAGAGACGTCAGTATCTCCATCATCTGGGACATCTGCAACTTCAGGGCATCTACCTCTGTGTCTCTTTCAGGGGTTAAGGCCGACCTGACCGTGGCCACTGTAGACTTTGTAGACCCCATCACCTGCTTCTCCCTTTTCTCTTCCAACATGGCCTCTTCTTCTCTGACCATTCGGATGAGGTCAGGGTAGTCCAGGCTTTTCCCATCCTGCCGGGTGCGTAGAATTAGTGCGACAGGGTCCAAGGGTTGGGCTCCCCTCATCACCTGCTGGGCACGGGCTTCATCTACCTTCCCTGGATCTATCCCCTTCTTCAGGATAATCCTATGCAGGATCTTGTCTATGCGTCCCATGTACTCTGACAGCTTCTCCCCTGTCTTCTGGTAACAGTGTTCCAGTTGATAGGTAAGTTCTGTGACTTTTTCTGTCCCACCAAACACACCTTCCAGGATGTCTATGTAGTCCTGGGCAGTGCAATCCTTTTTGCTTGTCTTCAGATTGCGTATGGCCTCTAAGGCAGGTCCTTTTAGGCTTTCAACAATCCTTTGCTTCTTTCTGCCTTCTGAGACCTCCCATTCTTCTAGGGCCTGCGTGGCACCATCTAACCACTCTTCAAATCCCTCTTCTCCCGAGGGTACAGGTGTCCTCCCTGAAAACATCCGGAGTTTCCTGTATCCCGACATTGGGTAATCCCCGGGGTCTCTTCTGCACTGGGTCACAATTTCCCCTAGAACAGCACACAGTTCTGCACTAAGAGTAGTGTGTGCGGGTGCGGGACTTTCCGCGCCCTTCTGCTCCTCCTTCTTTGGGGATAGAATGGCTTTCATAGGAGAGTAGTCTCCCTTCCGCGGCAGCGCATGCAGCACTTGGTAGGCCTGACCATTCGGTGCCTGTATGCTGTGGCTCCTGAACTGCTCTGGAGTCTCTTCCTTCCATTCTATTAAGGCGTATGTGTACCCAGCGTCATTTCTCATGTCCATTATCCATGACTTCTGGCATGGGGATAATGACATTATGAGCTGCTTGACTGCCTCTCTCTGCCATATCCCTGGCAGTTCAATGACTGCTGCTGCGGCCGGGTCAGCGGCCCATGTTGCGGACCACCGTCCCACTTCTATTGGGTCCATGCCGGCACCTTCTGGCGGCTTTTCCCGCTGACTCAGGATCCCGGATTACGAGCCCCCACGTGTAGCGCTACCCCCAGTTAAGAGAGCCGCTGGTTTGTTTTGGGTCCCTGAGTACAGCTCCACCAACCCCCGGCAATTTGGCTCTACCCGCTCTGGCACAGTTAGTAAAGGGGTACGTCCCTATGCACATAAAACTTAGCTTATACTCTAAGTGTAATTGGTATGAACTCACAAGCAGACTGCTGAAATAAGAATAACTGGCTTTACTTTGGTCAGTAAGGGAAAAGAATAGCAACATGCATTTGAACATATATCTTACAATACTTTAGCAGGTCCCTGCAATATGCACTTTAACATGTACACAGGTATATCAATCTAACAATGGGGAAACGGAGCGCCCAGTGTGGCGACCGTCTGCTATACACCCCTGAGGTGCAATAAATCTATCTGCGCCTACCTAATGGACCAGGCCTGATCCCTAGCAATAGAGCTCAGTCCTTGTACTAGTACAGTGTTCTTCACCGGCAATAAATCTGTAGAGGTGGTGCACATGTAGCTTTAAATGGTGTCATTTGTAATCCACAAAAAGTAACATTGCTGCTCTGAGGTAAATTGCGCCTAGGCAGTTCAGTAGGCATGAAACGTGTGTGTCAATGCAGGATTGAGCCTACAGGCTCTCTCACCAATCCTTGGGGTACCGTCCTCCGATCCGGTCCCTCTAATGGCGGCTCTGGTCTCTTCAATGGCGGCGTCCGGTCTCCTCAGTCACAGCCCTGCACTCCGGTCATCAGCTCCGTCCGACCGACAGTAAGGGGAAGTCTCCGCTCCGCTGCTGTGGACTCTGAGGGGTGAGAGTCTCACTCCATCGGCTGCAAGGCCCAGGCTTCAGGCCTTCAGCTCCGGTCCGCACAGGTGTCTCTGCTGGCTGCAGTCTCCGCGTCACACGCTCTGTCAGCAGAGGCAGGCCAGTCCTGTCAGGCCTCAGAAGAGGAAGTGTCCCAAGAGAAAGAGGCGGTCTCCGCTCTTCCCTTTTATAATCTCCCCCAGCAGCCTCCCGGGCGGAAGTCAGCAGCCCGGGGGCCTGGGGAATTATGGGAGATGTAGTCTCTAAGCCTAAAAGGGGTAGAACCCCGCTACATAATATATAGATATATCTATAATATATATCGATTATATAATCTAAGATATCAAATAAATAAAAAAAAATGTATAACACACCTGTGCACACAGTAACCCTGCTGTTATAATTCACAAAGTCAAAAAAAAATTATGAACAACAAAATCTTTTCAAGGAAAAATTATTTTTCTAAAATATTTTCAACTTTCTTTTTCTTTTATTTTTCATTTTATTTTTGCATTTTGTAGCTGCAATGTGCTTGTTTTTTTTTGTTCTTTTACATTTTTCTCTGCACATTTGTTTGTATGTTAATGCAACATACCTGCAAAAAAATGTCACTAATGCCGCATACACACGACCGGACTTTCCGGCAGACTAGGTCCGACGGTCTTCCCGACGGACTTTCGGCGGATTTCCGACGGACTTTCCGAACGAATGGACTTAGCCACATTCGTTTTGAACATGATGACGTAAACGGGACTAAAAAAGGAAGTTCAATAGCCAGTAGCCAATAGCTGCCCTTGCGTCGTATTTTGTCCGTCGGACCAGAACACAGACGAACGGTTTTCCCAATAGGAATTGAGTCCTTTGGATAGATTTGAAACATGTTCTATTTCTAGGTCCGTCTGATTTTTTTTAACGAAAAACTATTGGATTAGCCCACACACGATCGGATTGTCCAACGGACTAATTCCGTCGGACTAAGACCCTTTTCACACCGGTAGCTGCGTTTTACCATCGGATTTGCGGCGCATTTTGGCCGCTAGTGGGGCGCTTTTACCCCCGATGGCGGCCGAGAAAGGGTTAAAACCCCTGGCAAAACGCTGCAATAGCGGCGTTTTGTCGGCGGTATTACAGCGCTGCCCCATTGATTTCAATGGGAGCAGCGCTGGAGGAGCGCTGGAGGAGCGCTGGAGGAGCGGTGAGTTCACCGCTCTTTCACCGCTCCAAAGAAGCTGCTGGCAGGACTTTTTGTGACGCCCTGCCAGCGCACCGCTGCAGTGTGAAAGCCCTCGGGCTTTCACACTGTAGACAATGGTGCAGCAGTTTGAGGGCAGATTGCAGGCACTATTTCTAACGCTATAGCGCCTGCAATACGCCCTCGGTGTGAAAGGGGTCCTAGTCTGCCGGAAAGCCTGGTCGTGTATACGCTGCCTGCACTATAGTTACATATCTGTGCTTTGTCTGTACAATCTAAATTAGAGGATGCTGGTTCACTCCTCCACACTGACTGAGGACAGAGCACCTACAAATTCACAAAACACCCAATGGATTCCTCATTGAAAGAAAAATCGGTAATTAGAATTTGTGGATAAAATGTGTCTTGAAATGGCTTTATTTAAAGATTTAGTCCACACAAAAGTGATATTTCAGCAAAACTGGCAGAATGGTGGTCCAAGCAATGCACTATCCTGTTATATATTTTTGGAACTTCTTTGGCAAGATCCCCCTGTCATGGTTCCTGCTTTATCAGGCTCTTGCCCATGTGACATCAGGTCTCAGTACCTCCTTTGATCCTCACCAGCATCGGCCCTGTTATGTAGGAGTCAGCCAGCCTTTGTATAGGTGAGTTCAAGGGGTATGGACTCATGCTTTGCACTTAAGGACTTAAAAGGAGTTCCTTGCCTATTTAGGGTATGACTACCTCAAGGGTCAATCAGGGGTACCAAGAGATTAGCTAAGGGGCACCTAGAAGCATGTGTACAGGAATGTGTATTGAACTGTTTAATTGTTATAAGTACATAACTTCAGAAAAAGAACGTTTTTGTGCTTTAACTTGGCCTGGTCTGAAGTTATCTGAGGACAATCTTAAAGGGATGCATGAATGCAAGGTGCATCACAAGAACAGGGTTTACTTCCTCTTTAATGCATAGGATGCATTAAGGTGAAAAAACGCAAACCTTTACAACCCCTTTAAGGACTTTAAGTGGTTAAAAAAGGTTGAGCACCCCTGCTATAGAGGAATATGCTTTGTACCTTTTTAATGTCAGAGGTTTACAACCTCTTTACAAACTTTAAAAGCAAGTCCTCAACAGCAACTCCTATGTCCTTTCGTTTACAGGTTCCCTTTAACTTCTCCGGTTGTATTTAGCAGCTCTAATTTTTAAACAACCTGCACCAGCCAGCCTTTCGGAATAGAGTTCCTTTTTAATAAAAGCACAATTCAAATCTAAGCAATAATTGCCCTTTAGGTTCGCGATAATTAAACATTTCAGAGGCTCACCTAAACCGGTCTTAAACGCCATCTGCCAAGTCCATCTCCGGTGCCCATCAGTTGACCGCGCCACATTTACGTTATCTCCATGTACAGAATGTCTCTACTTCTTGTGCTGATCACATTTTCTTTTTTATGTTAAATGCCAACAAAACAGGTTGTTTAATTGATTTGACCTTTCATGGTATATATGTGGATATATATCATTTTTTTTTTATTTTTTTTTAGTTTTCAAATCTAGATTCATTATTCCATCTGGCATGCTAATACGACATCTGGCTGACTGTACTTAACCAGCTGATCACTGTATAGTTATTTTTAAAATGTAATGTATGCTTAAGCAGATGTTACTTTTTTTTTTTATTGCCGTGGATCAGAAACAGGGCCTTGTATACGTGCTGTGTCTGCTGAAGGAGCCTCTGCAATTCAAAATGTTGACATCGAGAATTAGCAGCCAGAATGCTTATGATCCGTCCTATTCTGTCCCGGCGTTTTTTTTGCGGCTTGTTAGGTAAACATCGGATTGGTTCATTTTCCCCCTCCAATGCACATAAATAATACATTAGCATTTCGTTTATAGAGCGATGAACACGTCTCAACGCTGGATTTGTCTTTATAAATACAACTGCTGTCAAGAAGAAAAAAAAAGGGATTTATTGAATAAATAATAGAGGCATTAACAGAAGATGAAAAAGTATATGTACGTATTATGCAAAATGTAGTGTCTTTCAACAGGTCATTTCAGGTCATTAAACACTATTTACTGAATATTTTAATCTCCCGCAAAAAAATAGAGTTTCACGGGAGAAGTATTATGCTTCGAATAGAAAAGCGTGTTTGTGTTGATTTTATTGTCATTTGCATTTAATATACTATATGGAGGTGGCGGCTCCTATTGTTTGCAAATATTGGGGTAAATAGGAAGAGTTTGCAGGATGATATAAGCTTTATTAAAAAAAGAGCTTTAGATGGGGGGGCTCGTTTTATGTCAGTTTAACCACTTCAATACCAGGCACTTAAACACCTTCCTGCCCAGACCAATTTTCAGCTTTCAGCACTGTCGTATTTTGTATGACAATTGCGCGGTCATGCTACACTGTACCCAAACTACATTTTTATAATTTTGTTCCCACAAATAGAGCTTTCTTTTGGTGGTATTTGATCACCTCTGGGATTTTTATTTTCTGCTAAACAAAAAAAAAAAAAGACCGAAAATTTTGAAAAAAAATATGTTTTTTTTTGTGTATGTTACAAAACTTTGTAAATAAGTAAGTTTACTCCTTCACTGATGGGCACTGATGGGGCTGCACTGACGGGCACTGATAAGGCGGCACTGATGGGCACCGATGAGGAGGCACCAATGAGGTGGCACTGATGAGGTGGCACTGATGGGCACTAATATGCGGCACTGATGGGGCACTGATAGGTGGCACTGATGGGCACTGATAGGTGGCACTGATATGCAGCACTGATGGGTACACATAGGTGGCACTGATGGGCTCTGAAAGGTGGCACATACGGGCACTGATAGGCAGCATGGATGGGCACTGATAGGCGGCACGGATGGGCACTGATAGGTGGCATGAATGGGCATGGATGGGCACTGATAGTTGGCACTGATGTACATTAATGGATGGTACTGATGGATGACAATCAGTGCCAAACAATAATGCCTGCCAATCAGTGATGCTTAATGTGGGAACTGATTGGCATCCATTGTGGGCACTGATTTGCATCCACTGTGGGCACTGATTGGCATCCCTGGGGGCATACCTGGTGGTGACTAGTGGTGGCATCCCTGGTGGTCTTGGTGGCATCCCTGGTGGTCCAGTGTGGGCATCCTCGGGGGGGCTGCGCTTATAATCGGACTGACACACAGCAACAATGATCGCCGTTATGCGCGCCCCCGGGGGCTTGATATCCTGGCGACATCATATGACGTCCGGTCAGGATATCGCAACCACTTTGCCAACGTCATCTTACTATATGGCAGGCGGCAAGTGGTTAAAGAGAACCAGTCCCCTTTAGGTGTTACGACTAAGCGATTGTAGTATGAAAGGCGTCATTGCTGTTCCTTTCCTGGAAATGCTGTGTGTGTGCCTTAATGGATTGTCTTGAATAAACTACGGTAAATTTATACAGATTTAAGTGTGGTCACCCACTTTCTTGCTTCCATCCACCTTTGGGTGTATGGAACCTGTATATTCACTTTTAGGTTGGCAAAAGCAAGGCAGTTAAGTTACGGCTTTACTTTACCATGACCGTTGACCTAACACAGAAATACAGCCACTTAGGGCTGTACACTTGCAACGGCCGCGACATACACTATATTACCATAAATATTGGGGCACCTGCCTACAAGCACATGAACTTTAAAGGCATCCCAGTCTTAGTCCGTAGGGTTCAATATTGAGTTGGCCCACCCTTTGCAGCTATAACAGTTTCAACTCTTCTGGGAAGGCTATCCACAAGGTTTAGGAGTGTGTCTATGGGAATGTGTGACCATTCTTCCAGAAGTGAAATTATGAAGCCAGGCACTGATGTTGGAGAGAAGACCTGGCTCGCAGTGTGCGCTCTAATTCATCCCAAAGGTGTACTCTCTGGTTAAGGTCAGGACTCCACCCCAAAACTGGAATCTGATTGGTTTCTACACACCGGTTCACCAGATTTTGAATTCTCCAGTTTTAGTAAATCAACCTATTGGGTCTTTCTTGGTTTTAGCTTTGGGATGTTTTATTGTCCTCAAATGCACCAAAAGAAGGGTCCCCTGAAGGAAATGTGATCACAAATAAGAAATTTCCAATTGACGTAAATAAAATTTAAATTTGAAAAAAATAGTTGAAATCAAATTCTGTATATTTCCGTTGAATTTGAGTTTAATCCTAATTGGGATCTCACCAGAAGTCACAACCTAGATTCAATCTGAGGAGATATGTCCTACCACTTGCTGTCCTGTCCGTTCTGTTTATTATGACATGTTATAGAGCCATCCACCGATTGATTGCTTTAGAAAAACAAAAAAGAAATCCCCTTAAAAAAAGACAACATTTCAGAGATTTGTTTGAAAAAAAAAAATATCAGGTTCCAGTGGAAATGTGCCACAAACAGCAGAAAGAAGCCTCTTTTTTATTCCACTTGCCAAGGAAGTAAAAAAATAAATAAATCAGTAAACCCAAGTATCGTTTTTCAAGGTTAAAATTTCAAGCGAAGCCTACTATCACAGTCACTGACAGACATTTTGCCTCTCCAGAGTCCATTTTGTGTGAAAAACACTACATAACATCTGTTCATAAACAGGCCTTCTGTGAGAACACTGACACAGGTCTTGAGCCTCTACCAGCTCAATTCCCTCACCACACGCAGATGGCATGGCATATTTATACAGCTGAATTCTTTGTAATACAAGGCCGGCTCCATCGCTAGGTAACAGAGGAGCAACACATCCCTGTTTTCCAAAGGGTTCATCTATACTATCCTCCTCTCAGCCTCTTCCATGACACTAAGACAAATGTAACCGTGGAACGACGCATTGGAAAATGTCAGACCATCGCCTTCCGCTGTCCCCTGAGAACGAAGCACTGTGTGTTTTCCATTATTGGAAAGGCAATGATAAAATCTCATTTTAAGAAACAAACTGGTTGAATGAAAAGTCTAATTTTTTGTATAAAAGAGGCCCTGTTTTTTTTTTTTTACCAAACAGCATGAGTACAGTGTTTGCCATCGTCACTCCTCGAAATAGCCTTCTTACTGCTAATTTGACTCTCCTGGAACCAGTTGTTGAGCCATGTGTCACATACCTGGTTTGTGAGCCTGACGAGTAGAGGAGGGCCTCTCGTACCACACCGGATTGTGGGTTACTGAAGGTGAGACAGCAGCCACAGAAGCATGGTGGCGTAGGAGTGCCTGAGATCAGTCCTGTAGTCTGTATGGCTGGTTGTCCGTGGATGGATGTGCAGCAGGCAGGGCCGTGGCAGGCTGGGATTGCAGTTGGAGCAGGATACAGATGCAGATTGCAGAGCAGAGCTGTGACAGGCTGGATGAGCAGGTGCAGGGTCAGGCAAGCTGGGTCGGTAGTGTTCAGGCAGATAGCGTTAGTGAGAACAGGCTGGATCAAGATCAGAGGTCAGCACAGGTAACAGGTTAGAACACAAAGAAGCTGTAGACCAAACAGCAATGTGTCTATGCATGTGCGTGTGCCGATGTGCCAATGCGCTAGTGTGTGTACGCCAAGAACCTCCAAGTGTACTGTGGACCTGTCTTTCCTGACACCATGTAAACACTCAGGCCAGGTACTCCGGAGCCTCACCAGTAAACATGTGCAGAAAGAAAACATTTGTTTAGTTTGGGATAGATTTGTTATGTTACAAATTTTGTTTCATTGGTTCAAGTCAGAATTTGTTCATTTTGTTTTGTTTATTACTTCTCCAACAAAATTTTTAATTTCCAGACTGAAAAATGATCGACCAATTCAAATTCTATATGAAGAGTAGCTGGTCAAGAAGCGGCGACCGCATCCTTAACAGCCAATTACTCATGAGCTGTCAGCAGGTTTCCCCGCTGACAGCTGAAATGTAAACAAAAGAATGCTGGCAATGAAAAAATGCAGAAAAAAAAACTGGTGCGGATTTTAAGGGGAACCCCATGCCAAAAAAAAAAAAAAATGGCGTGGGGTCCCCCTCAAAATCGAGACCCTTATCTGAGCATGCAGCCTGGCAGATCAGGAAAGGGGGTGGACGAGCAAGCGCCCCTACTCATTCACCAAAAAAGTGTAAAAGGTTTTTGGAAAACCCTTTTCTTCAAATTTTGGTGTGGGGTTCCCCTTAAAATTCATACCAGACCCGAAGGGCCTGCTATAGATATGAGGGGGGGGGGCACACTTTTTTTTCTGTATTTTTGATTGCCAGAATTCTTTTATTTACATTTATCTGTCAGCGGGGAAGCCTGGTGACAGCTGATGAGACATTGGTTGTTAAGGACGTGGTGGCCGGTGTTCCGTCATATTAAGCGACCCGTCAGATCTGGCAACGGAAGTAACGCTCTGTCAACGGCCATCTTGGTACACCCTGCACTCAGCCACATTAAGCCTACAGTTTTAAGGCCCCTCTTTCCCTCATGGGATTGTGGCAGCGGCAGTTTAAAGTCTCCACATTGTATTGTCAGGAATGGGGGCATTTGAGATAGGTCACTTTAGGTCTGCTGACACCCAGGAATGTTCTGGCATTATAGAGGTAAATATTATTAAAATGTTATTCTCAATGTTCTGGCATTCCTAGAGGTCCCTATAAAAAGTGGTTCCATATAGGGGCTGTTGCCAGTCGCCAGACAGGATTCTTCTGCCCCGCCCTCCCTTGTTATGTGGTAGTGGGTTACCTTTGTGTCATAAAAGTGGACAGTTAATAAAGTTTTTTGAAGCTCAAGTTTATTGTGGCCTGAGTCTCAGTGACTGGGCTGTTATTAAGTGATGGTTTGCTTTATTTAATTAAATTGAAGTTGTATTTGTTATTGGCCTGTTTAAATACCATTCAGTTTGAAAACCAATAATAAAGGCTATGGCCATTATTTATCTAATTTTGTCTTCTATTTATTTAATTGTATATTTCACAGTTAAAATTGTAATTTATTGTGGAAAAGTCAAGTATGATACATCAATTTAATTGTATATTTGGAAGGCCTGCTGTCTACAATCCCATGGGTTATGAAATTGAATTCCATCATGCATCTCAAACACCTACCGGTATTTGCCACAGAATACGACACATTGAATTTATAGTCTTGCTCGGGCCTCCTGGATGGTATTTAGACAGGCAGCCCATTTACCAGTCCTAAAAACACTTTAAAATGAGCCCTCATTCAACTCTGTAGTTATAGGCATTGTGGAGAAATTCACCTTCAAACTAAGGCTTTTAAACGTCAGCTATTTTTATGGAGGTCAGAATCTTGCAGCCTGTCAGCCCTCTAATGTAAATAACCAGAAGGTTTTTCCGAGCTGTTAGAGGCCCTATGCACACAAATTATATGATTTTACATAGGATCTTGCTGGCGCCAAGATCCTACTTAAAATCTTGTCCATACAATGTACACATATAACATTTGTCCAAATGATTATATGTGTATAGTGTACTGTACAAATGCACCCTATTCACCCCTGCCACTGCTCAGGGCTAACATGTGTGTATATGAACAATGTGTAGTGAGCTGTACTTGCGTTGTTGATTACACTCTATTAATAGACCCCCTGACACCTATTTTCCTTGGTTGCTAGGTTGCAGGTGGTTCCAACCTCCTAGCATTCTTGGTAGCTAGGAGGCAGGCAGTTTCTGCCACCTAGCATCCACAGTAGGCATGGGCGCTGGTGAGGCTGCATTTGATGGGCGCTGGTGAGGTTACATTTGATGGGCGCTGGCGAGGCTGCATTTGATGGGCGCTGGTGAGGTTACATTTGATGGGTGCTGTAGAGGCTGCATTTGATAGGGTGCTGGTGAGGCTGCATTTGATAGGTCGCTGGTGAGGCTGCGTTTGATAGGACGCTGGTGAGGCTGCGTTTGATGGGCGCTTCATTAAAAAGGAGGGGTATACATGGGCAGGAAAAAGAGAGTGGGGTCAGGGGTGGAGCTGGGGGGTGGCAAAATGAGATTTCGCCTAGGGTGTCAAAAATCCTTGCACCAGCCCTGCACGTGAGGGACTATGAACCAGAGAAAGAGCATGCTCCTTTGATGGTGGAAGTGAACAGTAACCTGTGGGAGTGTCTAAGCAATGTAATTGCAACAAGGCAGGAAAACTAAGATGCAATCTGTGGGAGTTTTTAGTCAGGCTTCATGAAATACATACATGGCCTACACCTACAGCATGCGCATAATTCAACCTTGGTTAAAGCCGCAAAGTTTCTTTTTACTTATAGACGCCCCCTACGTGCACAGGCAGTTTTTTTGGTAAAGATGAACTATGCCCTTAAAGTGATTGTAAGGGTTCGTTTTTTTATTTATTTAAAATAACAAACATATCATACTTACCTCCTCTGTGCAGCTCGTTTTGCACAGAGTGGCCCCGAACCTGCTCTTCCGGGGTCCCGCGGCGGCTCCTCTCCGAATCAGATAACCCCCTAAGGGAAGCGCTTTTCCAGCATTCGGCGTCCATAGCCGCCGAATGTATGACTCGCCCCCGGCACCCACGTCATTGGATTTGATTGACAGCACCGGGAGCCAATGGCTGTGCTGCTATAAATCTAGCCAATCAGGACACGAGACACCGGCTAGAGCTGGTGTGCTCGTCCCCGGAGCGAGAAAAAGAGGGTTCAGGTAAGTAAAATGGGGGCACTGGGGGGCTGCTGCACTGCAAGTTTACCTCAGTGCATAGAATGCATTGAGTTGAAAAACCACAAAGGTTTATAACCCCTTTAATGTGAATAGTCTGGGCACAGCTGCACTTTAAATTGGGCCTATTGCCTTAAGTTGTGCAGTACCCTGATTCAGAAGACTTTTCTCTGTGCATCTGCATGGGACTCCAACCTGTCATTACATGAGGCCTAATCTATCTCACCCAATCTGTCATGCCCCAGCGTGGCAAACGCGCCCACTGATTGGCTCCGGAGACAGATTGGTACCCAATGCGTCCAACCAGACTGTGTTCTAAGACCTGTCACAGGTGCTCACCTCGCCTATGACCAGGCAGAACCTTAATACAGCCCAGCCAAACTGATGCCAAAGCATAACCTAGAATAATTAACCCCAAAACTCAATTACAGTTCTGGGCAAAAACTCAATTTACAGGCATAGCGCGTACTTTGAAAAAGTGTCGGCGCTACACTTAAAAGTGCTTACAATTCATTACGTATTCCACTGTACCTCATTACTCCAAGAAAAATAAATATCTGCAAGAAAAGTACATGTTTAACTTGCTATGTCGTAGGTTTCTGCTATAAAATGTATCCTTGTAAAACCTATAATACAGGTTGTTTCAGGAGCTGTGCGGCTGAACTGAGCGTAATGATTTAATCACAGTGTTTCATGTGTTTCGCTCATTCCTGGTAATGAGGACATTGAGCAGTTGTCTCGCACTATGGACTAGAGAGGGCGCTCCGCCTAATCCCTCTAAGTGATGGCCAGTGAGTCATTTTCTGTAAATACACACATTTGCCATAAAGACTGACACTGTTGTTTGTTAGTTAGGTTGCTGTTCAATGGCATGATGTACTTTAATCGTCCTCTTCCCCTGTGGTGCTCTTCTATGCTGTCATTGTTGTGTACAGCAGCTTCTCCAGCGTCTCAGCTCCAAGGTATAATGAAAACACACTTGAGATTCGAGACACTGACCAGAAGCATTTGGGGATTGTTAGGAATTCAGGTGGATACAGCCCAGCAGGAGAACAAGAATCTCCACATCTAGTTAAAAGCCCTCGCTGGGAAAAGTTTTACAGATGAATGCAAACGCACCGTCGTGTTCCATTCTGTACAGCCTGTATTTTTTGTTCTGGTATAAAAGGACAAGGTGAGAGGGCTGGAGAAGCAATATCTCTTCAAAGCTTTTGTTTCTCGATTTTCACTGGTATGTTTGGTTTCAACTTCTCATGTTTGTTTTCTTCAAAAGGTTTACTTGACCAGTGTAGATCAGATGTCCCCAACTTTCCTTTTACCTGCCCGACCATAAGTACTCACCCCCCATCCCTTCTCATTACCTAGATTAACGAGACCAGACATGAAATGGAGTACAAATGGCCATAGCAGCCTTTTTATTAACCAAAACACTTATTCAAATAACAATTTTTACATCAACATCTGAAACCAAAATAAAGAGTCATCAGGCCTGTTGGTCTGTGACGGCAACCCCAACATTCCAAAACCTGTTCCACTCCTACACTGCAGGGCCTTTACCATGATAAGGCCTGCAGCCTTATTTCTAATGCCCCGTACACAAGTCCTCCTCCCTAAATCCTGCTACAAATCTAATGCCGCGTACACACGGTTGGAATTCTCATCGGAAAAAGCTCTGATGGTTTTCCCGTCGGAATTCCGACGGAATTTCGCTCGAACTGTCTTGCCTACACAGGGTCACACCAAATTCCGACGGTCAGTAACACAGCGGCATAAAACACATTCGACAGCACTATAAAAGGGAAGTTTAATGCTTCCGAGCATGCGTCGAATTGTTTTCGAGCATGCGTCGGAATTTTGCGTGTCAGAATTGCATACACACGATCGGAAAATCCGATAGAAAGGTTTTCCGTCGGAAAAATTGAGAACAGGTTCTCAATCCAAAGTCCGTTGGAAATTCCGACAGAAAAAGACCGATGGGCATACACACGGTCGTAAAATCAGTTGAAAAGCTACCATCGGACTGTTTCCATCGGAAATTCCGACCGTGTGTACGCGGCATAAGGGAGAACGAAGATTCGCAGTCCAAGGACCACGGCTATGGAACGCTCTACCCACCAACATCCGCATGGAAGAAAACCAACGGGCCTTCAGAAAAAAACTCAAGACCCACCTCTTCTAATAAGCAGGACAACACAGGACAGACCAAGCACCTTGAGGCCATTCAGTTCGCATTTGCAGCGCTATACAAATCATTCATTCATTCACAAGTGCAGATTTTTTGTCTCAAAAATCTTGGATGGTTTCTCCGACGGAATTCCACTCAAGCTTGGCTTGCATACACACGGTCACACAAAAGTTCACTGAACTTTTGACCGTCAAGAATGATGCAGTGATGTACAACACTACGACAAGCCGAGAAAATTAAGTTCAATGCTTCCGAGCATGCGTCAAATTGTTACTGAGCATGCGAAGGAATTTTGCGCATCGGAATTGGTACAGGCGATCGGAATTTCCGATTGAAACTTTTTTCAGACCGAAAAATTAAGAACCTGCTCTTAATCTTTTGCCAGCAAAATTCCGATGGAGAATACACACGGTCGCATTTTCCGACCAAAAGCTCTTATCAGTCTTTTGCTGGCCGAATTTCCGATCGTGTGTACGCGGCATTACACTGTCACAAACCAATCCACCTCCACTGCCCGTAAGGGTGACACCTTACCCTTTAGGGCCCCTCCACACCCTCAAGGCATGTTGAATCCCATCCTGCAACCCCAGGGACCACAAATCTATCCCCACCGGCGATAGATGGACTCCATCCCCCCTTAGGTAGATCCTGGTATCAGATTCTAATTCCCTATGGCGAATGACCATGCCCCATTTCTCATAAAAAATCGGCCCAGCACTTTATTGACTTTAATTCGAGTCTTGTAACCAACCTCGCCATGCGCCAAGTCGTCCGAGCCACCATGTCAGACCACAAGACAAGCATATCGGGGAAGGCCGTACGGAGCTGCAGGAAAGCTAACTTGATGTCCATAATCAGCTCCCTACTGGAACGAATCCCCAGATCATATCCCTCCAGTATGGAGCACTATAATGTTGGGTGACCTGTCAAGGCTAGCAAAACGATGTACCTCCGGCTCCACCCTATTCCACATCATCCCTAGTACGCCTAGCCAGTGAATACACGCCTCCCTTCTGGAAATACCTAGCTGTTTGCCATCCGGCCTAACATCAGCTCGCCTGGCCCCCCAAAATACGTATGAGTGGCCCGAGGCGTGTCTGCACTCCATCTAAAAGAAAAGAACAAGAACCACAGGATAACACAAAAACACTATGACTACTCACCCACAAGCAAGAACCACCGTGACCCTTCCTCAATCGGGTATCCCCCCTCCCCCCATGATCAGCTAATCGGCTAACAAATGCGGGCAAAAGTAGGTACGAAAAGTCCTTGAGTCCAACCTACCAATCCTCCTCACAGACGCCTCATCCAGTCCGCACCGAGTAGCCTCTGTGGTCGCCCCGAGGTATACTGTTTTTCTTCCAAACCCACTGCCCGAAGACTCTTCCTGAATATGGCAATGAACTGAAACTTGGACAACAGCGACCCATCCCCGTGTAACAGAAAGGGCCCTGCCGCGCCCGGGTGCACATCCAAATATTACCGTACAACCCCAACCGGACACACCGTGGAACCTGGCAGTTGAAACAGCTGTACCCATGCTCCCTTGCCCGTCTGGTCTGTCTTTGACCTGCATAGCAAAACCTGCACCCTGTCCTTCTCCCAAATCATATCCCTCGCAAAGATTCTCCCCGAACCTTCCTAGAAGGACTGACCAGCTTGCTGATCCAGAACCCCCCAAAAAAGGCCAAGGAAAAAGGCACTTTAAACAAGCATACCTCATATCTGGAAGTATAGATGGTGCCCAATTGCACAAAAATGGCCTGCAAGATAATAAAGGACACAAATGAAGTAAAGGATCAGCTCCCGAACCCCTTATGCATTCCGCACCAACTCCAACCATTCCTGCCATACCTTTGTATATGCCGCCCACGTGGCCTCACTCACCAACCTTCTGATCCATCCAGTGACAGCTCTAAGGCAATCTCCCACAGCCAACCCAGACAAGGAACCCCCCGTTGTTCTGCCACTGGTGCCAGGTATCGGAAGCTGTCCCACTGAAACCGAGACAATGAGTCAGCCACCATATTGTCAATCCCCAGGAGGTGTACAGCATATAGAAAAATATTCATCTGCAGGCAGCGGAGCACCATGTGGCGCAGCAGTATCACAGCTTGTGACGACGCTGAGATGTGGTTAATGACTTGCACCACACTCAGGTTGTTGCAATTCAACCGAAGTTTCAAATCCATAAATGATCCTCCAAACTTACATGATGCCTTGTTGTATTGCCAGCATATGCCCCATTTTTTGGGGCACCACGCCCCCCCCCCCCCCCCCCCCTGGAAAAAACGGATTCAGGGCTCATGCAGAGGACACGAGTCGCATCCAGAGGCCAATGTCCTTGTAGTCCCAGCGAAGGGACGGCCAGATGGCCCGACGCTGCCAGAACTGCTCGTCATAACGTAACCAAGCAGTTCCACCATAGACTCTAAGCTTCGCCGATGGCGTCCATGTAGCAAAAGAGTGCAGAACAATGTTCTGGATTCTTATACCCTATGACGCTCGCCATAATGGCAAACGCTTGCAGCCAGTTGGCGAAAGTCCACGGAATAAATCGATACTGCCGCTTCTCCTCGTCCTCTTTTTTAGTGTCGTTAGGCTTGAGCCTGTCCAGGTTAAACTTCTCTAACGGCAGTAAGGAAAAAATCTCCACATACTCACCCTTGCAAATCTTCTCTCAGACTTCCAGTTTTAAATGCTCCCCCAACGGACCCTCAAAGCATACATAAACTTTGCATTTTGCCGCGTCAGCTAACCACACTGCATACGTTTTTTCCTGAGACCTCCTGAGATGCTCACATCTTCTCAGGCACCACACTAACTGCACCCAATGCCGGAGGCGACACAGAAAACCCCTGTAGCTACCGGGGCTACCACCGAGACTGAAGGGGGAGGAGTGGGCACCACTGCCGGACTAACCCCATCTAACACTGCCCCTCCACCCGGCTGGAAACCTGCGGGGACTGTAACCCTGTTCCCCCCGCAAAACGCTGCATGAGATCCTGCAGTCCTCCCAGCAAATTGCGCAGCTGCGCATCTGTACCTGAAGTGGCAGGTGTATTACCTGCCCCTTGCGGGCCAGCCCCCAGCCTGACATCCACCGAATCCACCCCATTCCTCACAGCCAACAACCCACCCAATGGAGCATTGAAATAGGTAGTAGATAAAGAGGCAGGCTTACAGGGCTGACCAGGGGAGACCCCAACAGCTGCCACTAAATAAAGTTTTTGATAGAGTAGGGGAGGCATAAAACCCATGTCAATTTATTTTTTGCTGCCTGTATCTTATTGGGGAGATTTCACTTTACTTCCTGCCCCAGAAACATAACGGACTCCTGGAAGTGGAGACAGGTATCCTGTCCCCCTTCCCCCCCCGAAAGGTGCCAATTGTGACACCGGAGGGGGGGGGGGAGGAATCCGATGAGCGGAGGTTCCACTTTAGGGTGGAGCTCTGCTTTAATGTTATCGACTCAATCTGTTCAAGATGTCACTTCAATTTTTATTTTTTGCTAAACAAACAAAAAAGATGGAAAATTTTGAAAAAAAAAAATAATGTTTCATAGTTTGTTATAAAATTTTGCAAACAGGTAATTGGTGGGCACTGATAGGTTGCACTGGTGGGCACGGATAGGCTGCACTGATGGCACTGATAAGGCGGTACTGATTGGCACAGATAAGGCGGCACTGAGGGCCACTGATGGCCCCTGATGGGTGGCACTGATTGGTGGCACTGATGGGCACTGATAGGTACCACTGATAGATGGCACTGATGGGCACTGATAGGTGGCACTGATGGGCACTTATGGGCACTGGTAGGTAACACTGATGGGCACTGATAGGTGGCACTGATGTGCAGCACTGTTGATGAGGCACTTGTTGATTGTGGGCACTGATAGGTGGCACTGTGGGCACTGATAGGTGGCACTGTGGGCACTAATGGGTGGCACTGTGGGCACTGATGGGTGGCGCTGGAGGGCACTGGTAGGCGGCACTGTTGTCTCATAGACTCGCTGATCACAGAGCAGGGCGTGCGCGGTATGCTCTGTGATCAGCGAGTCTATGAGGCACGCAGGCTGCTCAGGGCATGGGAGGACGTCAATAGACGTACTCCCGGCAAAGCAGGTCCGCGCTGTAGCCGTCATTCGGTTGACATATACAAGACATATACAAGACATACCTGTGCTTAAATCCCAATAGCTTGTACATATATATAATATATCAGGTGCTAAAGTACACTACAAATTCCGGATGGACCTTCTGCACACTGCTATACACCCTTCCCAGCGAACTATGTAATGAGAAAAATGGATTTATAGTTCACACATAGCGCAATACATGTTTATGTTTACATGTCTTCCTAAAAGATCATATAATATTAATTGAAATGCAAATATCTATGACTTGGATGGCAGGAGGAAAGAGCTAAGTGAGTAGAGGATTGAGCCCCATTTACTCAGCTGCAGCAGAGAAAAGGCTTGTTACCAGCCAGGCTCTTCAATATGGCACAGCTGTATAAATCTCTGGACTGCATGGACAAAAAATAAAAATAAAAAAAATCCTTTGGCAGGCAAAACAACCGCCATATATGTCTTTCAGCTGTGTTTTTAAAGTGATTGCAAAGTCTCAGTTTTTTTTAGGTAAAAATAACAAACATGTTATACTCCTCTGTGCAGTGGTTTTGCAGCAGATCCTCCTCTTCTCGGGTCCCTCTTTGGCTCTTCTGGCCCCTCCCTCCTGATGAGTGCCCCTACAGCAAGCAGCTTCCTATGGGGGCACCCGAGCCGAGTCACAGCTCCCTGTATCCATTCAGACACAGAGCTGTGGCCCTGCATCGCCCCCTTTCCCTTCTCATTGGCTGACCGACTTTGATTTATAGCAGCGGGAGCCAATGGCACCACACTGCTGTCTCAGCCAATGAGGAGCATCCGAGACATTCCTACAACATCGCTGGATCTAGAGGGACCTCAGGTGTTAGGTATTAATATAAGTATTAAGGGGGGCTGAGGTGGCTGCTGCACACAGAAGGCTTTTTATCTTAATACATAAAATGCATTAAGATAAAAAACCTTTTGACTTTACAACCACTTTATGTGTTTGCCTGGAGTTCAGCTTTAAATGCTAACTGAAAACAACAATCTAGCTTCTCTTTAAATGCATTTATTTCAAAATGTTGTATCAGCTCTACAATGTATCTGAAAGCTGCCGATATTAAATTACCATTACATTAACTTTTAAAAGCTGTGAGCTGGCCAAGTCATAATGCACAACATCTTACAAGAATCCTGCAGAAATTCACATGGTTGGCATAAAACAGACTGTTGATTAAGGCGAAAGTAATAGCTAAACAAATTATTTAAAACCTTTGCTGTGGTTCTTGAGGGGAAAATTAAGAAAATAAAAAAGAATTATGGAAGCGGCCGAGGTGACACAACACAGCCTAACGGCCATGTAACCTCTGCACAATGTAGCCGGGAACGGATTAGACACTCTGCAGGTACACAAAGGGCACTTTAAATCGAAGGAAACGGTATTGTCATTTTTTTTTACGTCTATAATTTCACTCCGAATATTGCATTAATGTCATCAGGTGCACATGTATTCCCAATCAGATGGATCCAAATTTTTTTTTTTTAAGGGTCTAAAAACAATTATGAAGAAAAAGTACGCAAGTTATAGAAAATTTATGTCTAAGCCATTGCTCATTTCCAAAAAATGACATGAGAAATGTGTTTAATATATGATCAGTTAGAACCAATTTAATACTTTAGATGGTGCTACTAAAATGATGTAATGAGAACGGGTATTGTTTGGTCTCATAAGCGAAATGAGGTCAATACTTATGAAAGGAGGTGGAGTTTGAGGAGATGCTGTCACCTTGCCCATGTGGGTTAAACTGGCATTGTCTCTGCAAATGCTCCCCTCTTCGTTGCTTCTGGGCTTGAGGAGCATGTAACCTGCTATCTTATTACAGTGCTCAGCCTTACCAGTCAATCACTGGTCGATCAATACACCTGCAGCCGGTCACATAACTGTTGGCTTACAACTCAACACATCACCCATATACTCTGCCCTGTGTTGACAACAACCTCCCTGCAGAAAACACTATCAAAGCAGATAGGACTAGCATGGCAGGAGTGGCTGCCTATGATGTGGACTGGTGACTATGAGGAAGGGAGAGCACACCAGTGGTGTATCCTTCATGGGTGTAATGTGTTCTGTCCACATGGACCCTAAGGCTGGATTCACACCTCTGCATTTTTAGTGCTTTTTGCATTTTGCAGATTTGCACTACAGAACGTATTCCATAGGAAACCATGTTAAATGGACTGTAGTGCAAATCTGCAAAATGCAAGGTGTGAATCCAGCCTAAGGGGGAGCCCACTGTGCCCTCACATATTACACACTATTAAAGAAAGATCCCACCAGCGCTTGGGATGGGGAAGAGTAGATTGGGTGGAGGTTTAAAGCTGGGTGGCGGGTCCCTGTTTCTGGAGAGGAGAAGCACTGTGAAAAGCCACCGCTAAGGCCAATCAAAGTCCTCTTAGCCCTACCTACCTGAGAAAGGAGGAAGAGAACACAGAACAGACAGAATCACCCAACCTATGGTGGCAAGGGATTGTGGTAAGCTGTGCAGAACAGGGCTGTGTGGGATACAGAGCTACTTACTTTTGACCTCTAAACTCAGCATCCCTTTCTACTGACCCCTGAACTTTGCATCATCTACTACTACTGAACTTTGAACTCTGCATCACATATTACTGACCCCTGAACCTTTGCATCACTTACTTCTGATCCCTGGACTTTGCATCACTTACTTCTGACCACTGAGCTCTGCACCATCTACTACTGAACCACCCTGAACTCTGTGTCACTTATTACTGACTTCTGAACTCTGCATTACTTACTACCGACCCAAACTCTGCATCACTTACTCCTGACCCCAGAACTTTGCCTCACTTACTACTGAACCTTTGCATCGCTTACTACTGAACTCCTATAATTCTGCACCAGTTTAAACCATGGCCAATATCCAAGGCAATAAAAACTACACCCAGATCTTACCGCAGCTTTTTTTCTCAAATTTTTTCATGATTTTGCACATTGGTCCACTGCTTTCAGTAAAGCCCTCTCATTAGCTCCTAATGCAAAAATCTTTATAGTGGCTGAGTGATGTTATAAAGAACTATTTATTGAATAAATATCCTTTCTGTGTAGTACACATTGCTTGCAATCTGCTTCATTATTTGATGCATAACTGAATGTAATAAAAGGTTTTCTTGTAATGTTTTCTTTCTCCATATTGTAGTCCACCCCACCATGAATGATAGGTTATGAGATGATAATATACATGATATTATACATGACTATAAACCACTTTTGTAATTATTAGAGCATATCTATGCTTTGTCCTTTCCTTTATTGCAGGCCTTTCCAGTGGCACAAATTCTACTTTCTTTAATTTCTCTGCCACTCCTTTCCACCACAGAGAGGAAGAGAAATGTACTTCCCGGTACAGATGACCATGTGACTTTCCACTTCCTTTCACATGACAGTGCTGGTGCTTGTTGATTGGATGCTAAGCTACCCAACGCTGTCCCTTAGGAGGTGGGGGGAAGATCCAAAAGCTTGTGGAAGCTTCAAGCCTCACCGATTGTGCCCTGCATGGGTAAAACACAGATTTACTTTAAAGCCCTTCTAAAATTAAAAAAAGAAGAAGAAAGGTGCAGCAAAACATAGCAAGTAGCCCAAAATCGTGTTCTGATCAATATAATAAAGCTTTTTACTCTACATCACTGATCTTTTTTTTCGAAAAGCCTGACTCTTGAGCTGGATACAGCTCTCTAGTAATTATTAGATAGCAGCTGTGAAAACTGGCCATAGAAGGAGGCACATGCGGTGTATACAGCTGACTTGAGAAGTTAATAGCTGTACTCCAAATATACACCAATGTTTTAGTGCATAGGTATAAACATTTGTCTGTGACCCAATACTACTTACCTTCCAGCACTCTCTTGCTGTTCCAGGGTATAAAGGAATCTCTAAGTGGGTCAGCCATTTAATTATCTCTTCCCTTCAATAAAGTATGCAATACCCATATCTCCCAAAGACAATGAGTATTCCACTCTTCATTGACTAGCGTATGCTAGTGAAGAGCCAAACCATCTTGGGTTAAGTTCAAAAAGGGTTTTGCAAACTTCAAAGATGTTTAGATGCTGAACCTCAACCCTGTTGAAATGAATGGGAGCCAAATTAAAATGTTTTTGGAGGCCAAGAGGTGGGGGGGGGGTTCAAAAAGTAACATTGAGGAAAGGGGCACTACATATACCACTGCAAAAAATTAACATTTCATGTTGCCAGCAGCAATGATTTTTTAATTGCGGAGTTCCACCCAAAAAAATGTTTTCCTTTAAAAGACTCCTTTTAACCTATAAACAAAAATTTGGAGGAAATTTTTTTTTTAGACTTACCCGAAACGTCACGGTTGCTATGTAGTCCTCCTAATCTGCCACTACCTGGTCCGCTGAGCTCCTCGTGACTTCCTCCCTCGAAACATTTTAAATAACATGCCTAGGGGGGGCCCTAATCCTACCTGTTAAGGGGCAGATCTCTGTGATGTGCAGCCTCACCGACATTTACAAAGGAAATACGTGTTTAAACTTGCAGCTGCAGCCATGGTCTTGGTACTGTTCTATTCAGCAAGTGATCAAGGCACCCCCCTCCCTCCCCACCGCCACCAATGTAGGTTCCCAGACTTTCCCGATCCTCTAAGGAGCCCGGGACCATGATAAGTGGTCAGGACAACTTCCCACAGAGGAGATGGAGGAACATCCATTCCCAGAACTCCTCAGTGATGAATGAAGCCGGAAGTGACAATGACTTTATCACTGTCAGTTTCAGAGTTGTCATTAAATGGCTGTTAAGGCCCATACACACGATCTGACTTTTTGACAACAAACATGCAAATTAGCTGTGTTAAGGCAACATCCACCCATGTGTACGCTCCATCGGACAAACTTTTTCGTTTTTCATCGGACAAAAGTTCGCTCTGCAAACTTTTTGGCAACAAAAGTCCGATGGCGCAAAGTCCGATCGTGTGTACAGAAAACCATCAGACTTAAGTCCAAAGTACAAACACGCATGCTCAGAACCAATGCAAAAGATCAGACAACAATACAGAAGTTGACCAAAGGTGGCGGTAAAGAGCAGAAAAAACACGTGATTTTGTTAAAGTTGGATGAAAAAGTCCTGCCGTGTGTATGCAATACAAGTTCACGGCCAACGCTCTTTGCATAGAAATCCATGGAAAAGTTTGTTTAAAGTCCGATCGTGTGTACGAGGCTTTACACAGAGCAGGGAAGTATAACTAGTTAAGAAAAAAATTGATTTACAATCACTTTAACCACTTGACCACTGGGCAGTTAAACCCCCTTCCTAACCAGACCAATTTTCAGCTTTCGGTGCTCTCACACTTTGAATGACAATTACTCCGTCATGCAACACTGTACCCATATGAATTTTGTGTCCTTTTTTTCACACAAATAGAGCTTTCTTTTGGTGGTATTTAATCACTGCTGGGTTTTTTATTTTTGCGCTATAAATCAAAGAATACTGAAAAAGAGTATTGGCGAGTATTGGCAGAGTATTAGCGAGTATTGGCAAGTATTGGCAGAGTATTACAGTGTTGCACATTATTGGTAGAGTATTGCACAGTGGTTGCAGAGCATTGCAGTGGTGGCAGAGCATTGCACAGTGGTGGCAGAGCATTGCAGTGGTGGCAGAGCATTGCACAGTGGTGGCAGAGCATTGCAGTGGTGGCAGAGCATTGCACAGTGGTTGCAGAGTATTGCACAGTGGTGGCAGAGCATTGCACAGTGGATGCAGAGCATTGCACAGTGGTGGCAGAGCATTGCACAGTGGTGGCAGAGTATTGCACAGTGGTGGCAGAGCATTGCACAGTGGTGGCAGAGCATTGCACAGTGGTGGCAGTGTATTGACCAGCGCTGTGGGCACTACACATCCAGCCCACAGCGCTGGTCCCATCTCTCCCCCTCTCCACTTCTCCCTTCTCTGTACCGATCGGTACAGAGAGGGGAGGGAGGAACCGGCGTCATGACGTGACGCCGGTTTGTGTACATGTGATCGCTCCGTCATTTGACGGAGCGATCACGTGGTAAACGGCCGCTATCAGTGGCTGTTTACCGTGATCCGGCGGTCACGGATGTTCCCGAGTGCGCGCCCCAGGGGGCGCGCGGGAGCAAGTTTCTTGGAGGACGTCCGTAGGACGTCCACTCAGGATAACCCGACTGCGCTGTAGACGTCTTTCGACTATAGCGCGGTCGGCATGTGGTTAAAGGGAAAACGTGTAAAAATATAATTTGAAAAAAATAAATAAAATAATAAAGAAAAAAAATGTATTCACCCCTGTCCAACTGTACATACACAAAAATGTAATAGAATAAAATCTGTCTGTTCTGAAATCTAGCTAGATGTACACATAAATACAGAATGTATAAACCATCTGGTGCTAAAGAGGGGTGACCTCATGACTACCAAAAATTGTGAATCCACTCTCTGCACACTGCTATTCACGGCTTAATCATTTCTATTAAACTTTGCACAAAGACAGGGATTTTTGGTTCACATGCATTGAAATGCATGCTTAAGCTGGCCAACTGCGTCAAAGTAATCCCTTTCTGGCCAGACCTAAACTACACTATTCTACCCTATACTACACTACACTACACAACACTAACTAATCTATCCTACACTACACTCTACACTATGCTGTACTTACCTGCAATACATCCCACACAACAGCACCTTCTACATTACATTAGGTGTTCCTAGAGGTCCTAAGCACTGTTTTTATTTAAAAAAATTCAAGTTCACTTCTCCAAGTGGGGTTTACATAGCTCCCAACTGTCCCGGATTTCGAGGGACTGTCGCTGATTTGGAACAAAGTCCCTCTAAACCATCATTTGTCCCTCCTTTTGGTCTGATCTATATAGTTTTATATAAATGCACTATTTATCTTTCAAAAAATGTTTCCTAAACCTTTCATCCAATTTCTAAATTGTTGCATTTGTAAATTTCAAAAGCCAATTTAAAGGAATAATAGTGGCAAAAAAGCACGTAAAAGCTCTTAAAAAAGCACTTAACTAATCTTTTTTTATGTGGAGTTCACCTTTAAGGGGGCGTTGCAAGAGGTGTGTCTTATGCCTACATACTTTTGCTAATAGGTGTCCCTCGTTCCTATTTCAAAAAGTTGGGAGGTATGGATCTATAGCAGCTGGGACCGCCATGTACCCCTTTAAAACCAATACACAGCTGTGATACTATGGACTTAGGGCCTGATTTTTGGATCCTTTCAACACTACATTACTCTTCTCTACTCTTTGGGGTTAGTCAAATAGACTGTGCACTCTGAAAACGCGGTTGGTCCAGAGCTTAGAATATGAGGTGAAGCTTCACTTTACAAAAAATACCCAATCACGTGCAAGGAAAATGTAAAAAGAAATTGCATTTTTGCTTAGGCGTGATTGGGTGATGGAAGTCAGCAGAGCTTCCCCTCATTTACTAAGCTCTGGGGCAGCTGCACTTTTAAAGTACACAGTCTATTTGCTTTTAGTAAATCAACTTCCATGCGTTTGATAAATAGCTGTGCAAATATCATGTGGCATAAAAAAATTGCAACCGCCACCATGATATTCTCCAGGGCTTCTGCATCCATTAAATATGTCATGTTTGGGGGGATTCTAACTAATTTTCCTATCTAAAAATGCTGCTTTCAGTATGTGTGCGAAAAATTTAAAAAAAATTGCCCTGGACAGCAAGTGGGTAAAAAAATACTAATCTGAAAAAATGTCCCTCGTTGTACCTCCATTCTCAATCACATCATCCAGTGCAGCAGATGGATGTCCAGCAATGCAGGGGTGATGGTGTTTGGGGAATCTTTAGATCTTATTGCCCAATTCCTGCTATAACAATGGATAGAATAATAGAAACAGAGAAACAAAGAAAACAGCTGTATATAAATTGTATTTTTTATTTTTTTATAAATTTTTAAATGGGCGCCAGTCTTGTCTTCCAGGGATCCAGAAGATCAGCTCTAGATGTTGTTGCCCAATCAATGCCTGCAATAAAAAACAATAGACATGTGCAATTCGTTTCGTTTTTTTTTGTTTTTCGTTTTTTTTTGTTATTTTCATTCATTAATTTTCGTACGAATGGACGAACGATTCGCTAAAAATTTTAACGAATAACGAATCGTTCAAATCCGAAAATAACGAAAATCCGAAAAAACCTAATTAGAAACAACGAATGTACGAATGAAGAAAATCCGAAAAACGAAAACAGGAACAACGAAAATGAAAATGAACGAAAAAATTCGTACATTCGTAACTTTTTTTTTCGATTCGTAATTTTCCGTGTCTCTTAAAATGTAAAAATAGCATACACATTACATAACATTTTTTTTGTTGAATTGGTAATTTTCTGTGTCCCTTACAATGGTGCTGCTTAACGTGCCTCGAATGGATTGAACAAAAAAATTAGTAAATTCGTAACTTTTTTTTTTTTTTTTTCGATTCGTAATTTTCCGTATCTCTTACAATGGCGTTGCTTAACGTGCTTCGAATGGATTGAACGAAAAAATTCGTACATTCGTAACTTTTTTTTTCGATTCGTAATTTTTCGTGTCTCTTAAAATATAATAATAGCATACACATTACATAACATTATGAATTATGCTCCGATTACGAATCTACGAATGTACGAATAAGTACGAATGCGTCCGAATTTCGAATAAACAAAAATTAAACTAACGGAAATACGAATCAACGAAAAAATAACTTTTACAAAATACGAATCGTTACGAATACGAACACCGACGACTTACGAATGTACGAATCGTTACGAATACGAACACCGACGACTTACGAATGTACGAATCGTTACGAATATGAACACCGACGACTTACGAATTTACAAATCAACGGAAACGAAAAAAACAAAACGAAAATAAACAAATTTTTTTGTTGTGCACATGTCTAAAAAATAATAAATTAATAGGAACATGGAAAACATAGAAGAGAGCGAGAGAGAAAGAGAGAATTTTTTTTAGTTTTTTGTTTTTTTGTATTTTTTTTGTTTTTTTGGGGGGGAGGGGGATAAGAGGTTTGAATGGATGTCAATCTTTTGGTCCATTCAAATATTTTTATAAATTTTTGAATGGGCGCCAGTCTTGTCTTCCAGGGATCCAGAAGATCAGCTCTAGATGTTGTTGCCCAATCAATGCCTGCAATAAAAAAAATAATAAATTAATAGGAACATGGAAAACATAGAAGAGAGAGAGAAAGAGAGAATTTTTTTTTGTTTTTTTTGTTTTTTTTTTGGGGGGGGGGGGGGATAAGGGGTTTGAATGGATGGATTGGTCCAGTCCAGGGATGCAGACGATCAGGGAAGCGGTAGATCTTGTTGTCCAATCTGCACCTGTAATAAAATAGATATGTTAATATTGTCTGAACGGGTAATGCTGAAAACATATGATATGACACTTTTTCTAAGCATAGGTTTACTCATCATTTTTTTAATTTTGGTGGCGATCTTGGGACAATAGTCCTCAGCAGCACAGAGTGTCCCACAGTTCTGTTCTCTATAATATAAAATACATTCTGCTTCCTATAATTGCTCCTCTGTAATTGGTGTCATATGTGTGTGCAGACCAGGGAACTCCATTGTAGAGGTGCCCCTCACACCAGTAGATATATGGCCATGAGGATCAGCAGAGAGTGGAAGCATCGAGATGCACTTCTGTGTTTTGTTTTCACTATTATTTGTGACTTGTGGGTCTGTTCACACCGTGTTTATTCCAGTTACGTTAGTGCCATGCAGGTTAAGTGTGCTGATGCCATTCATTCTTTCTGAAGGGCACCCCAACACACCATCTGATGGAGGTGTATTGTAGCACAACAACACACTGGCATGCATTGTGGTGTTTTGTGAATAATGGTGCATGCATGGACCATTTTTTGGCAGCACACCACACATTATCATGTTGTGCTTTTGGCACATTACTGTGCTGTCCCGTATTGTGGTGCTACACACGTTCATATGAAGGGGCATTACACCCCAACAAGGAGATCTTTGTACCCAAGCAGTATATAGATCAGCCTTTCTCAACCTTTTCAACACAGAGGAACCCTTGAAATAACTTTCCAGTCTCAGGGAACCCCTGCTAAAAATGACTAAAGCCCCATACACACGGTCGGATTTTCCGATGGATTCTGTCCTATCGGACACTGTTGTCGGAAATTCCGACCGTGTGTAGGCACCATCGGACAGTTTCCATTGGATTGTCCGACGGACAAAGTTCTATCTCCTGCTGGAAAAATTTTCCGACAACAAAGTCCGATCACACCAATTCCGATCGTGTGTATCGAATTCCGATGGACAAAGTGCCACGCATGCTCAGATCACATTACAAGACCAAAGCTATTGGCTACTAGCCTCTACGTAGTCCCGTCGTAGGCAACAAACGTCACCACGTTCAGAATGATCGGATTTTTCGACAACAAAGTCCGACCGTGTGTATGCAACACCAGTGTCGGACTAAATCCGTCGGACAAAATCCGATGGATTTTGTGGTCGGATTTTCCGACCGTGTGTATGGGGCATAAGTCTACAACTCGTGATACATTACTGTGATGGTCAGTGGGAGGAATGCCCCTTACACTTGTGGTCACTGAGAAGAATTACCCCCTTACAGATAGCTAAAAAGATCAATGGTGTCAGTGGGAACTTATCTGAGAGGCAGAAATTCTCATTTCTCAAGGAACCCCCGAGCAACCTATGGAGGAACCCTGGTTGAGAAACCCTGATATAGACTGTGATAACATGGGTGTCTTATATTGAATGTTATGGACCTGCGGAGCATTTTACGTTGGCTAAACTATTAGTAATTTCAGGCAAAAGATTGGAGATCATGTATACTTTGCCAGTAATAGTAAAATGCCTATCAATGGGCACATTGGCACACAACGCAAATTTGACACATCACATATGCATAGCTCCCAACTGTCCCTAATTTGGAGGGACTGTCCCTGATTTGGAGCAATGTCCCTCTGTCCCTCTTTCCTCCTCATTTGTCCCTCATTTTGGTCTGATCCATATATTTGTATATAAAATGCACTTTTTATCTTTCAAAAAGTGTTTCCCAGTGCTAAACCTTTCATCCGAATTCTAAATTGCTGCATTTGTACATTTTAAAAGCCAATATAAAGGAATAATAGTGGTAAAAAAAAGGCCTTGTGGATTTAATTAACCTTTTTTGGGGGGTTAATTCTCCTTTAAGTGGGTGTGGCAGGGGGCGTGTCCCATGCCTAAATATGTTTGCTGGTAGGTGTCCCTCATTCCCATCTCAAAATGTTGGGAGGTATGCATATGGGATTTGTAGCTTTGGAGCCGGTCTTCTAAGACCCTTGTGGTGGTGATTTTCTTCAGAGAGAAATAAAACAGATTCAAAGATTTGAAGGCACCACTCCCCGGGGTCTGAACGAGACTTTAAAGGGGAGGGCCAGCTGAAATTTTTTTTTGATCAAATACCACCAAAAGAAAGCTCTATTTGTGGGAAAAAAAGGACGCCAATTTTGTTTGGGAGCCACGTCGCACGACCGCGCAATTGTTAGTTAAGCGACGCAGTGCCGAATCGCAAAAAGGGGCCTGGTCGTTTGGCTGCAAATTGGTCTGGGGTTTAAGTGGTTAAACTAGTATACCTTGTAAAGATCATGTGCATTTGGTCCTATTGTTATCCATCTGCTGCTTGCTGTGTAGGTGGGGAAGGTAGGGGCACTCTGCCCTTGTTCTATATGAGTCTCCTATTTTGTACTATAGAGCGGGCATGTGGAGACTCTGGGTGAGGGTTAAAGTGGTAGGATACTCAATTTTTTGACTTGTACCTACAGGAAAGCCTACCAGGCTTCCCTGTAGGTACAGTGAATATCTCCTAAACTTGCATTGTTTAGGAGATATTCACACTGCATGCAGGCAGTGACGTCACCGGCGCATGTGTTATGAAGGTCTGGCATAGCACACCAAGGGCTCCTGCGCGCATGCCTGGGAGTGACGTCATTGTGGTTGTGGCCACTCATGTAGGAAGGAAGACCAGGGGAAGATGGAACCCCATGTCAGCTGGAGGGCTGTGTTCTAAGGTAAGTCTTGCATAATGTGCTAGTATGCAATGCTTCCCTGATGGTATGGGCATGATAGATAAGTATCTGCCTGTATTTCTCACCATTGAGGACACCATTGATCCTGACCAAATCTCCAACTCCATTTGCAGAATTGCAGCCCCAAACTTGCAAGGAACCTCATCAGTCCAAAGCACCTTCTACCATTTATCTGCACCCCAGTTCCTATGTTTTCATGCATGGTTGAGTTGCTTAGCCTTATTTCCACAACCTATGCATGAAAATCTCCTCTGTATCGCAAAACATGCAACCGGTAGAATTTTTTAAATGCCGCCTATGGAGATTTGTAAGGGTAAAAGTTTGTCGCCATTCCACGAGCGGGCGCAATTTTGAAGCGTGACATGTTGGGTATCAATTTACTCGGCGTAACATTATCTTTCACACTATAAAACAAAATGGGCTAACTTTACTGTTGTCTTATTTTTTAATTCAAAAAAGTTGATTTTTTTTTTAAATAGTGCGCTTGTAAGACCGCTGCGCAAATACGGTGTGACAGAAAGTATTGCAATGACCGCCATTTTATTCTCTAGGATGTTATTAAAAAAATGTATGATGTTTGGGGGTTCTAAGTATTTTCTAGCAAAAAAAAAAATGTTTTTAACTTGTAAACACCACATCTAAAAAAGATGCCCGGTCTTAAAGTGGTTAACAATGTATAGGATATTCTGCAAGGAGGCACTTTATTTGCACATTTATATTCTATATCGGTTTTTTTGCATTTATTTAGAGCGCTACTTATATGTTTTTTTTTATATAATGAAAGAAAATTGCTCGATTCTCCTATCTATACATTTAGTGTTGACGGGGAAATAACTCCTGTGGAGCTATTATATTCTGACAGTGGGAGGTTTTCTATCCGTCAGAATACAATGATCACTGCTGGCGGCTATAGTGTCCAGTGCCCATCAGTGTCGCCTATCAGTGCCCATCAGTGCCCACCAGTGCCACCCATGAGTGCCCATCAGTGCCACCCATGAGTGCCCATCAGTGCCGCCTATCAATGCCCATCAGTGCTGCATATCAGTGCCACCCATCAGTGGCGCTTACCAAAAAATTCTGACAGGCTGGTTGTACTGAAAGGCCGATGGATCAACTTCAGTACAACCAGCCTGCCCATACATGGATAAAAATGTGGCCAGTTCCTGCTGAACCAGCTGAATTTCCATATGGCCAGATTAAACAGTGTTATCAGTGGAAAAACACGAAATTGTCAGACAGCACACATGTTTTTTTGTTTGAAAAAGTATTGAAATAGAAAATTCGGACTTACTGATCAATCTGTAGGTGCTGGACCCCATGGTGACTACTCTCAGCGTTCTTCAAGCATATAAGGTTGAATATGTGGCACCCCTCTGACAAAGGTAATATGATAATGAGGCTGTTGGAAAAATAAATGACATTTAATAAAGGGTTTCCTAAAGAAAAATGCAGATCCAAAACATTGAGGAATGTTCTACTTACCCATTGAGTCAGAGGGACACAAGCCCGGCAGTTGGGGCACTGGGGCCAACGCGCTTCGTTCACAACACTATACAGCCACTCCGCGATGCAGGGGGAATGAAAGTTGTGGGAGCAGGCGAGCCGGAAAGTTCCTTCTCCCTCTTGCAGATCCTCCAAACAGATGGTGCAGGCGACAGGACGTGCCGGAGAACGGCTTCGATCCCTCTGTCTGGCCTCAGGGATCTGACGTCTTCTGGATCTCACCGGCAGCTGGTCCGGTGCACGACCCACCAGAGAGAATCGAGACCTGGTTCTCGAGGCAATTGGACCTGTAATAACAAGGATACATTCATATCAGTACACCCTGATCAATGCAATCCATATTTACATAGTTACATTGGCTCAGCTTACTTTAGTGATCCTCTCTATCTTCCAGATCCAATGCTGAGGGGCTGCCCTGCTGCATAGTAACCACAGGGGGGCGCCTGCTCTGTGTGGGCATCATTCAGAGAACGCCTTGCATTTTTCTCAGTGAATGCAAAGCATTCTGTGATTGGACAAGATGGAGATTGTGACATCTCCGCTGCCCCTCTTCACTTCATCCAATCAGAGAACACTTTGCATGAACTGAGAAAACGCAAAGCGTTCTCAGAATGGTGCGGCACCCGGAAGACGAGGATCTCTGTAGTAGCGGCAGATCTCAAAATTCAAAACAGACCTTGTCCTTAAGGAGGGTCTAATGTGTATTTTGAGGGGGACACCAGCGAAAAAAAAGTGTAGGGTTCCCCAAAAAAACAAATCAGACCCCTGTCCTCGATGCGGGTCTGGTATGGATATTGAGGGTGACCCCTGTGAAAAAAAAATGCATGGGGTCCCTGCAAAAACCACACCAGACCCTTAAGGGGGACTCTATGCAAAAAGAAAAAAATTGAATGGGGTCACCCCCAAATCTAAACAAGATCCTTGCCTGAGCATGGAGCCTGGTAGGCAAGGAAAGGGGGGTAAGAGAGTGCAACCCCCTCCTGAACCATACCAGGCCACATGCCCTCAACATGGGGGGGGGGGTTATTCTGCTAGGGGGTTCCTGGCAAGATATCTTGTCCCCATGTTGATGCAGACAAGGGCCCTCCCCCCATCGCTTGTCCGGAGGATGTAAGGGTCTTCGGGGGGGGGGCATATCAGAATCTTGAAGCTTCTTTGAAAAAAAGGGGTCCCCCACATATCTGGCCTCCCCCATGGTTAATGAGTATGGTGTACATAGTACTCCTTGTTACCCATTCACCAAAAATGTGCAGTATAAATAAAAAAAAACACACCTTAAACTAAAAAAACTCTTGATAAAGCACTTAAAAAAAAAATAATTTCCAAATGAAGAATTAAAAAAATAAATTAAAATTTTGCCCCACACTGCCAACAATTGATGAACAATCCCGACACACTACAAAAAATGACACACATATATACACAGACAGACATGATGTCCATATATCAGATGTGTGACAATCTGCAGACACAGAAACCTCAGGACCTGAGAAGAGAGAAGTCTGCCTGGCATCCTGTTGCTATGGAAACGCCACAGAGCAACAGGCAGAGGGGTCCCTCACTTCTGGATCAGTACCCCTTTACATCATTGTACCCCCATACATTACTACCCCCCATATACCACTGCCCCCCTAACATTACTACCCCCCCATACATCATTGTACCCCCCATACATTACTACCCCCCATACACCACTGCCCACCATACATCATTGTACCCCCCATACATTACTACCCCCCATACACCACTGCCCACCATACATCATTGTACCCCCATACATTACTACCCCCATACACCACTCCCCCCCATACATTACTGCCCCCCATACACCACTCCCCCCATACATTACTACCCCCCATACACCACTGCCCCCATACATTACTACCCCCCCATACACCACTCCCCCATACATTACTACTCCCCATACACCACTGCCCCCCCCATACATTACTACCCCCCATACACCACTGCCCCCATACATTACTACCCCCCCATACACCACTCCCCCCATACATTACTACCCCCCATACACCACTGCCCCCCCATTCACTACTGCCCCCCCATACATTACTACCCCCCATACATTATTGTACCCTCTAACATTACTGCCCTCCCCATACATACATACAAGAGAGAAGTCCGCCTGGCATCCTGTTGCTATGGAAACGACACTGAGCAAAAGGCAGAGGGGTCCCTTACTTCTGAATCAGAACCCCCCCTACATCATTGTACCCCTATATATTACTATCCCCCCCATATACCACTGCCCCCCTAACATTACTACCCCCCCATACATCATTGTACCCTCTAACATTACTGCCCTCCCCATACATCACTACCCCCCATACATACATACAAGAGAGAAGTCTGCCTGGCATCCCGTTGCTATGGAAATGCCACTGAGCAACAGGCAGAGGGGTCCCTCACTTCTGGATCAGTTCCCCTCCCATACATCATTGTACCGTCATACATTACTACCACTCCATACACCACTGCCCCCCATACATTACTACCCCCCCCCCATAATCATTGTACCCCCTAACATTACTGCCCTCCCCATACATCACTACCCACCCATACATACATACATACAAGAGAGAAGTCTGCCTGGCACCCTGTTGCTATGGAAATGCCACTGAGCAACAGGCAGAGGGGTCCCTCACTTCTTGATCAGTACCCCCCCCCCCCCCATACATCATTGTACCCCCATACATTACTACCCCCCATACACCACTGCCCCCCCCATACATCATTGTACCCCCATACATTACTACCCCCCATACACCACTGCCCCCCCATACATCATTGTACCCCCATACATTACTACCACCCCATACACCACTGCCCCCATACATCATTGTACCCCCAAACATTACTGCCCCCCCCCCCCATACATTACTACCCCCCCCCCTTACCTTACACAGCAGGGTTGTAGGGTGAGGCTGGGATCTGGGAGGATGAATGGGGGTAGTTCTCTTCTCTCTGAAATCGGGGGGGGGGGGGGGTAGTGAGCACCTAATGTCATTGGTTGTTAGGATACCAGTGGCCCTTTCAACCAATGACAGCTGGGGGAGGAGTCTCAAAGCTCTGCCCTAGGCTCTGTGATTGGTCTGGAGTGGAAGCAGGGGACGTATACAGGGGCAGACATGACAGGAGGACAGAATTACCCCCCATGTGTGCTGTGTGGGAGGGGGGCCCCATCCCTCTTAGGGGCCCCTGGACCCTGCACCCATGGAGGACACCCCACTGATCAGACATTACACTTACCTGCTGGAATGGCGTTTCTGTCCCCATCAAGGTGGATGTGATGATCCTGACGCCCAGGTCCAGAGGCTGCCATCTCGGTGGTGCTGGGTGCCTATAGAAGAGAACTAACAAAAATGTGATTAATAATCACAATAATCACAACAATAGTAATAATAATACTAATAAAAGTTTTATTAGCCGTAGATATCAGTCGAAATCGCAGTAATCCTCTGTAATCAGCCGATCACAAGGAGAGAGGCGGTGGAGCTGTCGCACGCTTTGAAAACTCCTCAGCCAGTGACAGTTACAGCCACAGCCAGGGGCACCTGCACTGCTTCCAACTGTCACTTTTGACTGACAGCTCAGCCAGCCAGTGACAGTGACAGCCACAGCCAGGGGCACCTGCACTGCTTCCAACTGTCACTTTTGACTGACAGCTCAGCCAGCCAGTAACAGTGACAGCCACAGCCAGGGGCACCTGCACTGCTTCCAACTGTCACTTTTGATTGACAGCTCAGCCAGCCAACGACAGCCAGCCAATGACAGCCAATGACAGAAAGTTAAAAAAAAAAACAATCTACTGGCAGGATCAATATAGAGGGCTCAGCAAAGCACAATTACTGTGAGAAAGTTATTGATAATCTGCATATATAGCTGATTGATTTTGTTCATATCTCCAATATTTTCTGTATTCCCCATTCTAATTAGTAAACACTTTTTGAAAATGACGTTTTGTGGTTGAATTTCAATGTATTTCTGACTACAGAGAGGCACCGAATTCAGACTAAACGTATGATTGTCAGTTATGGGGGAACCAATGGGATGAATATTGTTTCATAGTTTTCATGTTTAGAGCATTTTCCTTCATTTATGGGTGGAGTTGGGAGGATTATCACCATGGAAACGATGTAATCCCGGTCCTAATTAGTGACCACTATGAAAATGACATTTATGTTTGAAATTCCAAATAATCTATGACTACAAAGCTGCACCTTATTCAAGATAAATGTATGATTTTCAGGTATGGGGGGAACCAGGAGGATGAATATTATTTCCTATATAAATGGGAATCAGACCGCGACGGCCAATCAGAAATGGTGTCAGACTTTAGTACCCTCGATTTTCCATAGTCAACACGTTCAATGCCCCCTATAGGTCATCTGTTTAGTGTTATAGAGAAGGTCTGGTGCTAGTAATATGGCTCTCACTCCGGCGTGCGCAGCGATATGTAACATGTGTATCGCAATTGGCGTTTTTATACATACATGCGTTTACGTTCGTATGTATGTATATGTGGGGGTGGGGCCTCAAAAAAAATTGGGGGGGGGGGGGGGGATTTTATGTGCTTGGATGTAACTTAAAATTTTTATTTAACCACTTTAGTTATTTTAACTGACAATTGCGCGGTCGTGCAACACTGTACTCAAATAAAATGTATGTTCATTTTCACACAAATAGAGGTTACTTTTGGTGGTATTTGATCACCGCTGCGTTTTCTATTTTTTGCGTCATAAAGAATAAAAAATTAAATTTTTGAAAAAAAATAAAAAACTATATATTTTACTTTCTGCTATAAAAGATATCCAAATTTTTGAAAAAAAAATCTAATTTCTTCATCAATTTAGACCAATATGTATTCTGCTACATGCTTTTGGTAAAAAAAAAAAAAAAAAAAATGTTTTCTTTTTTTTCCCCCCCACAAATCGTGCTTTCTTTTGGTGTTATTTCATCACCACTGTGTTGTTTTTTTTTTCTTTTTGCATTATAAACAAAAAAATAAATAATAAATAAATATATAAAAAAAAAAAAAAAAAATATATATATATATATATATATATATATATATATATATATATATATATATATATATATATTTTTTTTTTTACTTTCTGCTATAAAACATATCGAGTAAAAAATCTAATTTCTTCATCAATTTAGGCCAATATGTATCCTGCTTCATATTTTTGATACGGGGCCCCAAAGTCGGCCAACTGTGTCCATCTGCAGCAATGTAATTTCGGGACCCTTTGGGTCCAGAGACCCCAAATTTTGGCTGAAGCTAGGGGGCATCTAGGAACCCTTAAAGAGGAAGTAAACCCTGGCGGGTTTACTTCCTCTTTGTTTCCCTGCAAAGGTAAAGCATAATGGACTACTGTGCATCGCATAGTAGTCCATTATGTGTCACTTACCTGACACAGGAGCCAGCGAAGTCACCGCTGTCCCCTTGTGTACGGAGCCTCCATCTTCTTGGTGGATCTTGCGGCTCCGGTGCTGTCATTCGATGGAGCCGCGATGACGTCACTCCCGTGCTTGCGCTCGAAAGCCGCCACTCGCGGCATATCGCCGTTGACAGCGGCGCGCTCAGTGCGCCTGCGCGCCACTGTCTACCGTGCCTGTCTTTTGGCAAATATCTCCTAAACCGTGTAGGTTTAGGAGATATTTCTTGGACCTACAGGTAAGCCTCAATCTAGGCTTACCTGTAGGTCAAAGTGGTTTGTAAGGGTTTACAACCACTTTAATTACCAAGTTTGAAGTTCGGGGAACCTATGGCTGCAAATGGGCACAGTGAGGCTGCAAATGGGCATTGTTGACCCTCTTTTCCACTTACAGTTGCTGCGCATTTCTCACCCTAGGCTTATACTCGAGTCAATACGTTTTCCCATTTTTTTTTGGTAAAATTAGGTGCCTCGGCTTATGTTCGGGTCGGCTTATACTCGAGTATATACAGTATTTGTGGGAAATCTTTGAACATCACACCTTAAAATCACGTAAAGCCTTCATAAAAAAAAAAAATAGACCAAGAGATCTCACTACAAGGACCACATTTGCCTTCACTAGGCTCCACTTATTATGTTTAGACGTAATGATGGGTGCACTTTAACCGCTTAAGGACCACCTCCTGCACATATACGTCGGCAGAATGGCACGGCTGGGCACATCAACGTACAGGTACGTTGTCCTTTAAGAGCCCAGCCGTGGGTCGCGCGCGCCTGCCGGCGGGGCGGGGACCGGGTCCTGAGCTCCGTGGCCGCAGGACCAGCGGACTCGATCGCCGCTGGTGTCCCGCGATCGGGTCACAGAGCTGAAGAATGGGGAGAGGTCTGTGTAAACAAACCTCTCCCTGTGCTTCCTAGTGACACTGTCACTGATCGTCTGTTCTCTGTCATAGGGAAAGACGATCAGTGACGTCACATGCCAAGCCACACCCCCTTACAGTAAAAACACACACAGGACATACTTAACCCTTCCCCGCCCCCTAGTGGTTAACTCCTTCACTGCCAGTGTCATTTACACAGGAATCAGTGCATTTAAATAGCACTGATTGCTGTATAAATGACAATGGTCCCAAAAATGTGTCAAAAATGTCCGATGTGTCTGCCATAATGTCGCAGTCACAATAAAAATCGCTGATCGCCGCCATTACTAGTAAAAAAAAAAATATTAATAAAAATGCTATAAAACTATCCCCTATTTTGTAAACGCTATAACTTTTGCGCATACCAATCAATATACGCTTATTGCGATTTTTTTTACCAAAAATATGTAGAAGAATACGTATCGGCCTAAACTGAGGGAAAAAAAAATTTTTATATATTTTTTTGGGGATATTTATTATAGCAAAAAGTTAAAATGATTGCATTTTTTTCAAAAATTATCGCTCTATTTTTGTTTATAGCGCAAAAAATAAAAACCACAGAGGTGATCAAATACCACCAAAAGAAAGCTCTATTTGTGGGAAAAAAAGGACGCCAATTTTGTTTAGGAGCCACGTCGCACGACTGCACAATTGTCAGTTAAAGCGACGCAGTGCCGAATCGCAAAAAGTGGCCTGGTCCTTTGGCTGCAAATTGGTCCGGGGCTTAAGTGGTTAATCTAGGCTTACCTGTAGGTCAAAGTGGTTTGTAAGGGTTTACAACCACTTTAACTACCAAGTTTGAAGTTCGGGGAACCTATGGCTGCAAATGGGCACAGTGAGCCATGCAAATGGGCACAGTGAGGCTGCAAATGGGCATTGTTGACCCTCTTTTCCACTTACAGTTGCTGCGCATTTCTCACCCTAGGCTTATACTCGAGTCAATACGTTTTCCCATTTTTTTTTTTTTGGTAACATTAGGTGCCTCGGCTTATGTTCGGGTCAGCTTATACTCGAGTATATATAGTATTTGGGGGAAATATTTGAACATCACACCTTAAAATCACGTAAAGCCTTCATCACCAAAAAAAATAGACCAAGAGATCTCACTACAAGGACCACGATTGCCTTCACTAGGCTCCACTTATTATGTTTAGACGTAATGACGGGTGCACTTTAAATAGGTGACCATTTTGTGTGTTTGTTAATGATAGGATTAGCATAAAAAAGGCTAACCACAGAGCAAATGAAATGATTTCTAAAAGCTCCTTGTCTAATCTAAATGAAAATAAGATGGCACTAATTTGAGTCATGAAACAATTATTAACAGTGCAATTACGGTCCTCTGTTTTCCAGGTAAATCCAAATTATTTATCCAAAGTGTTAATTGAAATGGAGTATTAAACCAAGTAGGGGGTTAACATTCTTTTGATAACCCAGATCTTCACCAAACAGGTAGCAGCGCGCGGATACTAAAAACCTGCCTACAGAACAGTCCATAGTATGCTTGGAATTTATATCAAGCGGTGAAAACATCATATAATAATGTACAATTACCAGGAAGCCTGTGATTATTCCACAGCAAATGTCCCCTAAATTAGGCCCATTATAATGAAAAAGAAACCTCTTTAAAGCATATTTTCACTGTTGGAAAGCTATCTGCTGCTTGAGTTTTCTCTCTATTTTATTTTTGTTGCAATTTAAAGTTTCTTTTTTTTTTAGGTAAGATCTTTTTTTCAAGGTTCGGTATTGAAATTGGAATTAAATTACTAAGCTAGAGCTTGATATAATTTTTTCGAAAAGTGCTTTGCGGCGCAACATACATTGTTTATTAAAACTTGAGTCGCGTCATCCGGACACCCCGTGAGGTTAATTTTCCAGCTCTAAATAACAGAAAAGAGAAAGGAAAAAAAAAAAAAATATTCTAAATAATTTATCATTCATTGTATGATAACACTCTTTTAAAGGTAAATATAGTCATCAAATATTTAGCTTTAATAGCATCATTATATTATTTTTCTCCTGAGATGTAAGTGAAGCCTCCCACCTGAGAGAGAGATGATTTCAAAAGAATAGTTTGTGGCTATATATAATTTTTTTTTTTTTTTTTATCTTCTCAATACGTGATATCTATAGACATTCAACAAAGAAGTTTGTGGTACAATAGACATTGTTTCAATGGTGTTTTTTTTTTAAATATGTAACATTATCTGATTTATACAAATATTTCTGGGCATTAATATAGAAACATAATATGAGTATATTATATACACATCAATAGGTGATTTCAGTAGATGAAAAAGCTAAGCAATTTTAGAGAATGGTTGCTTTCCATAAAATTATAGTTTTTTTTATTTTTTATTGCTTGGCTTGAACTGCAAAATACATGTTTTTAACACAATATATTAATTCTGAAGGGATATTTTCATTTTTATTAAAAATTATTATGGGATTTTTATAAAATTCTTTTTACTATAAATTTCCTAATAATTATCTGCCTAATTGATTTTAAGTTAGTCAAGTGGCATGTTTTAAATATATAAATATGGTTTACTGCTATCCTATTTATTTGATGCCAATAACGCTATCGACTGCCAGTCAGCAACAGTAATGCCGCGTACACACGGCCGGAATATGGGAGCTTTTCATCGGATTTTACGACCGTGTGTATGCCCATCGGTCTTTTTCTGTCGGCATTTCCGACGGACTTTGGATTGAGAGCCTGTTCTTAATTCTTCCAACGGAAAACATTTCTATCGGATTTTCCAATCGTGTGTATGCAATTCCGACACGCAAAGTTCCGACGCATGCTCGGAAACAATTCGACGCATGCTCAGAAACAATTCGACGCATGCTCGGAAGCATTAAACTTCCCTTTTATAGTGCAGTCGAAAGTGTTGTATATGGTGGTGTTATTGACCATCGGAATTTGGTGTGACCGTGTGTAGGCAAGACAGTTTGAGCAAAATTTGTTCGGAATTCCGACGGGAAAACCGTCAGAGCTTTTCCGACGAGCTTTTCCGTGTGTACGTGGCATTAGAAGATACATTGGTTGGTTTATGGAAGGATATTATACTGTATATCGGGTTACTTTTTGCTGTCTGTGTCCTGCTGAGGGGATTAAATATACACAAGTGCAGCGCTGAAATAGATAAACATGTGTCCCTGATTTTCACATGAGGTCCCACTGGAGTAAAACAGCCTATGGGAACTGCTGTGAGCCAGGAGTATAATAGTTAACCTTATAAGTGAGGGTGCCAGCTGGATTGCTCCGCTGGTGTATACAAAAATTCAAGTGATTGAAAATTTCGTTAAGTAATAGAAATGTGAATAAAACAACAATGATAAATGTGAAAATTATATCATATGGGAAAGGAGGGGGGGTGGGTGCTGGGTGTTTAAACCCCAATCACCTGTGGACAGAGGACAAATCAACCCCGGGTCAAAGCAGGTCCCTACTCGGTCTCCTTCAGGAGTCACGGCCTTGTGTCACACAGGCTATTAGTGTGTTGAGAAATACGGCAACAGCTTTCTGGGGGATGTGGTAAGAGTGTAACAGGTGAAGAAGGGGGTTGTGTAGTACTGACCCTTAAGCAATTGTCACATACACTCCCATAGGTGAGGGCGTACACTGCTAATCCATAGACAGCCTAACTAAACCAAATGTTTGGTATAGACCAGCTATATACCAAACATTTGGTTTAGTTAGGCTGTTTGACATAGAAATGAAAGGCAAAACATTTATGTATAGATGTAAAAATACTTTAGAAATATCCTTTTCCCTTTTTTATAAGTGATCACATTCCCTCTGTTCTCAGCTGCATAAGAGCTGGGGGAGGAGAAACAGCAGCACACAGTGAATTGCCGCGCAGGGGGGGGATGTCAGGACAAGCCTGATCATTGGAGTTCCCAGCATAGCTAGAGATCTGACCACAGTGTGCTCTCCTGCTTAATGTGGTCAGTTTTTAATAGGAAAGCAAGGGGACTAGCAGGAACACCAGGATTTCACATAAAGCAAGCAATACAAAGAGAACAAGATACTTTCTCATACAAGTACATCAGCCACATATGAGGAATATGACCTGTTGAGGTAACAAATGCTTTAAATCCCCCCATCCTTGTCCTGCTAAGGGGATTTCTCTTCACTTCCCGTCTAAGAGATGTAACAGGAAATGTAACAGGAAATTAGAGGTGGGGGGTTTCCCATTTAAGATGGCTGTCATCACAACATTTGTCCCCACTGGAAGATTTCCCTGCTCCTTTTGCTCTCATAACAACAACCTTAAAATTGGGGAATGCTCCTCAAATTCTGCCCTAAAGGCTATTTTTAGGAGTACCAATAAAGGGGTGAATCTCCACAGCAGGGATATAGACCATTATTAAAACTCGACAGTTGAGAACAGTCCCAATTTAAAGATTTTCCTTCATCTCTTGTTCTGATGACAACTTTAACATTTTATGTCTCCCAATACTTTTTTTTTCCGGTTAAAATGGTCACCAGGGATAGATGTCCTCAGTTAAGACAAAGACAGCAATAAAAATCCTACAAGAATTTAAGAATTTGGACTTTTTCTTTTCTTATTTCAAAACCTGAAAGAAAAAAAGGTTGCACGAAAATACACTTTAATTCCCCACATTGAGAATTTAACCTCTTCCGGTCCGCACTATGGCCGAATGACAGCTACAGCACGGACCTAAATTGCCGGGAGGCCGTCAATAGACGTCTTCCCCTTTCCTCGCTCCACACATGCCCCCTGCAGGTCGCGCTCGGCGCGCTCTATGATCACCATGTCAATGAGACTTGGGTGATCACTGATCCCGACCCCTTACCGCATGATCAGCTGTCAGCCAATGACAGCTGATCACGTGATGTAAACAGAAGCTCGGTAATCATTTTTTTTCTCCTCACGCTGATCACAGAGAAAAAAAGCAGATCACTGGCTTCTGTTGAAGGAACATCGGTCCCGAAGAGGAAGAGGCATAGCTGCCTCATCTGTGCCAACCAGTACCGCCTGCCAGTACCACCTGCCAGTGCCCACAGTGTCATTAATCGGTGCCCACCAGTTAATTTTAGTGCCACCAATCAGTGCCACCTATCGGTGCCCAAGAGTGCCTCCTATCAATGCCCACCAGTGATGCCAATCAGTGCCTCATCAGTGCCATCTAGCAGTGCTGCCTATCAGTGTCACCTACCAGTGCCCATCAGTGCCACCCATCAGTGCCAGCTATCAGTGACACCCATCAGTGCCCTTCAGTGCCACCTTCAGCGCCCTTCAGTGCCACCTATCAATGCCACCCATCAGTGCCACACATCTGTGCCAGCCATCAGTGCCACCTCTCAATGCCCACCAGTGCCACCTCTCAGTGCCCACCAGTACCGCCTCATCAGTGCCCACCAGTGCTGCCTATCAGTGCTGCCTTATCAGTGCCCATCAGTGCTGCCTTATCAGTACCCATCAGTGCTGCATATTAGTGCCTATCAGTGCAGCCTCATCAGTGTAAATCAATGAAGGAGAAAAATTACCTGTTTGCATAATTTTATTAAAACCGTTTTGTTTTTTTTGTTTTCAAACTTTTCGGTCTTTTTTCATTTTTTTTTAACAAAAAATAAAAATACCACCAAAAGAAAGCTCTATGTGTGGGGACAAAAATGATAAAAAATTTAATTTGGGTACAGTGTTGTATGACCGCCCAATTGTCATTCAAAGAGTGAGAGCGCTGAAAGCTGAAAATTGGTCTGGGCAGGAGGGGGGTTTAAGTGCCCAGTAAGTAAGTGGTTGAATCTGCAGAAGAATCCATTATTTTATAAGGTTTAATTCTTAAAGTTGACATTCCAACAAAAAAATAAGTTGAGTCATGCGCTTCCTCGCCCTAACACCTTACACAAACACCAGCATGTTTTATAAATTACTATTCAGAAATATATATTTTTTATCTTTTTCTTTTACTTTGCTCTCTTTGACTTCCTCACTCCTTGCATAGGTGAGATGCCATTACTATAAAGGGTCCTGCTGCTACCTCCTTGGATCCTGAAGTCACATTTCCCAGAAGACAAAAATCTCCACTCCTTGCAAGATCCTTCACCTCGTCATCAGAGGGCTGGCTGCAAGAAAGCATGAAAATTGAAGAATAACATGAAAAAACCCATGGCGGCGCCGTATGGACTTTTCACTGTTTACTCAGCAGAGAAAGACAGAAAAGGTAACTTACCTCTGTATAATTGTGTTTATTTGGAAGGTGGAAGGTCCGCTTTAATATCTATTTTTAATATTCATTTGATATTTTCATCATGATGTCTTGTGGATATCACGAATAGAAAGAAAGAAGAAAGAACAAATACAGTATACAGAGAGCATAATCTGTCTGATGTGATGCTTGGTAGACATGTGCATTAGTTTTCGTCCGAATTTTGGGTATTTTCGTTATCGTTTTAACAAACGATAACGAATGTGCAGAATCCGAAAACCGAAAGATCCGACATAAACAAATGCTTTATTTTCGTTTTCGTTGCAACAGTTCGATGTAGATAGGAGATTCGACATGACGCTGACAATAGCGATCTGTGTCCATCGAACCTGTGGTCGAATGTGCCTAACCTTAGCTCTATTAGTTCAAGATTATTCTACATAGAGAGAAAAGATTCGACATAGAGAGAAAAGATTCGACATAGAGAGAAAAGATTTGACATGGAGAGAAAAGATTTGACATTATAGAGACAATAGCAAAAAAGGTTGAATGTGCCTAACCTAACTCTATTAGTCCAAGATTATTCGACATAGAGAGAAAAGATTAGACATAGAGAGAAAAGATTCGACATGGAGAGAAAAGATTCAACATTATAGAGACAATAGCAAAAAAGGTTGAATGTGCCTAACCTAACTCTATTAATCCAAGATTATTCGACATAGAGAGAAAAGATTCGACATGAAGATTCGACGAAGCAGTCGCCGCGAGCGGACATTTATGGTCAAATGCTCCGCCCATAGGCTATAAAACAAATTTAATGTTGGTTGACTAGTAATAATATTTAATAAATATAATTATTACTAGTGTCATACAACATTAGAATTCTACTATAGCTTTTAGGTGGAACATTAGACCGGAAATGTACGATTGCGGCGTTGTACAGTTTAGCTGCTCCGTCGAATCTTCTTAGAACATTCGACAGACACCATAAGCCTTCAATGACAGATTCAACCTTAATTATTTCGGATTTTCGGAATTAACGAAATAAATAAAAGCTAATTTCGGGATTAACTAAATAAATTTATTTTTAGGACGAAAACGAAATTCCAAAACAAAATATTTCAGTGTGCACATGTCTAATGCTTGGGTGAGGATCTGGCTATTTAGGGTAGGTAGGTAGGGTAGGGTGTATTGGAAACAGTTATTTTTACAGATTTCTCAACTAGTTGGAAAGTCACTTTATGACCTGAATGATCATTTGCCTTTATAGTCTGAAAGAGAGATGCTAACCACTTTCCTGTCAATTGCATGAGTCAAGAGATGGTTGCCAGTTCTAGAGCTACAAACAATAAGCAGATGTATCCTTGTCCATTGTCCCCGGTCAGTCAATCTTTAGCTAGCTTTACTGTCTATGACACCCCATGCAACCCATCAAGTTTCAGACATTAAAAGGCCCATCTGACTGGTGATAGAAACAACACAAGTTTTCCTTATATCTAGTTTCAATAAATGAAATCAGATGCATCTTCACAATACTAAAGTGTGTACCATTCTTTTGAGCATCTTGTTAAATTTTATTACCTGCCTGGCACTGAGTATTCTGAAGATAGAATGACATTTCATAGACCACAGGATGTCTTAATTATTTTAATATGATACCAATACAAACCTAAACACCGACTCAGCAGGTTCACGTCAGTTCAAGATATGTTTCTAAGTTAGAAAGTGAAAGTTTTTGAAGGTCATTTCAGTTAATTTCTAAACTATTTCTTGATGCTGCAGACCAGATGAATTGCATGCATGTGGAACCATAGGCGTTTTTAGGAGAACTAAAATAAATAGTTTAAATATATACTGATTTTTTTTTGTACAAAACGAAATATATTTGCAGAAAAGGGCACAGATGGAAGATGACTTGTGTGCATATTTTAGAGTTCTAAAATCGAATTTAAAATGTACAATGTGTACGATTTTAACACATTAAACGGTAAAAGTGCCATTATAGATATTTCCTGATTGCTTATTTATGTTATTCATATTTTGATATAAAAGTTAGTTTTTTTTGTAATTTATGTGGGTCATCAAAGAACTTTGATATTTTGTACTCCTAAAATAATTCAGTAAATACAATAATTCTTTAAAAAAAAAATTAATTGCTAAAATAAAATTCTAATTCCGCGTACACACAATCGCACATTCCGACAACAAAATCCATGGGATTTTTCCGACGGATGTTGGGCCAATTTTGTCTTGCATACACACAGTCGCACAAAGTTGGTCGGAAATTCCGAACGTCAAGAACACGGTGATGTGCAACATGTACGACGAGCCGAGAAAAATGAAGTTCAATAGCCAGTGCTGCTCTTCTGCTTGATTCGGAGCATGCGTAGCACTTTGTGTGTCGGAATTGTCTACACACGATCGGAATTTTCGGCAGCGGATTTTGTTGTAGGAAAACTTGAGAACCAAGTTTCAAATTTTGTGCGACGGAAATTCCGATTGAAACTGTCCGATGGAACCTAAACAAGGTCGGAATTTCCGACAACAAGCTCCGACCTTGTGTACGTGGCATTACTGTTGCTTTTTGCAGCCATTCTGGTTATAACTTCGGCTTGTCTCCTAGATTCTTATATTTGCCTTCTGCCTGCCCAGACTAAGGTCCTGTATTGTAACTCTGCCTCAATGCTGCCTAGACTACCTAGTGAACCTGTTGGCAGGTTATAGATGTAGCGCTTACCCCCACAGAAGCCTCTGGTTAGGATGGGTTCTCTGTTCTGCCACAACTTTTTAATCTGCTCGGATCCCACTGACACACCTGTGAAACTTAAAAGTTAGCATGTTACCACTCTCTAATAATGCAAAGAGAATAGGCCACAAGCAACTAAATGGTAGACTGAAAGGATGTATTATGGCAATGCGGTTAAACAATGCATAAATCAATAAACAGGCAATTATAACATGTTTAAAGATACTGTACTAGCTAATGTGAGTATTGACCCATAAGATGACAATCAACTGAAATGCTGTGATGCTAAACCAAACTAAAACTGATGCAAAAGAAGTTAGGAATATCGGCAACTTTGAATTGCGGCGTTTTTGTGGCGTTTTTCACTGCGATTTGCTGCGTTTTTTACTGCGTTTTCCACAATTTTGTGCAGAGCAAAAGGTCACCAATGTAAAAAGAAGAAAAACGCCCAAATCTGCCCGATTCGAGCGACAAAAAAGGGTCCGTAACTTGTTTGAGCTTCAGGCGTAGGGCTTCTGGAGTGGAGATTTGAACCATCTCCATAGAGAATAATGTATTTTTTCCCCCCTAGTGTTTGTAGCTTCAGGCTTCAGGCTACAAAACGCTCAGGTGTGAATGCAGCCTAAGGATGCATGGTCACACGGTAAACAATTGCCTGACGAAGGGGCCCTGCGTGGCTCAGAAACGTTGCCGTATGTTTACCATATGACCATAAAAATAAAGCTTTGAACCCTTTCCAGGAATCCGTGGTGTGCTGATGACATTTATTCGCTTTGATCATCCACAGTTTCCAGCGTATGGTCATTAAACAGACCCTTATTGACCTCTGTAGTTGCAGGTGCTGTGTAGAAATTCATTCTCAAAGCTTACAGCAGAAGCACTAAAGTAACACAAGTCATTCTTTCAGCAGTTCAGCTCATTCTGCTCCCCCTGCTACCAGTGACCGAATGGGAACTGTAACACCAATTACCATACCATGTTTGGAAAGGGACCAGTTGCATAACATATGTCAGGTGATCAGGGTTCTTTCCACCCAGACTGCGGTCTGGGTGGGTGCGTGAGGAGCAGTTGTTGTGGTGTAGGCCTAACCCAGTGTAAAGGGGCTCAGCCTGAGGGGAGCCTGATCGTTGCTGGGAAGCATGAGAGAGGAAGTTGCCATAGGGTCAACACCTATTTTTGCCGGTGGCAGGTTGAGAGGGATGGAGTTCTGAAGGAGTACCAGAGGAAATTCTTCATAAGCCGGGGACTATGAAGTGACTGGGAAAGCTTCAGGAGAGAACTCATCCACGGAACTACAGTGGGATACTATGTGTTAAGTTGTTGCTACAGGAGACAGCTGTTGCTATAGAATACAGATTGCTGAAATCAGCTTAAAGGCCCTTTTTCTGTATTACTGTGTGCCTGGTTCTACTACTTGTCTGAGGAGTCTGCCACTTTACTATTGGATTTGTCTAAGGGTGTCCTGTGCCCTACCCCTCTCTCCCGCATTTTCCTGTTAAAAGAAATAAACTTCTCTTTGTTCATTTTTAAAAGTGACTGGCGCCCATCTTTCCATCTTGCACAACACCCACCATGCCTAGTAACCTGCACCCTGAGGAGGAATGTCAGTCCTCCCTGTCTCTAGGGGTCACCACCAGGCCCCTGGAGGTCAGGGAGAGTGCTACAATTCTGTCATGAATGCTGCTGCCAGACTCCTCTACCTTACCAACCACCCTGTGTCTGCCACCCCTCTTCACCAATCCCTACACTGGCTTCCGATCGCCCAGCAAACAAATTGAGAATACTAACAACATACAAAGCCATTCACAACTCTGCCCCGAGCTATATCACCAAACTTGTCTCCAAATATCAATCAATGCACCCTTTCTGCTCTTCTCAGGACCTGCTTCTCTCAAGCTCCCTTGTCTCCTCCTCCCATGCTCGTCTCCAGGGCTTCTCCAGCTAATAGCTTAGGCAAATTTAATTGACTCCTCTTGTAGCCAGTGGCGCAAGGTTTGTTTGCTTTTGACTGCTTTACCCTTTTTTTAGTGGGTAAGACCCTCTCTTGCATATTCAAACAGCCTTAGTCAATCCCTGGCAGGAAGAATGGCCAGTAGGGGGCTGAGTTGTGTAATAATAGACTGGGGCCTAGAACAGCAGGGTACTTGATCCTATGGGAGAAGGCACGGCATGGGGGGTCCCTCGTCTCGTCCTCCCATGCTCATCTGCAGGTCTTCTCCAGAGCCTCTCCCATCCTATAAAACTCTTTACTGCTATCCCCTACTCTGGCTGCCTTTGGGCAATCCCTGAAAACTCATCTCTTCAGGGAAGCCTATCACGCTTCCAACTAAGCTTTTATCACTACGATCAGTTCATCCCCCACAGTTACAATGTTTTGTACCACTTGCCCCACTCTATTAGATTGTAAGCCTTTATGATCAGAGCCCTCTTAACCCTCTTGTATTTTATTGTAATGTAACTGTACTGTCTCCCTTTTATATTGTAAAGTGCTGTGTAAACTGTTGGTGCTATATAAATCCTGTATAATAATAATAATAATGACCCTACAGGTAAAACAAGCACATGTATTCCAGAGCCTTATGCCCCATACACATGGTCGGACATTCCGACCACAAAATCCGTTTTTTTCCGACGTATTTTGGCCGAAACTTGTCTTGCATACACACGGTCGCACAAAGTTGTTAGAAAATCTGATCGTTCGGAACGAGGTGACGTACAACACGTACGACAGGACTACGTAGAGGCCAGTAGCCAATAGCTTTCGTCTCCAAGTTTTTTCTGAGCATGCGTGGCACTTTGTGCATCGGAATTCTCTACACACGATCGGAGAAAGTCCGATCGGATTTTGTTGTCGGAAAATTTTAGATCCAGCTCTCAAACTTTTTCCGTCGGAAATTCCGATGGAAAAAGTCCAATAGAACCCACACACGATCGGATTTTCCGACAACATAATCCGATCTGACTTTTTCCGTCGAAATTTCCAACCGTGTGTACGGGGCATTAAGGAGCAAATTGAAGTGTATGTATAGGCATAATTTCCCTTTTCAGTTTTGGATGTAGGAGGGAAGGGTCAAAATCCTTGTAATTTTTTTTAATTTTTTTTGCTTCTCGTGGGAAATTCCCCTTCACTTCCTGTTGTGGAGACATAACAGAAAGTTAAATAAAAATTGAAAAAGTGAGGGGAAATACTCTCTTATGCCCCATACACAAAAATCTTGGATGGTTTTTCCGACAGAATTCCGCTGAAGCTTGGCTTGCATACACACGGTCACACAAAAGTTCTCTGAACTTTCGACTGTCAAGAACGCGGTGATGTACAACACTACGACGAGCCGAGAAAATTAAGTTGAATGCTTCCGAGCATGCGTCAAATTGTTTCCGAGCATGCGTAGGAATTTTGCGTATCGGAATTGGTACAGACAATCAGAATTTCCGATCGGAACTTTTTCCGACCGAAAAACAGAGAACCTGCTCTCAATCTTTTGCCCAGGCGGAAATTCCGATGGAGCATACACACGGTCGGAATTTATGACCAAAAGCTCACATTGGACTTTTGCTGGCGGAATTTCCGATCATGTGTATGGGCATTAGACAGTTTAATCAGAACAGGCATATCCATGCAATGGTCACCACGACAATCAGAGAGGGTGAGCCTACCCAGCAGGGAAAAGGGCAGCAATAAATATATATTGGGGGTTCTAAACCATCCCTTCTCTGTTCAAAACTAAAAAAAATAAAATAAATTATTGGCCTACACTTACACTTTGACCTATCAGAATATTTTGGGGTTGAGGGAAGAAACGGTGCAGAAGAAGCTTTGTTTTCATTTTCACGGTGCCCCTTATGTTGCCTAGGCTTACAGTAATCATGTTGTTTGTACTGCATACAGTTCAGAAAAGGATAAAGAGACTTCTTTACTAAATTAATCATGTTACTAAGAAGTGCTGACTTTAAGAAGACACTCATTAAACACTTGAGAAATTACAGTAAAGACTTCATCATTTTCTCATGATGTGATCAATTAGAGTAAAAGCAGCAATTTGTTTACCTGCATTAACTAAATAAAGTCGAAATTGCACCGGCAAATTAATTGCAGACCTATGGCAAATGAGCCATTGTGCCCGAAGAGCAGAGACCAAGGTCTAGCTATGAGTTGAGGGGGCACTGTGCCACGGGCTGAGATGTATATCTTAGTTCTTTCTGTTCCTATCCTTGACCTTGTTTGTCAAGACTAATGAGAAGGCGCTGAGGAAACTTGTTCAGGAAACAGTGGCCTGATCTATTACTTAGCAGAAGAAAAATCGTTGTACTGGAGAAAGTTTATCACAAGCATTAACGTTATTATTTTTAGAACTTCTCTAACAAAGGTGACAAGGCTTTTCTCAACTTAAAACATGACTGTTCAAGATAAGTTTCATATCAGGTGTGCATACTGTAGATATTCTACAAAGACAATTTATATACAGTGGGGTTGATTTACTAAAACTGGAGAGCGCAAAACCTGGTGCAGATCAGCTTCTAACTTCAGCTTGTTCAATTAAGCTTTGACAATAAACCTGGAAGCTGATTGGTTTTCTATGCAGACATCAACCAGATCTTAATAAATCAACTTCACTGTCTAGCTGAGAATTACTACTTCAGATAACAGTTTAGCACACAAACAGCTACTTGTGGGTATCCTCAAAAACAGCATCTCTCTTAGTGAATAATTGTTTCATGACTCAGATTAGTTCCATTTTATTTCAAATTAAATTAGACAAGAAGCTTTGAGAAATCATTTAATTTTTAAATGAACACCTATTGAGGCACCCTATTGGAACTGGAGTACTCAACCAGCACACTGGTTCTGACAGGGGAGGGCCTCTCACCTGGCTGCAGATCACTTGTCCAGCTACCTCTGCCTCATCGGGTGTGGCCTCTCTGAGCTGCAGAGGGAGGGAAGCAGAGAAACATGTCTTTATTGGGCATATCTAGTTTGTGTGTGTGTATATACACATAAGTAGCACCCTCCTAGGCTGCTAATAGCGTAGGCAAATTTAATTGGCTCCTCTGTAGCCAGTGAAGTGAGGTTTGATTGCTTTTGACTGTTCTGGGTTCTGCTAGTTGCAGGCTTGACTGCTTTACTCTGATTTCTTGAAGATACCAACATTTAATGGGTGGAAGAACCAGACCCTCACTTGCAAATTCTTACAGTCTCAGCCAATCCCTGGCAGGAAGAATGGCCAGTATTGGGCTGGGGTGTGTATAAATAGGCTGGGGCCTGGAACGGCAGGGTGCTTCTTCTTATGGGAGAAGGCTCAGCTTGCCTCAGCTTGCCTCAGCTTGCCTCAGCTTGGGCTGATAGCAGCAGCTTTAAAGAAGTCTATCTGGGTCCCAGCTAGAGCTAGGGCTAGAGCTAGGGGACTCATGTGATAAAAGAGTTCCTGAAACGCAATGAAGTCCATAGATGATCTAACTTGGAAGCATTCAGTACAGAGGCTGACTGGTACTGCAAGAAAACATTCAAAAACACAGGGCACAGTGAGTACAAGCCTACAACAAGAGTCTGTCTTTGCCCCCTTTTGCTGTATAGGTAACATTCCAGTATTCAGGGAGCTACCACAACATACAATGTCCTGATCTTGATGCTGACCCCATGAAAAACCTGATGTAACAAACCCCCCATGCCCCCGGTCCTTGGAAAAAAAGTCTTCCGCTGGACTGGGCCCTGGAGCCAAAAAGGTTGGGGATCGCTGCCTTTTTTTTTTTAACGCAAAGTTTTTCACTTTGCGTTATGAGCATGGCTTTATGATCGAGCATTCTGAGTTTGATTGTCCTCATAGCACACTCTGCCTATCCTTGAGTGTATATTTATTGGTAGCTCTGGTTTCCTCCATGGCCTAGGAAGTGACTTTCATAGATAATAAAACCTTTTCCTGACGCCACCATGGCAGCATACTAGTGATAGGCTCCGCCTCTCTTACACTCCCTCAGGACCAGTGAATAGCATAAATTAAAGGCCTAGTGAGGCCCCACCCCATTCTTATTTTTGTTCCTCATACCTCCACGCACCAGTGAAGAGAGAGCAGTACCCCGCCTCTGCCTCAATGCAGTATCCGGCTGGGTTTTGTGACAGTACCTACTAGGTAGTATCTATCACAAGATCTTCAAGCAGAAGGATGTCTGAGATTCAAGCTGGGTGAGCTTCAGAAAGAGATATTGTTTTCTTTCCAGAAGGAGTAGACTTGTGTCCGGTAGATCACCTTGTATCAAGGGTAGCGACAGCCCACCATCTAACAGTCATCTGGACATTGCCTAACTTCCCAGAGGATCACTCAGGAGGGTCACACAAATTGGATGTGTACAGAGCTTGAAGTCCCTATCCACAATTGCCCTTTTCATATCATGTAATAAGCCTTTCATCTTTCCAGCTGGAATTCATCAGGGAAAGAGGCTACCTCCTGGACTTACTAAGTTTGGTCATGCATATAGGGGGAGGGGTTGTGAACCTCCTTTAGCAGTGGATACATACTCTCCCAGAGCGGTTTTGGTCTCATGGGCTGTCCATTCAAAGGCGTCCATGGAATCCGTCTGCAGGGAAGTATCATGGTCGCCCCAGGATACCTTTTGTAGCGGTACGGAGTAGATGCAGGGGTCTTGCCATTAGTGGACTGCGGAGGAAGGACTGTTCTGTCTTCTGTCCCATTCTAATTAAAAATTGATTCGACAAGTAGAACCCACCCTGTCAGCTAGTTAATTATCACTTGTATGCTGCCATGGTGGCGTTAGGAAAATGGAAAATTGTATCAAATACTTACTGTAATTTTCCTTTCCTGACCCCTAACCATGGCAGAATACAGACCCACCCTTGTACGTTTCGGTATGTACAGTGGTGTGAAAAAGTGTTTGCCCCCTTCCTCATTTCCTGTTCCTTTGCATGTTTGTCACACTTAAGTGTTTCGGAACATCAAACCAATTTAAACAATAGTCAAGGACAACACAAGTAAACACAAAATGCAATTTGTAAATGAAGGTGTTTATTATTAAAGGTGAAAAAAAATCCAAACCATCATGGCCCTGTGTGAAAAAGTGATTGCCCCCCTTGTTAAAACATACTATAACTGTGGTTGTCCACACCTGAGTTCAATTTCTCTAGCCACACCCAGGCCTGATTATTGCCACACCTGTTCACAATCAAGGCATCACTTAAATAGGAGCTGCTTGACACAGTAAGGTCCACCAGAAGATCCTTAAAAGCTACACATCATGCCGAGACCCAAAGAAATTCAGGAACAATTGAGAAAGAAAGTAATTGAGATCTATCAGTCTGGAAAGGGTTATAAAGCCATTTCCAAAGCTTTGGGAATCCAGCGAACCACAGTGAGAGCCATTATCCACAAATGGCGAAGACATGGAACAGTGGTGAACCTTCCCAGGAGTGGCCGGCCGCCCAAAATTACCCCAAGAGCGCAGCGACGACTCATCCAAGAGGTCACAAAAGACCCCACAACAACGTCCAAGGAACTGCAGGCCTCACTTGCCTCAGTTAAGGTCAGCGTTCATGCCTCCACCATCAGGAAAAGACTGGGCAAAAATGGCCTGCATGGCAGAGTTCCAAGGAGAAAACCACTGCTGAGCAAAAAGAACATCAAAGCTCGTCTCAATTTCTCCACAACACATCTTGATGATCCCCAAGACTTTTGGGACAACATTCTGTGGACCGATGAGACAAAAGTGGAACTCTTTGGAAGGTGTGTGTCCAAGTATATCTGGCGTAGAAGGAACACTGCATTTCAGAAAAAGAACATTATACCAACAGTAAAATATGGTGGTGGTAGTGTGATGGTCTGGGGCTGTTTTGCTGCTTCAGGACCTGGAAGACTTGCTGTGATAAAAGGAACTATGAATTCTGCTGTCTACCAAGAGATCCTGAAGGAGAATGTCCGACCATCTGTTCGTGTACTCAAGCTGAAACGAACTTGGGTTCTGCAGCAGGACAATGATCCTAAACACACCAGCAAGTCCACCACCGAATGGCTGAAGAAAAACAAAATGAAGACTTTGGAGTGGCCTAGCCAAAGTCCTGACCTGAATCCTATTGAGATGTTGTGGTATGACCTTAAAAAGGCCGTTCATGCTCGAAAACCCTCTAATGTAACTGAATTAGGACAATTCTGCAAAGATGAGTGGGCCAAAATTCCTCCAGGACGCTGTAAAAGCCTCATTGCACGTTATCGCAAACGCTTGGTTGCAGTTGTTGCTGCTAAGGGTGGCCCAACCAGTTATTAGGTTTAGGGGGCAATCACTTTTTCACACAGGGCCATGATGGTTTGGATTTTTTTTCACCTTTAATAATAAACACCTTCATTTACAAATTGCATTTTGTGTTTACTTGTGTTGTCCTTGACTATTGTTTAAATTGGTTTGATGTTCCGAAACACTTAAGTGTGACAAACATGCAAAGGAACAGGAAATGAGGAAGGGGGCAAACACTTTTTCACACCACTGTAGCTAATTACAAAGAATGGGGTGGGGCCTAACTAGGCCTTTAACTGGTCCTGAGGGAGTTGAAGAGAGGCGGAGCCTATGACTAGTAAGCTGCCATGTGGTGGCGGGGCACCTGGTGGCGTCACCATGGTGCCCTTCACTTACAGTGTAAAAATGCAATGAGCAGCTCTTGGCATTATTATTTTTATACAGGATTTATATAGTGGAAACAGTTTATGCAGTGCTGAACAAAATGGAGGGAGACGGTACAGTTAAAATACAATTCAATACAAGAGGAATCTGAGGGCCCTGCTTGTGAGAACTTACAACCTAAATGAAAGGGTCAGGTGATACCAAAGGTAATAACTGTTATGCCGCATACACACGATCGGACATTCCGACAACAAAATCCATGGGATTTTTTCTGACGGATGTTGGCTCAAACTTGTCTTGCATATACACGGTCACACAATGTTGTCAGAAATTAGGAACATCAAGAACGCGTGACGTATGACAAGCCGAGAAAATTGAAGTTCAATAGCCAGTGCGGCTCTTCTGCTTGATTCTGAGCATGCGTAGAAATTTGTGCGGCGGAATTGTCTACACACGATCGGAATTTCCGACAACGGATTTTGTTGTCGGAAAATTTGAGATCCAGAACTCAAATTTAGTGTGTCGGAAATTCCGATGGAAAATATCCGATGGAGCCTACACACGGTCAGATTTTCCGGCAAAAAGCTCCCATTGAACATTTTCCATCAGAGACATCTGTGCAGGTTTCTGCATAGATGTCAATGTACATTCCAGCCCGAAATCGCAAAAAGTAGTACAGAAACTACTTTTTGAAATCGGTGCAACATCTCATTGCGTTGACGGCAATCGTCGCCGATTTGACATGTCAAATCGCATGTCAAATCACTCCAGTGTGAATGAGGGCTGAACCTGTTTTTCCTACATACTGAGTCAATGACCAGAAATTGACATATATATGACAGGTGTTCACTGGTTGCACACTTTTTCCAGATCAGTGATTCAATAGAGTTTTATGATATGTATATATATATACAATGGCACAACTGCAACCCTAGGGAAATAAAGGTACAGTCATTCAAGGTGATGACAGCAGCTCCTCTGGATAAGGTCCTGAGATTACCTAATACACATACAGTGGTGTGAAAAAGTGTTTGCCCCCTTCCTCATTTCCTGTTCCTTTGCATGTTTGTCACACTTAAGTGTTTCGGAACATCAAACCAATTTAAACAATAGTCAAGGACAACACAAGTAAACACAAAATGCAATTTGTAAATGAAGGTGTTTATTATTAAAGGTGAAAAAAAATCCAAACCATCATGGCCCTGTGTGAAAAAGTGATTGCCCCCTAAACCTAATAACTGGTTGGGCCACCCTTAGCAGCAACAACTGCAACCAAGCGTTTGCGATAACGTGCAATGAGGCTTTTACAGCGTCCTGGAGGAATTTTGGCCCACTCATCTTTGCAGAATTGTCCTAATTCAGTTACATTAGAGGGTTTTCGAGCATGAACGGCCTTTTTAAGGTCATACCACAACATCTCAATAGGATTCAGGTCAGGACTTTGGCTAGGCCACTCCAAAGTCTTCATTTTGTTTTTCTTCAGCCATTCGGTGGTGGACTTGCTGGTGTGTTTAGGATCATTGTCCTGCTGCAGAACCCAAGTTCGTTTCAGCTTGAGTACACGAACAGATGGTCGGACATTCTCCTTCAGGATCTCTTGGTAGACAGCAGAATTCATAGTTCCTTTTATCACGGCAAGTCTTCCAGGTCCTGAAGCAGCAAAACAGCCCCAGACCATCACACTACCACCACCATATTTTACTGTTGGTATAATGTTCTTTTTCTGAAATGCAGTGTTCCTTCTACGCCAGATATACTTGGACACACACCTTCCAAAGAGTTCCACTTTTGTCTCATCGGTCCACAGAATGTTGTCCCAAAAGTCTTGGGGATCATCAAGATGTGTTGTGGAGAAATTGAGATGAGCTTTGATGTTCTTTTTGCTCAGCAGTGGTTTTCTCCTTGGAACTCTGCCATGCAGGCCATTTTTGCCCAGTCTTTTCCTGATGGTGGAGGCATGAACGCTGACCTTAACTGAGGCAAGTGAGGCCTGCAGTTCCTTGGACGTTGTTGTGGGGTCTTTTGTGACCTCTTTCATGAGTCGTCGCTGCGCTCTTGGGGTAATTTTGGGCGGCCGGCCACTCCTGGGAAGGTTCACCACTGTTCCATGTCTTCGCCATTTGTGGATAATGGCTCTCACTGTGGTTCGCTGGATTCCCAAAGCTTTGGAAATGGCTTTATAACCCTTTCCAGACTGATAGATCTCAATTACTTTCTTTCTCAATTGTTCCTGAATTTCTTTGGGTCTCGGCATGATGTGTAGCTTTTAAGGATCTTCTGGTGGACCTTACTGTGTCAAGCAGCTCCTATTTAAGTGATGCCTTGATTGTGAACAGGTGTGGCAATAATCAGGCCTGGGTGTGGCTAGAGAAATTGAACTCAGGTGTGGACAACCACAGTTATAGTATGTTTTAACAAGGGGGGCAATCACTTTTTCACACAGGGCCATGATGGTTTGGATTTTTTTTCACCTTTAATAATAAACACCTTCATTTACAAATTGCATTTTGTGTTTACTTGTGTTGTCCTTGACTATTGTTTAAATTGGTTTGATGTTCCGAAACACTTAAGTGTGACAAACATGCAAAGGAACAGGAAATGAGGAAGGGGGCAAACACTTTTTCACACCACTGTATGCAAAAAGAAGAAGTGGAGGGGGGGGGGGGGGGGCTGGGGCACCATCTAAGTGTACCTGTGTAAAGATTTGTAATGGATATGGATAAATACACTCACATGATTCGGGATCGGCTCGTGATTGTGGCCTTCTGAGATATGCAGAGATCGGCAGGTCAGTGGCTGGTGGTAACAGAGGTCGGCAGGTAAGCGGCTGTGTTAGCAGAGCTCAGCTGGGCCGCTGGGCCGCAGCTGTTACACAGGTACACTTGGATGGTGCGCCCCCTTCCCTTCTTCTTTTTGCATATGTGATTCAATAGGGTAGCTGCCTCGGAGCCTACATCTATACAGCTAAACTGTAGGCAAACAGCTAATATAGATGAAATACTCATATGGGATCTGCCTCACCTGCCAAAAGATTTTTATAGCATCCATCTTGTCCTGAAATTTACAAAGCTCTGCCACACAGCACACTTCTGCCTGGCAGGGAAGGGAACATGATCTTTGAGTGCTGCAGGTTCACTTTCACTTACAGGTCCTTTCCCCTCCCAATGACTGGACAGTGAAATGAGGATCAGTACACAGATGATCTTATGTCTTTATCACTCTGCTCTCTCCTCTCAGCAGGCTTTTTGAAAGGCAGAACATCTGATTGGCTCCTGGTGCTGCTTCTCTCTATCCCACTTTGAGGCAAGAGGACGATACCATGTCAAATTCAGGCAATGCTTGCATTTTAAAAATGTATGTAACAATGCATTAATTATTACAGAGCTGCGTCAATTCATGCCTTTTTTTTATTTGCCTTGAGTTCAGCTCTAGTTCAGTAACAGCTCCAATTTTTTTCTTTACTGGATCACATTAAAGAAGGTCTCTACCCCAAAGTCTAACAGAGGGAGAGTACATTATAATAAAGTTAATTGTGTCTCAGAACAAAAAGCTCCCACTGAAGGAGGATGACAATACAAGGCACAGACAGCAGTATATATCCCCAGCCCATACAAGTGAACTCTGAATTACCCTCGGCCTTTCATATATTCCAGCTAACATGCATGACATGTAATCAACTGATTGTTACACAAGCATTTTCCCAAGGTGCGACAAAGCGAGATTTATAAGGTCGGCCGGCACAGACATAATCCGTTCAATCGACTCAATTTATTGTCTGATTATAATTGTATACACAAACATTCTGGTGATTTAGATGACATAGAGTAAAGATGAAATCCGTTTATTTTAAAAGGGGTTCTAACCTTGGGAATAACTTACCGCCAACACCTTCCCATGTCCCCTTTTAGCAGCATTGTTATTTTTTTCTTATTGATTAGGATTTTATCACCGTGATGACACTTATATTTCATGTTAATCGAAGAAGATGTAATTTTCCTACGTGTTTTTTTTTTTCTGGAGAATATGACTGCAATTAATTATAATGCTATTAGGCACCTAACTTGGTTCAAATGTTTAGCTCTAGGCAGAAATATTCAGGCATAGATTTACGTATAGCGGATTCAAGACCAAGAAAAAGAAAGTAATATATTGCACCTTACAAGTCCTTAGATACGGTGGCTCCATTCGTTTGCTGTTTTCAGGCCTTTTTTTTTTTATTTTCACCTGGCAATCCTACCAATAACACACTTCCCGTCCAAAGCTGAAAATGTACCCCTTGAACTGTATCAAAAAAGCTACATTGTTACCGTAGCATTGTACATCAATAGTACTCAGGGTTGTCTTTAAAGTAGGGCAAAAGGGGCAGCTGCCCTGGAGCCCTGTCATTATTGTGGGGCCCAAAGCAGCTGCCTCATACTTGTCAACTATCCCAGTTTAAATTCCCTCATCCCTTGAGGTTTTAGTCCGGTGCTGTGTCCTGATATCTCAGTGTGAAGTTCTGTTACTAATGCTGCCCAGCTCTGCCCTATTGTTGTACACAGATGACTCACCTGCAGACCCTGTGTTTACATGTAAATTCCGGCATTGATATGTAAATAGCTGCAGCATTCATATGTAAATAGGGGCGGACCGGCAGCATTCATATGTAAATAGAGGTGGTATTCATATGTATATTATGCCTCCCTGAGGTCATATCCATCATCACCTGTTCTGAATTCTGCCCACTGGGGAGATAAAGAGGCATGCTTGAAAGTCCTGCCTACCACTGTGGTCATTAAGCCTAACATCAGCCTGTTCTGCAAAGGTAAGCAAATTGGTTGGGGGGTAGTGTGGGGTGTGCAGAGGTAGGTATGAGAAGGAATTACAGCTTGGGGTGCACAGGTGAGCAGCAAGGAGGGGATGTATGGAGGTAAGGAAGGTGGGTGCAAAGATCAGCAGAGGAGGCAGGTAGAGTTAAAGGGGAGGGGGAGTGGAGAGGATGGGGGAGGTTTGGGGTGCAGAGGTTAGCATGGGTTTTAGGATTGCCAAGGTGTACTGACAGGGTGGATAAAGATGCAGGTCATGTGTAGGGCAGCTCATTCATTTCAATTGGCTGCTCTATGCGCTACACATGCAGAAGAAAGTCCCAAACCCTTTTTCAAAATCACATGGTGCCAAGGCACATGTCAGCAGATGTTTGAGGGTGTCACTAACAATCAATGGCACTGCTGTGTATCTGCTAAAGGGCAGCATGTTTATGTGGTGTAAGGAAAGTGATTTTGCATGCGTTCCCGAAACACAAATGTGAACGCAGGCTAAATGTCTCAGTTACATTGGTGGTCAGTGTAAATCTTCCCATTACATTGGTGCTTGGTGTAGAATCATTTCAATCACACTAGTGGTCAGTGTAAATCCCTCCTTACATTGGTGGTCAGTGTAAATCCCTCCTTACATTGGTGGTTACCGTGAATGCTTCTATTACATTAGTGGTCAGTGTAAACCCCTATTACATTGGTGGCCAGTGTTGAAACTCCTCTTTATATTGGTAGTCATAAAAAAAATCACCATTGCCATTGATCGAAAACAAAAGCAAAACTGCATGGAGGGGGGCCCAATAAAAATTTTGCCCAGGGTCCAATCAATATTAAAGACGGCCCTGATAGTACTGTACCCCTTCCCTCTTCTCCAAAAGGGGTGCTCCACCCAAAAGAGGAAGCTCCGCTTGTTCTCCCCCCTCCACTGACAGATTTTTCACTTTTTGAGGGGGGAGCGGGTATCTGGTTTTGACAGGTACCCGCTCCCAGTCCCTGGTAAGATCGCCGCATGGTGATCTATGTCATGTCTGGCCCCTCCTCCCTCTGGAGCCTGTGTGTGTCCCAGAAGACGGCGGGACCATTCAGAACACGCGTGCACAGTAGGAAACCAGTTTCACTGCCGGTTTTACTTACTTGCAGTTGCAAAACTATATAAGGAAATTGATGATGGACTTTATAGGCGCCACAATAACAGCATTCATAAAATTCAATAAATCTTTATTACATATTCTAAAAATGAACAATGCTAAAAACGTTTTGCCATTCACAATAAAGCAATATTGCCACCTTGGAATAAAGCACACCCCCTATTATACCAAGAATGTAGGACTGTCTATTCATCAAGGAACCATAAGACCAAGCATATTGGTATTGCATACCTCACAACATTTTTTTTTTAAGCACATGATTAGAGCCCGAGGCTCTAATTGGCTTTAAAAAGGGTGCACTGCAAAGCGCTTTTTCGTTTCCGAAATAAATTTGTTTATTTTCGTTTTTTTCGTTTCCGTTGATTCGTAACGATTCGTAAATTCGTAAATCGTCGGTGTTCGTATTCGTAGCGATTCGTACATTCGTAAGTCGTCGGTGTTCGTATTCGTAACGATTCGTACATTCGTAAGATTTATTTTTTCGTTGATTCGTTTTTTCGTTAGTTTAATTTTCGTTTATTCGTTTATTCGAAATTCGGACGCATTCGTATTTATTCGTCATTCGTAACATTCGTAACATTCGTAGATTCGTAATCGGAGCATAATTCATAATTTTATGTAATGTGTATTCTATTATTACATTTTAATAATTTACGAATCAAAAAAAAAGTTACGAATCGAAAAAAAAAGTTACGAATGTATGAATTTTTTCGTTCAATCCATTCGAAGCACGTTAAGCAACGCCATTGTAAGAGACACGGAAAATTACGATTCGAAAAAAAAAAAAAAAATAAAGTTACGAATGTACGAATTTTTTCGTTAAATCCATTCGAAGCACGTTAAGCAGCACCATTATAAGGGACACGGAAAATTTCAACAAAAAAAGAAAGGTACGAATGTACGAATTTTTTCGTTCATTTTCGTTGTTCCTGTTTTAGTTTTTCGGATTTTCTTCATTCGTACATTCGTTGTTTCTAATTTGTTTTTTTCGGATTTTCGTTGTTTTTCGGATTTGTTTGATTCGAATGATTCGTTAATCGGATTCGTACGATTCGAAAGATTCGTTATTCGGATTCGTTCAATTCGAACGATTCGTTCATTCAGACGAAAACGAACGAACGAAAATAACGAAAAAAACTAAAAAAAACGAAACGAATTGCACATGTCTAGCGGGTATTGATCCATGATAAACATTTTAAAAATCCTCATGGTGTATATACTTGACCTGTTTAATTCTTCATCAAAAATAGTTTTTCTTTAAATTGCAAAAATCCCAGCCTGCAAAGAAAAGGCAACATTGGTGAATTATGGGTAACAACCATCAATGCATCTGCATTAATCATCTTAAACTTGCTAAGTTTCACAGATTCATCAGGAGCACTCGTCATGTGTGGCTGTGTGCAGCCTCGTGCTATCAATCACCAGTCATTTTTGATGCTACAGTATAAGTAATAAACATATAAATCATAGTATCAAAAGTAATCACACTCTGGCTTCTGCCTTCAGACATCATCAATAGAATAAATCTCATTTAATTTATTAGATTCATTTAACAATGAAGAGTACATATATATTCCCAGGAGTTTTTCCTCTTGCAGCCTGCACGCTATTTATGCTTAATAGATATTCATGCCTAATTGGGAGCAGTAATTATCTCCTCCCGCGAGACCTACCCATCTTGATGCTAATTCAGATTTAGGTACGGCCCTTCAAATAAACTCTTCAGTTAAGTACAATTAAACATTTTTTGTCCAATTTCGGGGTCGTTCTAAATAACCTTGCGCAGGTAATTAAAGATTTTGGCCTACAATTACTGCTGATGCGAGATCTACATTTTAACGAGAGAGGAAAAGAAGCCGCTACATTGTTTAAAATCGAAATGCTGACAACCAGTTTTAACAGATCCTGCAGAACCCCCAATTTACTTCCTCTCATCATGACTTTTATTGCCATCTGCAACTTTTTGACCAGGTTATTTCCTGTGAAAATTTCCTTTCAGTTTGTTACTATTGTTCTTGTAATTAAAGTTACTCTTGTAGATTTTTTCTTTCACTTGAATTTTATTAGAAATGATAAGAAAAGTAGACAATTACAATACTATGCGGGAATGTGAACAAGATCAAGAGGAGTTTCCCTCCGCAGATATTGAACATTACAGTTTGTGGGCTCCTAAGGGACATCATTCTTATCTCCATCGCTCCGCCTTCCTCCTCTGCACTCCCTAGTGGGATGGACGGAGCTGTGAGGGTGGACGGGCGATGGCCGTCCATCCTGCCAGAACGGCGCATGCGCGTTTTGTGGCGCATGCGCGGTAGCACATACATTCGGACCATGTTGTTTTCTTAGCGTTAGGACGCCGGAGGCGGTCGCTTGAGCATTGTATCTTGACGCGAATCTCACCATATTTAAACAGGGTGTGTCTGTATTCATTCCAACATTCCAATAGGCGATCAAATGGAGTCACTTTCTTAAGCAGCAACCATCTTCTTAGAACATGTTGGCACTAGCTGAACTTGCATCAGAGGTATTGGGGATTTTAACATCTGGGGCTTCTAAATGATTGAACGTACTTTCTAGGGGCTCTTATAGGCTTTAAATGAGAATCATTTCTTGTTTATGTCATTTCAGACTTATATACCTTAAATTTAGCTATTTACCTCTATATTGGATTTGAGTGCACATAATGGACAAATAGGCAAGGTATGTTTATGGGGTTATTGGAAAGTGGACATACTGACGTCATCGCGCATTTCAGTGACAGGCGTTCGCTTGCTGGCCGGCCATTCGTTTTTTACATGTCTGTTTTTATCATCTTAAATGTAAGTGTGCTACTTTTTTCCATATTAAATCCACTGTGGTTCAGCCTACACTATGGAGTTCTTCTTTTTATTTTCTGGGCAATATCCTCTCTAACTGCTGGTGACCGTCATTCGTATTCCAAGCCATTGATGCATGGTTCAGGCGTCCTTCAGCTTCTTTGAGGAAAAGGCCCTGGCTGGGTATTAGCCGCAGGCTCCCCTATAGCTTGCCTCTGGTAAGCGCATATATTTTCCGTGTGGTGGTGGTGGTGCACTGTCGTTACAGGGTGGTTTTATCAGCACTTCTATCAATATTTTTCATCAACCATCACAGTTATACTTTATTATTGACTATTGGACAATTTTTCAATATAATAATTTTACTTGCTTGGACTTTCTTTCATTGATTCTGATGATTTTTTTGATTTTCAATATTTTTTAGCGCTGCCCATTTATTGTTTAATGTTTATGGGGTTGACCTTGTAGATATAATTTTGGCTATATATGTTCCTTTATATGCAACGTCTCATTAGTAATTTGTCTCATTTCTTTTTTAGTGCTCTCCACATGTTGACTTAGATTTGAAAGTCTAATGCCCCGTACACGCGGTCGGATTTTCCGACGGAAAATGTCCTATCGGCCCATGTTGTCGGAAATTCCGACCGTGTGTGGTCTCCATCTGACTTTTTCCGTCGGAATTTCCGACGGAAAAAGTTTGAGATTCTGCTCTCAAATTTTCCGACAACAAAGTCCTATCGGACTTTTTCCGATCGGGGGTAGCGAATTCCGACGGACAAAGTGCCACGCATGCTCAGATCACATTACAAGACCAAAGCTATTGGCTACTAGCCTCTACGTAGTCCTGTCGTACGCAACGAACGTCACCACGCTCAGGAAGATGCAACACCAGTGTCGGACAAAATCTGTCTGAAAAAATCTGACGGATTTTGTGGTCGGAATTTCCGACCGTGTGTACGGGGCATAAGACGCCATTTTTCTTCCCCCTTTTTGGGGCCATGTCTGTTACTCCCTGGTGGGGCTCCCTGGCATGTAAATTCATTCATTAAGTACCATCTCTTGGGTTTGGCTGCATTGGGAGAGACTATAAATGCACCTTTTGGATCCTCCTGAGATATATGCTACTCTACACTCATTGTAAGTCATTACTTAAATATATATATATATGCAATTTTCAGTAAATAATAATTATGGTGAAAAAATGTATAATAAAAAATATGTATTGGATGTATATTATGTATACTTTTATTTTTTTTCTTCCTAGCAACCTTTTTTTGTTCAAACATTTTATTGAAGAATAGAATGATTATACATAGATAAAGAGCAATAAAGAAAATTCCCATCTACAGGGAAAATAAGACAAGATATATTGTATTACAATATGGTGACACCTAGTAACCTTTTCTAACCCCTTTGAGCCCTTGAAGAAGCCAATAAGGCGAAACGTGTCAGTTGACCAACCCTCCCTATTGTGATGCTTTAATGTACAAATACATGTATATTATTGTTACTCATTATTAACGCAGATAACACAGATCACACTATATATATATATATATATACATAAGGAATGACCTCTATCTTCAGGGGTGTCTGGGTTGGAATATGAGTTGTGGTAGTGCTTCATGTGGTGTATATCCCCAACATTGTGTTTTATCAAAATCTGTAATAAATAACTTGTATGTGTATTGGTAATCATTCTGTGAGGAGGTTTCAACACCTTTACATATTTTTTGCACCTGTAATTAATTGGGACGTGGTGTTGATTTTTCAACAGAGCTCATGCCTTTGTCCTCCTAGATATTGAACATTAAACAATGATGTAGGCATGAAAGGCAATCAATCCAAGCAACATTGGATTGTTAGATGATCAATTATTAGAGCCCTGCTTGGAATTGCGATGTGCTTTATTTCTGAAAAAGGCCCTTTACCTGGGGACCCTAGTGCTAGAGAGAACAGTACAGTTTCCGTGGGACCAAAAAGAGGTACTGCTCTTACTTATGAGCATAAAGACAATACTGAGACGAAGAGGGTCAGAAGAGAAAGATGGAAAGGTAAGCGAAAAAAGACATGCAGAGGGGAAAAAGAGAGAGGGAAAAAAAGGGGTGGGGGTGGGAGGGAAGGAGGAGGGTGTCTCTGTTTTTTGGAGGCTCACTATGGGTATGTCAACACATCGTATTGGATTACAGTTCCAGGAAGTGTGTAGGCAGTTGCGTCAATGGGAAGTAATCTAGCCAGGGCTGCCAGGTACGTAAGAATTTATCATGTGTGTCGATTAGTATCACCATCAATTTCTCATTCACCAGGGTACCGTGCACCTGATTTTTCGCTTTGTCAAAGGTGAGATATGGGACACAAGAGTACGCTCATGCTTGGTGGTGCCTTTTTTTTTTTTTTCATGTTTTATTGACATAGAAATAAAAGTTACTGGATGCTCCTCCATTGAAGCACAATTTATGTGGACAAAATCAGCTGAAACATTAGGTCCAGCGTGAATAACATTCAAGATTACAGGAATCAACTTCACAAGTCCAACGTAGACCCTTCACATTTTGGCCGGGAATGTGCCCGCTTCTCTCTGATCATTCCACCTCTTCACCCAGGAGTTGGGGCACATGGACTGGTATACTCTTTGATACCACTGACATGGGTAGGAATCCTGTCCTTTAGGATTCAAAGACTTTTCACATTAATGAAAAATCCAGGTAGTTATGGAAACAATGTTTGGTCTGGTTATGGTTAGGAAAATGAGCATCAAATAGTGCGGTCTTGTAGTTGTCAATCTTGGTACGAATGCTGTCTGCCCTTTTGCCTGCTCAGCCTCGCAGTCCACACACCCTACTTCCTTGGCTTTTATCGGTTTGTGTAGAAGTTCCTCCCTAATTTTATATTTAACACCAAATTGACCTTATCCGCAGTCATTTGACCTTAGAGCATGTCTACCATATACAGTATGCTTCATATTTCCTATGTCTGAGCATCCCTTAAAACATGTCTTGTAGTTTTTTTTTACCTGCAACCCACTTCTTTTGTATCTCTCCCCTGATGTTCGGATTCAGAAAATAAAGGAGTAGGTGCACCATACTTCATAAATATTACTAAATAAAAGTCCAACACATTTCAGGGATTTTAAAGTTTCCCTTTCATCGGGGATCAAGAAGGTGGTTAAAAAAAAAAGGGGTGGGCTCTAGAAGCTAAAAATTGAGAACTGGCTTAGTAGCAACTGGTTGTTATAGCATTCGCTAATTTTGTTGGCATTTTATTTGGACTTTGACAGTAAAATGGACATCTTTGGACTCTAGCAGTATATTTCATCTATTTCTATACTTTTTGGTTCTTGTATGATGCATCTCTAAAGACACTTTTGTGTATGTGATCTGCCTACTCAGAGCATATCTCACACTGTAAATTGCCAATTTAGGCTTGACTTTCAATTCAGTGCCTTATTCACACCCTTCAAGCTGATGTTCTGATTCTATAGTCATATAATGTGCATCATTGAATACACTTTTTCATTCCATCACAGTATAGTGCCCTTTGTTGCAAAGACAAAATAGTACAGTAAAATATAATTGTGGCTCTGCTGCAAACACTGATTAGTAAATCCTTGACTAAGGAAAGTACAATGAATGATAGAGTGATGATGTTGCGCTGTCAAGTGACCAATGTATCAAAGATGATACGTGAAATAGGTAAATAAATAAATAGATGTCCAATAGCATATAATCACATGGCATGAAATATGAAAAATAAATGTTGAATAAAGTACAAAGTGACCACACTGGTGCCAAAGAAAACGTGCAGTGATAAATTAATATATACAGTATCTCACAAAAGTGAGTACACCCCTCACATTTTTGTAAATATTTTATTATACCTTTTTATGTGATGCCACTGAAGAAATGACACTTTGCTACAATGTAAAGTAGTGAGTGTACAGCTTGTATAACAGTGTAAATTTGCTGTCCCCTCAAAATAACTCAACACACAGCCATTAATGTTTAAACCGCTGGCAACAAAAGTGAGTACACCCCTAAGTGAAAATGTTCAAATTGAGCCCAATTAGCCATTTTCCCTCCCCAGTGTCATGTGACTCATTGGTTTTACAAGGTCTCAGGTGTGAATGGGGAGCAGGTGTGTTAAATTTTGCGTTATCGCTCTCACTCTCTCATACTGGTCACTGGAAGTTCAGCATGGCACCTCATGGCAAAGAACTCTGTAAGCATCTGAAAAAAAGAATTGCTGCTCTACATAAAGATGGCCTAGGCTATAAGAAGATTACCAAGACCCTGAAACTGAGCTGACCATGGCCAAGACCATACAGCGATTTAACAGGATAGGTTCCACTCAGAACAGGCCTTGCCATGATCGACCAAAGAATTTGAGTGAACGTGCTCAGCGTCATATCCAGAGGTTATCTTTGGGAAATAGACTTATGAGGGATGCCAGCATTGCTGCAGAGGTTGAAGGGGTGGGGGGTCAGCCTGTCAGTGCTCAGACCATACGCTGCACACTGCATCAAATTGGTCTGCATGGCTGTCATCCCAGAAGGAAGCCTCTTCTAAAGATGATGCACAAGAAAGCCCGTAACAGTTTGCTGAAGACAAGCAGACTAAGGACATGGATTACTGGAACCATGTCCTGTGGTCTGATGAGACTTAGATAAACTTATTTGGTTAAGATGGTGTCAAGCGTGTGTGGCGGCAACCAGGTGAGGAGTACAAAGACAAGTGTGTCTTGCCTACAGTCAAGCATAGTGGTGGGAGTGTTATGCTCTGGGGCTGCATGAGTGCTGCCGGCACTGGGGAGCTACAGTTCATTGAGGGAACCATGAATGCCAACATGTACAGTGACATACTGATGCCGAGCATGATCCCCTCCTTTGGGAGACTGGGCCTCAGGGCAGTATTCCAACATGATAATGACCCTAAACCTATCTCCAAGATGACCACTGCCTTGCTAAAGAAGCTGAGGGTAAAGGTGATGGACTGGCCAAGCATGTCTCCAGACCTAAACCCTATTGAGCATCTGTGGGGCATCCTCAAATGGAAGGTGGAGGAGCGCAAGGTCTCTAACATCCACCAGCTCCGTGATGTCATCATGGAGGAGTGGATGAGGACTCCAGTGGCAACCTGTGAAGCTCTGGTGAACTCCATGCCCAAGAGGGTTAAGGCAGTGCTGGAAAATAATGGTGGCCACACAAAATGTTGACACTTTAGCCCCATTTGGACATTTTTGTTTCCAGCGGTTTAGACATTAACATAAATTTTTAGACATTAATAATTAATAGTGTGTTGAGTTATTTTGAGGGGACAGTACATTTACACTGTTATACAAGCTGTACACTCACTACTTTACATTGTAGCAAAGCGTCATTTCTTCAGTGTTGCCACATAAACAGATATAATAAAATATTTACAAAAATGTGAGGGGTGTACTCACTTTTGTGAGATACTGTGTATATATATATATATATATATATATATATATAAAATAAAACAAAAAATTGGAAAGAAACATATTATATTTATTTCATACTGTCACCAGTCAGTGTCCCTGATCACTGCCACACCTGTTATGATTATGCTGTACTGCACTTGTGACAGTATGTAAAAATAAAATTTTTTTTTTTTATTCTTTTCCAAAAGCTTATGACAAAAAATGACAACCTGCCATGGCTCTTACTACATACCCAGGACTGTCTACTTTCCAAAAAGGGGTCATTTGGGGTATATCTGTACAGTCCTGACAATTTTGGGCCTCAAGAAATGAGATAGACTGTCAGTACATCAGGACTGATCCGTTTTCAGATACATACCATAGTTTGTGGATTCTTTAAAGTGGATGTAAACCCAAATTGTATTTATTTTTATTTTTTTGTTGATGTCATAATGTAGAGAATACGATTTCCTTTCATTTGAGCCCAGTCTTGTCACACAGATTTACTCTTGGCCTGAGCAATCCTCTTTTATTGTTCAGTTAGAGGAATCTTGACAAAGTCTTGAAAACTTTGTCAAAAATGCCCCCTTGCTGTGAGTGACAGATGATTTACATATCATGCACTAGCCTGAGACAGGCACATCCTATGTAAAAAGTTCACAATTCACATCTCCCTCCCCTCCAGCTCTCCCAGGATTGCTGTGCTTTGACTGGATGTTTCTCATCATGGGATGCAGTGAACAGTCAGCAGACTATAGACAGGCAAGTGAATTAGGGGACATGTATGTAGTCAGAGCTGGGCAGAGTAGAACATCCCGTGATCTGATGGTAACCTGTCTCAGACTAGTGCATGAGATATGTAAATCACCTGTCACTCACAGCAAGGGGGCGTTTTTTGACAAAGTTTTCAAGACTTTGTCAAGATTTCTCTAACTTAACAATAAAAGAGGATTGCTCAGGCCTCGAGTAAATCTATGTGACAAGACTGGGCTCAAATGAAAAGAAATATTATTCTCTACATTATGACATCAAAATAAAATAAAAAAAATTTGGGGGTTTACATCCACTTTAACTTTCCTACAGACTAAATAATATAAACTGATTTGGGTTATTTTCACTAAAGAGATGTACCAGAATACATTTTGGCCTAAATTCATGAAGAAAGATTAATTATTTGCAACATTTTATAACAGAAACAAAGAAAAACTTGTTTTTTTTTCCTGAAATTTTCGGTCTTATTTATTTATTTAAAGTGGAACATCGCTGAAAGCTGAAAATTGGCCTGGGCAGGAAGGTGGTAAAAGTGCCCAGTACTGAAGTGGTTAAAGAGGCTCTGTGAATTTACCCTTTCAGGGCAAGTTTATTTTTCCATCACATATTAGCTCCCCTTAGGTATAACCCATCTGTACTATCCAAATCAGCCAAAGAGAATTCAGCTGTCATTATATATTACCTGTATAAAGAGACAAGTGGAGAAATGAAATAATTGCTACTGACAACAAAGATACTTGTTTTTCACTTTCTCATTGCCCACAATTGCATTTTCAATAGAGGATGTACAGTATGTGAAAAATCTTCATTACAAAACTAAGCAATGTCACAGCAAAAGTATGAAGTCCATTTCAGGTCAAGATACGCCACCCATTTTTGCTGTCTTTACCATGTTGGTGAGACTGAAATATTGTTTTTTACCCCTTTACTCCCTTCTTCGTGTAGCTCAACATGAAGTCTCAATTTAGCAACAAAAATGGCTACCATGAATAATTTACTTCAGAGAGAACTGAAGATCACAGTGCTACAAATTAAGCCCTTTATGAGATAATTTTGATGTGGTGCACAATATCCTTTTTTATGATATAGTAAATTCATATGGGTAAAGCATATTTTCTTCAGAATTTTCCATTGTCTGTAATAAATAATTATATCATTGCGTGAAGGCATTTCCTTCACAAGCTGCTTTGTTAATTTTCCTTTGACACTGTGATCTGATTTATTTGTCTGGCATATTCTAACAAAAGAATGGAAAGAAAAAGGCATACATAAGCATAAAACTTAAAAGTACTTATATGAAAAAGTGGGCTTCATGGTTAAGTCCCTATTTTCCTTGCCTATAACCACCAGTCAGAAACCAATTTCCTTTAGAAGTGGGAACAGTGTTGCCAATCACCTGTATTTTTACGCACAGCAAGTAAAAATAGGGCACTTTTCCACTGCCCGTAAATGTCCGTAACAGGTGAAAAGTGGCAATGAAAAATGCCTGTGACGGCTTGGCTCGAAAATGCGCAGTTCTGGAGTAAGGAGCCACCTGACAAGTCATGGGACCATCCGAGTGTGTGTTCGAACAACACTGGCGGGGGGCGGTCCTAGCGGAGTGTGCATGAGTCACTAGGTGAGTGTGATGACGTCATGGACATTTCCTCCACACCGCCAGCCGCTATAATCCAGGAGCCAAGCAGCTGGAGCAGAGCCAGGGGCCTTGTGGGAATGACTGTGCCTGCAGGATGGGACCATCTATGGACCAGGCACAACAAGGCCACAAGCAGAAAGCCAAGAAGCCTACAGACTTGGAGCTCTCTCAGGTGGAAGATCCCCCCCCCCCAGACAGAGCCCCACACCTGTGACTGTCGCTGCTCCCTTCAAGAGCCCCACGTTTTACATTGGAGTGACAGCATTTTGAACATCTGATCAATAAAAAAAAATACTTTTTGGTCATTTTAATTAGAGAGATTAAATAAGACTGAAGTTAAAAAGGAATAAAAATATTTTTAATTTGATCTATAGATGTATTCAAAAAAGACAAATTAATATATATGACAAACACGTACATACTTTCTATGGTAAGATTGTTATAGGAACACCATAGAAGAGGCTGCTAAGATGACTCTTTATATTCCTGGAGACTCCCAAAGCTCCCTAATCACCAGAGACCCCCTGGGGGACCCTCCATCACCAAAGCCCCACCTCTCAGAGGACCCCCGTTTCACAGGGACCCCCCTCATTCCTGGAGATCCCTGAAGGGCCTCTGTGTCATTGGAGATCCCCGGAGGACCTCCCTCATTTCATCAGATCCCCTGAGGATCTCCCTCATCCTGACAATCCCCTGAGGACCTTCCTCATCCCCAGAGAATCCTTGAGGACCTCCCTCATCCCTGGAGATCCCCTGCGGATATCCCTCATCCCTGGGAATCCCCTGAGGACCACCCTCATCCCTTATAATAACCCACCATGAGGAGGGTGGAACAGCTGCCTGTGCATTCCACCCTCCCCACGGCTGTTGGTCAGCTGGGTGGCACATAGTGATCCTGATTACAGCTCATTCAGAGCTAGGATTTTCTGAGTTTCCTTACTGCTGCTTGAAAGTTTTCCTTCATTTGTGTCTCTAGTAAACTATTGGAATACTGCATTTAGAAGCGCCTTCTCTGTCCTTCACTTTCCTAGGCTTTCCCAAGATGGAAATTGGAGACCATGCTGAGGTTGTCACTGGTTCCATCCAAAAGTATTCTATACAGACAATACCTGGGGCTCTTCTCACAAAGTAATTCTGTCCCACTGAGACACAGGTTTTCCAAACATAGCATCTTGAGAGTGCTTTGTGGCTGTCAACATTTCTAGTGGTGTTCCACAGTAACAACATGTGGGGCTCTTCTTCCTCTAGCTCCCAAATGTTTCTCATTTGGAGGAGCTATTGCTCTTTTGAAATCAAATCTCTTTGTCCCCCATTCTTGATCAAATGGCCCTCTTTTTTACGCACAATTCTGTATTAATAAATATACTATTTAAAGTGGTTGTAAACCCACTTTTTAATTTTTTTTTTGTCAAACTAACACCTGCAAGACAAAGGCATAATCAGCTAGTATGCATAGCATACTAGCTGATTATGCAATACTCACCTGAGATCAAAGCCCTCACTGCGGTGCCCGTACACTGATGCGGCGGGCGACATCACTCCCAGGAGTTACTTCCGGGTATCGCGGCTCTGGCCAATCACAGTAACGGCACACTCACTGAAGCAAACGGCACGTACGTGCCATTGCTTCAGTGCACATGTGCTGATGACGTTGGCACATGCAGATACAGGGGATATCTCCTAAACCATGCAGGTCAAGGAGATATCCGGGGGTAGCCACAGGTAAGCCCTGTTATAGGCTTACCTGTAGCAAAAAGTGGTCTGTAAGGGTTTACAACCACTTTACGTTCCAAAGTTGTTAATACTGCACAAAATGTGTTATCCATCCTTCCGATTATTGCATTGGTTATTTGCAAACTGTAATATAAAGAAGCACTGATTATTCTTGTGTTAAAATTCATCATAGGGGTGTGGCAAGGATGTGTCCCTTGTCTGAATAATCTATGCATTAAAGTGGTGTTTCCACCAAAAAAAAAAAAAAATAGCTCAAAAATCATAAATTTTTTTTTTTTTAAATAATTGGAAAAAAAAATGTACTCACCTCTAAATGGCTGTTGCTAGGGGGTCCCTCGTTGTCTGCCTCCTTCAGTGCCCGGGCTGGTGACATCACTTTCCCTCGGTGCCGCACTGTCATCTGGGACCTGTCACGTGTCCCAGATGACTGCGCGGCGTATCACGGTGAGCGGCGCCACTCGCACATGCGCAGGGGGTGCCCGGCAGTGAAGCCACAGCCGGGTGCCCACAGTAAGAATTCCGGTGCCGCGAGCGGAGCAGGGAACGAGGGGGGGGCGCTTCGTTCCCCCGCATCGCTGGACCCTGGGACAGGTAAGTGTCCGATTATTAAAAGTCAGCAGCTGCAGTATTTGTACATCACTGGCAAAACTTGGGTTTCCTCTTACAAGAGAGATGTTAGCTTTTCCATAATCATGAACCTTTAGCCCTTCAAATTACTATCTAGCCACATTTCACAAGGGCATCACTCAAGGACACTTACATGGATGACTTGGTCACGACCATCTTGACCGTTACACCATCCCTTCACGTCTGGTTCTCACAGTTTGTGAATTTGCATGTAAAGGGGAATGTTGCCCAGGGTCTACAAGAACCAAAATCTATAGAGACAAGTCAACTTGCGCATTTTAAAGTTTCTCATCCAGTCATCTAATTTCCTTCCTTGTTCCTCTGGTAAGCAACTATGTATCCTGCCGTATGTATTCAATTAAATGTATTCATTCCTTGAGGTGCTTTTTAGCAGTATGCTACTGCATAATTGTGGAAGCCTTAACAAAAACACGTTCTAAATAATTCATTTTGATTTTCCGCTTCTCCCCAAGGCTTTTGTTACCTGAAAGGAATCTGTGTACAGCCCAGCACACTACATTTTCTATTGTAGTTGTCAAGTGTTTAAATTCCTATTGAGAATGATATGATATCATTATTTAAAGAAACTATTATTAATGAATCTCTATTTATTTCCGGAAACCTAGCAGCTGTTCTAAAAATGTTTTAGCCAGAGAAAAGAAAATATCATTACAATTTGCTAGCCTGGCTAAAAACAGCATTATTCTATAAAAATGGAAGTGATTATTTGAATTCCTATAAGTTTTTATCAGACCAATTTAATTCAAAAAACAAAGGTTAGGGTTAGTGTAATGCCGAACACACGGTCGGAATTTCTGACAACAAATGTTCGATGTGAGCTTGTTGTTGGAAAATCCAACCGTGTGTAGGCTCCATCGGACATTGGCTGTTGGAATTTCCGACAACAAATGTTTGAGAGCCGGTTCTTAATTTTTCCGACAACAAAAATTGGAAATTCCGAGCGTGTGTCGACAATTCCGATGCACAAAGTTCCATGCATGCTCGGAATCAAGCAGAAGAGCCGCATTGGCTATTGAACTTCATTTTTCTCAGGTCGTCGTACGTGTTGTACTTCACCGCGTCCTTGACGTTCGGAATTTCCGACAACATTTGTTTGACCGTGTGTATGCAAGACAAGTTTGAGCCAACATTCTTCGGAAAAAAGTCCACGGTTTTGTTGTCGGAATGTCCAAACGTCTGTACACGGTATTAGGGTTTAGGGTTCAAAAGTTGGGGACCGGGTTCAAAGCCAACTAAAGTTATAGTGATAGATATTTAGGGGTTGATTTACTAAAGGCAAATAGACTGTGCACTTTACAAAGTGCAGTTGCTCCAGAGCTTAGTAAATTAGGTAAAGTTTCACTTTATAAAGAATACCCAATCACATGCAAGGAAAATAACAAAAACGGCATTTCTGCTTGCACTTGATTTAATGATTGATTGAAAGGTCAGCAGAGCTTCTGCTCATTTACTGAGCTCTGAAGCAACTACTCTTGCAGAGTACAACTGCACTTTGCAAGTCTATTTGCCTTTAGTAAATCAACCCCTATACTCACAATTTTACTTTTATGTTCTTGTTATAGCAATTGAGCAGTGTGTCTATTAGACTTTCCAGTCAAACAAATAGTCTCAAACGTTTGACCATTCTGCCCAGTGCACTGGTCAGACACGATCCCCCTCACCCCCACAACTATCCATTGGGTGACTTGTACTGAGTGGGGTTGGCCTTTACCCATGTATAGTGCCTTGAAAAAGTATTCATACCCCTTAAAATTTTCCACACTTTTCATGTTACAACCAGAAACATAAATGTATTTTATTGGGATTTTATGTGATAGACCAACACAAAGGGGCACATAATTGTGAAGTGGAAGGAAAATGATAAATGGTTTTCAAAATTGTTTACAAATAAATATGTGAAAAGTGTGGCGTGCATTTGTATTTAGCCCCCCTAAGAGCCGGTTCACACAGGGGCAACCCGGGATCCAACTTCAGGTCACCCCAAGTCGCCCCAAGCTGTTGAGAAAATCAATGGTAGTGAATGGAGCCGTCTTAATGCGACTACACTACAGCAGTCGCTCCGACTTCAAAAAAGGTTCCTGTACGACTTCAAACCGACTTCTAGGTGACTTGTACCCATTGATTTCATGGAAGTCGCCTCCAAGTCGAATCTCCATCTATATTGAAGCGACAATGTCGCCTCTCTAAGAGTCAATACTTTGTAGAACCCCCTTTCACTACAATTACAGCTGCAAGTCTTTTTGGGGATATCTCTACCAGCTTTACACATCTAGAGAGTGACATTTTTGCCCATTCTTCTTTGCAAAATAGCTCAAGTTCTGTCAGATTGGATGGAGAGCATCTGTGGACAGCAATTTTCAAGTCTTGCCACAGGTTCTCAATTGGATTTAGATCTGGACTTTGACTGGGTCGTTCTAACACATAAATATGCTTTGATCTAAACCATTTCATTGTAGCTCTGGCTGTATGTTTATGGTCGTTGTCCTGCTGGAAGGTGAACCTCCGCCCCAGTCTCAAGATGGAGCGTACACACGGTCGGATGTTGCCTTAAAATAGCTAATTTGCATGTTTGTTGTCAAAAAGTCTGATAAGGTGTATGGGCCTTAAAGTGGATGTAAACCCCCAAATTTTTGTTTGATGTCATAATGTAGAGAATAAGATTTCCTTTCATTTGAGCCCAGTCTTGCCACACAGATTTACTCGAGGCCTGAGCAATCCTCTTTTATTGTTCAGTTAGAGAAATCTTGACAAAGTCCTGAAAACTTTGTCAAAAACGCCCCCTTGCTGTGAGTGACAGGTGATTTACATATCTCATGCACTAGCCTGAGACAGGTTATCATCAGATCACTGGATGTTCTACTCTGCCCAGCTCTGACTACATACATGTCCCCTAAATCACTTGTCTGTCTATAGTCTGCTGTCTACAGTCAAAACACAGTAAATGCAGGCAATCCAGGGAGAGCTGGAGGGGAGAGGGATGTGAATTGTGAACTTTTTACACAGGATGTGCCTGTCTCAGGCTAGTGCATGAGATATGTAAATCACCTGTCACTCACAGCAAGGGGGCGTTTTTGACAAAGTTTTCAAGACTTTGTCAAGATTTCTCCAACTGAACAATAAAAGAGGATTGCTCAGGCCTCAAGTAAATCTGTGTGGCAAGACTGGGCTCAAATGAAAGGAAATCTTATTCTCTACATTATGACATCAACTCTTGGCATTAACTCGACTCGCTGTGTTTAGAGGAAGAAGAATGTTGACTATGACCCTAAGAACTCCATCCCTACAGTCACACGGAGGAGGAAACATGATGCTTTGGGGCTGTTTCTCTGATAGATGCTTTGGTAAAATATCACGGGTCTAAACAGGGGGCATCCACAGCACACAAGGTGATTAGGGTGTGCCCAGGCACACCTGGCACACCCTGTGTGCACGTCCATGATAGTAAATTAGAATCACTTGCAGAATTGAGTGATAGTGATTTGTGGGGATATTAGTCATCAAACACTGAAAGTAACGACAACAAATTGCTGTGTTTTTGATTTGATTACATTATTGAATACATTTTACTATTATTATATTATTATTTGTTATAATTATTTATAGTTACTTATTATATTATAATTCATTATTTCGTGTTTCAAACGTTATCATACCCGGGATGTCTACTAGACTCTTGTTTGGACAGATCTAAGTGAGTTATTCCTAAGAATTACAGGCTTACAATATAAAATGCCAAATTTCCATGCAAAACAATTGTACCGCTTTGAGAAGGGTGAACTCTTCGGATTCAGATGTAAAGGGGGAACTCTGTGGATTCAGATATAAAAGGGGGAACTCTGTGGATTCAGATGTAAAAGGGGGACTCTGTGGATTCAGATGTAAAAGGGGGAACTCTGTGGATTTAGATGTAAAAGGGGGAACTTTGCGGATTCAGATGTAAAAGGGGGAACTCTGTGGATTCAGATATAAAAGGGGGAACTCTGCGGATTCAGATGTAAAAGGGGGACTCTGCGGATTCAGATGTAAAAGGGGGAACTCTGTGGATTCAGATGTAAAAGGGGGAACTCTGTGGATTTAGATGTAAAAGGGGGAACTTTGCGGATTCAGATGTAAAAGGGGGAACTCTGCGGAGTCAGGTGTAAAGGGGGAACTCTGCAGATTCAGATGTAAAGGGGGAACTCTGCGGATTCAGATGTAAAAGGGGGAACTCTGTGGATTCAGATGTAAAAGGGGGAACTCTGCGGATTCAGATGTAAAAGGGGGACTCTGCGGATTCAGATGTAAAAGGGGGAACTCTGTGGATTTAGATGTAAAAGGGGGAACTCTGTGGATTCAGATGTAAAAGGGGGAACTCTGTGGATTTAGATGTAAAAGGGGGAACTCTGTGGATTCAGATGTAAAAAGGGGAACTTTGCGGAGTCAGATGTAAAATGGGGAACTCTGTGGATTTAGATGTAAAAGGAGAACTCTGCGGATTCAGGTGTAAAAGGAGGAACTCTGTGGATTCAGATGTAAAAGGGGGAACTCTGCAGATTCAGATGTAAAGGGGGAACTCTGCGGATTCAGATGTAAAAGGAGGAACTCTGTGGATTCAGATGTAAAAGGGGGAACTCTGTGGATTTAGATGTAAAAGGAGAACTCTGCGGATTCAGGTGTAAAAAGGGGAACTTTGCGGAGTCAGATGTAAAATGGGGAACTCTGCAGATTCAGATGTAAAGGGGGAACTCTGCAGATTCGGATGTAAAAGGAGAACTCTGCAGATTCAGATGTAAAGGGGAAAGTCTGCGGATTCAGATGTAAAGGGGGACTCTTGTGATTAACTTAATATGATTAGAAATGTTATTTAATTGCAAAATATATGTATAGTTTATACTATAAAAAAAAAATTGCTGTGCGCCGCTAAAGTGTTCGGTTTGACTTGAACAAAAGGTGGCACCCCTAGTTGTAACTCTTCCCCACTCTGTCAAAAAAAATAAAAAAAATAAAAGTTTTGTCTGTATATACACTTTAAGACTTACCTAAGAGAATTTGTATTGCTTCTGCAGAGTGCTTACCAATGAACTAGGTACATCGCCAACTATTAATAGGAAAACAGCTACAGAGATAACCTAATAATTAGATTTGTAGTAATTGCAAGTTTGGTTTATTAAAAGGCTGGCATATTTTCATCTTGGAAACAGAGCTAAATAATATATTCACTCTGGATTACTATTTAGTTCTCCTGAGAGTGTGGCTGTTTGCTAAACTGCCTTTGCAATAATTACTCGTTGCCTAAAAAAAATGAATTATTTCTTTTTTAGTGACTCTTAATTTTGCTTACCAAGCGTGGCCTGGAGCGTGCTGAAAATCACACGCTTACATAGAAGGCTTTTGTTTGTCGTTTTTGTTCCCAAAACATTTCATTGTAGAATTTTGCACAAGCTGATCATTATCGGGAAGTGCGAAAGCACTGCAAAAAAAAAAAAAGAACCCAACCTTTTTTTTCCCTTGACATTTTTTGTTTTTACTGGAGTTTTTGTACTGAATTTAATTCACATCTCATTCCTTTGTACCCTGTGCTTGAAATTTAAACTATTGCCCCGTACACACGGTCGGATTTTCCGACGGAAAATGTCCTATCGGACAATGTTGTCGGAAATTCCGACCGTGTGTGTAGGCTCCATCGGACTTTTTCCTTTGGATTTTCCGACGGACAAAGTTTTATCTCCTGCTCTCAAATTTTCCGACAACAAAGTCCTATCGGACTTTTTCCGATCGTGTGTAGCGAATTCCGACGGACAAAGTGCCACGCATGCTCAGATCACATTACAAGACCAAAGCTATTGGCTACTAGCCTCTACGTAGTCCCGTCGTACGCAACGAACATCACCACGTTCAGAATGATCGGATTTTCCGACAACTTTGTCCGACCGTGTGTATGCAACACCAGTGTCGGACAAAATCCGTCGGAAAAAATCCGACGGATTTTGTGGTCGGAATTTCCGACCGTGTGTACGGGGCATTAGACATATTCTGTACACCAGGCCCTATTGCATGCTCCAATCTTTGCTACTTTCCTTGTGTCACAGACTTTATATAGGTCACTACAGCCCCCAAAAGTTTCTTTGTGAAATGTGGTATTTGTATAGTGCTTGGACCTTCCTATTGGAACCCTCGCCACCAAGGCTATATGAGCTTGTCGAACATCTGATTGTAAAACCATGGATATTACCCAAGGAGTTGGTGTATAATTTGCAGCCATAACATCCTCCATTCTTCTGGGAAGGTTTTCCAGTGTGACTGGGGGAATTTGTACCCATTCAACCAAAAGAGCATTTGTGAAGGTTCTTATTAGCGCTGTGGACTGCGTTGGACTGACTTGATCAGTCACTGGTCATGGGTGGGTGATAAAGGTAAAATCCCATCCAGTGGTTTGTGTCCAGTTAAAGAAAGCTGTCAGTGAGCCCTCTTGGGGCTTGACTGCTTCCTTCGGGTATGGCCTTAAAGTGATTGTAAAGGATCGGTTTTTTTTTTAAATAACAAACATGTCATACCTACCTCTAGACATGTGCACAACAAAAAAATTAGTTTATTTTCGTTTCCGTTGATTCGTAACGATTCGTAAATTCGTAAGTCGTCGGTGTTCGTATTCGTAACGATTCGTATTTTCGTAAGAGTTATTTTTTCGTTGATTCGTTTTTCTGTTAGTTTAGTTTTCGTTTATTCGAAATTCGGACGCATTCGTATTTTCGTAGATTTAGTTACATTCGTACTTTCGTTAGATTGATTAATTCGTACTTTCGTAACATTGTTTTCGTAGATTCGTAATCGGAGCATAATTCATAATTTTATGTAATGTGTATGCTATTATTACATTTTAAGAGACACGGAAAATTACGAATCGAAAAAAAAAGTTACGAATGTACGAATTTTTTCGTTCAATCCATTCGAAGCACGTTAAGCAGCGCCATTGTAAGAGACACGGAAAATTACGAATCGAAAAAAAAAAAATTACAAATGTACGAATTTTTTCGTTCAATCCATTCGAGGCACGTTAAGCAGCGCCATTGTAAGGGACACGGAAAATTACCAATTCAACAAAAAAAAAAGTTACAAATGTACACATTTTTTCGTTCATTTTGATTTTCGTTGTTCCTGTTTTCGGATTTTCTTCTTTCGTAGTTTCGTTGTTTCTAATTTGGTTATTTCGTATTTTCGTTGTTATTCGTATTCGTTCGATTCGAACGATTCATTATTCGTTAACATTTTTAGCGAATCATTCGTTCATTCGTACGATAACGAATGAACGAAAATAACGAAAAAAAACGAAAAACGTAACAAATTGCACATGTCTACTTACCTCCACTGTGCAACTTGTTTTGCACAGAGTGGCCCCGAACATCCTTTTCTGGGGTCCCCCGGTGGCTCTCACGGCTCCTCCTCGCATCAGATAAGCCCCAAGAGAAGCCCTCTCCCGAGGGGTTACCTTGCGGGCACGCTCCCAAGTCCAGCATTTGCGTCCATAGACACAAATGCCGGACTCAGCCCCACCCCTCGGGAGCCAATGGCTGCGCTGCTATCAATCTATCCAATCAAGAACCAGGACCCCGTTGAGAGAGGGACAGCGCGTCCCCGCCGAAGAGATGAAAGGGCTCAGGTAAGTAAAACGGGGGGGCTGGGGGGCCGGTGACTACCAGGTGTTTTATCACCTCAATGCATAGGATTTACAACCCCTTTAAGCCTGGTACACACCACAATCCAATGTTAGTACAGCTATTGTGTTCTGACAGGGGGTACTCCCCCCCCGCCAGAACGCTCCAGCCATTGGCTGAGAACGCCGATCAGGAGCTGGCTGGCTGCTGGCTTTTCAGCATGCTCGTCCGACAGAAGCCGGGCAAAAGGCTGGCTTCTGTCAGACCAGCTGCCACTTTTTATTGAATCGGCTGATGTTGCCCGACATTTGGCCTGCGTGTACTAGACTTTAAGGGCGTTTCCGCATGTAGACTTGGAAATCACAGCAAACTCTCAGAGGCGGCTCTAGGCTTTGTGAGGCCTTAGGCAAAATTTAGACGCAAGGCCCCACTCACACCCTTTGTAGGGGTTAAGGAAGAACCCAGAGACCAAGAATCTTATTACTGCTGCTGCTTGTGTGGGTGGTATGTGTACTGCTCCAATCACATGGGATGAATAGGAGAGGGGGGGTCAACAGTACACATCCCACCCATACAAGCAGCAGCAGTAGTGAGATGCTCTGCCTCAAGGTGAATAGGGGTTGGTGGTATATGCAAGAGGAGGGGGGGCACGGAGTGAATAAGGGTGGGGGGGTATGTGCAGGAGGGGGCACGGAGTGAAAAGGGGTGGGTGATATGTGCAGGAGGGGAGCACGGGGGGATCTCCGATTTAGGGCAATGAGCACTCAGCCTCACTCCATGAGCATTCACTCCCATCTCAGCACAAAGATTTTTGCTGACAGCGTTGGAGCACACTGAGCGGGAGCGCCAGAAAGAGCTGAGAGAGAGGGAGGATAATCCATGCCCACGTGCGTCTGTGTCTTTACAAATGTGACAGGAGCCAAAGAGTGACAGGAGCCAAAGAGTGACAGGAGCGGCTTTCTCTCATCTCATCAGAGGTGGCTCCTAGGCAAATTAGGCAGCTGCGAGGCCCCAGGGAGTGTGAGGCCTTAGGCTACCGCCTAATTTGCCTAATTAGAGAGCCGCCTCTGCAAACTCTGTAAGCACAGCCAACACCCTGACAGTTATCCTTCAGATTTTTTGCTATTGATACACCTGTTTGGGATCCATTCCCATTGATTAGCATACAGCAGCAGCACTGAAGAAGGGGGCAGTCTCTGTTCCTCTAAAACGTGTCGGTGCGATGTACTTGTTGCAATTTTCAATAAAGCCTGCTAACTCACTTTCCAACTTGCTTTTCATTGGACACCGGAGCCGATGTGTGTGGCTAGTGGCCGCAATGTCCCCCGGCGACCCTCCTCCGAGAGCCAGAATGAGGATCTGTCAATGTAAACAGACAGATCCCCATTCTGTCAGGAGAATAGAGAGAGATCTGCTGTTCCTAGGGATCAGGAACAGTGATCTCTCTCTACTCCATGTCAGTCCCCTCTCCCACAGTTATAAACACCTCCCAGGGAACACATTTAACCCCTTGATCGCCCCCTAGTGTTAACCCCCTTCCCTGCCACTGACATTTATACAGTAATCAGTGGCTATTTTTCACTGTCACTGGTCCAAAAAAAGTGTCAAAGGTGTCCGATCATTCCAGCACAATGTCGCAGTCCCGCTAAAAAATCGCTGATCACCGACATTATTAGTAAAAAAAAAAAAAAATTATAATAAAAATGCCATAAATATATCCCCTATTTTGTAGACGCTATAACTTTTGCGCAAACCAATCAATATACACTTATTGCGATTTTTTTTACCAGAAATATGTAGAAGAATACACATTGGCCTAAACTGATCAAGAAATGTATTTATTTTTGGATATTTATTATAGCAAAAAGTAAAAAAAATATTGTTGAAAAAAAAGAACATCAATTTTGTTTGGGTACAACGTCGTATGACCGCGCAATTGTCAGTTAAAGGGATGCAGTGCTGTATCTCAAAAAATTGCCTGGTTATTAAGGGGGGAAATCTTCCGGTCCTAAGGTGGTTAAGGTTTATTTTGTAAATAAATAAAGCAGTATTTCAGAAAATCATTTTATATTGAATGTTAATGTGGGAATCTGTGGAAGAATGTAATGCGGATTTATTAGTAAAAAAAAAAAATAGGGAATGTATTTCTTCCTTTTGTGTACTATTTTTAAGAAAAGGATAATTTCGCAGTCTGGTGTGTCATATTAACCGATTGAATTGTAAACAATTAATTAAGAAAAAAAATACTGTACTGTAAAAACATCTAAAACTCAGAGTTCCTCTGAGTTGGGTTCCAAGTTTTCTCCTCTTGTTAATTAAGCTAGTTGGAATAATCAGCAAGCAACAAACACAGATGAGATAATTAGAAATGCATGTCTTCTGTGAACAATGGCAACTTTGGCTTTGTCCTTTCCTCTCCGTCTCTTTTGGGAGATGCTCATACACCAGCAGATTCAGCCACTAAATCTGGTCAATGGTTGAATGAATCTTTACAGTCCAGATGATGTCCAAGACCATCCCCCATTGAAAAAAAAAATGTGTGTGTGTGTGTGTATATATATATATATATATATATATATATATATATATATATATACACACAATACAACATATATATACACTGTATTGTCAAAAGTATTGGAACACCTGTCTTTACACACACATTAATGTCATCCCAGTCTTAGTCCGTAGGGTTCATTATTGAGTTGGCCCACCCTGTGCAGCTATAACAGCTTCAACTCTTCTGGTAAAGCTGTTCACAAGGTTTAGGAGTGTGAACACCTTTGGGATGAATTAGAGCGGATACTGTGAGCCAGGCCTTCTTGTCCACATCAGTGCCTGACCTCACAAATGCGCTTCTGGAAGAAGAATGGTCAAACATTCCCATAGACACACTCCTAAACCTTGTGAACAGCCTTCCCAGAAGAGTTAAAGCTGTTATAGCTGCAAAGGGTGGGCCAACTCAATATTGAACCCTACGGACTAAGACTGGGATGCCATTAAAGTTCATGTGCGTGTAAAGGCGCTCCAATACTTTTGACAACATGCTCCCGCGGTGTGTGGCGGGTGCACGCGTGCCGAAAGCTAAAGCCGGCCAATGCTGGTTCGAAACTCAGCAGCAGGGACAGTCACTATTTTGATGGAGATCCTCTGGCGTTATGATGGAAATCTAAAAGATCCCTTAGACAAAAAGTTGAAAGCTGAAAAATAAAATATAGACTGTAGATAAATAAAGATATAGACCGGTACTGGGATGGGTAATGTGTTTTGGCCAGGTGCAGACACTTCACCACGGCAGCCATTTGTTAAAAGATAGACAGTGATCAGCCAGGGCCGTCTTTAGTGCAAGGCAAACGGGGCACCTGCCCTGGGCCCAATCTTTGTAGGGGGGCCTGCGCTGCTACCCGTAAATTGGAGCCCTGATGAAGGTTTTGCAGAGTGCACAGAGGACACGGGAGGCTGTATTCCCGTGCTAGCCAGCTGAGAGGGGGGGGCCAGGAGCTCCACTGACGCTCTGACCCCGCCCCTGTGCAGCCTGTATGCTCGGAACAGGGCGGCTGTAGTGAAAGCCAGTGATCGGAGTGGGAGCGTCAGTGGAGATCCCGGCCCCACCCCCTCTATACTGGCTGGGGAATACAAGCTCATCACAAATGTTACAGGAAGCTACAACCAGAACTTCATTACATGCGCCCTAGACATGTGCACTGCCAAAAAAAAATGTGTTTTCGTTTTTTTTTTCTTTTTTCGGGTCATTAGTTATGATCGCATTAGTAATAGTAAATTCGTACACTCGTAAATTCCTAAATTCGTACATTCGTAAATTTGTCAATTCGTACATTCATAAATTAGAAAATTCGTACATTCGTAAATTTGTAAATTCGTACATTCATAAATTAGAAAATTTGTACATTCGTAAATTCGTACTTTCATAAATTCGTACATTCGCACATTCGTGAATTCGTAAATTCGTAAATTTGGAAATGAGAAAATTTGTATGTTCGTAAATTAGAAAATTTGTATATTCGTAAATTTATACATTCGTAAATTCTTACATTCTTAAATTCGTACATTCGTAAATTAGAAAATTCATAAATTTCAAAATTCGAAAATCCGAAAACCCGAATATTTGAAATCTGAAATAGTAACTAACTATTAAATTATAGGTATTGTAATTTCCTTTCAAATTTGCCTGTTAGTGAACGTAATTAATACGAATTTATCCGAAGTTCCGAATTATCCGAAATAACGAATGCCGCATCTAAACAAATGGAACGGAACAAACTAATAATAAATAATAGTAATAAATTTTTTTTTATTATTGTTATTTATTATTATAAATTCATTACGTTCCATTTGTTTGGATACGACATTTATTATTTTGGATAATTCGTAACTTCGGATAAATTCGTATTTGTTACGTTCAGTAACAGCCAAATTTGAAAGGAAATTCCAATACCTATATTTAATAGTTAGTAATAGTTAAGTTATTATTAGTTAATTATTATTTCTGAATTTCCGAATTTACAAATTTACGAATTTACAAATTTGCTAATTTACGAATGTATGAATGTACGAATTTACGAACGAATTTGGAACGAAACGAATTGCACATGTCTAATGCGCCCTAATAGACTGAAAAGATGTCACAAGGGCCTATAGATGCTGACGTGTTTCAAGGGTGCCCCCCATCAGAGCTGAGTCTTATGGTATGCAGTGCATATGAGCTACCCCTGTGTGAGAAGGGTGGCAAGGCATAGTGGATACCTAAGGGCCAAAGTCATATGTATGGGCTAGAGATATCCAAAGCTGAGAGCATCTTCTGGGCCCTGGCATTCCACTACCATGTGGGGTGGGCCCAAGACGGTAGGAAGGGGGCCCACTGCAGAACATGTGAAAGGGTTTTTGCTGCGGGCCATAAGGCTCGGTTTACACTGCTGCAACCCCAAAATCATGTGACTTGCTTGCAATTTCCTTGGTACTTCCTTGGGACTTGCTTGCGACTTTTATGATTTAACACTGCAGCCTATGGCACTCAAATAACACCAAAGTCTCAGAAACTTAGTGCAGGAGCCTTTTTTTGTCACCGTGACTTGAGTTGCATTGATTAACCACTTCAGCCCCATAAGATTTGGCTGCTGAATGATCGGGCCATTTTTTGTGATGCGGCACTGCATTGCTTTAACTGACAATTGCGCAGTCGTATAATGTTGTACCCAAACAAAATTTATGTCCTTTTTTCCCCACAAATAGAGCTTTCTTTTGGTGGTATTTGATCACCTCTGCGATTTTTATTTTTTGTGCTATAAACAAAAACAGAGCGACAATTTTGAAAAAAAAATCTATATTTTTTAACTTTTTGCTATAATAAATATCCCCCAAAAATATCAAAAAAAAAAATGTTTTCCTCAGTTTAGGCCGATATGTATTTTTCTACATATTTTTGGTAACAAAAATTGCAATAAGCGTATATATTGATTGATTTGCGCAAAAGTTATAGAGCCTACAAAATAGGGGATAGTTTTATGCCATTTTTATTATAATTTTTTTTTTTTTTATACAGCAATCAGTGCTATAAAAATCCACTGATTACTGTGTAAATGACACTTGCAGGGAAGGGGTTAACCACTAGGGGGCGATGACGGGGTTAAGTGTGTCGTAGGGAGTGATTCTAACTGTGGGGAGGAGGGTCTACCTTGGACATGACAGCGATCCCTGCTCCCGATCACAGGGAGCAGTAGATCTCTGTCATGACACAAGGCAGAACGTGGAAATGCCTTGTTTACATAGGCACTTCCCCGTTCTACCTCTCCACACCGCAATCGCGGGCCGCCGGAGAACATCAAGTTCCCGGGACCCGCGTGCAAATTTAAAGGGACGTACCTGCACGCCCATTTGCCTGCCTGTGCCATTCTGCCAACGTAGATCTGTGTGCAGTGGTCAGCAAGCGGTTAAGAGGGCACACATTAAAATGGAGTTGCAAGCCGCATGATAAGTCACAACAGTGTAAACGGGGGCTTATAAGGGGCCCTGCAATGGGAGTAAAGGGCCCCTGGGATTAGTGGAACAGGCCCTGGGCCTGGAGGGAAGGTCCCGGGACCAGAGGGAAGGGCCCTGGGACTGATGTAAAGATCCCCGGTGGTCAGGGGGGCCCTTAATGGTTTCTTGGACCCGGGCCCTGAAGTTTCCAGTTACGCCTCTGATCAGTCCCTGCCCTAAAGGAGCTTACAATCTAAGGTCCCTAACTCACATTCATACATACCTACTGGGGCCCATTAACCTACCAGCATGTTTTTGGAGTGTGGGAGAAAACCGGAATACCCGGAGAAAAAACACACAATCTCAAGGAGTGCTCTATGCAAGTAGTGCTATGTCTGAGATACAAATCAATGACCCTAGAGTTCCCAGGTAGAAGGGCTAACCACTAAGCTCTTATACAAATCCAAAGAGAATAAAGGTGAAAGACTTCTATTGGCCTTTAAAACATAATCCTTTTAAATCTGAATTTATCAAATTCTGAGATTTTATTTAACACTGTTATTACAGCTTCATTATTTTTTCCTGTTACCTCCCCATTTGCCAGTTTAATAGTATGTTTATATAATGTCAATCTTTTTTTGCTCCATTTGCTACTTGGTGTGTCTATTAGTTTCAAAAAATACCATTTCATGTCCTTGTGCTTTGTATGTGTACGTATATTATTATTTTTTTCCATGCCTATCCTGTATAATTATTTTCTCCAATTTTCTGAGAGTGTTACTGGTTTTCATGGATAATTAAATCAAATCTGAATATCTCCTCTCCCTTGATGTTCAATTACTTTATTCTTTGCTTCCATAAATACCTTCCCACGCCCTGGTTGGTATGGATAGCTCGGTTTTACTGTCCGTGTAAACCAGGTTTTAACTTCTTGTTCATCTTCTGTGCGAAGTTGTTAAAGTTAATAATTCAGAACTCCAGTAGAGGGCAGCCAAGCAAGGATAATGAATTCTTTAAAAGACTTTCTTCAAGATGATGATCTTGACTTCGGCAAACTTTTAAAGAAGGACTCTGCTCTAATTATTCTAGCTGAGCTTTGTTTAAAAAATGAACTATGTAGAATTTGTTTTACCTGCTTAGCAACTAATGTGCAGCCTATTACCTGACACCCTCATAAACCAAGTGCCTGTGGAGGATCTTTCAACTGCAGATCACAGCAATCTCCTTTTTTATATTGCCCCCCTTTTTTTTTTTGTCTGGTTCAGACGTAATCATCTATGCCACGAAGACTACATACATAATCTAAAAAAAATCAAGCTTTCTCACATGCTTTTGGTAGTTTAGGGCAACGAGATACTATAAAGACATTTTTTATTTTATTTTATTTTTATTTTTTGAAGTAAGGTTACATTTCCTGTAAAATAATTATGTTTTAGGGTCATTTTAAGCTGGCCATATACTATACATTCTACAGTAATTGTACAATCTTTGTACAATATCCTTTGTATTTAACAAAACTCTGTAATAAAAGGACAGACCTAAACTATCCATTCAATTAGTATCAACTGAGGTAGGCCCCTGCACTACAACGCTGATGGTAGATCTAAAGAAGATTGTACAATCAGATTGTATATTGTATGGTCAGCCTTAGGCACAAATGGAACCCAGCTTATTTAAAGTCGAATTATTAAAAATGTTCTCTCCCCCCCTATCCCCTACTTATCCTGACTAACCTGTATACGTCCGATCACATAATCCTGCACCTCTGGTTTAGAAAGCATTCGACAATGTCTGGGAATTCCAGGAGCCCATAGGCTTCCATAGCCCAGACATTTTTGGCACTCCCTCCTCTCCTCTGCAGCTGCCCTGAACCAGGAGAGCAGGAGCTGCAGAATCACGTGACCAGACTGGTGCAGACTAAAAATAGGTAAGTACACAGATCTTTTTTTGTGCAGATTAGGCAGGATAGGTAGGAGGAGGGCTGAGGGAACATCTTTAAGAATAGTTAGACTAAAGCTATCCATAAATGGTAGAATTTCAAATGAAATTTCAGAGAAAAAGAATGTTCTAAGAAAGTCTAATTGTCAGTATTAGCCAGCTTTTTTGGGGGGCCTTTCTGTAAAGTGGTGCATGTCCCTTTAAGAGTGTGTTATTCTAGAATCACAGATGTCCCGCCCTATGGTCTACCCTCATTGCTGGACTGTGGGATTAGACTGAACCCCCCCCCCCCCCCCCCCCCCCCCCCCCCATCTGAAGCATAACCTCCCCATTTGGAAAACGGCGGTGGCTTGGAGAGAGATTGTGAAAAAAATGGGAATTTCTCCCCTTATGTCAAGCCACATCCCTATTTGCAGCCATCCTCTGTTCCCGCAGATGCAGCAACACCCAACGTTCTCCACATGGGCATCACAGGGACTGCTCAGGTTTGCCCAACCGTTTGATGTCTCCTCAGGGAAACCTCTCCTTTTCTTCCAGGTTGTACGCCTGTTTAAGCTGCCCACCCATAACCTACTCTACATCCACCAAGCAACAAGTTTTGAGGCTAGTATGTGTCCAGCTAGAAACCTGCGCTTTAAATTCTCTCTACTCTTTCTGTAGTGGAATCGCCACAAAATCTCAGAACTTTATAAAGCCTTGAACTCTCTTTTCAAGCCTTCTGCCCACTCTCCCACCTCTACCGGGTGGAATAAGGAACTTCAATCCCCAGAGTCTCTGAACCTAATTCTAGCAGGATACAATAACACATGTGCTTTTGTAACAAATGAATTCTGGCGTGAACCACAATATGACATTTTACATCGGGCCTACATACCTCATCTGAATTCCAAAAATCTCCCAGATCCATCTAAGTGCCCACTTTGTAGCTTCCACTAATCTTCTCTTTTTTCTATGGTCCTGTCCTCATTTCCTACTATTCTGGAACCAAGTGGAGCGCTTTGTAACAACAATCACAGGACTCTGCCCTCACAAATTTTTTTTCCTATTACTATTTAGATCCTTGGATGCCCTGAAGCAAGGCCTGCACAACACAATAAAGCCTGGCTCTCCATTTGCTATATGGCTGCCAGAAGAGAAATCCTCCCTTCCTCCTACCATCAAAGACTTAAAAACCGACCTACTGAGCCTCCTCAAGTTAGAGAGATTGGATTTGGTCTTCTCCAACCACCCAAAATATCTTTGTTTCCAAAATAAGTGCACTTCCAACAACAGTCTGACGGGCTCTTAAGGTCTGGATACGGATCAAAGTTAACCACAGATGTTAGGGTAATCTTCCAGTTCTACATCAAGACCACATCTTTGTCTATACAATCCTGACACCGGTATCTGCATACATCCCTTCTGAACTTTAATCACGAGGTATACCTAGCCATCACCTATTACTTGCTAAAAAACTGCCATTGGAGATACAGCAGTATCTCAGGAGGACATAAGTGACTTGTCATTGATCCCATTCCTAACATTTCTAATAATTCTAATGGTTTAGCTATGTCTGATATGTTGTAAGTATACCTGCTGTACTTTCCAAGCTACTCAACGGCTCTGATGATGTAAAATTTGGCTTGGGTTCACTACGCTCTATTTGAACAGCAGGGAAGTGAGGGGTGAGAGCTGGCCGGTGCATAACACACAGAAGTCTCAGCTCTGCCATTGCTCACAGCAGGGGGTGAAGGGCGGAGTAAGAGAGAGCACTCTGGTCTGATTATATGATCCTGCTGTTCCAGCTTAGTGATCGCTCGACACCAGCTGGGATTCTGGGAGCTGTGACTTCACCCATAGGCTCTCATGGCCCAGCCATGGTCAGTGCTCCCTTCTCTGCCCTGCAGCAGCCGCTCATTGACACAGGAAAGCCAAAGCTGCAGGATCACGTGATCAGACTTGAGTAGAGTAAACATAGGTAAGTATACACATTTTTTTAATATAGTTTAGGCAGGATAGGTAAGAAGGGGAAGGGAATATATTTAAGAATAGTTAGACCTAGTCTTTTTTTCAGTGGAAGCAGGGTCTTAATTTACCTTGGTATCAGCTTCTTGAAGCCCCTGTACAGCAGAACTTAGAGCAGGGGAGAGAGAAGCAGCAAAAGAAGCCAGTTGTGCAAAGGGCATGCTGGTAGGAGAGGAGAACAAAGTAGGATGAGCTCAGAAGTCTGCTGCTTCCCCTTTGACCGTCCACTCAAATGAAGGGGGCAGTAAAAGATCTATAAGTGAAACTGCAGCAGAGAGGCCGGCAGGCTATCTTTACGCTGACTGGTATCTCCCTTCACATTATCTTGCATGTTACATTTTATCCATTTGGGTAAGTAAATATGTTTGCCGATACTCTTGGACTTTACCATCCCCAATATTGGAACATTTATACATGAGCAATGTAATGAGCTTTCTATGATTGTGTTCTGTTAAACATGGTAATTTGACCTGTACCAAATTTCAATGAATATATAATGTTGTTTGGTATCATTTATGCCCCCTTTTTTTCCCTTGTAGATTTGTTTTTAACTTCCTGTGATCTGATTCTTTGAATGTATTAAATTCTGATGGTCCTGAAGAAGCGGACGATCCACGAAACGTGTAGACCCTTTCAGAAGATTTAATAAGCTAATTTTTGTAATGTACTATGCTAATAGTAATATATGTTTTTTTTGTTATATTGTATGAAATAAAATATTAAGTGTTTTTAGATAAATCTTATCTCTATTCTCTTAGTTAGTCAAGTGAACATAAGGGTATACTTAAAGTCCCAAATCCGATTGTCCTTCGCTCTGAATTTCAGCAGAGAAAAATCAGTTGCTTGATAACACAAATTTCTAATCAGCCAATCACATGGCAGCAACTCAATGCATTTAGACGTGGTGAAGACAACTTGCAGCCGAGCATCAGAATGGGGAAGAAAGGGTATTTAAGTGACTTTGAACATGGCATGGTTGTTGGTGCCAGATGGGTTGGTCAGGGTATTTAAAAAATAAATTATCCATTGAGTGGAAGTTGTGGGGTTAGTCAGTGGTTAGAGGAGAATGGGCAGTAGACATGTGCAGAACGGAAAAAAGTGTTTAGTTTCATTTCGCATCGATTCGATATGTTACTAATTTTGTTTCATTATGGAATACGTTTAGTTTGGTTTTGGAATTTGTTTAGTTTCATTTCGCTTTCATAAAATTTTGTTTAATTCATTTTCAAAATTTTCAGAACGATTAGAATTCGTGTTGGACGAAAAACGATTGACCGATTTGCGGGCCAGGAAGCTGGCTGCCCACGTCCTTAACAACCATGAGTCATCATCTGTCAGCGGGCCCCACTGACAGATGAATATAAAAATTAAGAATGCCAGCAATTGCCTGCCATTCGGGTCTGGTATTGATTTTAAGGCGAACCCCACTCCAAAATAATAAAAAAAATTAGTCCCCCCCCAAAATCTATACCAGACCCTTATCTGAGCATACAGCCTGCCCTCAACGCATACCAGGCCACATGCCCTCAACATGGGGGGTAGGTTCTTTGGGGTAGGGGGGCCCCCACCCACAGCACCTTGTCCCCTTGAAGGCCTCTTCCCGACAACTGTGGGCTGTGGTTTTCGGGGTCTGCGGGTGGGGGACTTATCGGAATCTGGAAGCCCCCCCCTATGTGAATTGGTATTGGGTACATTGTACCCGTACCTATTCACCAAAAACGCGTCAAAATGTAAGAAACACAGGAAACTGTTTTTGACAAGTCCTTTATTAAAGGAAAAAATAATAATGTCCCTCAATGTACATGCATCATCAACCACGATGCCCGATGACCCAAAAAATAGAAAAATGGCAAAAAACACTTTACCTCCTAAGAGACTATCTGTCGCATGCCCTCTCTTCGCTTTTACAGCTCTTTTATAGGCAAGGGGCGAGGCCACCGGCACCGCCCCTTCTGACGACATGTGATGTCACATGACGTCAGAAGGGGGCCATGCCACCGAGTGACGTTACCGCGTGGCCCCGCCCTGTGACTATATAAGAGCTGTTAAAGTGAAGAGAGGGCATGCAACGGTTAGCCTCTTTTTTTTTTGCCATTTTTCAATTTTTCGAGTCAGTGGGCATCATGATTGACGATTGACGATGGATGTACATCGAGATACACTATTTTTTTTTCTTTTAATAATGAACTTTTTGACACTTTTGGGTGGGTTGGGATCTGGGGGCCCCTTGTTAAATATAAGGATAAGGACCCCCCTGTACTGCGCAGGCACAGCGCTTGCGCAGTATGAAGCACAATGAAGCCACCGTAAAAAGCCGAAGCAGAAGACAGTGAATCAGCTGTACACGGCGCCTGTAACAGGGCCCCTCGCAGGCTCGCTACGCTCGCCAGGCTTCGGGCACGGCCTCGCTGTGCTCGGCATATTTTTATTCTAACTCTATGTCCACTTGGATGGTGGGGCTCGAACCTGGACATAGGTTAGAATGTAGTGCGCAGGCGCCGTGTACAGCTGACTGACTGTGTTCAGCTTCGGCTATTTTCGGAAACTCCGTTGCGCTTCATTGTGCTTCGTACTGCGCAAGCGCAGCGCCTGCGCAGTACAGGGGGGTCCTTATCCGCCGGGGGAACTTTCTCGGCAAGACACCGGGCAATTGCCAGCATTCTTTATCTTCCCCACTGACAGATGATGACGCATGGTTGTTAACTTCTTGCCGACCGCCCACTGTCAAAAGACGGCGGAGCGGTGCGGCTCCTGTGGCGGGTCGCCGTCATATGATGGCGCTACCATTTTGGCGTCGCTGGGGACCTGATGCGCGTGCCCGGCGGCCGCGATGTCCGCCGGGCACCCGCGATTGCCCAGTAACTGAGCAGGACGTGGATCTGTGTATGTAAACACACAGATCCACGTCCTGTCACTGGAGAGGAGACCGATGGTGTGTCCCTTGTACATAGGGACACCGATCGGTCCCCTTCCCTAGTCAGTCCCCTCCCCCCACAGTTAGAATCACTAACATAGGGAACATATTAACCCCTGCAGCGCCCCCTAGTGTTAACCCCTTCCCTGACAGTCACATTTATACAGTAATCAATGCATTTTTTATAGCACAGATCGCTGCATAAATGTGAATGGTCCCAAAAATGTGTCAAAAGTGTCCGATATGTCCGCCGCAATGTCGCAGTCACGATAAAAATCGCAGATCGCCGCCATTACTAGTAAAAAAAAAAATAATAATAAAAATGTCATAAATCTATCCCCTATTTTGTAGACGCTATAACTTTTGCGCAAACCAATCAATATACACTTATTGCGATTTTTTTTTACCAAAAATATGTAGAAGAATATGTATTGGCCTAAACTGAGGAAAAAATTTGTTAAAAAAAAAATAAAAAAATTGGATATTTATTATAATAAAAAGTAAAAAATATTATGTTTTTTCAAACTTGTCCCTCTTCTTTTGTTTATAGCGCAAGAAATAAAAACCGCAGAGGTGATCAAATACCACCAAAATAAAGCTATATCTGTGGGGAAAAAATGATAAAAATTTTATTTGGGTACAGTGTTGCATGACCGCGCAATTGTCATTCAAAATGTGACAGCGCTGAAAGCTGAAAAATGGCTTGGTCAGGAAGGAGGTGTTCATGCCTGGTAGGCAAGTGGTTAAAGACGCAGGAGGTCGGCTCTCGGCCCACTGCTTAACAACCAACTATTTCTTCACACAGAATTCAAATCGGTCCAAATTCTAATTGTTCTGAAAAGTTGGAATTCGTTAGAAAACGAATAAACAAAACAAATTTTAATGGATTTCAACAAAATTCCTTACTATTCGTCACTATTTCATTCTGAGATTCGGATACATCCGAATCTCTGAATAACCAAAAATGTGTCCAAATTTGTATTTGGATCGGAACTAATTGCACATGTCTAATGGGCAAACTGATTTGAGATGATAGAAAGGAAACAGTAACTCAAATAACCACTCGTTACAACCAAGGTATGCAGAATACCATCTCTGAACGCACAACACATCGAACCTTGAAGCAGATGGGCTACAGCAGAAGACCACACCGGGTGCCACTCCTGTCCGCTATACCGAGGCTACAATTCACACAGGCTCATCAAAATTGGACAATAGAAGATTGGAAAAATGCTGCCTGGTCTGAATCTCGATTTCAGCTGCGATGGTAGGGTCAGAATTTGGTGTAAACAACATGAAATTGATAGTTTTAATTTTACTTAACTAATTGTATATATTACATAAGCATTGTCATATCCTAGTAAGTAATAAGTTAAAGTGAATTTAAAGCACAGGAATATAAGAGCTGACATTGATGACTTTGTTTTAAAGGGGCATGCCCCGGGGTCATCATTCTCAGGCTCTCTTCTTGACCCACTCCTGGAACAACTATCCATAGTGGGAGTTTAGTCTGTAATTCTCCAGTCCAGTCCACCCCTTTCTTTTTTTTTCGTTAACCTGGTGATCTGAGAACTCATATTTTGATTCAGGATTCAAGTATTAAGGATTTATTCCAGCCTTGGAAGTTTAAATGTGTAGCTAAAAAGACATCAGAAAGACAAGCATTCCCCTTAAACAGATAGAATCATAAATGTAAAATATCGATTTTTTTAAAGGTACTTGTGCTTGATACAATGTAGACCTAATTAACTGGTTCTTGGAGTCAGATACTTTTTAACATTATGATTACGTATTTTTTTAGTAAAGTTTTTTTATTTTCAATGGGTATAAAATGAACAAAACATTCTTTATTGCAAGGACATTCATACTCATACATTTAAATATATATTTATGTAAGATTGTATTTAGTCCTTCGTGTTCTCTCTTTTGTTATCTTACTGTTGAAAAAATCCAAAACCAAATTTTATTTGGTACAAAATAAAAAGCCAAGTAAATAAATAAATAAATGCAGGCCTCTTTGCCAGGCTCTTTGGCTAACTCCGTTAAATATGCCCGGCCTTTAACTTAGTAATGTGTTTTTCCATTTGAGAGCTAACGTGTCTATAATTCATCAGACTCACTTAGAAGAAGCTGACTTCCAGGTTTAAAACGTATTCTCATTTTGAAAGCTGGGATCGACCTTGCATTGAATAACACAAAGCAGAAGTCAGTGAGACGTAATTTCCTAAAAAAAAAAAAAAATTAACTTAAAAAACAAAAACTAAAAAAAAGATTTTCACTAGCAGAGAGAGGAAAAAATGTTGGTGGCGCATCAACTTTTTTTTCTAGTGTAAATAGGTGTTTGGGATTTTAGACAGAAGCAGCTCTCTAATGACTGATGGGTCCGAATAGGTCCTCAGAACATCAACAATAAACAAAGTGTAGATAAGAGAGCACCGTAGATGAAGCTAAGAGTCCAGTTAACTTTAATTTATCGTAATAAAATCAGCTAGTATGCAATGCGGCATCAGCGATCCCCCTTCATCAGGGCTGGAGATACAATATATATGATTTTTATCAGTATTATAACCTGGTATAAACTCATAAATACAATTAAAATAACATAAAAATGAAAATAAAAAACAAAAACAATCACAAAAATGTAATATATGACATTTAGGTTTATATGTAATAATAATATTTTTTTATAGGTGTAAGTTTTATTTATCGTGATAAAATCAGCTAGTATGCAACGCACTTTGGTGGCATCAGCGATCCCCCTTCATCAGGGCTGGAGATACATTATATATGATTTTTATCAGTATTATAACCTGGTATAAACTCATAAATACAATTAAAATAACATAAAAATGAAAATAAAAAACAAGAACAGTCACATAAATTTCATATATGAAATTTAGGTTTATATGTAATATTAATAGTTTTTTATAGGTGTAATTTTTATTTATCGTAATAAAATCAGCTAGTATACAGTGCGCTTTAGCAGCATCAGCGATCCCCCTTCATCAGGGCTGGAGATACAATATATACAGTGCCTTGCGAAAGTATTCGGCCCCCTTGAACTTTTCAACCTTTTGCCACATTTCAGGCTTCAAACATAAAGAAATAAAATTTTAATTTTTTGTGAAGAATCACCAACAAGTGGGACACAATTGTGAAGTGGAACGAAATCTATTGGATTGTTGAAACTTTTTTAACTAATAAAAAAATGAAAAGTGGGGCATGCAAAATTATTCGGCCCCCTTGCGTTAATACTTTGTAGAGCCACCTTTTGCTGTGATTACAGCTGCCAGTCGCTTGGGGTATGTCTCTATCAGTTTTGCAAATCGAGAGACTGAAATTCTTGCCCATTCTTCTTTGCAAAACAGCTCGAGCTCAGTGAGGTTAGATGGAGAGCGTTTGTGAACAGCAGTTTTCAGCTCTTTCCACAGATTCTCGATTGGATTCAGGTCTGGACTTTGACTTGGCCATTCTAACACCTGGATATGTTTATTTGTGAACCATTCCTTTGTAGATTTTGCTGTATGTTTGGGATCATTGTCTTGTTGGAAGATAAATCTCCGTCCCACTTTCAGGTCTTTTGCAGACTCAACAGGTTTTCATCCAGAATGGTCCTGTATTTGGCTGCATCCATCTTCCCCTCAATTTTAACCATCTTTCCTGTCCCTGCTGAAGAAAAGCAAAAGCAAAACCATGATGCTGCCACCACCATGTTTGACAGTGGGGATGGTGTGTTGAGGGTGATGAGCTGTGTTGCTTTTACGCCAAACATATCGTTTTGCATTGTGGCCAAAAAGTTCGATTTTGGTTTCATCGGACCAGAGCACCTTCTTCCACATGTTTGGTGTGTCTCCCAGGTGGCTTGTGGCAAACTTTAGACGAGACTTTTTATGGATATCTTTGAGAAATGGCTTTCTTCTTGCCACTCTTCCATAAAGGCCAGATTTGTGCAGTGTACGACTGATAGTTCTCCTATGGACAGACTCTCCCACCTCAGCTGTAGTTCTCTGCAGTTCATCCAGAGTGATCATGGGCCTCTTGGCTGCATCTCTGATCAGTCTTCTCCTTGTCTGAGCTGAAAGTTTAGAGGGACAGCCAGGTCTTGGTAGATTTGCAGTGGTCTGATACTCCTTCCATTTCAAAATGATCGCTTGCACAGTGCTCCTTGGGATGTTTAAAGCTTGGGAAATCTTTTTGTATCCAAATCCGGCTTTAAACTTCTCCACAACAGTATTACGGACCTGCCTGGTGTGTTCCTTGGTCTTCATGATGCTCTCTGCGCTTTCAACCGAACCCTGAGACTATCACAGAGCAGGTGCATTTATACAGAGACTTGATTACACACAGGTGGATTCTATTTATCACCGTCAGTCATTTAGGACAACATTGGATCATTCAGAGATCCTCGCTGAACTTCTGGAGTGAGTTTGCTGCACTGAAAATAAAGGGGCCGAATAATTTTGCACGCACCACTTTTCAGTTTTTTATTAGTTAAAAAAGTTTCAACAATCCAATAGATTTCGTTCCACTTCACAATTGTGTCCCACTTGTTGGTGATTCTTCACAAAAAAATAAAATTTTATATCTTTATGTTTCAAGTCTGAAATGTGGCAAAAGGTTGAAAAGTTCAAGGGGGCCGAATACTTTCGCAAGGCACTGTATATGATTTTTTATCAGTATTATAACTTGGTATAAACTCATAAATACAATTAAAATAACATAAAAATGAAAATAAAAACAACAACAATCACAAAAATGTATATATGAAATTTAGGTTTATATGTAATAATGATATTTTTTTATAGGTGTAATTTTTATTTATCGTAATAAAATCAGCTAGTATACAACGCACTTTGGCAGCATCAGTGATCCCCCTTCATCAGGGCTGGAGATACAATATATATGATTTTTTATCAGTATTATAACCTGGTATAAACTCATAAATATAATTAAAATAACATAAAAATGAAAATAAAAAACAAGAACAATCACAAAAATGTATATATGAAATTTAGGTTTATATGTAATAATAATATTGTTTTATAGGTGTAATTTTTATTTATCGTAATAAAATCAGCTAGTATGCAACACACTTTGGTGGCATCAGCGATCCCCCTTCATCAGGGCTGGAGATACAATATATATGATTTTTATCAGTATTATAACCTGGTATAAACTCATAAATACAATTAAAATAACATAAAAATGAAAATAAAAAACAGGAACAATCACAAAAATTTTATATATGAAATTTAGGTTTATATGTAATAATACTATTTTTTTATAGGTGTAATTTTTATTTATCGGAATAAAATCAGCTAGTATGTAACGCACTTTGGCGGCATCAGCGATCCCCCTTCATCAGGGCTGGAGATACAATATATATGATTTTTTATCAGTATTATAACCTGATATAAACTCATAAATACAATTAAAACAACATAAAAATGAAAATAAAAAACAAGAACAATCACAAAAATGTCATATATGAAATTTAGGTTTATATGTAATAATAATATTTTTTTTATAGGTGTAATTTTTATGTTAACAGTACAGCAATGCATACAAAATAATACAAAATTCAATTCATACAAAATAAAGAAATAAAGAAAAATTAATAAAAAATCTCAGACTCTCTCTACTTTTCTTTTCTAACTTTCAGTATAAGCTGGTGTGCAGGTAATAATAACATGCATTTAATGTGGCAATTATCCATTATTGTGGTGCAAGTGAATAATCTTGTCAGGAACGCCAAGGATATTCGACATTTTTAAGCCCTTTCAATGGTAAAGCACAACAACCTTAATAAATGTTTTTTAAGGATGAAGCCCACAAAATCTCTTTTAAGATTAATGTCTTAGTGAGTCCGGGGCTGTATTTTTAGCGTAAAGTGTTCGGGGTCTATTGAAGGCATGTAGTTATAATTACAAAACAATCAAAGTGTTAGGCTGCTCCATACTGAACAAGGCGGGCTCCTCTGTCCACAAATGGGCCCCCGACTATATCAAGGAACAAAATTATAGTATCTCAAGGTCTTTATATTTCAGTCTCCTGTCTTTATTATTTTCGAATTTAGCGTGGGTCATAGCATGTGTCGATCTGAAAAGGAAAGCTGTAAGTTTATAAAGTCCACCCATGGAGATTATTCTTTTTTATTTGAGGCAGAACGCAAATTGTACAGGAAATCTTCAATAAATGTGCATAATATTAAATAATTGTATCTATTTGTAGTTTCCCTGCCTAAAGTTCACTACACATATTACAACCTAACTTTAGAATCCATTGTATGCCGCGTACACAAGATCGGAAATTCTCGCCGGAAAAAGCTATGATGGTTTTACCGACGGAATTCCACTCAAGCTTGTCTTGCATACACACGGTCACACAAAAGTTTGCTGAACTTTCGACCGACAAGAACGCAGTGACGTACAACACCACGACGAGCCGAGAACACGAAGTTCAATGCTTCCGAGCATCCGCCGAATTGTTTCCGAGCATGCGTAGGGATTTTGCACGTCGGAATTGCTACAGACGATCGGGATTTCCGATCGAAAGTTTTTCCGTCTGAAAAATTGAGAACGTGCTCTCAAATTTTTGCTGGCTGGAATTCGGCCAGCAAAATTCCGATGGAGCATACACACGGTCGCATTTTCCGATGAAAAGCTCTCATCGGTCTTTTGCTTACCGAAATCTTCCGATCGTGTGTACGTAGCATTAGATCTACCAACAATTATGTAGCATAAGGATCTGATTGCGTACAAATTCAATAGATAGATTGACTGAGATCACACAAGCTAGCAAATTTACAGGGTAATGGTGAGTTGATAACCTAAAGCATTTCTAAAGGCAATAAAAAAATAAAAAATAAAATCATAAACATGTTATACTGACCTGCTCTGTGCAGTGGTATTGCACAGAGCGGCCATGATACTCCTCTTCTGGGGTCTCCCACCGGTGATCTTGGCTCCTCCTCTTCTGGGCCACTTGCTATGCGGGCAGAAGTGCTGACTTGATCCATAGACACACACAGAGGGGCTCGGCCCCACCTTCGGCTCCCTCCTCACAGTATTTGATTGACAGCAGCAGGAGCCAATGACTTCTCTGCTGCTTCAGTCCTTGTGCGTAGAGGGAGATGGGAGAGAAGAGATGCCGCCGGGCACAGCGCTAAATCGATTGAGGACTCAGGTAAATATTTAGGGAGGGGGGTCACACAGCAAGTTGTTGATTTTTTTACCTTAAAGCGGAGCTCCACCCTAAAGTGGAACTTCCCCTTATCGGATTCCTCCCCCCCTCCGGTGCCACAATTGGCACCTTTCAGGGGGGAGGGGGGTGCAGATACCTGTATAATACAGGTATCTTCACCCACTTCCGGGACTAGCTGCCCCGCCCCTATCCGAGGATGCCCGCCCATATCCGAGGGTTCCTGTTGTGTCTTGGGAAACACACAGTTCCCAGGATACAGGGACCAATAAAGACGTGCAGAGCGACTCGCGCATGCGCAGTAGGGAACCGAGCAGTGAAGCCGCAAGCTTCACTTCCTGATTCCCTGACAGAGGATGGCGGCGGGGCAGCCGAGAGACGAGCGGTCTTCTGCCAACATTGCTGGAACCTGGAACAGGTAAGTGTCCATTTATTAAAAGTCAGCAGCTACAGTATTTGTAGCTGCTGACTTTTAAAAAAAATAAATCGGGTGGACCTCCTCTTTAAAGTGATATTAAATGCTCATGTGTTTAATTAACATGTTATACTTACCTGCTCTGTGCAGTGAATTTTTACAGAGCAGCCCTGATCCTCCTCTTCTCAGGTCCCCCCTGTTGGCGCTCCTGGTCCCTCCTCCTTGCTGAGTGCCCCCCATAGCAAGTGGCTTGCTATGGGGGCACTTGTGCTTTCTCACTCCCAAGCCAGCTGCCCCTGCTCCCTCCTCACTGGCTGTGATTGACAGCAGGGGGAGCCAATGGCCATTGAGAAGGGAGAGAACCGGGAGAGCCGCTGCTCTTGTGCACATTGATGGATAAAGATGGGGCTCAAGTAAGTACTAGTGGGGGGCTGGGGGGACTGCTGACCACAAAAGTTAATTTTTTAACCTTCATGCAAAGAATGCATAGTAAAAAAAACCTTCAGCCCTTACAACCACTTTAATACAGGGAATGCATTAAGGTAAAAAATGTTTTAGCTTTAGAACCCCTTTAAAGGGGTTGTAAACCCTCAAGGTTTTTCACCTTAATACATTCTATGCATTAAGGTGAAAAACCATCTGTGCTGCAACTGCCCCCCAGTGCCCCCCCTTTACTTACCTGAACCCCCGGTCTTTCCAGCGATGGGGGCGAATACACCAGCTCCAGCCAGTGTCCCGGATTCTGATTGGATAGATTGATAGCAGCGCAGCCATTGGCTCCTGCTGCTGTCAATCAAATACAATGATGCAGGAGTCGGGGGCGGGGACGAGTCCTGCTATCTGTGTCAATAGATGCAGCAGCAGGACACAGGAACGTGTCCGCACAAGTGCCCCAAGGGAGAGTGGCTCTCCAACGGGGCACTCGAGAAGAGCAAGAGCCAGGAGCACCGCTGAGGGACCCCAGAAGTGGTGGATCGGGGCCACTCTGTGCAAAACCAACTGCACAGAGGAGGCAAGTATGACCAAGAGCGATCGTGGGCACGAAAAGGCAGAACAGGGACGTGTGTGTAAACACACAAATCCTTGTTCTGTGAGGAGAGACAGATCGTGAGTTCCTACTAGCTGGGAACCACGATCTGTCATCCCCTCTAGTCAGTCCCCTCCCCCTACAGTTAGAACACACAGTCAGGGAACACAGTTAACCCCTTCATCGCCCCCTAGTGTTAACCCCTTCCCTGCCAGTGACATTTATACAGTAATCAGCGCATTTTTATAGCACTGATCTCTGTATAATTGTCAATTGTCCCATAAATGTGTGAAAAGTGTCAGATGTGTTCGCCATAATGTCGCAGTCACGATAAAAATCGCAGATCACCGCCATTACCAGTAAAAAATAATAATAAATCTATCCCCTATTTTGTAGACGCTATAACTTTTGCGCAAACCAAGCTATATACGCTTATTACGATTTTACGAAGAATACATATTGGCCTAAACTGAGAAAAAAATTCTGCTTTTTTAAAAAAAAATTGGGGATATTTATTATAGCAAAAAGTACAAAATATTGAGTTTTTTTTCAAAATTGTCGCTCTTTTTTGGTTTATAGTGCAAAAAATTTAAACTGCAGAGGTGATCAAATACCCCCATAAGAAAGCTCTATTTGTGGGAAAAGAAGTACGTCAATTTTGTTTGGGTGCCACGTCGCACAACCACGCAATTGTCAGTTAAAACAACGCAGTGCCGTAATCGCAAAAAATGCTCTGGTCATTGAGCAGCCAAATCTTTTGGGGCTGAAGTGGTTAAAGTTGGCCATAAACATTTTAATATAACTATTATTTTATAGGATGAAGTATAGATGATTTTGTGGGATAATGCGACGATTGAACAGTCTCATGATAATAATTATGGGAAATGCATCTTAAGGGGTTCATAGGTAAAGTGATTCTTTGTCGATGGTGTAAAAAAGGCTTTAGAAAGTGTAGAAGACTGTCGCAAAAAATGAAAAAAGTAAACCTTGCAAGGAAGCAATAGTACTACCATCTGTGCCTCATATCCTTTTCTCTCTTCAAGACCTATCCTGGTTGAATAATTTGTTAGCATCTGACACACTTCCATGAGTGTCGGATACCCGGTGCTCTGCTGCAGGCTGTGGTTCCATGTGCCAGCTCTATGTCACTACTGTATCCAGTTGTGTCACACTGTGTCAAAACGGCAGATTATTCACAAATTAGGACATCCTATAGAGTCTTACAGTCAACTTGTCACTTACCTGTGCAGTTCAAACTGAGTATAAATCAGGGACGTGCGGTGAGGTCAGTGGCTGGTGAGGCACTGGCTAGTATCAGAGCCAGATACACACAGGTTACATACGCCACAATCATTAGCGCAAGAGCAATAATTCTAGCGCTAGACCTCCTCTGTAACTGTAAACATGTAACCTATAAAAATGTTTACAGCGTCGCCTATGGAGATTTCCAGGTATTGAAGTTTGGCGCCATTCCACAAGTGTGCGCAATTTTGAAGCATGACATGTTAGGCATCTATTTACTCAGTGTAACATCATCTTTCATATTATACAAAAAAATGGGTTGCAACGACCACCATTTTATTCTCTAGGGTGTCTTCTAAGTTATATATATATATATATATATATATATATATATATATATATATATGTTTGGGGGTTCTGAGTAATTTTCTAGCAAAAAAATTATGATTTTTACATGTAGGAGAGAAGTGTCAGAATTGGTCTGGGTGGCAAGGGGTTAATTACCATAAGTAAGTAAGTTAACGGAGAAATTACTGAAGTTTGAAGTTATAACTTCCAGACAGTAATTTCGCAGTAAATAGATAAATATTCAATTATTATCTTATAAGTTATAACATATAGCATATAAATATATGATTTAACTTGATTAAAACAGTACCTTTTAAGCAGCAAATTCTCATTCTCCCTCTTAACTGTATGAGAAAAACATGGGATTGTGGGTAAATCTTATACCCATAAACACATGTATTTCCTTGTAGTTAAAGTAGTTAAAAAAAAAATTGGGCTTAAAAATCATAAAAAAAAAAAAAAAAAAATAATTGGAAAAAAAAAATGTTTTACTCACCTCTAAATGCCTGTTGCTAGGGGATCCCTCGTAGTCTGCCTCCTTCATTGCCCGGGCAATGACGTCACTTCCCCTAGGCGCCGCACAGTCATCTGGGAACTGTCATGTGTCCCAGATGAGTGAGCGTCGAATCACGGCGCACGGCGCCGCAAGCCACAGCCGGGGTGCCCACATTAAGAATGCTGGCGCCGCAAGCGGAGCGGGGAACGAGGGGGGTCTCGTTCCCCCGCATCGCTGGACCCTGGGACAGGTAAGTGTCCGATTACTAAAAGTCAGCAGCTGCAGTATTTGTAGCTGCTGACTTTTATTTTTATTTTTTTAAGGGGCCCTCCTCTTTAAGAGGGCTGGGCTGGAAGGGAGAATTTGTCTTTTAGACACATGCCCCCTTCTATGACACTGAAGTGAGAGGCGTGCCTCCTCTGCAGCATTTTCATTGGGTAGCTTGAGCCAATGGTACTTTACCATTGGTCCAAGACTCCAAGCTGTCCATTGAGCTCAGTGCCTCTGACAAGAAGTGAGGAGAGGCTCTGTGAGCTCATCCTCTCAGTCTGCTGCAGAGTGTGCCAGCTTGTATTTAAACTCGCCGCTCTGTATGTAGCTTCTGACAGGCTGCACAAGGATCCCTGTATCTCCGGAACCATAGGTCGTAAGAACCCCACATTTTGACCAGTGGTGGGGTAGGACTTCTCTGTGACCCCAGGTTGAAGTGCTACCACCCTCGAAGCTCGATCTTTTTTTCTTTTCTTTATGCTCATGGCAGGTGAGGCTCTGCCTCCCCTGACTGTACGTCCCTGGTATGAGCATATTCCACAATGATACAGACCAGCAAACCACCACTCTACCCCCCCTGAAAAGAGCTCCACCATGGAAGATGCCATAGTGAGCCACGGCCTGTGTGAAAATAGCCTCTTAATAGGTCAAATCAGAATGGGGAAGGAAACTAAATTTTTTATTGACTGCCTACATCTCTGGATCTACTGATCAGATTAACACTTTCTCCATAGTCAGCCCCTGCTTATGCATGCTTTTCTTTATATTCTCAGCTTCAATTGCACATGTTTGTGATAATACAACTTATTTGGAGGGGGGGTGGTGTAATAGAGATAGTATTACATTTTTTTACACATACAGTTTGAAAGGTTACAATATTACATCCAACTAGTTCTTAGTATGACAGTCAACAAATCGAAAGAGTACATTTTCTATTTCACAGTAATAGATTTACACCCATCATCTTTCTAATTGGCACCTATTAGTAAATGTCAAGAGTTGAAAATCAACTTCATTAAAAATATAGATGTCGGAAGCTGAACTTTCAGACTGCTCATGAACAGTTTGGTCATATGTTGATGCATGTATTTGACTTAAGTAAACACCTTTACAAATGGTGCTTTCTGTAAGGTTAGACATGTGTGAGAGTAGGGATGCCCAAGTGTTTGTGCATCGGTATATAAGTATCCTTAGTACATTTACAGATTCCTGGAGAGTCCGATTTTGCATATATTCCTAATGATCTTCTGCTCATACCTGACTTGAGCCAGCTTGGACTTTGCTTTGATCCCTTTAGCCCTTGCTTGCATGCTCCCAAATTGGATTGGATGCTGGTATTCTTCTAGTATTGACTGTAGCTTAATATTGGACTTTCTTTTCTTCTGGCCCTGACCCCATTCCTAAACCTAAAATAGCTTTCAGGCTTTCTGCTTTACTACTCCTTCTTCTACCCAGGCCTGGTGGTGTCAGCACATAGGACATGTGTGCTCCAGTGGCACATCCTAGAAGCCACTTTGTAAAGAAAATTCATTTACACCCTTAGTGGTTCTGAAATCAGATGTTTTTTGGGTTAGGTTTCTCATTAAAGCCCATATTTGTCATTGGTAACCTTCAACGACTGCCTTCTTTCTGCCTTACCTACCCTCCCAGTTTGTTTGCAGACCCACAGTAATCAAAAGTTTGTCAAGCATTTCATGTTACTGGGATTGCCTTTCACTATTGCTTGCTCAGACTTCACTGACTGGCTCCTAAATCCCAAAGCTCTGGTCTCCACTGGGATATCCTAGAAGTCACCTTGCAAAAAATTCTATTTACACTCTAAAGCCCCATACACACGCGCGGACAATCCGTGGACCAGGTCCGTCGGACCATGTCCGTCATACTTTGTCTGATGTTGGTTTTGCGTACACACGATCGGACAAAGTTGTCGGAAAATCCGATCATTCTGAACGTGGTGACGTTTGTTGCCTACGACGGGACTACGTAGAGGCTAGTAGCCAATAGCTTTGGTCTTGTAATGTGATCTGAGCATGCGTAGCACTTTGTCCGGTCGGACAAGCGTACACACGCTCGGATTTGGTGTGATCGGACCGGGTTGACGGGAAATCTTTCCAGCAGGAGATAAGACTTTGTCCGACGGACAAACCGACGAACACTGTCCGATGGTGCATACACACGGTCTGATTTTTCAACAACCTTGTCCGATCGGACCAAATTGATGAAAAAGTCCGACTGTGTGTATGGGGCTTTAGTGGTTCTGGGACCAGAGGGTTTTTGGATTATGTTTCTTATTAAAGGCCATATTAGCCACTAGTAACCTTCAAAGATTACCTTCTTTCTGCCTTATCTACCCTCTCAATTTGTTTGCAGACCCATTGTAACCTAAAGTTTGTCAAGTTTCTCATGTTAGCAGGATTGGCCAAGCAACTGGCTCTTAAATACAAAAGCTGTTAATATCTTTTACCAGAACTTTCGACGTTAGCTATTAACAGATAACAGTCATATTTGACACATAAAATATTTTTTCTCCTTTTGGATATCGTAGGAACAGTTAAAACGTCTTTCATTTTTATTCCCATCTGTTTCCCATTCAACATATTTAATTTTCTGTCCTGTAGATAAAGTGAGGAAATCCCCTTTTAGATAGCTGCCACTAGTGTCTACTTTGGAAGATCTCTCTATTCCTGTTCTGGTGATAACTCAAAATTTTGGATTTCCCCTCCCTTTCAGTCCCGTTAAAGCAGACACCGGGGAAAATAGAAACAGTGAATCTTCCAGGTGGGGACACAGACAGTAATATGTTCTCCTGCCTTAAGAAAGGTACACATCTGCAAATGTCTCTGAAACATTGATGGTTTACACCTTTTGCTGAAAAAGGTATGTTGGCATTACCACTAAGATCTCAGTACAAATTTGAAAATCTGTTAGCCTTGGTATGCTAGCCAGTTTTGTTGTTTTTCTAATGAAAACCTGACAGCTTTAAAAATGTTGTCAAAACTCATAACAAAAAAAAAAAGGTTTTGGCTTTACATATACCACACTCCACTGTAAAAATGACCTGTACAGCAAAGTTAAATCTATATTCACTATACACCTAGCGTCTGCCCATAGTGCCCAAGCAAGAATGGCATCCTAGTTCTTCCACCCCCAGACTACCAGACTCCCAGGCCGTGATGGAAGATCAGACACGCTCGTTAGTGAGAACCGCCAGTGTGGGGATGGAAGGAGGTTGACATCCAGCCAAATATCAAAGCCAACCAGGTCCGCCGGAAGTGACACACCTAGTCACCAGGGGGAAGTCATAAGGAAGTCGCAAGGAGCTAGCATGGTCTGCAAGTGTGGAAGGTTGCAGTGATGACGTGTCTTGCTCATATGTGCTTTCTCAAGGTGACACTTAATTTCAGGTGCGTCGATGCGACAGGTCTGATTTGGAATTTGGCAGGATGTACACCTCCTTCCATCCCCACACCGAGGAGCAGTTCTGATCTTCCATCACGACCAGGGAGTCACTCGCTTGCACACTAATGGTCCCTTATAAGTAATGTTGACTGTTTTTCATATTTTAAATAAAGGAATTATTATGTTGCATGGCAGTCCTTCTATGCCTATAATCACATCTATCATGGATGGCATTACTTCTATCACTGGCCCCATTTCCACTGGAGGTCCCTGAGCGCTGTTTACTCTTTGTCTGTTTGCTCAACCACTACTCCAAAACTATCTTCTACAGCAGTCTGGGACAGCTTTAGTGATCCTACCCATACATCTATATGGCAACATTGACTTAGCGCTTGGTTTTCAAGCTTTTATATTCTGTCTGGTGAAGAAGCTTCTTCTCCCAAGATTTGGGATACTCATGGATCTTGGAATTTCACTTGAAGGATCAGACCATTACCCCCAACTTTGAGGAAGTCAGATACAATTATTTATTTTTTTTTCCTTTTTTTAAACTAAACGTGAATTAAAGCAATTAAGTATAGAAAGGTGCACCAACATCTAATAAGCTGATCTTGCATTTGAGTGATTACAATTACCGCAATTTTTAAACTACATCCTTTAAAATATAGCCCACATTTTAATATTCGCTCTTCGTTAAAGTACATGTATTTCCTAGCAATAAATATAATTATTACTATTATTTAAATATTTAAAATACCATATAAAATCCATTTGTTATAAAGAAGGAAGCTATTGGATTCTGATTCCTTCTTTCATGGTACATAAAGTTGCAAGCAAGCTCAGCATTGCAATGCACTCGTCTCTTCTAAATGCTTGAAAACCCATTCATTACAAAGGCTTCAGCATGATCGGCTCCGCAGACCGTTTGCAGTAGCTGTAAGCAGTAGTCAATTACATAATTGAGCTTATACGTGACCATCAATCAGTTGACTGAAAGGCCCAGTATTTATTTACTCTTAAGATGTTGATCATGCACTCTAAACAATGATCTAGAAAGGCTGGGAAATCACAGTGTAAAGATAAAATCCCTTGTCATACAGCATCGACATATATCACTTGGGAATTACCATGCATTATTGAAGATTACGAGACAAGCAAAGTGGAACGCTCAAGATGCAGACTTTTCTTTTTTTTTTCTTTTACGGAGGGGAAATTGTACGCGCCGCTCTCTAAGGTCATGCCTGCGAGAGAATGCATGGGAAAGGGGACTTTTATTTTTCATTACACCAGTTAGTGAGAAAATGAAGTCAAACGCATGGTAAGGAAGAAAATCATTCATCTCTGAAGTCTCAAGCATACATCAGTGGCTCACCAAATATATAAATAATAACATGTTTTTGGACTTGGAATAGGGTTTATGGTAAGCGTGTACAACAGGAAAGTGCAAAGGATTTGAAAGAATACATTAAAAGTTAACATAGAATAAATCACTAAAGGAAATATATAATTATATTTGTGTGTATGTGCATTTGTTTAGATGATAGATAGATAGATGGATAGATAGATGGATAGATAGATAGATAGATAGATAGATAGATAGATAGATAGATAGATAGATAGATAGATAGATAGATAGATAGATAGATAGATTAGATTATAGGGCCAAAAGCTTGTAAACACTTCATCATCACACCTCTATGAGCTTGGACATCACATTCCAAAACCACATGCATTAATATAACCCTATTACAGCTATAAAAGTCCCTCCAAGGGCTCACTAGTGTTGAGGTCAAGGGCTCTGTGATGTTCCTCCACATCAAGCTTATCAAACTCTCATGGAGCTGGCTTTATGCACAGTCATCCTTGAAAAGTCCTTCCCTAAATGGTTTGCACAAGTTCACAATTGTTTAAAATGTCTTTGAATGTTGTAGCATTAACAACACCCTTCATTGGAAACACCTGAACTCCATAATTTGAAGGAATATCCACATACTTTTGGCCATAGGGTAGGTTGCACAGTCAGGTATTCACTAACATTTAGCCATATAGTACAGACAAATAAATAAATACATCTGTATGTTAATTTAAAATTACCCACCACCAGCAGCTGACATTTAAAATCTGATTGTATGGGGGATTGTCTACATTGGCTCCAAAGTGGAGCTAACTGGCAAACATTATATGTGCATTTCTCCTATCGCCTTATGGTATGGCAATAAATGATGAGCTTCAGTGTTGTGAGGGGTAGACATGGGTGCCGTCCAAAAAGTTTTGTTTCGTATAAAAAAAAAATTGTAATTCGTAATTCGTGTACGAAATTTAATTGGGATTCGTACGAAATACGAATTTCGTACGAATTGTTACAAATCGTTAAATCTTTACGAATCGTTACGAATATCGACACTCTACGAATTAATAACGAATTATCCGAAAACGTATTAACGTTACATAAGTGACACAAGTCTATTGTCTATTGTCTATTGTTCACCAATCACTCAGAGGAAGTACGAAATCCAAAATTCCGTTTACGAATACGAAATTTCGTATTTCGTACTTCCTCTGAGTGATTGGTGAACAATAAACAATAGACTTATGTGTTATGTAATGTTAATTTGTTTTTGGATAATTCGTTATTATTCGTAGAGTGTCGATATTCGTTATACTGAATCTCGAATTTATTCGAATCATTCGTTATATCCGCTATAATTTCTTTCATATCAGTTGAAATTCATCATTTGGTAGTTTGGATTCGGATAATTTGGATCCGAAATTCGTAAACGAAATTTCGAATTTCGTACAGAATTCGTATTTGTAAAAATTCGTAATTCGGATTCGTACGAATGTACGAATTTCAAAAAAATCGTATGAATTTCTGATTCGTACGAAACTAATCGCACATGTCTAGTGAGAGGTAGGTTTTCAGATGTCCAACATATCAGAGAAATAACTATAAATGCATAAAATGGGAGTCTCTGTCTTTGGGGTAAAGAATCTATATCTTATGAGGGAATCTAATAAGTTCTGGGATTGGCTACCCCAAACAGGTAGACAGAGCCATTAGGACTATTTAGAAACCGTATAGGTCAGTGATGGTGAACCTTGATGGCACCCCAGATGTTTTAGAACTACATTTCCCATGATGCTCATGCACTCTGCAGTGTAGTTGAGCATCATGGGAAATGTAATTCCAAAACATCTGGGGTGCCAAGGTTCGCCATCACTGGTCTAGGTAATCAAGGTCCTAACGACGTATACACAAGCTCCATTTCAATGGGGCCATTCAGGTACATTGAATAATTAGCACAAACATGTTATACTTACCTGCTCTGTTTAATGGTTTTGCACAGAGTAGCTCTGAACCTCCTCTTTTGGAGTCCCCCTCCAGTGCTCCTGATTCTGAGCTGCGCTCTGTGTGTCAATGCTGCTCCCTCCTCACTGGCTGTGATTTATAGAGGCAGGAGCCAATGGTTCCCCCTGCTGTCTCTCTGTCCAATTAGGAGAGAGAGCTGAGACATTTTAAATTCTGTATAAAATTTAAATCACAAATTAATGATGGTACCTCTATCCATACATACTCAGTTGTTTACAATAGTCATAATGGACAACGTTAATAACCACCTTTTATTTTCCCAGGTCTGATTCAGCATATCATATAACCTATACTTCACATTCTGGTTCTTTTGTAGTAAACAGAATGTTTTATAGGCCTAGGATTTCTCTATATGCATTTCATGGACAGCATTCACTTCTTCAGGAGAGTATTTGACAGTGGGTATGAATCTTAGAGAATGACCTGCCAATACAAAATGACAGTGCAATATTCTTGTGTGCCGATCTGACCCGATCCAGCAGTGGAGAAGGATGGGCAAAACCCTTATAGGACACCACTGCTAGAACAAACTCAAACATTCAATCAATAATGTTCTCAATATCCAAATAACCCCATGAGCTAAATAGGAAGTGAGGGATCCATACATCATATCTCGTTGAATAGTGGAGGAACATATCCCCTCCTCAGACAGTATGTGCAGGTAAGTGTTAGCAAGTTACCTAGGAATATAGGGCTGCAAGGGCAATTGATGAAAAGTTAAAAGACCATATGCAGTTAATTTTTTTTAGATAACCCCCTACCATTAAAGAAAAAAAGTGATGTCCTCTACATCCTCTTCTGCTTGCTCCCACCAGTCCTCTTGAATAGTGCCTACTGTGATTCAGTCCTTCCTGTGCACCTTGGCTGTCATGGAAACACTCCCTAAGGGTCAGGGCCTTTTTTCCCAAACAATAGGTGCTGGAACTCAACCAAAACCCCCCAAAACCCCTCCACCCACAAACACCCTCCAAATCACATCAAATAATAAGTGTGGTCAGTCAAATTTCACGAACAGTAGGAGGGTCTTAAAGGGGCATTAAATACCAGGATTGCATTACATACAGAGTGCAGAATTCAGGGGGGTTAATCACAGAGTGCCGAGCTGTCACTTGTAAACACAGAAACTGGACTTCTGTGTTTACAAGTGATTGTGGTGAGCAGCCCCCCCCCCCAAGGGTCTGAGCCAGAGGTGGTGGAACTGAGTTCCACCAAGTTCCCCCTGAAAAAAAGCACTGCTAAGGGTGCATCATCACATCAGCCTGGGCTTACAGTACAATACTGCAGCATTGAGGACTGCCCACCTCTAGGTAGAAGAGGACCCCCGCTTGTCATGTGACCATTTAGAAGACACCTAGAAAAACAGGCTTGTGCGAGTGCCACCGGGTACCTTCTTTGTTGTCCTTAAGCCAATTTACAAAGTTTTTGCTGAGAACAGGAGTACTCTACTCAGCCTATTATATAACTAGAGAATACAATTTCAAATAGACAGTCCCAAATCTTGCTTGAATACATAGTTAAGACCTATGCATTGATATTAATGCTTTTTACTGGAAACTTCTGACCATTAGAAAAAAAAAAAACATTTCAAGTTACAGAAAATACTTGTTCAATTAGACAGACAGTTGGCATTCCATTGAGTTTTATAAAAGCTCTTGACTTGTTTTCTAATTAAAATATTTACCGACAGCCAGCAACATGTCCAGAGTGCAATATCAGCAGAAAATTCTGTTTCTGGAATGTATTTTCCATGTAAAGTTGTGATAGAAAACAAGGAGAGCATTATGCCTTTGTTTACCACAGAATATTATCAAACTGCACAACTAAACTCAATAAGAATTGGGGGTAAGTGAGAGAAAATCTCCCCTTCTAAACAGCTGTCCTCAGGACAAATGTCCTTACTGGGAAATGTTCCATCTAGTCTTACCCCAATGACAACCTAAAAATGTGGATTTTCCCTCATTTTCAGTGTTGGTGACAATGGTCACAGGACATAAACAGAGAATAAATCTTGCCAGAGGGGACATAGACAATAACAATAGCCTGGCAGGAGTTCCAACCAATGTTGTATCCTGGCCTAGGCCAACAAGGCCCAGGCCTAGGGCAGCACTTTGCAGGGGGGGCAGCATGAAAAGAGTTTCCTGCTGGCTTGCGCTACACTGTTAGTGTAGCGCAAGTCTTATGAGGTGGACTGGGCTGAGAGGCAAATTAGTCTAGCGCCCCCATAAAGCAGTCACACTGCTTCCGGTGTACGGGCGGCCAGGACATTGCAACTGGGGGGGGGGGGCACTTCTAACTTTGACTGTTCTATCATCCTGGACCACAAACTTTCCTCACTGTGCTATACGTTTTCTACTGCACCATTGGCATGTTCTCAGTCCTCTCTATAAAATTATCAGAAATTTGTGCTTAAAGTAGAACTATAGGCAACACTTTTTTTTTTTTTTTTTGGATAGAATAAGGGAGGGCTACAGCCCCTGTCGATTTATTTTTTACCATCCCTGCCCCATTGCAGAGATTTCTCTTCACTTTCTGCCCCATAGCTACCCCACTCGAAAATTTCAGGACGGGTCTTAAACAGCAAGGGTTGTGGCCTTGACAGGAAAGGGTGAGTCATATTTAAATTAGGGGGTGCACAAGTTTAGTCAGGCCTAGGGCAGTACAAACCCTAAATACACTACTGGTTTCAACCCCTCCTTACTCTGCCTAAACATAAAAACAAAAATGTGGGTCTTTTGTTCTCCAACCTGAAACTTCCCCCGCAGCAGCCAGGGGGAGAGGATAGGTAGGGAGGGAAGCCAGCAGCACTGTGATGGTGGGGGGGCACAACACGGGGGAAGCCCGGGCAGTAGCGGGAATTGGCACCGCACAGATTGATTATGGTGTGCCTGGAACACCCCCTGCACACGGCTATGCTGGTCGCACTGCCTGATTGGGGAGTAAATAAAGTCAATCTGTAACTAGTGCAATTCTTAGGTTCGAAAAATGTGTATTAACTGCATTAATTTCACTGCATCCAAATAGAACAAATAATTTGGAATATTTTTGTTATATATTAAAGACTAATCTTACGAAATAACGCATTAAGATGTTAAAACTAATATAGCCAATTTTCCAAAATAACAGAACTTGTGAAAATACAAATTGTTTTGGAAGGAATATTCACTCCCCTTGAAATAACAAATCATTTCAAAAAAGAATCATTCTAACATAAGGATTATGACGAAATAAAATGATTGACTTCACAAATTAAATCAAAATGAAACAAAACTAATTTTTTTATCATGCACGTGTCTGGTTACGTATCAGAGATTATCCATTACATATTGTGCAAGTCATACAAAAGGTGTACAGTTAAAAGAGTTGGTTCAGGAGAATATTCTCATCATTATAATCCCAATGTCCTATAAAGGATAGGCAAATTGGCAGTACAGTATTAATTGGCCATGGAGTAAAGGACAAACAGTTTAATAATCATGAGCGATCTATACAATGACTTAATAAAAGGTGAGTAAGGGATAATTAAGACAAAACAAAAAAAAAATGGTGAGAGATGGGGTGAAGAAGCAACAGTGATACCAAGGGTTAAGATGGTCTACACTACAGAAATATAAGCAGTCTCCCTCCCCAGGGGAAAAGAGGGGAGGTAGAATTATGGGTGTTAATTTGTTGTAAAACAGTCAGAGGGTCAGTGTGGGTAAGATTAACAATTGGTACAACTAGACACTTTAAATACAGAAAAAGTTTGTTATTGTGGTGTCTATGATACTATGGTATCAAAGCGACTTTTTGTGGAAAATAGTTGGTAGTTGGCACAAACAGTTGGATCTGAGGTGGAGCGAGCTCTGTGCTTTATGATGTGTTATTTTAACATTCCTGTTTATTCCCAGACCAGACAAGTGTTCTTGAAAACCTGTAGACAACTTTTGTGGTGTTTCCTCCATCCTCCTAAATTCAGCTTGCTTAAAAACAAATTATATAATTATTTTGTTATTATTGTTTCCGTTACGTGTTTATTTCGTTGACAATAATTTTCATCAGCTGCAGGTTTTCAGTGAAGAAAACTAAACGAAAAAAAAAAAAATGTGAATTAAATCAATTGACGAAAACTATGACGAAAATCAATTCCAATTTTCGTCAATGAATGAAAGTGGAATGAAAATGTGAGGGAGGGACGTTTACCCACCTCAAATTCTGCTTTCCTCAGAGCTACGCCTGTCTATTAAAGCTCCAGCCCCCTGACAAGCCCAGCAAACCACTTGGTGCGCAACAGATCAGACCTGCCCAGACCTCCACGTGTCAATGGCAATGAGGGGGAGGGGGAGGGCACCCAGAGCGCATCACAGCTCCTGGGCATAGTAGACAGGGAGACTGCCCCAACAGCTCCATCCATCTCGGGATGAACAGGGGAATTGCATTACGGATAGTAAATGTGTATTGATGGAGTGGATATAAACCACTATGAAGTTCTAAATTGGAATGCAAATGGGAACCAGGTTTAATATAAAAGTAGAAAACACCAACAGTTTAAGGGTGGTATTAAAATATTAAAATACCAACACACCGGCCATTCATGTGCCTCCATCCATGTTGCATATGAAATTAAAAGGAAAAGCAAGATATAAAGTGCAGTGTGTATGTTTCTTTTTAATTATAATCCCTAATACCTTTTTGCACAGCTCCTCTGTGCAGTCACGTGATCTCCCTCTGCCCCCCTTCCTCGATCTAAGAACAGCAGCGGGAGGGGCTTAGATTCCCCAATGATGTCAGCCAGCCAGCAGAGGGAGGTCATGTGACCGCACAAGAGAGCTGTGCAAAAATGTATTTAGGATTATAATTTGAAAAAAACTGACATACTGTACTGAATATCCTGCTAAAACAGAGAGGATACAATTAATTGTGTTATGTATAGATGTATGTATATTATGTTATGCATTATTATGTATTGCAGGGTGGGAGGGGGAGAGGGAGAGAGAGGAGAGACTGTGTACACACAGCGGGATGGAGGCACGTAAACGGACCACGGTATCATGAATCAGCAGCCATGATTATCGTGGTCAGCACACACACAGGGGTTACAGGAACAGGTAGGACCAACCAGGTATTTTAGATTTAAAAAAGGGACAAATTACACTGCAACAGCACTATGCTACCAATCACGCTTTAACCGCTTCAGCCCCGGAGAATTACAGTCTAAACTCCATCCATGCATAGTTATTCCAGGCGTGGGTCGAGAAGAGAGGTTGAGAATGATGACCCGGGGCATGCCCCTTTAAAACAAAGTCATCAATGTCAGCTCTTATATTCCTGTTCTTATATACTCCCTTTGAGTTCCCTTTAAATTCACTTTAGCTTATTACCAACTTGAAGCAGGAAAATTACAGTTATAGCAGGGTATGACAATGCTTATGTAATGTATAAAATTAGTTAAATAAAATTAAAACTATCAGTTAAAAATTGATGTCAAATTAAAAGTACTTTAATAATCCCTGCTAAAAAATAATTTTACTTTAACCGCTTCCGCCCCGGAAGATTTTACCCCCTTCCTGACCAGAGAACTCTTTGTGATTCGGCACTGCGTCGCTTTAACTGACAATTGCGCAGTCGTGTGGCGCTGCACCCAAACAAAATTTACGTCCTTTTTTCCCCACAAATAGAGCTTTCTTTTGGTGGTATTTGATCACCTCTGCGGTTTTCTTTTTTTGCGCTATAAACAATTTTGAAGGAAAAGCAATATTTTTAACTTTTTGCTATAATAAACATCCCCCAAAAAGATATTAACAAAAACAAATGTTTTCCTCAGTTTAGGCTGATATGTATCCTTCTACATATTTTTGGTAAAAAAAATCGCAATAAGCGTATATTGATTGGTTTGCGCAAAAGTTATAGGGTCTACAAAATAGGGGATAGTTTTATGGCATTTTTATTATTCTTTTTCATTTATTTTAGTAATGGTGTCGATCTGCGATTTATATCGTGACTGCGTCATTATGGTGGAGACATCAGACACTTTTGACACTATTTTGGGACCTTCGTCATTTATACCGCGATCAGTGCTATAAAAATGCACTGATTACTGTATCTGTATTGACACTGGCAGGGAAGGGGTTAACTATTAGGGGGTGACGAAGGGGTTAAGTGTGTCCTAGGGAGTGGTTCTAACTGTGGGGGGGATGGGGTTCAACTCACATGACAGCGATCACTGATCCCGATGACAGGGAGCAGTAGATCTCTGTCATGTCACAAGGCAGAACGGGGAAATGCCTTGTTTACATATTCACTGTTCTGGGGCTCCGTGACACGATCACCGGGAGACTGGCGGACATCGAGTCCACTGGTTCCATGGGCACGGTCACACTGTACGCGGTGGGCGTGCCCCCGCTAGCCCCACCAATCAAAGGGGACATACAGGTATGCCCATTTGCCCACCGCTGCCATTGTGCCAATGTATATCGGCGTGTCGGCAAGTGGTTAAAGGAACAGGAGCATTTTTTTTTGTAAGGGTTACAATCACTAAACCCATTCGATTTTAGTCAACTAAAAGGTACTGAAGATTTAAGTGGATTTGAACTCAAAAGGTAAAAAATTACTTCCTTATAGGGATTAGTGATAAATGCTAATTGTGCCTGAACAGTGCCCTGAAATGTGTACCCCCATCTTTAATTTCTCCAGAAAAATAGCAGAGCACTTCCTGTGACTAAAGCCTCATCCCTGTATATATGAAATGCTAGATATAAGGCACTGTGGGGTATAGTTACTATAGCTGGAGAGTTCAAAATCGGGCTCCCTCTTGTATAGAAACCAATCAGCTTCCAGGTTTTATTGCCAAAGTTTATTTGAACAAGCTGAGGTTAGCAGCTGATTGGTTTCTATGCAGAAGTGAGCCTGATTTTGCACTTTCCAGCTTTAGTAATGAAATCCCTGTATGTCTCAGGAGATCTAAAGTGAGATTTGGTAATGTCACTACTGTGCGGCTTGCTGGAGTGGATGCTGTGCCTGAGGCCCCGCAGTGCAAGGAACTCACTTAACCAATTCTGTGGATCTGTGTTGCTTAACTCCTGCTGCTTTGACTATTTCACACTAATCATCAGATGACAGCTGCAAGACAAGCAAGCAAAGCTCTGATTCTCTATCAAGATGGCCACCGCCACACAGAGCAGAACAAGGCTTTATAAGTCAGCTAAAGTGGAGATTAACTGCAAGGAGACCAGTATTAAAGATATTTATATAGCACCAACAATTTTTGCAGTGCTTCATGTACATACACATTAGTCCATGCCCTTGAGGAGCCTACAATCTAAGATACTAATTTTACACATACTAGGGACAGCTGCCAATTAACCTACCAACCTGTTGTTAGAAGAAGCTGGAATACTCAGAGGAAACCCATGCAAGCACAGTGAGAACATACAAACTCGATGCAGATAGCATCCTGACTGTGATTTGAACTGGGTTTCAGTGGCGGCTAAAGAAAGGCAAGCAGAGGACAAAGGACTGGCCACAAAAATTGCCCATGGTCTTAGAGCACAGCACTGTGGCTTAGTGGTTAGCACATCTGCCTTGCAGCTCTGGGGTACCCAGCAGGGGCAGCCCGTCCATTAAGGGCGCACAAGCGCCGCCACCCCCGGTGCATGGATTCCAATGCTGGGGGGGCTGTTTTCTTTAAAGCACCAATTAGAGCCAGAGGCTCTAATATCCTTCAATATAGGGTGGGCTCGAGTCACAGAGAGTGCGCTCCGAACCCCCCCTACTGTTTGCCGGTCGGTCCGGCACTTACCCCATCGTGGAGGGTGGCTGGTGTCAGGCAGCGTGGTGCAGCGGCTCTGTATCCTCTTCTCCATGGTGGCTTCCAGCTCCTCCCCTCCTCCTCCTAGGCATCCAATTGGGTCGCCTGTTCTTTAAGCCAATCGGGTGACCGGTGTCAAAACCTGCTTCCTGATTGGCTGGAAGGAGGATCAGTGTTACAACAGCGAATATTCATTCGCTGTTGTAACACACCTGGGTGGGATCGGACCGCACTCTCTGCGAGCCCACCATATATTGAAGCCCCTAACCACTAAGCCACTGTGCTGTGCTTTAAGATCATAAGCATTTTTTGTGGACAGGCCTTTGTCCTCTGCTTGCCTTTTTTTAGGCACAGATTCTGTCAGTCAGGTTATATATTAACCAGTTAACGACCGCCCACTGCAGATATACTGCGGCAGGGCAGCTCTATTGTGTGAATCACCGTACCGGTACAGCGTTTTCATGTAATAGATACAGCATGCACGGTGGCAGCGATGCACGTGGCCAGCTGCAGCGATGCGCGTGGCCGGCAGCCGTGATGTCCACCAGCCACCCACGATCGCTTCACAGAGAGGCCGAATGGGGATCTGCCTATGTAAACAAGGAGGATCCCTGTTCTGACAGGGGAGTACAGATAGAAACCAATCAGGGAACAAGTGAAACCAATCAACGAGCTACTAATGCATTCACTTAGTTCACCTTAATCTAAGTTCTCTGTATTCCTCTGCATCTACTGCATGCACACCACATCATAGGACCAGTGGGAATATTGTGGCAAAAATTTGGCTCTTTCTTATAATGGCAAATTTGGACTCCAAAGGATTTTTCATTAGACACTCTCTTTGACATATTATGTTTGAGATTTCAATATACTGGCACTCATAACTTTATGTGGATCATTTTTACTCCACATCTGTGGTGGAGTAATCTTATAATAAAAATTTTTAGACAGAGGTTGGTGCATAATTCATCCCACCAGTAACCCTCAGAAACCAAAGACTCAGGTTTATTGGAATAGACCTTTAGAGTTGACAGGCTACAACTCCAGACTACCTTGATAGCCGTCAAGAACCATTTTTCACCACTACTAATAATAGTTGAGAGTTTAGAAGTAACTAAGTTAAAACTCAACTCCAGACAAAATCTTTTGTTTGGTTTTGGAATAAGCGATGAAAAGTTAAAGATTCTGTTGGGTTCTTTTTGCTATTAGGATTCCCATTGAAGAAATCTCCAGTGGTGGCAATGACAAAAATGCATTTTAGTAGAGTTTAGAAGTGTTAAATCACCTTCATTTCAAGTATGAGACGTGAAGGAAAAACTTTACTGGGGTGAAAGACAGAACTAAAAATGTTAACTGTTACCCCTCTATCAATAGCTTTGATGGGCTGAGAACTATTGTTTATAGAGGATAGTAAACCGTGTCTATTTCTGTTGGCAGGATGACAGTCTGGTAAAAACTGTATCTAAGCCCAAAAACAGCCAACAACCCTGTGTATCTAAACCCAAGCTTACCAGTCTTTAGAAGCCGTGGCTGCATTTGTTTTCTTTTTTCGGCCTTTTTCCTTTATGTGCACCTGGTGATCCTGCCAGTAAAACCAACTGTGTTTTCCTTTAATTACAGCCTTTAGTCTGTTGGGAAATGTCTCTACTAACCTCTAGACTTTTCATTATTTTAGTCTCATCTGACCACCTTAAACGCACACTGAAGATTCTGAGGCCACGTGGAAAAAAGTGTTATGGTCAGATGAGACTAAAATTTTATTATTTGGCCTCAACACCAAACAATATGTCTGATGGAAATCCAATACAGTTCACCATCCAAATAACACAATTCCTACAGTAAAGCATGGAGGGGGTAATATCCTGTTATGGGGGTGTTTCTCTGCAGCAAGGACTGGAGCACTTGTCAAGATAGAAGGAAAAATGGATGGGGCAAAATGCCATCAGATTCTTGAGGAAAATCTGTTGCCCTCTGCCACAAAGTTGTCAATGGGAAGAAGGTTTACCTTCCAACACACAAATCACACAGCAAAAATTACCACACAGTGGTTGAAGGAAAAAAAAAGGTGAATGTTTTGTCATGGCCTACCTCATTGGAAATCTGTAGAATGACTTGAAGACTGCAGTCCATAAACGGTCACCATCAAATTTACCTGAACTTAAAGTGGATGTAAACCCCCAAATTTTTTTTTCATAATGTAGAGAATAAGATTTTCTTTCATTTGAGCCCAGTCTTGCCACATAGATTTACTCGAGGCCTGAGCAATCCTCTTTTATTGTTCAGTTAGAGAAATCTTGACAAAGTCTTGAAAACTTTGTCAAAAACGCCCCCTTGCTGTGAGTGACAGGTGATTTACATATCATGCACTAGCCTGAGACAGGCACATCATGTGTAAAAAGTTCACAATTCACATCCCCCTCCCCTCCCCTCCAGCTCTCCCAGCTTTACTGTGTCTTGACTGGATGTTTCTCATCATGGGATGCAGTGAACAGTCAGCAGACTATAGACAGACAAGTGATTTAGGGGACATGTATGTAGTCAGAGCTGGGCAGTGTAGAACATCCAGTGATCTGATGATAACCTGTCTCAGGCTAGTGCATGATATGTAAATCACCTGTCACTCACAGCAAGGGGGCGTTTTTGACAAAGTTTTCAAGACTTTGTCAAGATTTCTCTAACTGAACAATAAAAGAGGATTGCTCAGGCCTCGAGTAAATCTGTGTGGCAAGACTGGGCTCAAATGAAAGGACATCTTATCCTCTACATTATGACATAAGTGGGTTTACATCCACTTTAAGCAGTTCTGCAAAGAAGAGTGGGCAAATATTGCAAAGTCTAGATGTGCAAAGTTATTAGAGACAAATACCAACAGATTAAAGGCTTTATAAAGCAAAATTTGGTCCAACAAAATACTGACATGAGGGGGGTGATCCTTTTTCCAACTCAGTGATTCTGTGTTTGATTTTTTTTTTTGATTTTTTCTGACATGTTGGTGTTATATCTTTTACTTGGATGTTATAGGCTGTACTAGTAAATACAGATGGATACAATTATATATATAATATATATATATGATATATATATATATATATATATATATATATATATATATATATATATTTAATTTCTAGCAATAGCTTTCAAATCTACAGACTCCCATTAAACAAATGCATTTAGTTGTATATACCTATACTATGTCAGATTGATAATACTGTTGTATTATATCCAGTATTGTAAGAATGCCTAAGTGTCCCTGAAGAGGTTAATTCACGTTATTGTTTTTATGCTTAGGAAGCTTTGCAAGTGCTGAGTTGATTTTAAACATCTCTAATGTTGTCTGCAAAATCCCCTCGGCAGTAAGTTAGATGATCCTGGCATTAAGACAATTCTGGCACCGTATAGTGAGTGCAATGCTGATCAATTCGCTGCTGTCAGTATGAGAGAGCCTGGACAACAACACACAACAAGGAAATCCACACACAGCGCAGGTGAAGCCCTGTCCGCTTATTTTAGATTGTATTTAAAAAGGTTATTTTAAAAAGTTTTGTTTTTTCAACTGTGGAACTCGACAAGATGGAAAGTTTGCTCATTTATCCTTACAGCTAAAAAAGGAAGTGAGGTTATAAGTAAAATATTTTCCTTTTCTTTTTTTTTTTTTTTTTATAATAATTAAACTTCAATTCCCGCAGATGTCAGAAATAACAAGCAGCAAAAATAAAGTAATTTATCAAAAGGACCCGGAAAAGGTCTCTTGGCTAAAAGAAGGTAAGCTATGCTTTTTAAGTAATAATTTAAATTTAACAGCTCTTGGAGAGATATTAATTTATTTTTATTTAAATGTATGTGTGTTTTTTTTTTTTAATTATCAATAGAGCTAAAGCATATTAAATCAATGCATATTTTATTTTATTAGATTATATATTTTTTTTATATTTAATTGGGATCTTTTTATATAACAGCATTATTACAAGTTATTTATAGAATTCTTAACGGGCATGTAAAAAAAAAAGCTATCATAAAATGAATAATTGTTTACTTGTTTAATTAAAATCTGCTAACATTGTTGGAAAAATATGCAGATTCTTTGTGCTTTTTTTCCCTATTATATAATGTTTATTGCGTGCTTGATATACATGATATAGATATTAATACCATTTGAAAAAAAACATGAGATTTTTATTCAGTTTGTAGGGCGCAAACATATTAGTAAAACAAAAACTGCATACATAAAATCATTACTCAAAAAATTGTAAAACATCAGAAAAATAAAATCAAAAAATGTCAGTAATCCACATACAGTATCAAACATTTGTGAACCTGTTTGCCCACAACACATAGTAAAATGATACAGCCAATTCTTGAAATATATTAAATTGGTGTTCTGTATTCATTTGTATGTAAAATAATAAGAATAATTAAAGGCCTACTCATTGGTAGGCACTGGTGGATTGAATCTTAAATATCCTAAAAGAGTACAATAGTAACATTTCCCAGCAGTTTTGTCTCCACCCCCCTAGCCTAAGGGTGTTAAAGCAATGTCGTTCTCTTGTCAGTATTATCTGGCTTTGTATGAACCATTGGCAATTGGGCAGAACTGGAAATATTTATCACCGCAAACCATGTGCGAAATGCGAGCAAGACTGTGATTAACTTGGCAGCAAGTGGCAATTTCACTTTTAGGTGGATTGGTTTTAAAAATCATGGAAAGGGTCAACAAGTAGACAAGACGCAATGACAAAATAAGTTCATAAAAAATGTATAAAATGTTATATTCATAAAAAAATACCTTACTCCTACCCCCGCATTCTCAACTGTTTCATTTAAAGTCCCAAACTTCCTTTTGATTGTACCAAATATAGGGATGGAGGCGCCTTACCGTGCCTCATTTAAAGTCCCAAAACTCCCCCCCTTGTTTCATAAAAAATGCAGTTAAAACTACATTTAAAAAAATAAATTAACAAGTCTTCAAACTTCAGAACTTTTGTACTTATAGAAGCAAATTCTGCTTTTTTTATCCACCTATATTTTGTATTTTATTTAAAATGAATTGCAGATCTACAGGAGGCAAATCCAGATCAATATGTTTCTCCAGAACTTTCGAGCTTGTCCTTGTTTTCTGGATCTCCTCACAAATGTGTAGGGTAATCTAGCTACGTAGTTCAATTATTGATTCAACTACAGGCCAAGTACCTAATTAGGCAATAAAGAGGCCGTAAAAATAGCTGATCAACCATTTTTGAGTTGTATTTGTTGATGCACTGTTTGGCAGAAAGGCTTGAAGTCATTTTGATTTTGGCCTAGTAGAACTTAAAAGGACCGTTTGCTACACAAGGATTTCAGTGTGTTCAAATTTACAGTCCTGTAAACCTGAAATTGCGCAGATTGTTTAGTATGAGCAAAGGTAGACCCACCAAAAGAGGTGACAGAGATGTCAACGTGAGAGCAGTTTGTAATGGTGATTAAGGAGTGGAGCAGGGAAAACACTGGGGTGAAATATGAGCATGGTCAGAAGGTTAAGAAGTTGATTGGCTGAATCCTATTGGGTGTGATAGTACGTTATATTAAAATTATATTTAAATGTTTATTCACACAATAATTGACTTCTTAACTCTTGGTTAACATCTTTATTTTCTGGAATGGAATAGAAAGACGAAATGAAGATACCGTAGTTCAATATGGTTGTAAGGTAGCAATTGCCTTCACCTGACTGCTGAGGGATACAGATGCCTCTTTCAAGTATCCGGTGTCTTTTTTGGGTAAAAAGGGACACTTTAGTAGCCTCATTATTTTATGTTTTTTTTTTTTAAACAAATACCAAAACAGACAAAAAAGTAAAATAAAAACAATATTAAGTGACTGTGAATAATAAAAAAAAAAATAATTATAATGAAATAGGCTAAACTACCCTAAATAATATACATCCCCTAAAAAACACATTCTCTGATTAAATTTAAAAAATTAACTTTTTTAAGAAATTTTAACATACGCACACCTCAAGAAGCAAAAAGCTTCCAGTTTGGTAGATTGCATCCACAAAGAAATCGGTAGTTTTTCGGCAAAACCACTCTGCTCATCTTTATAGCATATATCTGTAATAGTAACAATAAACAAAATAATAATAATAACGTATTATTATTATTATTATTAATTATTATTATTAATAATAATAATAATAATATTATTTAATACTCTCATAAAAGAAAAAAATTACATTCAAAGTCATTACCCATACCCAAAGAGTAGCCAGTCTCCAGACAGTTTTCTCCAGCAGCTCCTGTTTTACTCTACTGTCCGTTACTTTGTAACAGAATTAACAATTATTTTAGAGAATTTGGGGAAAATTTACTTTGCAAAGAATGCTCAATCTCCTGCAAATGCATTGAGGGGAAAAATTATAAGACTAATATTTTTCAACAGAGAAAGTGGCAACCATGGGTAGTAGCTGCTAAGACCGAGACCTTACACAAGGACTCTATGGTAAAAGTGGGTGAAGAAGGAAAGTGGGAAATGATCCCTATGAACAGGTTGAGAGATATATCCTATAGATTTACTACATTGCCTTCTGGAGATCATATTTAATACAAAAAACTACTGAGCAGCCATAGCGTGGTAAATACTACTGAGCAGACATGGTATAGGCATTCTTTTTTTAAAACTAAATACCTATTAATAATGTTTTTAAAACAAAATACTACTCAGCAGACATAATGTAGGCATTATTAAATTTTTTTACCGAAATGTTCATGTAAAACATTTGTGGTTTTGATTGGAAATCCACAGTCATCCATAAATGGTGCTGCTTGAGATTAATATGTTGTGTTATTTACTCTCTTTGCGTTGGCCTGGAATCAGAAAACGCTTAAGGAATAATCTGTATGCAAATGTTTTCAAGGTCAATAATACTTTACATGGTCTCACAATTGCAGACTTTCTTTAAAAAAAACAAGTGGTACAGGTGGGTCTTTGGGGCAGGGTTTGTAATACATAAAAGCATGGCAGCACATTGTTTCTTCCAGAAATGGTAGAAGGCAGCCATATGCAAAGGTAATGTGTTTATTTCATGTAAGATTCTGTCCACACTGAGGAGGTTGGGTAAGCCCACATGTCATAAAAGGTGTGTTCCAAGGTCCCCTAAGGTAGCTGGCATCCCTGAAGGATAAGCAATTTAGTGACTCTTGTAAGGGTTGGCATGGAGCATACCCCCAGAGTATGGACAATGTGCAGCTATGAGTTGTACCAGTGGAAGCTGCCTAGAAGATCTTCTATAAAGATAGAGAAACTCTGTGGTTCCACATCTTTGTGTGGAAATATTTCAAGATGCCAGAAGAGGCAAGTGATACAGATTTTGTACAGTGTACATTGTCAACCTTGAAGTGTTAAATCCCAGGAAAAAGCTTCACCTTAAAATGATTGCTCTTTTTCTGCAAGGGACACCATTGTGTAACCTGTCCAAGTGGTACAATATGCTTGGCTTCCTTGAAAAGAACTGTTCATATCTGACAGCAGCTCTGGTAGAGCCAGCTTACATCCGATATTTCATCCTTATTCTCTTTATTATTTTCTGAATGCTGTTGATACTGGAGGAAGGATCCTCAATCTGCAACCAAGTTCTACAGGGCTGATTATGGGAAGGATCCTCAATCTGCAACCAAGTTCTGCTGTGCTGGTTATGGGAAGGATCCTCAATCTCCAACCAAGTTCTGCTGTGCTGGTTATGGGAAGGATCCTCAATCACCAACCAAGTTCTGCTGGACTGGTTATGTATGGACCAGTCTGACCCACATAGAGCACATGGTATATCATATATAGCTTTGTTGAAACGTTTCTAGTCATACAAGAAATGCTGTTGAAACTTCTAAGTTTTACATGTGTTCCTTGCCATCATATTCTATGTATAATCTCTTGTGTAGTACACCTAAATCAGAGCACTGGAAAAAAAAAAAGATTTATTAGAGCCAGGTTATAAACAAATCAGAGCAAGATAATCACACTGGACAACAAGGTATAGGGAGCAGGAATTCAGGACTGCAGGGTGCAAGGACTACACAAAGAACAGGAAGTCAGAGCAGAGTCAAATATGTGTTATTATTAACAAGTAGGATCAAAAACATGGTTGTTCAAAGTAATTCCAAAGTGATCATGCTAAGCGAATGTGAAAATACATCTCAAAGCTGGATTTTCCGTTGGAGTAAATCCAGTGAAAGACAACGGTTAAACGGTATTTATAAAGTGTCTGGTGGCAAAAATGGTGCATACGATCAGTGAACTAGTCTCTCCTTTTTTCTTATAAATGCAATCCCAAGTATTTTTAATTTTTTTTTAAAGGTGTTTGTTTTTGTGTCTTCTGAGTTTATGCAAAAACAAACAAAAAATTATGCAATCTGGTAAGGGCCCATTCACACCATAAAATGCACATAACTGTGTTTTTGACTGCATGTTTACATGTATTTGAAGAGCGTTTGAAGCGTGCTTGACATGTTCTTGACGCCCGCTTGAATGCATTTTGCATGTGTTTTGCACTGCATTTTGTACTGCATTTGCAGTGCATTTTGCTATACGTTTTTGAGCTTGGCTTTCTTGGCTTACACCCCTTTCACACTGAGAGCTAAAAATAGCCTCTGAAAAGAGCCTGAAAAACACCTCCCATTCATTGCAGTGTGTCTTTTCACACTGGGGCAGTGCGGTTGCAGGAAGTTACGAGAAGTCCTGCACGCAGTATCTTTAGGGTGGGTTGGGAGTGCTGTAAATAGCGCTCCCAAAACATTCTGCCCATTGCAATGAATGCACCTAAGTGCCTTAAAAGCAATTTGCAAGCACCCCAAAACTGGACTTTTTACCTTGTTTTTAGGGTAAAAACCGCCCTACTAGCAGCCAAAATGCACCCTAAAAGCTCCACTAAAACATCGCTTTAGCGCTAATGGCCGGGTGCTGCAGTGACAATAAATCATAAAATGTGACTCCTTAGAGGTAAAAACTCTCAATATACGCCAATTATGTTCTAGTATACTAGGCCAAATATTTTTTTTAAAGTGTCTAAAACTTTTTCATTAATTGGAGGCGGTTTAGAACCTTCAGGTTCAGGATTTACTGATATCATAGATGATTACAGCGGAATCTGTTTGGTGAGATTTGTGTCAGCCTGATAGTAAGGTCTTGTACACATGGTTTGATTGTTGGTCTTGTACACAGGATTTTGTCTAGCATACTAACTATCCGCAAATTGTTGTTTGACAAACACGAACTTAGTGATGTACTATGAGAGTATAAAGAGGAAGTTAATTTCTCAAGCGCCACCCTTGGGGCCCCTTCTGCTAATTTTGTGTTAGTAGAGGTTTGGTGAGCGTTAATTTGTGATTTTCAGATCGTACAAAACAAATGCCTTTTAAAATACGTTTGGCATAACTACATGCAAAGCAGCTTCATTATTATCCCATTAACCTCCCTGGCGGTATGATTTTGTCTGGAATTTTGTGATGAAAGCGGTACAATTATTTTGCATGGAAATTTGGCGTTTTTATATTGTAGGCATGCAATTCTTATGAATAACTCACTTAAATCTGTCCAAACCAGAGTCTAGTAGACATCCCGGGTATGATAAAGTTTGAAACACAAAATCATGAATTATAATAAAATAAAAATATATATAAAAATTATTCAATAATGTAATCAAATCAAAGACACAGAAATTTGCTCAGTTGCAGAATAGTCGCTGTCATTAAATTTAGTGTTTGATGATAAATTGTGATTCTAATTTATTATCGCTGTTTTCTGGCTGGTCTAAAACCACTTTTGGGACACTTTTTGGTTGCTATGGACAATCTCCAGTTTCCAGGCAGAAAAAAATCTATTTATTATATAAAATGACATGCAGGGCACTGGGCAGACCACAAGGGACAAAGGGGATGTGTATTTTTTTTATACAGTACTGTAATCTGTAAGATTACAGTACTGTATGTGTATTGTGGTTTTTAACTTTTTTGAATTTTGGCGCCGATCTCCGCTCCCGTGCGTCGAAACGTCGCAGGGAACGGAGATCAGCGGCACTCTGGCACTGTGTGAATCGAGCAAGCAGACGGCTCGCACACACAGCGGGGAGACATCGCAGGATCCAGGGGACAAGGAAAGGTAAGTAACTTCCCCCTGTATCCTGCAATGCGAGCCCGAGTCTGGCTCGGGGTTACCGCTTTTGGTACTGAATTTCCCACCCCGAGCCAGACTCGGAAATACCGCCAGGGGGGTTAAAGAAGATGAGAATTTTGACATTTCCCCAATTGCCGTGTCACGAATGTTAATTCTAGATTACGAATGGTTAGTTTACAAGACCAAACTTTTCCGACTCGTTCCTTGATTCCGATCATGGGTGTTTGTACTTTAGACTTTTGTGTGACGATTTCTGCACTGACCATCCAAAAATCAGATGTTGAGTTCACATCCAACAAAAATTTTATAGCCTGCACATCTAGCTTTTGTCTGCCGAAAAAGTAAAATCGGCTGTCGAAGCACCGTACTAATGATCCGAAAATCCACAGATCGCTCGTCTTACGAATTATCCCTTCTGATTTTCGTATCGTGTGTATGAGGCCTTAGGGGTTTATTTACTAAAACTGGAGAGTGCAAAATCTGGTGCAGCTGTGCATGGTAGCCAATCAGCTTCTGACTCCAGATTGTTTAATTAAGTTTTGATAACAAAAAAAAAGCTGAATGATTTCTTTGCTGAGCTGCATCAGATTTTGCACTCTCCAGTTTTAGTGAATCAACCCCTAAGGCTCTAGCGGAGCTCCAAATATCAGTAAAACCCAAGAGGGATTCTAAGACTTCCCCACTCTATTCAAAATTAAGAAAAAAAGTTTTAGCTGGGCACACACTTAAACCGATTATATGGAATTTTGGTTTAACAAAATATTGTTTTTCATTTTATCATGGAATTTTATTTAATTGTTTCTTTTTTTAATGATTTGAAGGGCAGTTTATTTTAAAATAAGACCCTTTACAGTAGCCATTTATTTTTATTTTTTATTCAGAAGAGAGAGGGCCCAGCAATTGATTTGAAACATGCTGTCTTCATCCTTTTCCATGGTTCTGCATATGTATACTTCCTATCACTGTGTTTTTTTTTTTTTTACATTGTGCCGATGTTGTGATTTTTTAATAGATTTTGCTTTTATTATTTCTTCAGTCATAACCTAGATCTCATTCAGCGCAAATGTTTTCATAACGTTTAGTTTGTAGCATTAACATTTTCATACTGTTAGCTTTTACCTTCGAACTCACATAGTAGAAAATCAAAATGAGGTTTTTTTTTTTTGTTTTTTTTTTACGGATTCCTGTTGACCTGTAAATAAAGCTCATATGCGGAGATGCATAATATTTTCTTTCTTTATGTACAGCAGGATATTTATGTTGTGTACGCTCAGCAGGTCTTCTTCCTGCTTATAAATATTTCACCAGTCCTTAAAGAAACATATTTTAAAATTTCTGCTTGGATGGTGTATTTGCAAAATATTTAACATAATAATTCTGAGCACAGGAAAAGAAAAAAAAAAGATTTTATGATATTGTTATAAGTTGCTGAATTGTAGATTTTTGTGTTTTAATTTTAATGCAAAAGCAAAAATGTATTATGGCGTACATTATTCTTTGTTAATTTGATAGTGTTGAATGCCCTTCTGTCTTGTCGGATTCCAAAGTCTTTACAAGGAAAATTTAACATAGATTAATTGTTTACTAATGGTATTAAAGAACAGTAAAGCCTTGTACACATAATGAGATTATTGGGCGAATGATCGTCCGGGTTTTTTTGCATGCTAGTCTCCATATCGCAAATGAAGAGGTTACTAAAGTTCCGAAAATTCTCGTATGACAAATTAAAAATTTGGAAGTGATGTAATGTAATTGTAATTGTATTTGTATTGTATTTTCGGATGAAAACTGTAGTGATTATACAAAATCGTACGATCTAGTATCATATGAGAATTTTTTTTTTGTGTTTGTCCCATCGTATAATTTCAGATGAACTCTCTTGATCGGCTCTCGAAAGCTGTGTACAAACGATCAGATTAACGTACAATCGCTTTGAAAACTGTATTTTTTGTACAATTTTCTGATCATGTGTACGGGCCTTTACAGTGGCAACATGGGAATACTGTGAGCTACTAATGATATTCAGCAAGTAATTTGCAACCAGGATCTAGGTAGCACCTCACAAAGTTAACCACCTGAAAAGTAACTATGATCTATTTATTCTGTTATATTAGGGACACAACACAAAAGATGTCATATATGAAGATATCTTATATAGCTGTGAATATCTATTTCATCATTAAGGCCCTCAGGCAAAAGAGAGCCCAGCCGATAAATCCAAAAGGTCTCCCTCTTGCAAAGGCTGGAAAACCTCTCGTTATCGGTCAGCGTTCCCTTGGGGATGGCCTCTATTGCCAGTACCGCCAGGCATCTAAAGGCTTTATTGTGTGCCTGGAGGAAATGGCGTGGAATACTGTGTTCGTCAATTCCCTTTTTTTATGAACCTGTGGTGCTCACCCACTCTCGTACAAAGAGTATGTATAGTGCGACCCACGTACAGGAGCTTGCAGGGCCACCGAAGGACATAGATTACAAAATCTGTTGAACACGTGATAAATTGCCTGATTTGAAAAGGGGTACCCTTGTTGGTGATGATCTCGGAACATCCATGAGTAATAAATTGACATGTAAGAAAACCTCTTTTTCGGCATTGAACGATACCAGTTCTGTGATCAAAATACACCCTAATATCGAACAATGTTCTTTTATTAAATTTTTCTAGTTTACTCTGGGTGATGATGCTTTTTTATAGTGTGTGATTTTCTAAAGGTTATCTGTGGTTTGGAGAGTAACAGGGGAGCCAAACGTTGGTCCAACTTCTAAATATTGTAGTGTTTGTGGATAGTTTTCGAGATGGTATTAAAGGTGGATACAAATCTTACTGTGTTACCAATCTCTTTAGTAGTATTATCTTTATTTTTATTGTTATTTTTGGATGACATGTTAGCATGTAATAAAAACGCCTCTTCAACTATATCACTATGGTAGCCCTTTTCTTCAAACTTCTTTTGCATGAGTTTACACTGTGTGGTATAATTTTCTAGTCTCGTGCAATTCCTTCTTATGCCCCGTACACACGGTCGGATTTTCCAATGGAAAATGTCCTATCGGACAATGTTGTCGGAAATTCCGACCGTGTGTAGGCTCCATCGGACTTTTTCCATCGGATTTTCCAACGGACAAAGTTTTATCTCCTGCTCTAAAATTTTACGACAACAAAGTCCTATCGGACTTTTTCCGATCGTGTGTAGCGAATTCCGACGGACAAAGTGCCACGCATGCTCAGATCACATTACAAGACCAAAGCTATTGGCTACTAGCCTCTACGTAGTCCTGTCATAGGCAACAAACGTCACCACGTTCAGAATGATCGGATTTTCTGACAACTTTGTCCGACCGTGTGTTGGACAAAATCCGTCGGAAAAAATCCGATGGATTTTGTGGTCGGATTTTCCGACCGTGTGTACGGGGCATTAGTCTGGGAAATTGTCCATTGGGAAGGTTTTTCTTTCATGTTGGATGGTGGCAACTTTCAAAATGAAACTTCTCATTTTTATCCTGCCTTGCTATAAATATTTTTAATGTTTTTATGTTTTTCACTACTTCTCACATTAGCTATATTACGCTTGTAAAACTGTTGCCCTTTTAGTGAAGTTCACAATTAAATATGAACTCCACAAACTTGCATGCTTTTCTGAATATTAAAACCTCTCAATATACATCCTGAAATAAACTCATTCTTTTTCAAGAAAGAAGCATCTTTATTTTAAAGAATGCTTTAATTTTCATGTACTAGAAATTAAATAATTTGTCGAAATAGAGGATTATTAAAGAGTGCGGATTTAAAGCAGACCGAAACATATTGGGGAATTAATACATTTTGAAGTCGTTCTCTAAATGAACAATTTGAGTTACCCATTAAAAGTATTGAGATTGAGATTGTTTTTCAATAATAACTTCTCCTCTTCAACCTGTAAATCGCATCCTTAATAGTAATTTTAAATCCCAAAAGTGCCAGCTTATCGACGATGCTACAAATGCCTCCCAACTTGACCGACCATACTCTCTTGATTAGATCATGTAGTGGCGGATATTAAAACCAATATCTTAGCCAAAATACAGATGATCATTTTGTATGCATATTTTTAATTGCATTCTCAGCTTCAAAGTGCCTGCCATTTAAAAAAAAAACAATATTTTAATGTACTGTACCTAACACAAGCACTATTCAAAAGATGGTATAATAATTCAGACTGAGATTGTGAAAAAAAAAAAAAAAAGAAATGCATTTTGAGCCATCAGTTTGATAATATTATTCAAAGTTAATTGCATTTGCCCTAAAAAGACTTGCAACTTGATATTATATTATTTTTGTCACTTTCATTTTATTCATCAGTCAATCTCCTGCTCTTTTTTTTTTTTCAAGTTATAGTCTTAGCTTTTAAAGATTTTCAAAGAATTTAAGCAGCTGATATTTGAAGGGGTTCAATGCTAGGTAGCTTTTAAAGGGCTAGTAAACCAAAAAGGCACGTTATACCATATAGCCATAAGCATTCAAATGCCTACCAGTTCCACATCTCATTTCAAAACCAATGGTATTCATCTGAACTGGGCCTTCCTTTGCTGCTTTCAGATTCTCTATTCTTCTTTTAAGGCTTTCCAGTTGACGCTGAGTCATTGCTTGCGGGTTTGCTTGTGTTTTGGAACTTATGCTGGGCTTGGTTTGTGGTCAGCCTTCCGATTTATCTCACTTATGTCCAGCTGGGTTAAGGGTTTTGCATTAAAAACACAAAGAGAAAAGCAAAGTGCATCGGCATGGTAGAGCTTCCTTTAACCATTATCCAGGTAAAAACAAATATATATTCCCTTTGCATTTTAACATGTGTTTAACTGGCATAAGCGCAATGTCTTTCCCGATGCTATGTGAACATTCAAAAATCTTTTCATTCTCACTGATTATGTACTTACTTAGTCATAACACCATCCTTTTAAAGAGGAACTAAACTTTCTCAATCAACATTAACTATTTGCGATCCTTATACTGCTAGCATTAGTAAATACTGTAGAATGGAAGGTTGATTATAGTTACTTGTTTTAAACTTTTTTTTATTTATTTAGTTGCTTCTTGGTTTATAGACCAAAATTAGGTCCTGCCTCCCATGGGCATTTTTTTTTCTCCTTTCATCTGGAGGAGGAGAGTTCTAAGCTAAGCACACCTTCCAGCCTGCATGCCTGAACTAAAGGCAGACAGACTCCGGGAAGTAAGTGCTATATGAATCACCTGCCCTTGAGGTGGCTGTGGCTAGAAATGGTAGAGATGTGTTTTATAAAGTGTTCACAAGTATTTTCACTCTGTCATTAAACAAGCCACAGTTTCTAGACCAGCTATCATTAGCCTGGTACCTAAGACCTCACTGCCACTAGCCTGACATATAATCAGCCGGTGGCTTTTACTCCAATGATCATAACGTGTTTCTTCTTTTGATCATCACCAGAGGAGCCTAAGGAACAGGTGGTCTTCTCAAGAGCTCCTGATGGTAGAGTTGGGTAGGCTGATTCACTTCCCCAGATGGCTACCCCAATTACATCCTGCCAAGGCTAGGCGAGAGGCTCCAGCGGGGAGTTAACCACTGGCACGATGAGCTGTTGATCAGTACTGCAAACAGGTTTTGAGGAACTGAGTCTAGTGCAGCCTTCAGGTGTTCCAGGGGACTGGGCAGATATTTATTGAACTAACTGGTGGAAATTTGGCAACATATGTTGGTACCACTTTTTCAGTAACTGAACTCTGCCATATGTGACAATATAAAGTCTGGACTTTTGATTTCTGTGTGCTCCACTTTAAAAAAAGAAAGAAAATTGTAGTCAGTTGCAACTGTTTTTACAGATCAAGCAGAAAAAAATATGGAATCACTCAATTCTGAGGAAAATATTGCAGTTCTAAAACAAACATCTGCATCAGATTACATCCGGAAAAACTATGTCATCATCACCAAACATCCTTTCAATTTATGGAATGAGAAAAGTGTCCAAAATCTCAATATAAACTTGTACATTTATTGAAGATTTAATGACTGTCCCCCTGTACCTTTACATGATATCCAACCTCATATTATTAATGATTGTGGAAATTTGCATGTTGTACATTTCATTGGAACAGCACCAAACAAAAGTTCCAGCATCATCACCCTGCCCAATGCAGATTGGTGATTCATCGCTGAATATGACTTTCATCCAGTCATCCATAGTCCTTGATTGCTATTCTTTAGCCCACTGTAACCTTGTAACTTTTCTTATTCCATCAATCAAAAGGATGTTTGGTGATGATGACATAATTTTTCAGGATGTAATTTGATGCAGATATTTGTTTTAGAACTGCAAGTACATGGTGATTCCATAATATTTTCCTCAGAATTTATATATTTTTCCTCTGCTTGATCTGCAAAAACAGTTGCAACTGACTACAGTTTTTCTTTCTTTTTGTAATTGTTTCTTAAAGCCAGAAGGTTAGAATGTTAAAAGAAAATAGTTGTGAGGCTTGTCTGTGATTCGTTTTTTTTCTACACAATTAAAGCGGGATTCCACCCTAAAGTGGAACTTCCGCTTTTCGGAACCCTCCCCCCCTCCGGTGTCACATTTGGCACCTTTCAGGGGGGAGGGGGTGCAGATACCTGTCTAAGACAGGTATCTGCACCCACTTCCGGGCATAAACTCCACGGGAGTTTACGCCACTTCCTGTCCCAGCGCGCTGTCTGCCGGGACACACACGTGTCCCGGCAGACAGCGCTGATGATTCTCATTCTGCTGCGTGACTCGCGCATGCGCAGTAGGGAACCGGGAAGTGAAGCTGCAAAGGCGACACTTCCTGATTCCCTCACTGAGAATGGCGCCAGCACCAACAGAGAGCCGAGCGATTGATCGGCCTCTGCTGCCGACATCTCTGGAACATGTGACAGGTGAGTGTCCAATGTCCATTTATTAAAAGTCAACAGCTGCAGTATTTGTAGCTGCTGGCTTTTAAAAGAACAGTTTCCAGGAGTGGTGATTCCATACTTTTTGTGATGGATTCCCATAGACTTCCAAGAGGCTGTCTTTTGGCCTTCTCCTGTACTGGGAAAAATGTAACAGGAAGTAATAGGTAACAAGGTAGTAGGAAACCACTGCTGCAATTGAGTAAAGCAAATAACTGTACTTTGACATAAGTCAACCCAAGAATGTTTCCTTCCCAAACCGAGCCACTGGAAAACTTCTGGTGCTTCTGTGTGATAGTCCCAGTGCTTCTGTGACAGTTTCAGCCCCAATATTCATTATCTAGCACTTTAATGACCAATGGTCAACCTAAGTTCTGCCCTTTTGGGATATGGAGGAGCTTGCTAAACTATGTTCCTGGATCATAATCCTTTAAATAAAACATACATGTTGCTTAAATATGGTACCAAAGGCAGAACTGTTCCTAAAATATGGTGTCTTTTATAAAGTGGACCCATTCCTTGACAATGGTGCCTGCTATTACAAAGACCTTTCCCTTGACTATGCTGGCTCCTATAAAGCAGGTCTATTCTTTGACTATGCTGCCCCCTTTAAAGCAGTTCTATTCCTTGACTATTGTGCCTCCCATATAACAGACCCGTTCCTTGTCTACGGTACCTCTTAGAAAGGCAGCCTATTCCTTGATATTCTTTGCCTACGATGCCTCCTATAAAGTTAACCCTTTTCTTTGACCATAGCTCTTATAAAGCATACATTTTCATTTTCTATGGTGCCTCCCATCAACTGGACCTGTTTCTTGACTATGGTATTGACTATAAAGCTAACATTTTTCTTGATCATGATGCTACCTATGAAGCAGACCTAATTCTTGACTATAGTGCCTTCTATAAAGTAGACCTGTCTTGACTATTGTGCCTTCAATGAAGTGGACCCAATCCCTAAATACAGTGCCTCCTATAGAGCAGAACCGTTCCTTGACTATGGTCTCTTTAGAATAATACAAGAAATGCAAAAAATATGTGCTTTGTATGTATTACTTGGAGTGAACAAACTGGAGATTGCTAAATCTGGTGCAGCTGTGTATGGTAGCCAGTCAGCTTCTAACTTCAGCTTGTTCCATTAAGCTTTGACAAAAAAAGAAACTGGACGCTGATTGGTTTCTATGCACAGCTGCATCATATTTTGCACTCTCCAGCTTTAGTAAATCAACCCCAATGCCTGTTAATAACCATATCTTTATTATAAATAATTTCTTTAGAAAAAACATAATAAAATCAAGAAAATGGTATTTGGTGTACACATAAAGTCAGTCTGAATAGTCAGGATTATGTAGCACAAAAAGACTATAAATAGTTTCCATCCATGAAGTTCCCTTACATATTCCCTCCATACAATCACATCCTTTAATCAAGATGGAAAGAGTATAAAAAAACCCTGGTTGGTAAAAAATTATCGGTCATTCATTTAAGAGGATTGAGGATACTTTCCTTCTATGTGTTTCTTGGGCAAAATAGCCCATTGCATCAGGAAGAGGTGGAGACTCTGGAGAGTAATACTCAAAAATATTCAAACATTTGTTTTTAGATTCCACATGAAAATTTTCTAGCAGAAAATGTCAAAACCTACAGTGAGACTATAGAAAGAAAAATACAGGAAGTCCCTGAGTTACGAACACAATAGGGACTGTAGGTTTGTTCGTAAGTCGAAGTTGTTTGTAAGTCGCAACACTGCATTTGTAAGTGTAACTTCCAGTTGGAACACCGCGTTTGTAAGTGTAACGTCCACCTGTGCATGGATGTGGGATGTTCCGGGCGCTTGTTATGCTATCTGGGGCTCTTCTGGCCATGCAGCACATGTAGTACTGCAGTATGGGATGTGTCTGGAGGTATCCAGGACCAGTGTGACGCACAAGTGGCCGGCGTTTGAGGCCGTTCGTAAGTAGGAGTCGTTCGTAACTCGGGTATTCGTAACTCTGGGACTGCCTGTACTTACATGTATATATAAAGTCAGGATATATCCCCCTGGCAATGCGCCAAGACTCCAACATGTGCAACCAAATATAAGTTGAAGGGGAACTCCACGGGCAGAAACCATTTGTTGTCCTATAAAATAGACCTGTTTCTTGACGTTAGTTATATAAGTTAGTTATATTAGTTCCTTGACTTGACTCTTATAAGTGGACTTGTTCCTTTCTTATGGTACCTTCTATAAAGCAGACCTGTTTCTTGACTATGGTGTTTTCTATGAAGCAGACCTGTTCTTTAAACTTGGTGCCAATATTCCCATCAGCAGACAAATATTCCCTCAAGTTCATTGACTATGGTACCTCCTTTAAAGAAGATATCTTCCTATGCTATGGTGCTCCTATAAAGAGGACCTGTTCTTTGACTATGATGCCTACTATTAAGCAGACCTGTTCCTTGGAATGATACCTCCTATAAAGTGGACCTGTCCCTTCTCCAACTATGGGTAAAGTATAGGTTCACATTGTCTATTTTCCATAGCATATTGTAGACTGCATACCATCCAAACACTTAGGGTTTACTCTCAAAAAAGGTCAACTCTAGGTTACCTCTCACTTCTGCAGCTTTCAGAAATTATTCATTATAGTTAACAAGTCGTTCAAAACAAACCTTTGTAATTGTTCTTTAAAGGTCTGTCAGCTCAGTCAGCTAAAGCTAGTATTGTGTAATTTAGTGTGAAGCTTTTTTGAAAGCTTCCACTCTCTGGGGGTGTCTTAGCTCAGAATAAAAAGAAAGCCTGCTTACATTGACAGTTTGATCCCAAAGAGAGGAGGTGGCTGTCTGACAGGCTGGTCCTGGGAGCCTGTATGAGACACAGACAAAAGAACATCCATACTAATTGATGCACTACAACCTATCACTTACTGCTGCTGCTGTCAATGGGACTTTAAAGTTAGGGGCAACCTTACAGTTTTACTGATGGCAGGAAATTAATTTCAACGGTCTAGGTAGGATGCTGTAGGTACTGACACGTAAAGAAATCTTTCATAAGAAAAACATGGAGCTTGCTATGATCTTTTCCATTTAAATATGCCATTTGCTTTGCTGTTGTGATGACCCTCTTGCTTCAATACATTGAATGACCCATTTTTTGCAAGTATGTTGTGGGTGTGATTTATATCTGATAATCCAGATCTGCATAATTGTTCTAGGTAAGTGTTTATTAATATAGAGTATTTCCACTTTGATGTAGTTTCACTTGGCTTTGTAAAAAAAAAAAAAAAAAAAAAAAAAAAAGAAACAGATCTGTGTCAACTTAAATTATCCAATCACATGAATGCATGATTGAGTAGTCAAAGCAAACAGAGCGTCACCATGTTCTCTATGATAAGTCAATATTCTCTTATGTCTTTAGAAAATCAATCCCCCCAAGGTATCGGAGTCAGTGGGTCAGAATAACATAATGCAGCTAGCATTTTCAGAATGTGGTCCAAAATTTACTATATCTAGAGCCAAAACTTTTTAAAACTCATTTTTAGTTAGAGAAGGGAATGGATAAAACCCCTGTCAAGTTTTTGCCATCTGTGTTCCATTTAAAAGATTTCCCTCGGCTTCCTGGAAACACAAAAAAAAGTGAGAAAAATAACTCTAAAGAGAGATAAGTGCCCTCTAAGGTTGGAAAAAATCAATGTGTGGTGTCGCGCTCCTGAAATGATGTCAGTATAAAAAAATCGCATAAAGTGAAAAATGACTCAAACAAATAAACTTCCTATGGTCGCTGTGAAGCAGTGAAGTGAATGGTGATAAAAAAATATATTTTTTTTAACATAAAGAGGGGATGAGTGGTTCAGGTTTGTGGAGATGCCATCAGGTATAAAACCAGAGAAATGCAAGGAGTGGTAAAAAACCAATGGGGTAATGGTGGATGTGATGGCAGCAATCAAAAGTGCTGGAAATAGCGACCAATGTGAACAGTGGTACTAAAAATTAACAAACAGAAGTAGTCAGGAAAATTGTAATGTGATGGAGAAAATCAACATATACAAAACAATGCAAAGCAGTCCATATAGCATCTGATATTAATAGACAGCGTGAAGGTGGTAACCAAAGTGATCCAATCTGGGCTGCACTACGGTGCCAAGTGCTAGGTGGGGGTGGGGAGTGGTGGATGGCTTGCCCAAGGTGAAACCAGTGCTGAGGTCTTCGGTGCTAGTGACACCCGTGGGTGTCCTTCCTAATTACCTTGTTACTGCAAGGTAAGCAGCATATATGTAAAAGCCAGGAAGGTGGATTCACTCTGGGGGGATGCTCCGATGGTCTCTCAAGGGGATGTTGCACATGGGTCTCTGTCACAGTACTCCTCTCCTATCCGCAGCAGTGTGTGGAGCCTATATGATTGTGGCTTTACTGGTGCTCAGGACCAGGTTCCGCTCGGTGTGTACCCAGGTAGATAGGTATAGAGGGGGGGGAGAGAGTGACAAAAGGGAGCCGTATAGTGTAGTATTTGGTATTAAAACAGAGAATCAGCTTTATTTTAAAAAGGGTACTCACAATAAACAACGAAACAGCAATAGATATTCAAAACGAGCGCCGAGCTCGTGACCAGTGCGTCACTTCCGGGGTCCGTGTCCTACGCGTGTCGTCACGGACCCCGGAAGTGACGCACTGGTCACGAGCTCGGCGCTCGTTTTGAATATCTATTGCTGTTTCGTTGTTTATTGTGAGTACCCTTTTTAAAATAAAGCTGATTCTCTGTTTTAATACCAAATACTACACTATACGGCTCCCTTTTGTCACTCTCTCCCCCCCCTCTATACCTATCTACCTGGGTACACACCGAGCGGAACCTGGTCCTGAGCACCAGTAAAGCCACAATCATATAGGCTCCACACACTGCTGCGGATAGGAGAGGAGTACTGTGACAGAGACCCATGTGCAACATCCCCTTGAGAGACCATCGGAGCATCCCCCCAGAGTGAATCCACCTTCCTGGCTTTTACATATATGCTGCTTACCTTGCAGTAACAAGGTAATTAGGAAGGACACCCACGGGTGTCACTAGCACCGAAGACCTCAGCACTGGTTTCACCTTGGGCAAGCCATCCACCACTCCCCACCCCCACCTAGCACTTGGCACCGTAGTGCAGCCCAGATTGGATCACTTTGGTTACCACCTTCACGCTGTCTATTAATATCAGATGCTATATGGACTGCTTTGCATTGTTTTGTATATGTTGATTTTCTCCATCACATTACAATTTTCCTGACTACTTCTGTTTGTTAATTTTTAGTACCACTGTTCACATTGGTCGCTATTTCCAGCACTTTTGATTGCTGCCATCACATCCACCATTACCCCATTGGTTTTTTACCACTCCTTGCATTTCTCTGGTTTTATACCTGATGGCATCTCCACAAACCTGAACCACTCATCCCCTCTTTATGTTAAAAAATATATTTTTTTATCACCATTCACTTCACTGCTTCACAGCGACCATAGGAAGTTTATTTGTTTGAGTCATTTTTCACTCATCCACTTCTGTGTTTCATATAGAACATTTTGTATGCACTTGAGTGTGTTTTTAATATGCTTTTTGCACACTAGTCACTTTCTATATTTATACGGATACATTTTATGTATTGTTGCCTTACAGTTGATGTCAGCGTATTGCAATATATGTATATATTTTATTCGATTGTCTTACTGATGGTTTTAGCTTGCGATGCACACAGTCACTTTTAATTCGCATATTATTTCCTGTTTGCTGATGTGACACCACAGCAACTTTATGCGATTTTTTTATACTGACATCATTTCAGGAGCGCGACACCACACATTGATTTTTTCCATTCCTCCCAAATTGGGTATTGTTTTAACCCTTTCGGTGTTCGCTGCACCTCACACATTTATTATACCACCTCTTTTTCCGTTGTAGCGCGGGAATATTACATTTACATTTACTGCCCTCTAAGGTTACCTTCACATGGCGGCCGTGGCCGCTTTGGTGGTAAAGCGCTGCTCGTTTTAGCGGTGCATTTCGACCACTAGTGGGACGCTTTTAACCCCCGCTAGCAGCCAAAGAAAGAGTTAAAACTGTCCGTGTTTTGGTGCTTCCGAAACGCTGCTCATTCATTCCAATGGGCAGGGGCGGCTTAGGAACGCTGTATACATTGCTTCCAAACAGCCCCTAAGATGCTGCTTGCAGGGCTTTTTGTAATGTCCCGCAAGCGCACCGCTTCAGTGTGAAAGCACTCAGGCTCCCACATTCAGGCGGCATGGGAGGCGGTTTTTAGTCGCTTTACAGGCACTATTTCTAGCGCTAAAATGCCTGAAAACCCTGGGACAAATACTCTCATCAGGGCAGCATAGTGGTGTAGTGGGTAGCACTCTTACCTAGTAGTAGAAAGGGTCGCTGGTTCAAATCCCAACCATGACACTACCTGCCTGGAGTTTGTGTGTTCTCCCTGTGCCTGCGTGGGTTTCCTCCAGGTGCTCTGGTTTCCTCCCACACTCCAAAAACATGCTGGTAGGTTAATTGGCTTCTGTCAAAATTGGCCCTAGTATATGAATGTGAGTTGGATTGTGGGCTCCTTGAGGGTAGGGACCAATGTGAGTGTGTGATATATATGTTTCAAGCGCTGCATAAATTGACAGCACTATATGGGTACCTTAAATAAATAGGGATAATTGTAGACACACACCCACACTCACTCAGGTTGAACTGGATGGACTGGTATCTTTATTCAACCTTATTAACAATGTAACTATCTAAAGATTTCTCAAAATTTCTAATTTTCCCCACCTTCAGTCCCGGTGACAGCAATGAAAAGGACAAATGTAGAGGATAGAGATGTGCACAACGAAAACATTTGTTTTGTTTCGGATTAATTTGTTAAGTTAATCATTTTGTTTCATCATATTCATTTATATGTTAGAATGATTTGTTTTTGGGATTCCTTTCGTATATTCAGATTTGTTTCGTATATTCATTGTTCCAAATCGATTTGTGGTTTCAGAAGTTATTTCAGAAGATTCAGATTCATTAGTTATGTTGTTATGGTATTTCGGATGCTTCAAAAATTAACCAGTTCCTGCCCTACCATGCTCACACTGCCCGTGTGCCCCCCATCAGTGCCACCTATCAGTGCAGCCTCATCATTGCCCATCAGTGCCATCCATCAGTGCCATCCATCAGTGCCATCCATCAGTGCCCATTAGTGCTGCCTCATCAGTGCCCATCAGTGCAGTCTATCAGTGCAAATCAGTGCAGCCTACCAGTGCCCATTAGTGCCACCACATCAGTACCCATCAGTGCAGCCTATCAGTGCAAATCAGTGCAGCCTACCAGTGCCCATCAGCGAAGGAGAAAAATTACCTGTTTGCAAAATTTTATAACAAACTATGAAAAAATTATTATTTTTTTCAACATTTTCCATCTTTTTTTTTTTGTTTAGCAAAAAATAAAAAACCTAGTGGGGATTAAATACCACCAAAAGAAAGCTCTATTTGTGTGAAAAAAAAAGATAACAATTTCATATGGGTATAGTGTTGCCTGACCGTGTAATTGTCATTCAAAATGTGACAGCGATGAAAGCTGAAAATTGACCTGGGCAGGAAGGGGGTAAAAGTGCCCTGTAGGCAAGTGGTTAAGGTTCGGTTCACACTGCTTGGACCCCCAAAGTTGTGTGACTTTGCATTACAACTTGCTTGTAACCTGCCACTTCATGCGATTTTTGCTTTCACTAATTATAAAAAAAGGAGTGTGACACAAATTTTTTGCAATTCATTAGTAATGTGATAAGGAGATTGGGATACTTCCCTGCTATCCCGCCTAAAGGAGCCGATGTATAGCTACGACGGCTCGCGGGATCTGCCACCGTATCTGCCACTGTATAATGACGGTTAAAGAAGATAAGAATGTGCGCTGCATTTCGACATTTCATCAATTGCCACATCACGAATGTTAATTCTAGATTACGAACAGTAGTTTACAAGACCAAACTCTTCCCGGTCGTTCCTTGATCCCGATCATGCGTGTTTGTACTTTCGACTTTTTTTGTGATGATTTCTGTACTGACCCTCCGAAAATCAGACCTTGAGTTCACATCCGACAAAAATTTTATAGCATGCACATCCAGCTTTTGTCTGACAAAAAAGTCAAATCGGCTGTCGAAAGCACCGTACTAACGATCCGAAAATCCGCAGACAGCTCGTCTTATGAATTTTCCCTTCTGATTTTCGTATCGTGTGTACGAGGCCCAAAGGTGGCCACAGCATTTGGCCAATATAATAGAAAATAAGAGAATTATTTTAGATAGTACAATTTGAGTTTGTACTAGCAATATCGGGTCTGGTGGTGGACACTGAAGCCTCGTACACTCGCTTTGATTTTCGGACACCTGAACGTCCGTTTTTTGTGGCATGCTAGTCTAATGTCGAAAAGTGAAGAGGTTACTCACAATACGAAAATTTTCGGACGACGGAATACAACGTCAGAATTGACATAATGAGCATGCGCATGCATAGTCTTTCTATTACGATTTTTTTCGTACAAAAACCGTACTAATGAAGCGAAAATCTTAAGTTCACATCCGACAAAAATTTTATAGTCTAAATATCCAGCATTTGTCTGCCGAAAAAGTGAAATATGCTGTCAAAATCACCGTACTAACTATCCGAAAATCGTACAAATTTTTCCATCCGATTTTCGTACCGTGTGTACGGCCTTTAGGCTCCATGCCCACTGGCTTAGCCACTTGCTTACTGGGCACTTAAACCCCCCTCCTGCCCAGAGCCATTTTTAGTTTTCAGTGCTGTCACACCCAGAATGACAATTGCACGATCATGCTATACTGTACTTAAATTAAATTTTTATCATTTTTTTCACACAAATTGAGCTTTCTTTTGGTGGCATTTAATCACCACTGGGGTTTTTATTTTTTGGTAAACAAACAAAGAAAGACAGAGATTTTTGAAAAAAAAAAAAAAATGTTTCATAGGTTGTTATAAAATTTTGCAAACAGGTCATTTTTCTCCTTCATTGATATTTGCTGATGAGGCTGCACTGATGGGCACTGATGGGCTGCACTGATATGGGCTGCACTGATGGGCACTGATAAGGCGACACTGATAGGCACTGATATGATGGCACTGATTGGCACTGATAAGATGGCACTGATGGGTGGCACTTATGGGCACTGATAGATGTCACTGTTGGGCATTGATAGGTGGCACTGATGGACACTGGTAGGTGGCACTGATGGGCACTGGTAGGTGGTACTGATAGGCAGCCCTGGTGATGAGGCACAGATTGGTGCGCTTTATAGGTGGCACTCTGGGCACTGATAGGTGACACTGTGGGCACTGATAGGTGACACTGTGGGCACTAATGGGTGGTACTGTGGGCACTGGTAGGCGGCACTGTTGTGCACTGGTAGGTGGCACAGGTGGGCACAGAAGCCTCTGCAGAGGCTCTACACGATCAGTACTGATGTCCCTCTCATAACCGCCGGTGATTGGCTTTTTTTTTTTTTCTCACGCTACCCGCGTGAGGAGAAAAAATAGCCAATTAGCATCTCTGTTTACATCACATGATCAGCTGATCACGTGGTAAGGGGTCGGGATCAACCCCTTACTCCGATCTGGGATCAGCCGAGTCTCATAGACTCGCTGATCACAGAGTGCGCCACGTGCGCCACGTGCGCCCTGCAGGGGGCTCGCAGACCGCTCGAGCACGGGAGGACATCTATGGACGCCCTCCCGTCAAAGTAGGTCCGCGCTGCAGCCGTCTTTCGGCTAAAGCGCAGGCTGGAAGAGGTTAAAAAACATTGCTTCTACTGGAGTTTTGTTTTCTGCCTGTAGAAGGACGTTAGGAGGCATAGCTCAACCTTTAGAGGCAGACAAAAAAAACCTTCTGGTTCACGTTTCTGATTGGAGCTCACAGGCAGAAAAAACATAAAACTCTCCCAAACTCGTCCAAACTTTATACAAAAAATGCTCTATATGAGCATTTTTAACTCCCAAGAGAACAGATGTTTTGTTTAAGGCCAGTGTGCATGGAGCCTAAACAGTGCACGTTGGGTGGATGGCAGTTGGTCTGTTATCTAGTAATTGGAGGAAAGAATGGAAGGCCTCGGCTAACAAAAAAATAAAAGATAATAAGTGAGAGATGAAAGATCAGTTGGAGGGTCAATGGTGAATAGTCTGGTTTGATACCATTGAGAATATTGGAAACATTCATCTTTTATATGGTTTGAATGTTTCTATTATACACCTGACAGTTTTGCTATATACACCATGCGCTTTTTACTTCAAAGATGCATATGTTGCAGTGGCTCAATAAACTGTAATAGTGATGGGTCGTTTCCCCCTTCTGATCTTCTACCTATTGTACTTTTATTTACTATGTACCGCAGTAAAAGGAAGTTAACCCTTCCACATTCTATCCAAAACTAAGAAAAAAAAGTTTTGAATAAATATACTGTACACCTTAAAGCGGAACTTTACCCATAACAACTTGATAAAAAATAATGTTCTTTAGCAAGGACAAAAATGATGCTACCGATATTATTATGTGCTGCAAATTTCCTCCAGCATTGCTCCTGTTTCTTCTTGGTGGAGGCTGCCATTGCTGAAGCGAAAAGCCCCTGAACAGCAGTAAATCATAAAGTGGAACTATAACCATCGATTTAACGTTTCAAAAAATAGTTGAATTGCTGGAATGCCAGGATTGCTAACTGTCACATCTGCTTGTGTCCTCAACCAAACTGTCAAAACCATCAAATGGCTGACCACTTGTTCAGCACCATGGCAGTTGCAAATCAAACAAAAGCAGCTTCCTGGGCTGTAAAGGATAGGAGGGTTTAATTCCACTTTAAGGCTGTCAGCAGACTGGCCTCAACAAATTCAGCAGTGCCTAAAAATGGAGGGCAACTGAGCATGTGCAGAGCAGGGAGAGACAGTCTATTACTGGATTTTAAACAATATAGGCACTTATTTTAACAATTTACATAGTTATATCTGCAAATGGTGCCAGCCTGAAGTGATCCAGCAGGACTTAAAATTCTGACTAAAGTTCCACTTTAACTGCTTCCCGCCTACCGTATAGTAAAATGACGGACAGGTGGGAGCACTCTCGTTCTGGGAGGAAGTCATATGATATCCTCCCATTATTGCCGCACACGCGCACCCCGTGGTGACACGTGTTCCTCGGACACAACGCATCACCGATCACGGTAAAGAGCCTATGACATAGGCTCTTTACCATGTGATCAGCTGTGTCCAATCTCAGGTGATCACAGTGTAAACGGGAAATGCCGGTTATTGTCACTTCTCTCCTCAAGCTGACAGCACATGAGGAGAGGAGAGTCGGCAAGCTGTATTCTTCAGCAGGGACATCTTCACTGACAATCAGGGCAATTATCATCAGTGTCCTCATTATCAGTGTAACCCAAACAGTGCCCACCAGTTTTGCCAATCAGTGCCCACCAGTCCTGCCAATCAGTGTCCACCAGTTATGCCTTTCAGTGCCCACCAGTGCCTCCTCCTCAGTGCTGCCTATCATTGCCCATCAGTGTCTATCAGTGTTGCCCATCAGTGCTGCCTACCAGTGCCACCTAACAGTGCATATCATTGCCACCTATCTATGCCACCTATCAGTGTCCAAAAATGCTGCCCATCAGTGCCGCTTATCAGTGCCCATCAATGCCTCTTATCAGTGCCCATCCTTGCCTATACGTGCTGCCTATCAGTGCCACCTAACAGTGCATATCATTGCCACCTATCTATGCCACCTATCAGTGTCCATAAATGTTGCCCATCAGTGCCCATCAGTGTTGCATATAAGTACCTCCTCATTTTTCCAAATTTTCTGTCTTTTTTTTGTTTGTTTGCCACCAGTGGTCACCCAGTGGTGATAAATTGCCACCAAAAGAAAGCTTTATCTGTCTCAAAAAAGTAATAATAATTGTGTTTGGGTACAGCGTTGCATGACTGTGCAATTGTCATTCAGAGTGCAACAGCGCTGCAAATTGGCCTGGGCAGCAAGGTGGTGAAAATGTCCTGTAGGCAAGTGTTTAAAGCATAACTAAACCCATCGATTTACATTTTCAAAAAACAGTTACATTTCCAGCACGTGCCAGAATGTAACTGTCAAATTGGTTGTGCTCTCAATAGAACTGTCGAACCATCCAATGGCTGGTGTTATAACTGATCACATGTGCAGCATCATGGCAATCGAAGCTCAAACAGAGGCCAAGATGGCATCTTCCTTGGGTGAAAACGATAGGGGGGTTTAGTTCCACTTTAATGATCTGCTCACTTCCCTCACGTGGCAGTAGTCAGACCTGGAGATCAGACACTACATTCTGCATACCTCCCAACATTTTGACATGGGAATGAGGGACACCTATTAGCAAACGTATATAGGCCTGGGACACACCCCCTGCCACACCCCCTTAAAGGAGAATTAACCAAAAAACAATGTTAATTAAATCCACATGGGCTTATTTTACCACTACTATTCCTTTATATTGGCTTTTAAAATGTACAAATGCAGCAATTTCGAATTTGGATGAAAGGTTTAGCACTGGGAAACACTTTTTGAAAGATAAAAAGTGAATTTTATATACAACTATAAAGATCAGACCAAAATGAGGGACAAATAAGGAGGAAAGAGGGACAGAGGGACATTGCTCCAAGTCAGGGACAGTGCCTCGAAATCAGGGACAGTTGGGAGCTATGCATCCTGGGAGTCAAGAGAGAGGGTCACATGCTCACCCAAATAACAGATGAATGGAGTGGTGGGGTGGCATGGGGACCCTAGGCATCAGTGGGAGGGAAGTTGGGCTTTTGAGGACTTTGCCCTGTCAAGGTTCTCTTTAAATCAAAAGGGCAGTTTTTGGGTCATTTTAAAAACAGTCAAAATAAGGAGAATTAATGACATTCTGGTACAGCTTGCACAATCCCGATCTCTCATTATAAAGAAACAGCACACATACAAGAAAATCAGGCAAGCCACCTTTTCATAAAGGTAACATTACCTCGGCATCTGTAAGACATAAATTACTTAAATTTTCTCAGATGTAAAAAGAATTCCTTTAGATCATCTTCTCTGCAGAATGTCTCAAAACGAAGAAGGAATTATATAAAAAAAAAAAAAAGAGATGCACATTGCAAAGAATTTTAACAAAACACATTGCTGAATGTCAGACATAACATTAAAAATTCCATAAGCATCTCAACATTGCACCTTCAATAAAAAAACACCATATTTTACAAACGTATAGTTATAAGATCTATTATCGGGGCCCGGAGACTGACATTTTCAAATGAAGTGCTCCACTTTCTGAAATTCATTACAAAAAACCTTGTGCATTTAGTCAAAATTAATGAACCCCATGTGTCTGCCAAATGTTATCATCAACTAAAAAGATGCAATCTTAAGATTTTATTTGACATTCATTCCCTGCCATCTCCGTCTTTTGTGTCATGAAGGCAAAGTGATTCCTAGACAAAACTAAGTATGTCAGCTCGAGTTGATCATTTTGAAAGGAACGTGGTATTAGCACAAAAAAAAGTTAACACCTACGCTGCTGTACAAGATTGGAACAATGCATACTGTAAACTTGTAGGTGCGATATTATAAAGAACTGGAGTTTTATTTATTAAAATCTGTCTCTGGGCAAAAAAATGGAAAACCCTTCTTTCCCTTTTTACCCACCTCACTACCACCCAATCAAATAAAAAAATTAAAATCCTAAATCTCTTAGGAATCCTAAATATACTCTCACGTCATGAAAGACAGAAGTTGTCAGACAAACCTGATTTCTTTTTATGAGGAGGTAAGTAAAACCTTGGACAGAGGGGTGGCTGTGGACGTTGTATACTTGGATTTTGCAAAAGCGTTCGATACAGTTCCGCACACACAGCTCATGTGTAGGGTAAAGTCTACAGGTTTGGAAATATCGGTTTGTAAATGGATAGAAAACTGTCTGAAAGACAGAATTCAGAGAGTAGTGGTTAATGATTCTTATGCCCCGTACACACGGTCAGAAATTCCGACGGAAAATGTCCGATCGGACCATGTTGTCTGAAAATCCGGCCGTGTGTGGGCTCCATCGGACTTTTGAATTTGAGATCCTGCTCTCAAATTTTCCGACAACAAAATCCGATCAGACTGTTTCCGATCGTGTGTAGAGAATTCCGACGGACAAAGTGCCACGCATGCTCAGATCAAATTACAAGACCAAAGCTATTGGCTACTAGCCTCTACATAGTTCCGTCGTACGCAACGAACGTCACCACGTTCAGAATGATCGGATTTTCCGACAACTTTGTCCGACCGTGTGTATGCAACACCAGTGTCGGACAAAATCCATCGAAAAAAATTCAGACGGAATTTCCCGGGGGGCATTACTCTGAATAGTCTAAGGTTATCAGTGGTGTACCCCAAGGTTCAGTGCTGGGACCCTTACTTTTTAATATCTTTATAAATGATATTGGGTCTAGGATCAAAAGTAACATTTCTGTCTTTGCAGATGACACCGAGCTATGGAGTGGAATAACGTCCTTACAGGATGTCTCCAATTTACAAGCCGACCTCACTTCTCTGTCTAATTGGGCGACTATGGGACAGATGAGGTTTAATATTGATAAATGTAAAGTTATGCACTTGGGGGCTAAGAATATAAATGCATCATACATGCTAGGGGGAGTACAACTGGGGGGATCCGTAGTGGAGAAGGATCTGGGTTTTTTTTGGTAGATCATAAGCTCAATAATAACATGCAATGCCAAGCTGCGGTTTCCAAAGAGAGCAAAGTCCTTTCTTGTATTAAGAGAGGTATGGACTCCAGAGAAAGAGATATAATTTTGCCCCATGTTCAAATCATTAGTAAGACCTCATCTGGAATATGCAGTTCAGTTTTGGGCACCAGTTCTCAAAAAGGATATCGGGGAACTGGAGAAAGTGCAAAGAAGGGCAACCAAACTGATAAGAGGCATGGAGGAGCTCAGTTATGAGGAAAGATTAGAGGAACTGAATGTATTCACTCTTGATAAGAGAAGATTAAGAGGGGATATGATCAACATGTACAAATATATAAGGGGTCCATATAGTGAACTTGGTGTTGACTTATTCACTTTACAGTCAACAAAGAGGACAAGGGGGCACTCTTTACATCTAGAGGAAAAGAGATTTCATCTCCAAATACAGAAAGGTTTCTTCACAGTAAGAGCTGTGAAATTGTGGAATAGACTCCCTGCAGAGGTGGTTCTGGTCAGCTCAGTAGATTGCTTTAAGAAAGGCCTGGATTATTTCCTAAATGTACATAATATAACTGGGTACTAACATTTATAGGTAAAGTTGATCCAGGGAAAATCCGATTGCCTCTCGGGGGATCAGGATGAATTTTTTCCCCTGCTTTAGCAAATTGGATCATGCTCTGCTGGGGTTTTTCGCCTTCCTCTGGATCAACTGTGGGTATAGAATTGGGTATATGGGATTGTATGTTTTTTTTTTTTTTGTGGCTGAACTGGATGGACTTGTGTCTTTTTTTTACCTGACTAACTATGTAACTATGTAACTATGTTACCAGCGGCGGCCGGTCCATAAGGGACACAGGGGTGCCGCCCCCCTAATCTCCATGAACTGCCTACTAATATCCATGTGGGGCGCAAACTCATTGGATTCTATGAGGTTTTTTTAAGCACATGATTAGAGCCTGAGGTACTAATTGGCTTGAAAAAGGTTGGGCTCACCCACTCACTTGTGACATTAGCGAATCAATATTTGCTATTGTCTTCCGACTTCTCCTCCCCACCAACCAGCACAGGAGGCGGATCCTAAAGGATATGTAAAGGTTTGTTTAAAAAAAAAAAAAACAACATGTCATACTTACCTTCTCTGTGCAGTTGGTTTTGCACAGAGTGGCCCTGATCCTCCTCTGCTGGGGTCCATCAGTGGCGTTCCTGGCTCCTCCTCTTCTCGAGTGCCCTGTTGGAGAGCCGCTCTGACACAGACAGCAGTCATTGGATTTGATTGACAGAAGCCAATGGCTGCGCTGCTATCAATCTATCCAATCAGGATCCGAGATCTGGAGCTGGTGTGCTCATCCCTGTTGCTGGAAAGACCAGGTTCAGGTATGTAAAAGGGGGGCTATGGGCATGGGCACAGAACTTTTTTCAGGGGGGGGCATCATTTTAGGGTCACCCATGCACCGCACCTTTTCGACAATGTCATTATCACATCATCATGGTCAGAGACTGCAGACATAGTACAGTCCCTAGGATAAGTAATGGATAATGGCCAACAGGCCCTCTTACCTGTTCCCGGGGGCGACTCTGGTCAGTAGTGTAGCATGTCTGTACCCTGGTAGTGGCTCAGTCTCTCTCTCTCTGGTGGCGCTGGGCAGTGTGGCTCTCTCTGGCTTCCGCCCAGCACACTCCCCATTCTTTGTCCTGTAGTGCTCTCTCCCTCAGCTTTTTTCCAGGCTGCAGTCTCTCAATCTCTCTCTGGATCGAGCTGTAGCCTCCTCCCTGTGGAAAATGCGGCCGCCAATCTTTGGGACTACATGTCCCATGATGCTCTCCTCTCCTAGTCTCCTTTGATTGGCCCTCAGTTATGGCCAATAGGGAAAGAAAACAGAGCGGGCAGGAAGCTGGGCGGGGAACCTGGAGGAGAGCCTGACAGGAGAAACCGGGGGAGAGCGGGAGAAACCTCTGATAGCCCTGCAGCTTGCCTTTCTCCTGTCACAGCGCTGTCGAGTTCTCTGCTGGACTGAGCAGGGAAAAGAGCCCGAATTCACACTACACTGATGGAGGGGGGCTTGACAGCACCTTGATGGTGTCACCCCACTGGCAGGTGGCACCCGTGTGCGGGCTGTCCCCACCCTGATAGCGACAAAACTGTGCTGAATTTAAGATCTGATTCCAGGGGGGGGGCACTTGACCCCCCTTGCCCCTACCTGCGGACGCCCATGGCTATGGTGGGCTGTTGCATCACAGGAGGTTTTTAGAATGCATTAAGGTTAAAAACCTTGAGGGTTTACAACTGTCTGCAGCAATTTAGAAATCGGATGAAAGGTGTAGCACGGGGGGTACCCCTTTTGAAAGATAAAAAGGTGCATTTTATATACAACTATATAGATCAGGCCAAAATGAGGGACAAGTGAGGGGGGAAGAGGGACAGAGGGACATTGCTCCAAATCAGAGACAGTCCCTCGAAATCAGGGACAGTTGGGAGCTATGCTTTAAGTCACATTTAGATACTCACATGGCTTGAATTTAAAAAAGAAGAAGGAATAATAATATACTATTGGACGCAGAGCTGCATACATTTGGTTCTTTTATATCTGCTTTCGGTTCAACTTAAGTAGATAAAACGATTAATTGGCAGTATTTATTGATCTCAGTACCTTCTCAGTTTAACACAAAGTCCTCTTTTTTTGTTAAAATTCTGAATTAATTAGCTCTTTATGTTATCTTCACATATTTTACTGACGCAGCACGAAAAATATATTTTTTTTTTTCTTTTCCAATGGTCCTAAAGTCCTAAAAAATATGAATAAATCAGAAAGAATGTTAAATTGAGCTTAAGGCTGAATCTGCATGCGGTATTCTTGTTAGGACCCATTAAGGCTTATTACAAACACCCCTCTCCGTATTGCAGTAATAAGTCTCATTCTTTGCTGTGGCCGGAGCAGAGATAGGAGCGCGCGGCCATTAGGCAGTTACCAGTACACGCTTCTGCACATCTATTGGGCCTGTAAAACATTTTATAGATACATTGTATCAGTGGAATCACTACCCCAGAGATCACCAGAACTATTAAACTCATCTAGTGGCGTAATGGAAGGTCGTTATTACTCATAAAATATCCCAACTTCTTGCTTGGCTGTAGGTTTACACTGGCTGCAGGAATTAATAACCTTGGACTTCTAATTTCAGAGTGCATTTAGAGCGATGCTCATTGCGTTGTGTTAATAATTAAATGGAGAATTAGAGTGGCCAGAAAAATAATAACCTGTGTGAGGGTAACGAGCAAAAAAACATTTAAAAATAAGCTGACTGTGTAGCTTAGACAATACAGATTTTTAATTTCTATGGTTTAAGGACAGCTTTATTCAAGATAAAAACTTTCCATATAAAGTATTAAACCCTTAAATTAATTTTTTTTTTTTTTTAGCTTAACACAACGAACATAATAAATTAAAAATTTCCCAGTAAACTTGGTTTCTATTGTTTAAGGACAGCTTTATTCAAGCTAAAAACTTTACATATGAAGTAATATTAAACCCTCAAATTAAATATTTTTTTTATTTTTTTTAGTTTAACACAACGAACATAATAAATTAAAAATGTCCCAGTAAACTTGATTTCTATGGTTTAAGGACAGCTTTTAATTCAAGATAAAAACTTTCCATATAAAGTATTATTAAACCCTTAAATTAAGTATCGCAGTGCATTGCTGGCTGATGATTGGCCAAGCATGCACTGTGACCCGCATGCTTGGCCAATCACAGCGCCGACAGCGAGGAGAGCCATAATTCGCCACAGGCAGTGGCCAATTATAGCTATGGGGGTTTAGTACACCCCCCACACTATATAAGGCTGCCTGCGCGGCGGCCTTGTGTAGTGTGTTGCGGCGTTCATAGAGAGAAGGATAGGCAGGGAAAGTGTCTTGATTTCTTGTGATTGAACCTAGCGCAGTTACAGTGGGTGTATTGTGCACAGGGGCGGACTGACAACTCATGGGGCCCCCGGGCAATAGGAGATTATGGGGCCCCCAGGCAATCAGAGATTATGGGGCCACACAGTATACAATCACATAGTATACACATACATGTACACACAGTATACACAGACATGTTTCTATTGGCTGAGAAGGTACTGGAGAGGTGGGGCAGCTATAATCTCGGGATTTTTTTGTCGAAAAGGATGTCGGTAAGGGACATTTCAGAAACTGATGTAAAAAAAAAACACATATGCCCCGTACACCCGGAAAATGTCCTATCGGACCATGTTGTCGGAAAATCCGACCGTGTGTGGGCTCCATCAGACTTTGAGATCCTGCTCTCAAATTTTGCGACAACAAAATCCGATCTGACTTTTTCTGATCGTGTGTAGCGAATTCCGACGGACAAAGTGCCACGCATGCTCAGATCAAATTACGAGACCAAAGCTATTGGCTACTAGCCTCTACGTAGTTCCGTCAACGAATGTCACCACGTTCACAATGATCGGATTTTCCGACAACTTTGTCCGACCGTGTGTATGCAACACCAGTGTCGGACAAAATCCGTCGGAAAAAATCCGACGGATTTTGTGGTCAGAATTTCCGACCGTGTGTATGAGGCATTACTGTCCCTGGTTTTACTGAGGCTGGCAACCCTGATGGGGCCCCCTAGTGGCCCGGGGCCCTCGGGCAGATTCCGAGTGGCCAAATGGTCAGTCTGCCCCTGATTGTGCCCCCTGCACAGTATACACCTGAAGCTACCCCCAATCACTGTAGTTGTTCTATTGCTATACCACAGGCAGTTAAAGTGGGTGTATTGTGCCCCCTGCACAGTATACACCTGAAGCAACCCCCAATTCCTTTTTTTAATTTGGGTACAGGGTTTCCCTTAATATCCGTACAAGACCCAAAGGTGCTGGTAATGGGCAGGGGGGGGGGGGGCTACCCATGCCATTTTCTCAATGATTTTCATCCATATTGCCGGAACCAGACATTACATTAAAACCGCAAGCAGTTTTAAATGACTTTTTTTCCGTTAGAAATGTCATTTTGTGCAGGGACAGTTCTAAGCACGGGAAACATGCACCACTTCACAGGCATACTATAGACACCCCCCAGGCACGATATTTAAAGGAATATTTCACTTTTTTTTTCACTTTAAGCGTCATTCAAATCAGTGCTCCCGAAAAAACTGACGTTTTTAAAAAAAATTATTTGCATTGATACATGTCCCCTGGGCAGGACCCAGGTCCCCAAACCATTTTTAGGACAATAACATGCATATTAGCTTTTAAAATGAGCACTTTTGATTTTGAACGTTCGAATCCCATAGACTTTAATGGGGTTCTAAAGTTTGCGCAATTTTTCCATCTGTTCGCAGGTTCTGGTGCGAACCGAACCGGGAGGTGTTCGGCCCATCCCTAATCCCAACCTACTCCCTCTAACTCCTGGTCTCCAAACTAGCTACCTTCCTCCCACCCTCCAGTATGGTCCCCTCTCCCATTCAGGGCCAGCCCCCTCACTGCATTGTCAGTAATGAATGAGAAATTGACTTCAGTAGTTATCTTATGATGCAGTTTAAGTGTAATGCCGTGTACACACGAGCGGAATTTCCATTGGAAAAATCTTGGATGGTTTTTCCGACGGAATTCCACTCAAGCTTGTCTTGCATACACATGATCACACAAAAGTTTGCTGAACTTTGGACCGTCAAGAACACGGTGACGTACAACACTACGACGACCCAAGAAAATGAAGATCAATGCTTCCGAGCATGCATTGAATTGTTACAGACGATCAGAATTTCCGATCGGAACTTTTTTTCGACCGAAAAATAGAGAAAAAATTGAGAGCATGCTCTCAATCTTTTGCTGGCAGGAATTCCGCTAGCAAAAGTCAGATGGAGCATACACACGGTCACATTTTCCGACCAAAAGCTCTTATCTGTCTTTTGCTGGCCGAATTTCCGATCGTGTGTACACGGCATAACACTCTTTTTTCATTATTATTTGAAATAAACTGAAATTTTTTTTTTTAGGATTTTATCCGAATAATCGATTAATCAAAACAATAATCGGCCAACTAATCGATTTTGAAAATAATTTATTATAGCAAAAAGTAAAAAATATATATTTTTTAAAATTGTTGCTCTTTTTTTTGATTATAGCGCAAAAAAAACCTGCAGAAGTGATCAAATACCATCAAAAGAAAGCTCAATTTGTAGGAAAAAAAGGACGTCAATTTTGTTTAGGTCCAACGTTGCACGACCGTGCAGTTGTCAGTTAAAGCGACGCAGTGCCGTATTGCAAAAGATGGCCTGGTCATTAAGGTGGCAAATCCTTCCGGTCCTTAAGGCTGCATTCACTCTTGAGCGTTTTGTCGCCCTAAGCCTGAAGCTACAAAACGCTTGAGGGGAAAAAATACATTATTCTCTATGGAGATGGTTCACATCTCCACTCCATGTCACCTGAAGCCGAACGCCTGAAGCTCAAACAAGTTTCGGACTCTGCGCGAATCGGACAGATTTGGGTGTTTGTATCCCCATAGAAACTAATGGAAACGCTCGATTCAAGCGACTAGCGCAACAACGAGCGTTTCTATGGGCGTTTTGTCACTGCATCTGCTCTCAGGAAGCAGTTGAACAAAATCTAAAAACATAGCAACAAATGATGACAGTGATGATCATTTTTCCTATTGGCTATCAAGAAAAACGTCGAAGTTGAAAAACGCCTGACAACGCCGTATGCAAATGTGCAAAAACGACCGTATTCGCACGCCAAAACGCCGGTAAAAACGCTGGTTAAAACGCTTGTTCCGCTACGCTCAGGTGTGAATGCAGCCTAAAGGGGTTGTCAGTGGGAGGAATAGTGCCTCATCACTGGTGTCAGTGGGAGGAATAGTGCCCCATCACTGGTGTCAGTGGGAGGAATAGTGCCCCATCACTGGTGTCAGTGGGAGGAATAGTGCCTCATCACTGGTGTCAGTGGGAGGAATAGTGCCCCATCACTGGTGTCAGTGGGAGGAATAGTGTCCCATCACTGGTGTCAGTGGGAGGAATAGTGCCTCATCACTGGTGTCAGTGGGAGGAATAGTGCCCCCTCATTGGTGTTTCTCGTGGAATAGTACCACATCATTGCTGTTCCTGGGAGGAATGGTGCCCCATTATTCGTGTTCCTGGGAGCAGCCATTGGCTCCTGCTGCTGTCAATCAAATCCAATGACGCAGGCGCTGTGGGTGGGGCCGAGTCCTGCATTCGGCCTCTATGGACGCCAAATGTGGACTCGGGAGTGCGCACGCAAGGTAACCCCCTCGGCAGAGCGCTTCTCCAAGGGGTTTATCTAATGCGGGGAGGAGCCGCAAGAGTCGCAGAGGGACCCCACAAAGAGATTTTCGGGGGCCACTCTGTGCAAAACGAGCTGCACAGTTGAGGTAAGTATGACATGTTTGTTATTTAAAAACAAATAAAAAATTATACTTTAGTATCACTTTAAGTGGTTAACAAGGTGAGCTGCTAAGCCAAGTTCATGAGCTGTGCATGAAAAGCCTGAGCCGCAGCAAATGGTCAGATCCAAGCCAGATTCCAACACCCAGAAATGAACCGCGAATAACATTCTTGCACGTATAGTACAAACATTTTATATATTTAAATATTTTTTTAACTTGCAATCTCAGAAGGGCTGCAGACGGCACATTTACTGGATGCCACCGTCTTTCATGTGACACTTGCTTTGGTAGCAGTTTAATTGCTGCCTGGTATTTTAACACGACTGCTATTTGCTTTTGCCGCTGCGGGATAAAAGGCTGCTAATCTGACGGTACAGAGAGATCCTTGTCAGCAGTTCACAAGGAAGACAAAACGCATCTCTCTGTGCAACATTGATGATAGGGTGGAGAACAGGTGTAGCACGCTTTCAACATGTCACACAACACCGGAGGAAAACACGATACACAAAGGGTGCAAACGGCGATGTCAGTTCCTTCGCCAAACTGATAAAAGAATTTCATCTTTTAAGAAAAGTGGGACTGAAATAAACCCCCCAGTGTTTTATTGGAGATGACAGGGATACAGAGGTGATAATTCCTTTTGATTCTAGAACAAACTATTCGCAGACCTTGAATCACACATGTGATTTTAAGTTGCCATCGATGTGTGAGATGTAATCAGAAAACAAGGAGTAAACCGAATGAGATATTAGTGATATTTAGTAGCAGATGGTGAACTGAACGTGGTTAACGCCTCTTCAATGGCCTTATGAATGGCCTCCGCAAACAATATTCATGGTTAGTTAGAGTCAATTAAAAGTTGTACCAGAAATCCCCCCCCTTTTCATCCCTCCTCCTCCCTTCTCCTCCTCCCTTCCCCTTTACAGTAAAACCTTGGATTGCGAGCATAATTCAATCCAGAAACATGCTTGTAATCCAAAGCGAATTTCCCCATAAGAAATAATGGAAACTCAAATGATTCGTTCCACAACCATTTATTCATAGGTCCTTCAGTTTATATTCCATATAAAAAGATTATAACAATGTGACGAGGTTGTGTAACCATAAAATGTCCATCTACACATGGAAGCCTCCACAAGGGGATTTGAAGCAAAATTCAGCAGGAGCTACAGAGTATAAAAGAGAAGAGAGGCGCCTCTAATGCCTTGTACACTGGTCAGACATTCCGGCCACAAAATCCGTCAGATTTTTTCTGACGGATTTTGGCCGAAAATTGTCTTGCATATACACGGTCGCACAAAGTTGTTGGAAAATCTGATCGTTCGGAACGAGGTGACGTACAACACGTACGATGGGACTGCGTAGAGGCCAGTAGCCAATAGCTTTCGTCTCCAAATTTCTTCTGAGTATGCGTGAAAAGTCCGATCAGATTTTGTTGTCGGAAAATTTTAGATCCAGCTCTCAAACTTTTTCCGTCGGAAAAAGTCTGATAGAGCTGATAGATAGAGCCCACACACGATCGGATTTTCCGACAACATAATCCAATCTGACTTTTTCCGTCTGAAATTCCGACCGTGCGTACGGGGCATTAGTGTAGCATTATGTTGGTAAATGTTGTACCTTCATTGAATGTACCCATATTGCTACACTTAGAGGCTCCTCTCTTCTCTTGTATACTCAGTTGTGACATGACGCTACTTGTATATCAAGACATCGCTTGTATATCAAGTCAAACTTTATTAAAAAATGTTGCTTGTCTTGCAAAACGCTCTTAAACCAAGTTACTCTAAAACCAAGGTTTTACTGTATTTATTATTTTTTCTTATCCTTCCAACTTAATTCCCCCTTTTTGCTTTCCCATTTCAAAATCCCTTTTCACAATTTTATGCCTCCCCACCCCCTTTCTTTTCTCTCTCCCCCCTTTCACTTTACCTTATCCCTTCCCTTATCATTTTTTCTTTGTCTTTTCCTTTCCTCCCCCTCCCTTTTTTCCCTTCCCCCTTTCACCACTCCCCTTGTAGTGGCCTCATCCATTTTTTCTTTTTCCTTTTTCTTCTCACTCCCCACAGTTATTCACGTGGTTTGTGGTGTTGTGGTTTGCGGTTTATTTCACAGTTGACCAGTTGTGGTTGTTTTCACTGTTCTTCGTTGATCATCATGATCACTGCCAGCCCCCTTCTCACTTGGCACCCCTCACTTACCCATTTCATTTTGGTTCCACTGTCACTACTTCCCTCAATTTCTTCACCAATTTTTCCCCTATTGCTTTCCTCCCCCTTCCCTCCGTCCTTCACATGTTCCAACCCATGGCTTACCCACTCCATGCATTTTATGTTATCCAGTAGATATGTGCGATTAGTTTCGTACGAATTTCCAGAGATTCGTACATTCGGGAGGATCCAAAATACAAATTTTTATGCATACGAATTTTGAACGAAATACAAAATTTCGTTTACGAACTTTGGATCCAAATTCCGTTACAACAGAATCAGACAGAATGTTTGTTAACCACTTCAGCCCCGGACCAATTGGCAGCCAAAGGACCAGGCCCCTTTTTGTGATTCGGCACTGCGTTGCTTTAACTGACAATTGCGCGGTCGTGCGACGTGGCTCCCAAACAAAATTGGCGTCCTTTTTTTCCCACAAATAGAGCTTTCTTTTGGTGGTATTTGATCGCCCCTGCGGTTTTTATTTTTTGCGCTATAAACAAAAATGGAACAACCATTTTGAAAAAAATGCAATATTTTTTACTTTTTGCTATAATAAATATCCCCCAAAAATATATAAAAAAACATTTTTTTCCTCAGTTTAGGCCGATACGTATTCTTCTACATATTTTTGGTTAAAAAAAATCGCAATTAGCGATTATTGATTGGTTTGCGCAAAAGTTATAGCGTTTACAAAATAGGGGATAGTTTTATAGCATTTTTATTAATATTTATTTTTTTTACTAATAATGGCGGCGATCAGCGATTTTTATTGTGACTGCGACATTATGGTGGACACATCGGATATTTTTTACACATTTTTGGGACCATTGTCATTTATACAGCAATCAATGATATTTAAATGCATTGATTCCTGTATAAATGACACTGGCAGTGAAAAAGTTAACGAAAATTCGAATTCATTTTAATATGAAACCGAACGGAACGAAACAAAACAAATTTATTGATGGCGCACATGTATATTATCCAGATTCCAGCCCTTCGAATTTTAGTCCCCCCCCCCCCCGGTCGCCGTGGGAGACTTCCTACTGGCAACGCCTTGTGTCTCGTGTATGCTGGGATTCGGGTAAGCGGTCAGCTACCTGTCCCCATATAACAGTTGTATACTGTTCAAATTTATATATTGTTTAACCATTGTCTTCTCCTGTATGTGATTAAATGCATTGTTTTTTGATCATGTGCTAATTAAATTGCAGATATTTTTCTAATGAAGCGGCTCAGTCCGCAAAACTAGTAGAAATACTGTCCGTGACCAACTATCCCGCTGTGATTTTCTTCATCAGGGGAGCATTATCTTGGTGATACACATGGGCCGCCACCTATTTTTTGTTCATCATTGATATTTTTGTCACGTATTGTGCATCAATAAACTTTTGTATATCTTTTTACATGATTGTTTCTATATCTGAACCTACCTTTATTGTACTGTACCGAGATAGTCCAACTGCCCCTTAGTTCTCTGGTGAACGCCTCTTCAATGTCAGGGATCTTAACCACTTCAATACCCGCCACCTCCATCCCCTTCCTGCCCAGGCCAATTGTCAGCTTTCAGTGATGTCGCACTTGGCAATGACGATCATGCAGTACTGTATCCAAATACATTTTTTATAAATAGAGCTTTCTTTTGGTGGTATCGTCATTGTTTTTTTAATATTTTTGCTAAACAAATGAAAAAAAGACTGAAAATGTTGAAGAAAAAAAAAGTTTTTCTTTGTTTCTCTTATAAATTTTTGTAAAAAAGTAAGTTTTCTCCTTCACTGACAGGCACTAATGAGGCTGCACTGATGGGCACTAATAAGAAGGCACTAATATGCAGCACTGATGGGCACTGATAGGCAGCAATGATAGGCACTGATAGGCAGCAATGATGGGCACCAATAAGCAACACTGATGGGCACTGATGGATGGCACTAATGGGCAATACTGATGGGCACTGATAGATGGCACTGATAGGCAACACCGATGAGGAGGCACTGACAGGCATCACTGATTGGCATCACAGGTGGGCACTTGTGGGCAATGCTGATGGGGCTGCACTGATAATTACTGCACTGATTACCAGTGCAGACCCCACCCTGTCAGGAGAGCTGCTTATCGGCACATCACACTACTGATAGCCACGCTGTGCACCCCTCCCCCCGGGGGCGCGCACAAGCGGCTTGTTCTGCTGGACATCATATAACATCCAGTCAGGACAGTAGAGCCACCATCCGGCCGTCATTTTGCTATAGGCCAGGCGGGATGTGGTTAAAGAACAAAAACTGGAATCTGTGGTCTTCCAGTCCTGTCGATGTAGACTGCCATGCAAGCTTGTAGCATGGTGACTTAAAAGTAGAAGTTCCCCTCCTCTTCAACTTTTGGCTGTTTTTTTTGGGGGGGGGGGTACCTGGTTTTGACAGGTATCTTGCTCTCACTTCCACCCAGATGGCCTAGGCAATCCGATCGGGAAGTCCCCCCCCCCCTCTCCCTTTGCCCACAGCCTTTTGGGAAACATCACAGGTCCCAGAAGACTGCAAGACCATTCACAAAGCGACGAGTGTTTGAGTCCACGAGGAGTCACTGCTGGCTTCACATACTAAACATGCTGGTGCCGGGGACCAGAAGGCTGCAAGACCATTCACAAAGCACACAGCAGATGGGAGTCCACAAGGAATCATTTCCGGCTTCCCATACTAAATCTACTGGTGCTGGGGACCACAAGACCACCAATTAACTGACCCATTGTTGGCCAATGATTATTATTTGACAGCCAGTGACCTCATACCTGTGCTCAAGCGGAGTGAGTTATGGGGTGTATAGTCCTTCTAGAATCTGCTGCTATACATTCCCGTACCCTAAGACTACAAATCCCAGGGACCCTTGCAGTGGCCTGAAGGTTGCTGGGAGGGATGATAAAAGGAGCTTGGGAAAAGGAGCTTGGGAAGGCCGGGCGCGCTCTCTTCCTCCTGGGCCTGATGTAAGACAGACCTCTCTGTGTGACAGAGAGAGAGGTCGCGGTCTACCATGCGGAACATTACTTCCACCACGAGGCCTGAGAGGCCGAGTCCTGTTACCCACTGATGGACATCCTGTTACTAGCATCATCTACAGAGCCTACCCATTGGTGCAGATGTGTGGTCAAAGTCGCTACAGAAAACCGAGACAGAGGAGCCGCTGCCGGAGGGTCACCATCCATGTTCCTGTCCAGAAGAAGGCAAAACTATTTGGGTCGTGGTGAGAGAGCAGGCTGCTCAACCTTTATTTCTCCACTATCACCATTACAGAACACAGTGCGCACACATCTTTAACCAAGAACACTTTACTGAATTGCTGGAACACTGTACTGAGAAGCCTTAGGCCTACACTACTCGGAATCTATTGTTTCATCTGCCACCAAACGGATTACAATTAACAAGCTCCAACTAGCTAGCAAAGAATAACAGGTCTACCACGTGGAACTCTACTGCCATCACTTATAGGAAGCCTGTATACACACACACACATATATATATATATATATATATATATATATATATACAGTGGTGTGAAAAAGTTTGCCCCCTTCCTCATTTCCTGTTCCTTTGCATGTTTGTCACACTTAAGTGTTTCGGAACATCAAACCAATTTAAACAATAGTCAAGGACAGCACAAGTAAACACAAAATGCAATTTGTAAATGAAGGTGTTTATTATTAAAGGTGAAAAAAAATCCAAACCATCATGGCCCTGTGTGAAAAAGTGATTGCCCCGCTTGTTAAAACATACTATAACTGTGGTTGTCCACACCTGAGTTCAATTTCTCTAGCCACACCCAGGCCTGATTATTGCCACACCTGTTCACAATCAAGGCATCACTTAAATAGGAGCTGCTTGACACAGTAAGGTCCACCAGAAGATCCTTAAAAGCTACACATCATGCCGAGACCCAAAGAAATTCAGGAACAATTGAGAAAGAAAGTAATTGAGATCATCAGTCTGGAAAGGGATATAAAGCCATTTCCAAAGCTTTGGGAATCCAGCGAACCACAGTGAGAGCCATTATCCACAAATGGCGAAGACATGGAACAGTGGTGAACCTTCCCAGGAGTGGCCGGCCGCCCAAAATTACCCCAAGAGCGCAGCGACGACTCATCCAAGAGGTCACAAAAGACCCCACAACAACGTCCAAGGAACTGCAGGCCTCACTTGCCTCAGTTAAGGTCAGCGTTCATGCCTCCACCATCAGGAAAAGACTGGGCAAAAATGGCCTGCATGGCAGAGTTCCAAGGAGAAAACCACTGCTGAGCAAAAATAACATCAAAGCTCGTCTCAATTTCTCCACAACACATCTTGATGATCCCCAAGACTTTTGGGACAACATTCTGTGGACCGATGAGACAAAAGTGGAACTCTTTGGAAGGTGTGTGTCCAAGTATATCTGGCGTAGAAGGAACACTGCATTTCAGAAAAAGAACATTATACCAACAGTAAAATATGGTGGTGGTAGTGTGATGGTCTGGGGCTGTTTTGCTGCTTCAGGACCTGGAAGACTTGCCGTGATAAAAGGAACTATGAATTCTGCTGTCTACCAAGAGATCCTGAAGGAGAATGTCCGACCATCTGTTCGTGTACTCAAGCTGAAACGAACTTGGGTTCTGCAGCAGGACAATGATCCTAAACACACCAGCAAGTCCACCACCGAATGGCTGAAGAAAAACAAAATGAAGACTTTGGAGTGGCCTAGCCAAAGTCCAGACCTGAATCCTATTGAGATGTTGTGGTATGACCTTAAAAAGGCCGTTCATGCTCGAAAACCCTCTAATGTAACTGAATTAGGACAATTCTGCAAAGATGAGTGGGCCAAAATTCCTCCAGGACGCTGTAAAAGCCTCATTGCACGTTATCGCAAACGCTTGGTTGCAGTTGTTGCTGCTAAGGGTGGCCCAACCAGTTATTAGGTTTAGGGGGCAATCACTTTTTCACACAGGGCCATGATGGTTTGGATTTTTTTTCACCTTTAATAATAAACACCTTCATTTACAAATTGCATTTTGTGTTTACTTGTGTTGTCCTTGACTATTGTTTAAATTGGTTTGATGTTCCGAAACACTTAAGTGTGACAAACATGCAAAGGAACAGGAAATGAGGAAGGGGGCAAACACTTTTTCACACCACTGTATATATATATACACACACAACACCAGCGGGAGATTAGCTCTCCCATGAATATAGCATAGGCTGTTTAGATTGCATTTATCTCAGTGTGGCCACAAGTGTAGTTGTGTATATAACGTACCTTTGTGTATATAACGTTATTCATTGTTCAATCAATATTGAGTTGGCCCACCCTTTGCAGCTATAACAGCTTCAACGCTTCATAACTTTAAGCTTATATGAAATTTTAGTGGTTGGGTTCACATACACACCAATCAGCCATTACTTTCCCTGTTCCCTGTTTTGCCACCAAAACAGCCCTGACCCCTCGAGGCATGGATTCCACCAGATCTCTGAAGGTATGCTGTAGTATCCGTCACCAATCCGCCAGTAGCAAATCCTTTAAGTTCTGTAAGGTGCATTGGGCCTCCTTGAATCAGACTTGTTTTTCCAGCACATGCTCCTTTGGATTGAGATCTAGAGAATTTGGAGGCCAAGTAAACACCTCAAACTTGCCATTGTGTTCCTCAAAACATTCTTGAACCATTTTGGCAATGTGGCAGGGCACATCATCCTGCTGAAAGAGGCCACTGCCATCAGGGAATACCATTTCCATGAAGGGGTGTACTTGGTCACCAACAACGTTTAGGTAGGTGATATGTGTCAACGTTCACATGAATGGCAGGACCCAAAGTTTCCCAGCAGAACATTGCCCAAAGCATCACACTGCCTCCGCTGGCTTGCCTTCTTCCCATGCTGCATCCTGGTGCCATCTCTTGCCCGGGTAAGTGATGCACACACACCCCACCACCCACACAAAGAAAATGTGATTTTTCAGACCAGGCCTCCTTCTTCCATTGCTCTGTGGTCCAGTTCTGATGCTCATGTGCCCATTGTAGGAGATGTTGGATGTGGGCAAGCGTCAGCATGGGCACCCTCACCGGTCTGCAGCTACTCTGCCCCATACAACAAACTGCAATGCACATTTGTTTACTTTTAACAAATCACCTTCAGGGACAACATGTTTACTCAAAATTCAGTGTGATTGCCTAAAACAGATCACATGGGTAATCACATGTGTCAAAAAAAAAAGGGGTTCTGCACCATTTTGGTGTAGATATGGTGTGATTTGAGCCATACAAAATGAATGGCTCAAATCGCACCGCACAGACATCGTATGTGATTTGCACAGGACTGCGGTGCGATTCCTGTGCGAATCACATGCAATGTGCTGCATCACACTACTGTGAACCCAGGCTAAAGCAGTATGTAGGCAGGTGTGGGTTGACCTCCTTACACAGGTGGTGATGTCCTTCTTCCTGCATGGTGGTTGCGGACAGCGCCACCTGTGTAGGGAGGCCAACCTACACCTGCCTACAAGTATTTATAATTACATATAGACTCCTTAGGAGCTCATTCGTTAGGAGCATGTTTGGCCATTCGCTCAATTCAAACAGAAACATTAACATGATAAAAAAAAAAAATATCCATTATTCACTTTCTCACAGTAATACGTAAAGCGGAGTTCCGGCGAAAAAAAAATATAATTTATTTTTTTGGATACTAGCATTATTGCTAATGAAATTTCAAAAAGACTATACAATGATCAAAATCGCTTGTTAAAAAATATATATTTCTTACTGTTATCTTTTATGTCTCCGTTTGTGGCTCTTTCCATCCTAAATGTGGGCATGTGAAGCCCAAACGAGATCGCTTCCTGGAATAGCTTGGGAGAGGTGCATGCTGGGTAACCAGCATGCACCTCTCGATCTTGCGCATGCGTGATTCAACGGCAGCCCTAGTACTGTACTGCCCACAGACTCCTAAGAAATGATGTCATAGGCATAGGTGAGGGAGGAAGTCTCGAGGAGCTCTGCGGACTAGGAAGTGGCAGATTACGAGGACTACATAGCAACAGGGCGTTTAGGGTAAGTATACTTTTTTTTTTCCTCCAAATGATTGTTTATAGGTTAAAAGGAGTCTTTTAAAGGAAGAACATTTTTTAGGTTGAAACTCCGCTTTAATTTGAACACCCTGGAAGTACAGGAGAGCTATCTTGTCCCCCCCTGCATTAATGCTTTGCCTAATTCCATTGAATGGGGGGGTCATCTTCTCGCCTTTTCCTGCTCTGCCAAGTCTCTCCATATAAGGAAGAAGACGGCGGAGCGCAGCCAGCCGCCATGAGATGGACAGGTGTCTGATGGAGGATAATGTTGTCATTATTTACTAAGCTGCATCTGCGCCGTCTTCAAATTAGAAGCTCTAGGAAATAAAACAGCCCACAAAGCAGCTTGCCATTTTCTCTCGCCGCAGTCCCGTCTCATAATCAACGGAATTAAATGCATCATTTTCCAGGGAAGGAAAGATAAAGCGGAGTTGCATTCAGAGACGAACTGTGAATCTTCCAGGACTTTTACCCTGGGGTACAGTTCTGATGGGATCTTGTCATTTCAAATAAATTGCTCTTTGCATTGCCACTGTTTGGCATTGAAAAACTTCAGAATTCTCTTTTTCTTTTATATTTCACGGCTTTTATTGATTTCCACCTAAAGGCGAATTACAAAGTCATCCAAAATGTATATTCAATTTTTTGGGCAATTTCAGTCCCTCACATTACCCTCCTCTCCTATTAAGATAGATAACACAAAAAAATACTCTTTAGCCTGGGTTCATACTGATGCGGCCGCGGGTCACAGCAGGGGGTCCGGTGCATCCCTGTTCACCGATTCAAGTGCGAATCAGGTCCGAGTGTTTGCCTGAATTCACACCTGAAATTGAGCCAAAGACGCACAGGACCCTCTTCCAATGCGGACCGCGGCCACCCTGGAGGTGTGTGAATCTATCAGAGTTCTATCAGAATACCACTACCCATCAGAAAATGCAACGGAAGTGACATTCATTTGGGGCCGAAAAGAAGGCGGCAAGCGGACATCTTTTTACACCCACGGACGTCTTCCATTTCACACTTATTTTTGCCAGTAAATTCAGCTTATATAGTGAAATACAGTAGTACCTTGGATTATGAGCATAATTCATTCCAGAAGAATGCTTGTAATCCAAAGCACTCTTATATCAAAGCGAGTTTCCCCATAGAAGTCAATGAAAACTGAAATAATTCGTTCCACAGTGACTTCTATTGTATGCAGTACCGCATGTGGCCAGAGGTTGGGGGCCGCCAGAGACCCTCGGAAACACTCGGAAACCTGGCTACGAGTGCATCCGAGCGGCTCCGAGTGCATCTGAGTGTCTCCGAGTGCATCTGAGTGTCACCTCTGGGCAAATGCTGTACTGCACACCACAGAGACTTGAATCATGCTCGTTTTGCGAGACAGCGCTCGCAAACCGAGTCAGGATTTTAAAAAAATAGCTTGTATTGCGAAATGTTTGTTAACCACGTTACTCGCAATCCAAGGTATTACTGTACGGTATTTTGAAATCCGTGAAAATGTTTTGCTGTTGAACTTTAACCACTTGCGGACCATCCGCCTGCCGTCATGATAAGTGGAATACCATTGTTATGGCAGCAGATAGCTATAGCTACCAAAACTCCGGCATCCTCTTCAACGGCGGATGGTCCTCTTTTAGATAAAAGTGGACCCAGTGGCGGCTTCACCGCGAGATCACCTTTATCGGGGGCGGAGGAGGCCCCCCTTCCACCGCACTCTGGGTGTCTGCCACTTACCGGAGTCACCGGTAGCAGCAGAGACGATCGCGTCCTTTACCCTGTGAGGCTGGATGCTGAGTGAGGGAAAGATGGCCCCCCGCTCAGCTCCATACCAATGGATGATGGAAGCAACGTCAAATGTCACTTCTGCCCAATGGTCTTAAAGGGGATGTTTACATTCCGTGTAATAGAAATAAAAGTGACCCAATTTTTTTTTTTTAAAAGGACAGTGTAAAAATTAAAAATAAAAAGTAAAATAAATAAGAAAAAATTAAGAAAAAAGAAAGGGGGAATGGTGAACTTGCTATGTAGCATACTTACAGTATTGTGTGTGTTTACTTTAGAGAATCCTCCATTGTGCTATCCAAGGGCAAATCCCTGAAGAAGACCACACTGGTCGAAACGCGTCGGATCGCTTGGCAAAACGCAAATTAGAGTATCTATTTGGATTCACTGTATTTTATTACCTTGTAAATGTTTATTGCTATTTGTATTTTTAATGTTTAGTGAAGCCCTCTAATCTGGGTGTCACAAAGCCCAGGTGCTCCTCACCATTTCCCCTTTCCTTTGTGGACCATGTTGTACATGAATTGGGGCTGACACCCACCATTGGTTATTGTTGGCTGGATATGGGCTAATAAACTACAGTTACATAGCTAGTCAGACAGAAAAAAAGACACAAGTCTATCTAGTTCAACCAATTAAAAAAAAAAACAACCATACAATCCCATATTCACAATCCTTCACCCACATTTGATCCAGAGGAAGGCAAAAAACCCCAGCAAAGCATGATACAATTTTCTACAGCAGGGGAGAAAATTCCTTCCTGATCCCCCGAGAGGCAATCGGATATTCCCTGGATCAACTTTACCTATAAAGCTCTGGAGGGAGTCTTTTCCACATTTTCACAGCTCTTACTGTGAAGAAACCTTTCTACCCTCTATAAAGAAAATTTGTAAAAGACTCTTTTTTTTTGGTACCAGACCCCAGCTGTACTCCATAAAATTTACCCCTCCACCTCTGACCGATGTTGGTGCTGCCGACAAGACAGAGGCTCTCTCTTCCACATTTACTGGTCATGTCCTCTCATAGCCCCGTTCTGGAGTTCGACCCAATAATTATTAACCAGCCTCTTTGAGGTACCAATACCACTGACGCCTACATTTTTCTTGTTCGGCCTCTCCCAACCAAAAATAGCTAAACCATGCAAGAAATTGCTAATGCCCCGTACACACGGTCGGATATTCCGATGGATAAAGTCAGATCGGATTATGTTGATGGAAAATCCGATCATGTGTGGGCTCTAGCTGACTTTTTCCGTTAAACAATTTGAGAACAGGATCTAAAATGTGTGAAGAGAATTCTGACGTACAAAGTGCCACGCATGCTCAGAAGAAATTTGGAGACTAAAGCTATTGGCTACTGGCCTGTACGTAGTCCCGTCGTACGTTTTGTACGTCACCTCGTTCGGAATGATCGGATTTTCCGACAACTTTGTCCGACCGCGTGTGTGCAACACCAGTTTCGGACAAAATCCGTCGGAAATTATCTGACGGATTTGGGGATCGGAATGTCCGACCGTGTGTACGGGGGCTAATGCCGCGTACACGCGATCGGAATTCTCGTTGGAAAAAACTCTGACGGTTTTTTCGACGGAATTCCGCTGAAGCTGTGTTGCCTACACACAATCACACCAAATTCCGACGGTCAATAACACAGCGGCATAAAACACGTTCAACAGCACTATAAAGGGGAAGTTTAATGCTTCCGAGCATGCGTCAAATTGTTTCCGAGCATGCGTCGGAATTTTGGGTGTTGGAATTGCATACACACGATCGGAAAATCTGATAGAAAGGTTTTCCTTTGGAAAATTGAGAACAGGTTCTCAATCCAAAGTCCGTCGGAAATTACGACAGAAAAAGACCGTTGGGCATACACACGGTCGGAAAATCCGATGAAAAGCTCCCATCGGACTGTTTCCATCGGAAATTCCGACCGTGTGTATGGGGCATTAGACATATTCTCACAGCAGCCCAGTGCCTAATTGCCCTTAATTGGAAGAAAAATTCACCCCCATCCCAAGAAGCCCTGTACTCCAGGATCAAAGACGTGGAGCTCAAGGAGAAAATGACGGCCGGAATACAGGATAGGTTGGACGAGTACAACGTAGTCTGGGAGAGGTGGCATCTCCGGGAGGACTTGCGGTGAGCCAATACAGGAGCCGAAGCGGTAGTCCACTGCCCTCTTTTATAGTATTTCTTCTATCTTTCCTTTCCCCCCCCCCTTTTCCTTGATTCGCAGACTATCTCTGCACGATTATATGTGATATCAGTTCTAAAAGACACTGTTTATTATGTTGTGCTCTATTGGCATTGTTGCTAAAGGAGTTGGATTATATTTCGTATTGCTTACGCAAACGGTTTACCCCCTCCCCCCCCCCCCCCCCCCAACTCTACTGCATATAGACTTTTATTGACTCCTTTACATCTGTGTATTGTTAACCTTATTGAAACAACTAATAAAAAACGTTAATTGAAAAAAAAAGAAATTGAAGCACACCACCATTGCTAAGAGGTCCAGATACAACTTTATTCCATTAAAAGTCAGGAGTTCAATCCCAAAAATGTAGCCATTGCGTTTCAGGGGTCCAAGCTTCATCAGGGCTTGACTGGCAACAATGAGAACAAACCAGCAGTTAACTGGAATTACAATTGTATCCAGTATGAATGGTTTGGCAGCCAAACAAGCTGCTGATAAGGTCTGTGCTTGTAATCCACACTGGAAAATATACCATTGTAGGTCCAGTTCACTTCTGGTGTTGCACTTCAATTTCAATTCTCTTTGTAAAGAAAGAGAAAGCAGAGTGACAGAGAGATGAGCTGAATGGTGTGCTGCTTCTCCTTTCACTGTCCAGGCTAGGGGGTGGGGAGAATAATCGTAAGTAAAAGTGAAACTGAAGCAGAAAAAGATCAGGCCCAGAACTCTTTCTGTATAAAATGTCAAGAATTACAGAAAAGATTTCTCCAGTCTTTGACAACTCCTAGTGCGATATATCAAAATGTCGCAATCCTGGCAACCCCTCACTTGAATGGGTTGCATTCAGCGTCAGTACCGCCCACAAATATGGCATTCTGTTTAATTTTTGCCACACCCACGAAGCAGAATATCGCAACCATGGCACATGTAAAGCCCTGCGTGCATTTCTGTATGTAGATGGGTGGTTGGTAAAACACAGCGCCGCACCCCTAATTCATGCGCCCAGTCCCTAATTTACACGCAGGACGCCGGATGCATGTTCTCCAATGGGAGTTTTTTTTTCTTTTAGAAGCACATGATTAAAGCCTGAGGCTCTCATTGGCTTCAGAAAAGGGTGGACTCGGGGCGCAGAACACTGCGCCCCTTGCCCACCCACTTGTGTGACAATAGCAAATTAATATTCGCTATTGTCTTCCTATTGTGCTTCTCCTCTGGGCCAATCCCGGCTCAGAAAGGGGGTCCTGAGACCCGATTGGCCGAGAGGAGAGATGATCCTATTGGCCGCCGAGGAGGTGGTGGGAGGACACGCAGGGGAAGCCGCACCACTGTGAAGCTGAGGAAGGAGGAGACGCAGAGGCCCACCGCCCGCCTCCCGGAGGAAGCCGGCGGCCTAGATGGGGTAAGTGCAGAGAACGACCGACCGGGGGGAGGTTTTGGAGGTGCGGGAAACCCGATCGCCAGGGGTAAGGAGGGGGGGTTTGGAGGCGGACAGATTGCCCCCCCAAAAAATAATACCACTAGCCGCCAATAGTAAAACAGCTGCTCATCTGCCTACTTTTACCACCTTCTGGTCGCTCCTGTAGGTGTTTGCTATTAGCGCATTGAAGTTCATTAACAACTTTTGTCTTACGAAAGATTTACTTTAAGCAATCCATTGGTACAATCTGTTCTCTGCAATGATCTATTGTTAACACTTTTCCACTCCCTGGCATGTGGTCATTACATGGGCGAAGATATCAATTACAAATGTTTTTACTGATTGCCGCAGATGACGGACAATCTAATTATATACCCACTAGACTGCAATACTGTCTCTCTCTGTGCTGGGCAGACGGAACAGCTGGTGTACAAGGAATATTAATTAATAATAAGTACAATTCTTTCATGATAATTAGAGGTACTTTAGGAAAAATTAGGCAGCCTGGGGTATTGACTTTCATCACAGTCCATAGTATAGACTAGACAGAATTGAACCTGCTGACCAGCTGGCCCCCCTCACCAGTTGGCTTTATTTATTTAAATACGGACAGTCCTTATTGCCTTACAACATCCAAAAATAGTTGCGCTGTCCATAGACTAGTACAGCCATTCGTACAAAAACTCTCAGTACGTTCGATGACTTGGCGAATGTCCTTTGAAAGTACTTCATAATTGACTTTGTTTTTTAAATAAATTTTGGAATGAATTGACTTTCCCGAGCGAAAACCGCACACATTGTTAGAAATCCGTTCATTCAGGAAAACGTTTCCATCCTGCGCCTTCATATTTTTTCACCACTGCAGTCGAAGGCGAATGTCGATTTGACCCCATTAATGATTAGAAGATCAAAAAAAATTTCTTAAAATGAAACATTTTGAACAAAATTCTACTAGTGTATGGCCAGCTTTAACCACTTCAGCTCGAGAAGGTTTAATGCCCCTTCATGACCAGGCCATTTTTTGCGATACGGTCCTGCGTTACTTTAACTTTAATGGCGCAGTCATGCGACAATGTACCCAAATAGAATTGATGTCCTTTTTTTCCCCCAAATAGAGCTTTTTTTGGTGGTATTTGATCACCACTGCGTTGTTTTATTTTTGCGCTATAAACAAAAAAATACAGACAATTTTGAAAAAAAAAATAATATTTTTTACTTTCTGCTATAAAACATATCCAGTAAAAAAAATCAATAGGTCATAATGTATTCTGCTACATATTTTTGGTTAAAAAAAAAATCCCGATAAGCGTATATTGATTGGTTTGCACAAAAGCTATAGTGTCTACAAACTATGGGATATTTTTATAGAATTTTTATTTTTTTACTAGTAATGGCGGCGATCAGTGACTTATATCGGGACTGCAACATTGTGGTGGACAAATCGGACACTTAGGCCCCTTTCACACTGGGGCGGGAGCCACGGTGACGGTAAAGCAGCGCTATATTTAGCGCTGCTTTACTGTCGTTTTGCCCGCGGTTTTACCCCCCGCGAGCGGCTGAAAAAGGGTTAATATCCCCCGCAGAGCGCCGCCGTAGCGGCGCTTTGCAGCGGTATTGCCGCGGTTGAACCGCGGTATCCCATTCAAATCAATGGGAAGGAGCGGTATAGGAGCAGTGAACACACCGCTCCTATACCGCTCCAAAGATGCTGCTAGCAGGACTTTTTTTGCCGTCCTGCTAGCGCACCGCTCCAGTGTGAAAGCCCACCGCTTTCACACTGGAGTGAATGGTGCCGTTTTTTTCAGGCGGTGTACAGGCGCTATTTTTAGCGATGTACCGCCTGAAAACCGCCCCAGTGTGAAAGGGGCCTAAGTGATACTTTTTTGGGGACCAGCGACACTAATACAGTGATCAGTGCTAAAAAATATGTACTATTACTGTACTAATGACACTGGCAGGGAAGGAGGTAACATCAGGGTTAAATGTGTGCCTAGGGAGTGTTTCCTAACTGTGTGGGGGGTGGTTGTACTGTGGGAAGACAGAGATCCGTGTTCCTGCTTAGCAGAAACACAGGATCTCTGTCTTCCCTTGTCCCACAACAGCGATCTGCGTTGTTTACATAGGCAGACGGCGGTGTCGCAGGGTTTTTTGGCTGGGTGGTGGGGTGTCACCTGCCTGACACACTGACCTACTTGCCTGACACACTGATCTACCTGCCTGACACGCACTAACCTGACATACATACACTGACACGCACTGACCTACCTGACATACATACACTGACATACACTGACCTACCTGACATGCACTGACCTACCTGACATACATACCCTGACCTACCTACCTGACATACACTGACCTACATACACTGACGGTAGTGACACACACTGACCTACCTGACCAGGAGACTTCATGTGTCCTGCAGCAGCAGCTGAGCCGTGGTGTGCGGTGCACGCCCACCATCACAGCAGGCAGGCTGAGGAGAGGAGGAGAGCCGAGCGGGGATCTCACCTAGTGGCCACATTGTAATTCCCGCCTTCTGGAGCCTGCAGCGCCTATGATGGACGTCAAACGTCCCGCACTCCCACCATTGGACCAGTGGGACATCCATCCATCAGTGCTGCAGGCTCCAGAAGGCAGGACATGCTATGTGACTCGGCCGCACTCGGCTGCGCTCGGGGCTATTAATATAACGGTGCCCACTCAAGCTGGGCTTTTTGGGGACCCACTGGGGGCTTCAGCCCCGGACCATTTGGCTGGCCAAAGACCAGAGCACTTTTTGCGATTCGGCACTGCATCGCTTTAACTGACAATTGCGCAGTCGTGCAAAGTGGCTCCCAAACAAAATGGACGTTCTTTTTTCCCCACAAATAGAGCTTTCTTTTGGTGGTATTTTATCACCTCTGCGGTTTTTATTTTTTGTGCTATAAACAAAAAAATTGCGATAATTTTGAAAAAAAAACACATTATTTTTTACTTTTTGCTATAATAAATATTGAATTTACGAATTTACAAATTTTTTCAAATTTACAAATTTTTTTCAAATTTACAAATTTTTTCAAATTTTCGAATTTTCGAATATTAAAATTTACGAATATTCAGAAAAGTTTGTTAAACTGGTTTTCGTTAATTTGGATATTTCCGAATTAACAAATTTGTTGAAATTAGTTAAAAAAAATATTTGGAACAAAACTAATTGCACATGTCTAACCAATAACACTATTGGTTAGACATAACTATAACTGTGTCCCCTAGGCTTCCAGGTCCTGGTCTCCTGCCTAGGTTGGCGTGTGGTCCACTCCAGCATTGGAATCAACTAGGGTTGCCACCTCATCCCTTTAAACCCAAACGCATATGAATTACACAGGTTCTGAGGCTAACTGAATGCAGATAAGGCACCAAGTGAGTTTAATTTCCACCTTATTCAGCCACAGAACCTGTGTAATTACTGTGTGTTCAGTTTTAAAGGGATGAGGTGGCAACATTAGAGTCAACTGACTGTCAAT